>OX411742.1:20049477-20733321 GCA_948252205.1 Orthosia incerta
GATCGATTTGATTGGTTAATCGCAACTACCCGCCATCTTGTTCCTTCCACTTCCGTTTCCCTCCCTTACGAAAAATTAGACAACCAAATCAACGCGTGTACCCAAAAAATTACCAAACAAAAGGACTAATTAGAGTGGTTGTTGTGAGCTGTTGTGATCCCCAGTTTCCAGATCCCGTTCCTCATCAAAATCGGTAAGTAGTTGTGTTTTTTCTAATCAAATTACAATTAAAAAACACAACTACTTACCGATTTTGATGAGGAACGGGATCTGGAAACTGGGGATCACAACAGCTCACAACAACCACTCTAATATGTTTTGTTTGGTAATTTTTTGGGTACACGCGTTGATTTGGTTGTCTTAATTTTTCGTAAGGGAGGGAAACGGAAGTGGAAGGAACAAGATGGCGGGTAGTTGCGATTAACCAATCAAATCGATCCATTGTAGTTATTTCAAAATTTGAATGTGCTTTCCTGTTTATGCAGTAATTACATTGATTATACATACCCCCGGCCAAAAAGGGGATATCCCTTTTTTATACACAATAGTCAGATGCTGGTAATTTACAATATAAGATAGTTTAGTGGACTGTATAATAAACAAAGAGATTAGCTCCATAGATATTACCTAATGAAGCTGAGACTAAATATAAATATACGATATATCTATTTAAATAACTACTAAAAATATAACTAAAACTAATATTGTTAGAATGCGCTTAAGCTAATCCATGTTATCGTTAACTGGTAATGGGCAGACCTTAGATAAAGACCTGATAAATAAGCCCTTAGCTGTTTTAACTTCCACCACTCTAACAACTGAATCCTGTCCAGGCATAACCCTTACAATTCGACCCATACACCACTGCAAGGGCGGTAAATTATCTTCCTTAAGAAGTACAAGATCATTGACTTTTATGTCATATTTAATAGAGTTCCATTTATTCCTCTGCTGTAATGTATGGAGATATTCATGGCTCCATCTCTTCCACACGTCCGTAACGATTGACTGTAATAAGTGCCAACGTGACATTAAACTTAAACGTTCGTTAATGGGCAACTCGGGCACGGCTACCAGTGGAGTTCCTATTATGAAGTGACCCGGAGTCAATACTGATAAATCGTTAGGATCGTTGGACATAGGGCACAGTGGCCTTGAGTTAAGGATGGATTCAACTTGAACCAATATAGTTGTTAGCTCTTCAAAGGTTAGGTTACGATCGCCTATAACTCGTTTCAGGTGCATTTTGCATGATTTTACAGCAGCTTCAACTAGTCCATTGAAATGAGGACTAAGAGGAGGCGAAAAACTCCATTCAATAAAGTGTTCAGAAAAATATTGTTTCAAATTAGGGTTCTCTTTAATTTCTTTTGCAAAGTGATTTAATATATTACTAGCACCCTTAAAATTTGTTCCTGAATCTGATCGAATTTCTTTAGGCAAACCACGTCTACCTACAAATCGCTTGAGTGCCGCTAGAAATGCTTCTGCTGATAAGTTACTGACAAGCTCAATATGAACTGATTTGGTTGTAAAGCATACAAATACACACACATAAGCTTTAATAATCTTGGCGTTCCTAATCGAACTACTCTTCAAATTAAAATGTCCCGTAAAATCGATTGCAATAGATAAAAACGGTCTATACGATTTAGTAACGCGACTAGAAGGTAAGTTACCCATAAGCGTCTCAGGAGGCTGACATTTTTGACGAAAGCATTGCAAACATTTAAATACTCTTTTACGTATCACACGTCTAGCGGACAAAATCCAGAATTTTTCTCTTAGAAGTGACATCAAAAGACTAGGTCCGGCATGTAAGTGTTTTAAATGATAATAATCCACCAAAAGAGTAGTAAAATGGCAATCATGAGGCAACACCAATGGATATTTAGCAGTATATGTAAGTGACGAATGTATCAGTCTACCCCCTACCCGCAACAAGTCATTATCGTCAATGAATGGATGTAACCTTTTCAATCCAGTGCTACATAGCTTATTACTCTTAATAAGTTTAATATCATCCTTGAAATGATTATGTTGAACTATTTTGACTAAAACTAACAAACCGTTATCTAATTCTATATGTGATAGGTGACCATTAAATGTTAATAATTTTCTACAGTTGCTTATAAAACGTAGGCACCATGCCACTACACGGGTAAGTTTAGTAAACGAACTAAATCTATTAATCAAATCTTCACTGAACGATTTATTTTCAACTACTGAAACAGTAACCTTCTTGTGTTTTCTTAAACCGGGCACTGTGCCATAACTCAGTTGTTCCCATGGCTCAGGCCAAGTGGACTTGTCTTTTAGTAACCAAGTTGGACCCCACCACATATCATGGTGAACAAGCTCCTGAGGTGAAATGCCCCGCGAGGCTGAGTCAGCTGGGTTTAGTTCCGATGGCACGTATCGCCAGAACTCGGGTGACACTGTATTTTGTATTTCACTAACCCGATGAGACTCGAATACCTTTAGCTGATGTGGTTCCGTTTGTAACCAGCACAATACAATTGAAGAGTCACTCCACGCATACGTGTGTCTCAACAGATCGGTATTTGATCTTAAACTGTCAATAACGCGTTTTATTAGTCGAGCTAACAACAAAGCCCCAGACAACTCGAGCTTGGGAATCGTCAGTTTTTGTTTGATGGGTGCGACACGCGTCTTAGAAATAAGAAGATATATGGTCACCCTACCATCAGTATGGATGCATCGTATGTAAACGCAAGCCGCGTATGCTGCGTCTGACGCATCGCTAAAACCATGCAACTCAAAATATACAACGTCGTTAGATAATACCTTTCGCGGAATGGACAAATTGGTAAGATAATCTAGATTGTTACAAAAGGCTTGCCATTCAGCAATAATTGAACTGGGTGGCGTCTCATCCCACTGTACACCCAATTTCCACAATTGCTGCATTAATATTTTTACTTTAATTATGACAGGGGCCAACCAGCCGTTAGGGTCGTAAATGCCGCTAATTTTTGACAAAATCTCTCGCTTCGTGCATTTGGTAGAATTAATAGAAACTTGATAACTAAAATGATCTGAAATTGGATTATACTTGAAACCTAATATTTTGAGTGACGTATCTTTGTCTTCTACAAACTGAATTTCACAAAATTCTGATGGCAAATCCGCAAGCAACTGCGGTTGATTACTTGTCCACTTCCGAAGTTCTAAACCTCCCAGTGACAATAAATCTATGAGCTCGGCTTTAATTTCTTGTGCTTCAGAAATGTGGCTTGCTCCTGTGACTATATCGTCCACAAAAATATCATTTTGTAGTACCTTCGAAGCACGAGGGTGAGTTTCTCGCCCTAAACTAGCAAGCTCATGAATACACCGCATTGCTAAAAATGGAGCCGAAGTGACCCCATACGTCACTGTATTAAGTTGGAATTCTTGTACATTACCAATTTCATCCCGCCATAATATTAATTGAAAATTACGATCGTAAGGATGGACTAATATTTGCCGATACATTTGGCGGATGTCTGCGGAAAAAACTATTTCGTGCAAACGAAAGTGAAGAATAATATCTACTATATCTTGTTGTAGCTTGGGTCCAGCTAATAAAATGTCATTCAAAGAATTCCCCGAACTACTCTTCGAAGACGCGTCGAATACACAACGAATCTTATCAGAGTCCTTTTTATACACTCCGTGATGAGGAATGTAGTATTTTGGAGAACGTTGTGCAGTTGAGGATTCAACTGGCTGCATGTGGACCAGAAGGTGATATTCTCGCATAAAATCTTTGTATTTTTTCTCTAAAACAGGATCGCGACTAAGTTTCTTTTCGAGTGAATGTAATCTATTCAATGCTAAAATCCTAGTTTCCCCTAATATATGTTCACCCTGTTTGAAAGGTAAACGCACTATAAATCTACCATCATGAGTACGTGAATACGTCTGCTTAAAATGGTTCTCACAATAGATGTCGTCGGGATGTGGTATTTTATTCTGAGACACTTCCTCAATTTCCCAAAAATGTTTTAATGTCTCGTCAATGTTGCTAATGCATGAAAATGCTTGCAAACTTGTTGGCTTATTTACATTGTCAGAGTTAAAATCGCCCATTAAAACCCACCCGAATAATGTTTCAAAAGCTATAGGTAAGTTGTCACCCAGAACTAATTTATTACCCTGAAATATTCGAGCGCACACTCCTGCACCCAGAAGTACGTCAATAGGTTTCTTAACATTACATAACGGATCAGCAAGGTTCAACATTTTAAAACGATCTAAAAACTTATCATCTATTGTGGTTGTAGGTAAGTCACACGTAATACGCGGTAAAACAAAAGTATCTATACACAATGATGACTCATTTTTCTTATTTATTGCCTTTAAATACAATTTTAAGTGGCCCCTTACACTCTGACTGATCGCACCGCCTATCCCTGTTATAGATATGTTCGATTTATCATACCTAGCGTTCAATCTCTGTAAACAATTCATTGAAATAAAGTTTGTCATGCTACCGGGATCGAGCAACGCGCGGACTCGTTGAGTGCAACCGTCCTTAATAGAAGTGACATCTATGATGGCTGTTGCGAGTAGTGAGTGTCGCTGACCGCTATCGGTGTTCGCGCCGACACCGTGTGAAACATATGAGTGTGAAAGAGACGAATTAATGTTCTGTGTTTTGTCATCGCGTTGGATTGCCTCATACTGTAACGTTTGAGAATCTTGACTAACACTTAATGCCGAAGATGGAGTATTATCAATCGGATCATTACTATTATTTAACTGAGCACTATTCACGGGAGTTTGTTCACTTGAAAGGTGAAGCAACGAGTTATGTTTTCTATTGCAAGTTTGACAACGTGACTTAGAAAAACAATCAGTTACCCGATGAGGACGTAAACAATTAAAACATAAGTTTTTCGACTTAACAAAGTTAAACCGAGATTGTGTGTCCATGTTCATAAACTTCGTGCATTTAAATAAATAGTGAAAACTATTGCATAATGGACAGCAGCTATTACTTTGATTCGGTTTGTTTGATTGAACTGAGTGATTATTGTGATTGGCTGATGTTAATGAGGCCTTAGGGAAGCTATTAGGACCCTTGTTGTGGGGAGCAGATTTGCTCCCGCTGTGAGCTACATTAAGACCTGACGTTTCCAAAGTCTTACATATATTATCTAAGTATGTGTTTAAATTATCGAAAGTAGGTATTTTCACGTTTTGGTATGCAAGTTCGAATTTCGATCGTAAGTCATTATCCAGTTTTCGTACAAAAATGTGTAATAAAAGCAAAGACCACTCGCTCACAGGAAAGCCAAGACTTGTTAAGCCCCGTGTATTTTCCTGAATATTACTAACAAAATTACGTAACTGAGAAACATTCCTGACGGATACGGTAGGTAAGGATAACATTGCGCTCAGATGTGAGTCGGCTATCATTCTCTTGTCATCATACCTATTTATCAATATTGAACGGGCCTCCTCATAATTCTGCGGAATATTAGTCAAATGTTTGACTAAGTTAAGCGGCTCGTGTGAAAGACAACTAAGCAAATAATGTTTTTTCTGGACTGGACTTAGCGATTGTTGATTATGCACTAAACTGTCAAATAGGTTTATAAAATTAGGAAAATCACAATAATTTCCCGAAAAATGTGGTAAGTTAATTCTCGGCAATTTAATATTGTTATCTGATTGGAAACCAGTTGTAAAGCTACTGGGATTCGGAACACAATTCTGATACCTACATTTTATTTCTAAAAATTGGTCTTCGAAATTAGCATACTTTTCCTTAAATAACTCTAATTGTTCTGTATTAGAAGCAAATTGACTTAACAAACTTAGATAACAATCCTCAACACATTGTTTGACTTCATTTAATTCGGCACATTTAATTTTGAACTTTTCAACAACTAATGGATCGTTTAAGTTACTTGTTGAAAGTGAATCGTATATGTTAACAATCTTTTCAATATAAAACTCAAATTTTATTACCAGCATCTGATTACTTTTAGCCTTTTTAACAAAATATATAAAAATATGATGAAAGCGAAATTCCAATGAATTTGCAAGAAGAGGTTAATGGCCGCCGGCCGGCGTGTCGTGATTTACACTATCCAGCGAAGAATGGACCAAATTTGATTAGAAAAAACACAACTACTTACCGATTTTGATGAGGAACGGGATCTGGAAACTGGGGATCACAACAGCTCACAACAACCACTCTAATATGTTTTGTTTGGTAATTTTTTGGGTACACGCGTTGATTTGGTTGTCTTAATTTTTCGTAAGGGAGGGAAACGGAAGTGGAAGGAACAAGATGGCGGGTAGTTGCGATTAACCAATCAAATCGATCCATTGTAGTTATTTCAAAATTTGAATGTGCGTTCCTGTTTATGCAGTAGTTACATTGATTATACATCAATCGACAATTTCGATCGTAAGTCATTATCCAGTTTTCGTACAAAAATGTGTAATAAAAGCAAAGACCACTCGCTCACAGGAAAGCCAAGACTTGTTAAGCCCCGTGTATTTTCCTGAATATTACTAACAAAATTACGTAACTGAGAAACATTCCTGACGGATACGGTAGGTAAGGATAACATTGCGCTCAGATGTGAGTCGGCTATCATTCTCTTGTCATCATACCTATTTATCAATATTGAACGGGCCTCCTCATAATTCTGCGGAATATTAGTCAAATGTTTGACTAAGTTAAGCGGCTCGTGTGAAAGACAACTAAGCAAATAATGTTTTTTCTGGACTGGACTTAGCGATTGTTGATTATGCACTAAACTATCTTATATTGTAAATTACCAGCATCTGACTATTGTGTATAAAAAAGGGATATCCCCTTTTTGGCCGGGGGTATGTATAATCAATGTAACTACTGCATAAACAGGAACGCACATTCAAATTTTGAAATAACTACAATGGATCGATTTGATTGGTTAATCGCAACTACCCGCCATCTTGTCCCTTCCACTTCCGTTTCCCTCCCTTACGAAAAATTAAGACAACCAAATCAACGCGTGTACCCAAAAAATTACCAAACAAAACATATTAGAGTGGTTGTTGTGAGCTGTTGTGATCCCCAGTTTCCAGATCCCGTTCCTCATCAAAATCGGTAAGTAGTTGTGTTTTTTCTAATCAAATTTGGTCCTTCGAGCCGGACCTAGTCTTTTGATGTCACTTCTAAGAGAAAACACAACTACTTACCGATTTTGATGAGGAACGGGATCTGGAAACTGGGGATCACAACAGCTCACAACAACCACTCTAATATGTTTTGTTTGGTAATTTTTTGGGTACACGCGTTGATTTGGTTGTCTTAATTTTTCGTAAGGGAGGGAAACGGAAGTGGAAGGAACAAGATGGCGGGTAGTTGCGATTAACCAATCAAATCGATCCATTGTAGTTATTTCAAAATTTGAATGTGCTTTCCTGTTTATGCAGTAATTACATTGATTATACATACCCCCGGCCAAAAAGGGGATATCCCTTTTTTATACACAATAGTCAGATGCTGGTAATTTACAATATAAGATAGTTTAGTGGACTGTATAATAAACAAAGAGATTAATAGCTCCATAGATATTACCTAATGAAGCTGAGACTAAATATAAATATACGATATATCTATTTAAATAACTACTAAAAATATAACTAAAACTAATATTGTTAGAATGCGCTTAAGCTAATCCATGTTATCGTTAACTGGTAATGGGCAGACCTTAGATAAAGACCTGATAAATAAGCCCTTAGCTGTTTTAACTTCCACCACTCTAACAACTGAATCCTGTCCAGGCATAACCCTTACAATTCGACCCATACACCACTGCAAGGGCGGTAAATTATCTTCCTTAAGAAGTACAAGATCATTGACTTTTATGTCATATTTAATAGAGTTCCATTTATTCCTCTGCTGTAATGTATGGAGATATTCATGGCTCCATCTCTTCCACACGTCCGTAACGATTGACTGTAATAAGTGCCAACGTGACATTAAACTTAAACGTTCGTTAATGGGCAACTCGGGCACGGCTACCAGTGGAGTTCCTATTATGAAGTGACCCGGAGTCAATACTGATAAATCGTTAGGATCGTTGGACATAGGGCACAGTGGCCTTGAGTTAAGGATGGATTCAACTTGAACCAATATAGTTGTTAGCTCTTCAAAGGTTAGGTTACGATCGCCTATAACTCGTTTCAGGTGCATTTTGCATGATTTTACAGCAGCTTCAACTAGTCCATTGAAATGAGGACTAAGAGGAGGCGAAAAACTCCACTCAATAAAGTGTTCAGAAAAATATTGTTTCAAATTAGGGTTCTCTTTAATTTCTTTTGCAAAGTGATTTAATATATTACTAGCACCTTTAAAATTTGTTCCTGAATCTGATCGAATTTCTTTAGGCAAACCACGTCTACCTACAAATCGCTTGAGTGCTGCTAGAAATGCTTCTGCTGATAAGTTACTGACAAGCTCAATATGAACTGATTTGGTTGTAAAGCATACAAATACACACACATAAGCTTTAATAATCTTGGCGTTCCTAATCGAACTACTCTTTAAATTAAAATGTCCCGTAAAATCGATTGCAATAGATAAAAACGGTCTATACGATTTAGTAACGCGACTAGAAGGTAAGTTACCCATAAGCGTCTCAGGAGGCTGACATTTTTGACGAAAGCATTGCAAACATTTAAATAATCTTTTACGTATCACACGTCTAGCGGACAAAATCCAGAATTTTTCTCTTAGAAGTGACATCAAAAGACTAGGTCCGGCATGTAAGTGTTTTAAATGATAATAATCCACCAAAAGAGTAGTAAAATGGCAATCATGAGGCAACACCAATGGATATTTAGCAGTATATGTAAGTGACGAATGTATCAGTCTACCCCCTACCCGCAACAAGTCATTATCGTCAATGAATGGATGTAACCTTTTCAATCCAGTGCTACATAGCTTATTACTCTTAATAAGTTTAATATCATCCTTGAAATGATTATGTTGAACTATTTTGACTAAAACTAACAAACCGTTATCTAATTCTATATGTGATAGGTGACCATTAAATGTTAATAATTTTCTACAGTTGCTTATAAAACGTAGGCACCATGCCACTACACGGGTAAGTTTAGTAAACGAACTAAATCTATTAATCAAATCTTCACTGAACGATTTATTTTCAACTACTGAAACAGTAACCTTCTTGTGTTTTCTTAAACCGGGCACTGTGCCATAACTCAGTTGTTCACATGGCTCAGGCCAAGTGGACTTGTCTTTTAGTAACCAAGTTGGACCCCACCACATATCATGGTGAACAAGCTCCTGAGGTGAAATGCCCCGCGAGGCTGAGTCAGCTGGGTTTAGTTCTGATGGCACGTATCGCCAGAACTCGGGTGACACTGTATTTTGTATTTCACTAACCCGATGAGACTCGAATACCTTTAGCTGATGTGGTTCCGTTTGTAACCAGCACAATACAATTGACGAGTCACTCCACGCATACGTGTGTCTCAACAGATCGGTATTTGATCTTAAACTGTCAATAACGCGTTTTATTAGTCGAGCTAACAACAAAGCCCCAGACAACTCGAGCTTGGGAATCGTCAGTTTTTGTGTGATGGGTGCGACACGCGTCTTAGAAATAAGAAGATATATGGTCACCCTACCATCAGTATGGATGCATCGTATATAAACGCAAGCCGCGTATGCTGCGTCTGACGCATCGCTAAAACCATGCAACTCAAAATATACAACGTCGTTAGATAATACCTTTCGCGGAATGGACAAATTGGTAAGATAATCTAGATTGTTACAAAAGGCTTGCCATTCAGCAATAATGGAACTGGGTGGCGTCTCATCCCACTGTACACCCAATTTCCACAATTGCTGCATTAATATTTTTACTTTAATTATGACAGGGGCCAACCAGCCGTTAGGGTCGTAAATGCCGCTAATTTTTGACAAAATTTCTCGCTTCGTGCATTTGGTAGAATTAATAGAAACTTGATAACTAAAATGATCTGAAATTGGATTATACTTGAAACCTAATATTTTGAGTGACGTATCTTTGTCTTCTACAAACTGAATTTCACAAAATTCTGATGGCAAATCCGCAAGCAACTGCGGTTGATTACTTGTCCACTTCCGAAGTTCTAAACCTCCCAGTGACAATAAATCTATGAGCTCGGCTTTAATTTCTTGTGCTTCAGAAATGTGGCTTGCTCCTGTGACTATATCGTCCACAAAAATATCATTTTGTAGTACCTTCGAAGCACGAGGGTGAGTTTCTCGCCCTAAACTAGCAAGCTCATGAATACACCGCATTGCTAAAAATGGAGCCGAAGTGACCCCATACGTCACTGTATTAAGTTGGAATTCTTGTACATTACCAATTTCATCCCGCCATAATATTAATTGAAAATTACGATCGTAAGGATGGACTAATATTTGCCGATACATTTGGCGGATGTCTGCGGAAAAAACTATTTCGTGCAAACGAAAGTGAAGAATAATATCTACTATATCTTGTTGTAGCTTGGGTCCAGCTAATAAAATGTCATTCAAAGAATTCCCCGAACTACTCTTCGAAGACGCGTCGAATACACAACGAATCTTATCAGAGTCCTTTTTATACACTCCGTGATGAGGAATGTAGTATTTTGGAGAACGTTGTGCAGTTGAGGATTCAACTGGCTGCATGTGGACCAGAAGGTGATATTCTCGCATAAAATCTTTGTATTTTTTCTCTAAAACAGGATCGCGACTAAGTTTCTTTTCGAGTGAATGTAATCTATTCAATGCTAAAATCCTAGTTTCCCCTAATATATGTTCACCCTGTTTGAAAGGTAAACGCACTATAAATCTACCATCATGAGTACGTGAATACGTCTGCTTAAAATGGTTCTCACAATAGATGTCGTCGGGATGTGGTATTTTATTCTGAGACACTTCCTCAATTTCCCAAAAATGTTTTAATGTCTCGTCAATGTTGCTAATGCATGAAAATGCTTGCAAACTTGTTGGCTTATTTACATTGTCAGAGTTAAAATCGCCCATTAAAACCCACCCGAATAATGTTTCAAAAGCTATAGGTAAGTTGTCACCCAGAACTAATTTATTACCCTGAAATATTCGAGCGCACACTCCTGCACCCAGAAGTACGTCAATAGGTTTCTTAACATTACATAACGGATCAGCAAGGTTCAACATTTTAAAACGATCTAAAAACTTATCATCTATTGTGGTTGTAGGTAAGTCACACGTAATACGCGGTAAAACAAAAGTATCTATACACAATGATGACTCATTTTTCTTATTTATTGCCTTTAAATACAATTTTAAGTGGCCCTTTACACTCTGACTGATCGCACCGCCTATCCCTGTTATAGATATGTTCGATTTATCATACCTAGCGTTCAATCTCTGTAAACAATTCATTGAAATAAAGTTTGTCATGCTACCGGGATCGAGCAACGCGCGGACTCGTTGAGTGCAACCGTCCTTAATAGAAGTGACATCTATGATGGCTGTTGCGAGTAGTGAGTGTCGCTGACCGCTATCGGTGTTCGCGCCGACACCGTGTGAAACATATGAGTGTGAAAGAGACGAATTAATGTTCTGTGTTTTGTCATCGCGTTGGATTGCCTCATACTGTAACGTTTGAGAATCTGGACTAACACTTAATGCCGAAGATGGAGTATTATCAATCGGATCATTACTATTATTTAACTGAGCACTATTCACGGGAGTTTGTTCACTTGAAAGGTGAAGCAACGAGTTATGTTTTCTATTGCAAGTTTGACAACGTGACTTAGAAAAACAATCAGTTACCCGATGAGGACGTAAACAATTAAAACATAAGTTTTTCGACTTAACAAAGTTAAACCGAGATTGTGTGTCCATGTTCATAAACTTCGTGCATTTAAATAAATAGTGAAAACTATTGCATAATGGACAGCAGCTATTACTTTGATTCGGTTTGTTTGATTGAACTGAGTGATTATTGTGATTGGCTGATGTTAATGAGGCCTTAGGGAAGCTATTAGGACCCTTGTTGTGGGGAGCAGATTTGCTCCCGCTGTGAGCTACATTAAGACCTGACGTTTCCAAAGTCTTACATATATTATCTAAGTATGTGTTTAAATTATCGAAAGTAGGTATTTTCACGTTTTGGTATGCAAGTTCGAATTTCGATCGTAAGTCATTATCTAGTTTTCGTACAAAAATGTGTAATAAAAGCAAAGACCACTCGCTCACAGGAAAGCCAAGACTTGTTAAGCCCCGTGTATTTTCCTGCATATTACTTACAAAATTACGTAACTGAGAAACATTCCTGACAGATACGGTAGGTAAGGATAACATTGCGCTCAGATGTGAGTCGGCTATCATTCTCTTGTCATCATACCTATTTATCAATATTGAACGGGCCTCCTCATAATTCTGCGGAATATTAGTCAAATGTTTGACTAAGTTAAGCGGCTCGTGTGAAAGACAACTAAGCAAATAATGTTTTTTCTGGACTGGACTTAGCGATTGTTGATTATGTACTAAACTGTCAAATAGGTTTATAAAATTAGGAAAATCACAATAATTTCCAGAAAAATGTGGTAAGTTAATTCTCGGCAATTTAATATTGTTATCTGATTGGAAACCAGTTGCAAAGCTACTGGGATTCGGAACACAATTCTGATACCTACATTTTATTTCTAAAAATTGGTCTTCGAAATTAGCATACTTTTCCTTAAATAACTCTAATTGTTCTGTATTAGAAGCAAATTGACTTAACAAACTTAGATAACAATCCTCAACACATTGTTTGACTTCATTTAAATCGGCACATTTAATCTTGAACTTTTCTACAACTAATGGATCGTTTAAGTTACTTGTTGAAAGTGAATCGTATATGTTAACAATCTTTTCAATATAAAACTCAAATTTTATTACCAGCATCTGATTACTTTTAGCCATTTTAACAAAATATATAAAAATATGATGAAAGCGAAATTCCAATGAATTTGCAAGAAGAGGTTAATGGCCGCCGGCCGGCGTGTCGTGATTTACACTATCCAGCGAAGAATGGACCAAATTTGATTAGAAAAAACACAACTACTTACCGATTTTGATGAGGAACGGGATCTGGAAACTGGGGATCACAACAGCTCACAACAACCACTCTAATATGTTTTGTTTGGTAATTTTTTGGGTACACGCGTTGATTTGGTTGTCTTAATTTTTCGTAAGGGAGGGAAACGGAAGTGGAAGGAACAAGATGGCGGGTAGTTGCGATTAACCAATCAAATCGATCCATTGTAGTTATTTCAAAATTTGAATGTGCTTTCCTGTTTATGCAGTAATTACATTGATTATACAGCCATTACATTGATTGTCACTTTATTTTTACAAAACGCCGACAATATTGCTTAAACAACAGACATCCGCATCCATCAAAAAGACGTCTGTAGGGTTCTGCGTAGCCTTGATGTGAACAAAGTGAGTGGCCCCGACGGGATACCAGGAATTTTACTTAAAACCTGTGCGCCTGAATTGTCTCCGATCTTGACACGCCTTTCGATAGAGACTGGAAAAGTGCCGAAGGCTTGGAAGCAAGCAAACGTACAGCCCGTGCCTAAGAAGGACAGTCAAGCTGACCCGGCCAACTACAGACCCATATCTGTAATGTCAATCCTCTGTAAGAATATGGAACGTGTACTCAACGGTAAGCTCCTGGCATATCTAGAAGCGAACGACATCCTCAGTGACCGCCAATACGGCTTCCGCCGAAATCGGTCCACTGGGGATCTTCTAGCGTATGCCATTCACATCTGGAGTGAGGCCATCGAGAGACACGGGGAAGCGCAAGCGGTCTCCCTCGACATCTCAAAGGCTTTCAACAGGGTCTGGCACGAAAGCCTCATTGGTAAGCTTCCTTCCTTCGGTCTGCCTAGTGGTCTGTGTGATTGGATAGGGGACTTCCTGAGGGATCGCTCCATCCAAGTGGTTATCGATGTAGCGGCACCAGCGCCGCCACTTACGAACTAATGACATGACGTCACACAAATCCTGCATCGCGCAAGTAAAGTTTTCGGCGCGATTAGAACACATACAACAGTCCGACAACAACCGTCGGGCAGTTGCCCGGACCAGACATAACACCCGTCTGGTCGGAGGATCCTCCCTTTTCTATGGAGGTTTGTGGGACTTTACACCCTGTTTCACCTACCCCCAAACTGGTGACCCTCGAGTATGAACGTAAGCGCAGCCTTCGTGCAGAGCTACTTCACCGTGACGTCATCACTTCCGAAAGCGTTCGAGCAGCGAGTCATCAGCCAGCCAGCACGGTATCTACGGGGGTATCCTGACCACCAACATGCAGCAGACGCGTATGCCTGGTCATCACCCTCAACCTGCATCATCACTCCGACCCACTGGAGCCTGCAGCATCATCCAGACGCACTGGGACATCACCACCCCGAATCACTGGAGCATCATCCCTCTCACTGGAACATCATCACCCCGACACACTGGGGCATTACATCATCCAGATGCACTAGGGCATCATCCAGACGCACTGGGGCATCATCCCGACTCACTGGAACCAATCTTCCCTTGGCCTGGCACGCATCACATTCGTGAGATGAACGGACGATTCAACCTACTATCGACCTCCGGTCTCCGGAGGGGAGTGATGTAGCGGCACCAACGCCGCCACTAACGAACTAATGACATGACGTCACACAAATCCTGCATCGCGCATGTAAAGTTTGCGGCGCGATTTGAACGTATACAACAGTCCGACAACAACCGTTGGGCAGTTGCCCGGACCAGACACAACACCCGTCTGGTTGGAGGATCCTCCCTTTTCTATGGAGGTTTGTGGGACTTTACCCACTGTTCCACTTACTCCCAAACTGCCACACCCACAAAATACACAGCCAGTACCCTCAAAATGGTGACCCCGAACATGAACGTCAGTCAGCGCAGCCTTCGTGCAGAACAACTTCGTCGTGACGTCATCATCACTTCCTCAAGCTTTCGAGCAGCGAGTCATACGGCCTGCCAGTACCCACGGCATCTACGGGGGTATCCTGACCACCAACATGCAGCGGACGCGCATTCCTGGTCATCACCCTCACTTTATTTCATCACCGCTCCGACCCACTGGAGCCAGCAGCACTGTCCCGACTCACTGGGACATCATCACCGCTCCGACCCACTGGAGCCAGCAGCACTGTCCCGACTCACTGGGACACCATCATCACCACTCCGAACCACTGGAGCCAGCAACACTATCCCGACTCACTGGGATATCATCACCCCGACTCACTGGGGCACAACCGCATACAGTTCCGACTCACCGCGAACTCTGCGACTTACGGTTCCGACTCACGGAAACCAACCTTCCACTGGCCAGGCACGCATCACAAGATGTACGGACGACTCAACCTGCTATCGACCTCCGGTCTCCGGAGGGGAGTGATATAGCGGCACCAGCGCTGCGACTTACGAACTAATGACATGACGTCACACAAATCCTGCATCGCGCAAGTAAAGTTTTCGGCGCGATTAGAACACATACAACAGTCCGACAACAACCGTCGGGCAGTTGCCCGGACCAGACATAACACCCGTCTGGTCGGAGGATCCTCCCTTTTCTATGGAGGTTTGAGGGACTTTACGCCCTGTTCCACCTACCCCCAAATCGACGGCTGCTCGTCCGGTCAGTTAGATATCAACGCCGGAGTCCCTCAGGAGTCAGTGCTCTCGGCAACATTATTCTTGCTGCACATTAATGATTTGCTAAAACCCGGCACCTTTGGGTACGCAGACGACAGCACTGTTGGTGAGAGATACGTGTCCGGCGCACGGGCTACTGGGCCTCAGATTCGGTCTCTCCGGGAGGCCATGGTTGAACGCTTGAACCTATCCTTGAGGGCGGTTTCCGAATGGGGTGATGCCAATTTGTAATATATATTTTATTTGTCAGTTTCAATGCTGCGAAGACCCAAGCGTGTCTTTTTTCCGCTAAAAAGAGCCAATTCCACCTGGCTCCTTCTTTCCGTGGTGTAACCGTACCGATAACGGACCATCTCGAACTTCTCGGTGTTACGTTGACATCAACCCTCAACTTCGGTCTATTCATTGAGGCGAAAGCTCAGTTAGCTGCAAAAAAGTTGGGGATTCTTGCTAAGGTGAGACGGTACTTCACGCCTAAACAGCTGCTCAACTTGTATAAAGCGCAAGTTCGGTCATGCATGGAGTACTGCTCTCACCTCTGGGATGGATCTGCCAAATACCAGCTTGATGCACTTGAGTCGATCGACAGACGGGCCAAAAGGCTTATTGGCAACGATACACTGGTTGCCTCAAAGCTCCAGAGCCTCGAACATCGACGCCGAGTTGCCAGCCTGTCGGTTTTTTATCGGTTACATTTCGGGGAGTGTGCGACGGAACTGCACAATTTGATTCCGCCTAGCCCTTTCCATCATCGGACTACAAGACGTACGGCCATGCGACATCGGTACATGGTGGACATCCCATACGCACAAAGCGTTTTGCTAATACTTTCATTGTGGGCACAGCTAAGGAGTGGAATGCCCTTCCGGGGTCTTTGTTCCCTGATAGCTACAACCTTGGGGTCTTTAAGTCAAGAGTGAATAGGTTTCTTTTAGGCAAGCGTGCTTCACCGTAGACCACGTCATCGCTTAAAATCAGGCGAGATAGTGGTCAAACGCGAGCCCATAGATTATATAAAAAAAAAACAACCGTTAAAAAGGCCCAAACACATGTATGCCTTAAACAACCGTTAAAGGTCTACCGTGGGAATCGTCCTTATGCTAAAATCACCATGCAACGTACACAGTCATGTGTCCGTTACAGTTCTCCCCCCGGTGCAGCTCGCGTAGCCTCCTTCGTTGACACGACGACGAGCTTGCTCACGGGGCGTCGGAAGGTGCCAGTCCTGGTGCGCACCTCGACGACTCTGATGCCGCCATCCGGTCCATGATGCGTGCGCTCGACGTTTCCCATCGGCCATGTGTCCCGTGGCTCGCCGCGAGGTACCCGTGTAGGCAGATACTCGCGTAGCCACCGTCGCCAACTTGCATGGGTCGCGCGTCCTCATACTTCGAGAAGCGGGCCGGGTTCGGTAGCCAGTTATCTCGCTCCGTTTCTTCCCTCGTGTGAAGGACCTCCTCGTCCTCTGGTTCATCCGTCGACGTCGTGGGCCACTGCTCGTCTGGCAGGAGCAAGAAGTCCGGTCCTTGAAACCATCTATCCGTGGCGCAGATGGGCGTGTCGACGAGCCGAGTGGCGTCGTCCGCTACGTTGCACGCAGTAGGCAGCCACCGCCATTTTTCTTTCTGGGTCAACTCTGTGATCTCGCCCAGCCGATGCGCGACGAATGGCGTGTAGCGTCGTACGTCGTGATGGATCCAGTGCACCACGGTAGATGAATCGGTCCAGTAGGTCGTCTGGCCGATGATGACTCGGTGCTCCCTCCTTATCGTCTCGGCAAGTCTTGCTCCGATCACTGCGGCATGTAGCTCCAGGCGCGGTATAGTTTGCGCCTGACGAGGCGCCACCTTAGCTTTGGCGGCCACCAACACGACGTTCAGATTCCCATCGACGTTTCTTATTCGCCAATAGGCCACAGCTTCGTAGGCTTGCTCGCTGGCGTCGCACAGTATGTGTAAGTCGACGCGTTCATACTTTTGCGTCACGTAACAGCGCAGAAGTTGCAGCTGAGCGAGTTCGATCAGGCGAGCGAGCCAGGAGGCGAAAAGCTCGTTCTCTTTCTCGGGGATTTGCTCGTCCCACGTCGTCTGAAGGCGCCACAAGCTCTGCAGTATGATCTTCGATCGTATTGTGTAGTGACTTAGCAACCCAAGCGGGTCGTATATGGATATCACGGCGCTGAGGGCTTCACGCTTAGTCGGGGCGCGCGTTCTCGCTCGTACTTCAGCCGGGACTCGGTTCATAGATGTGTTGAACCCCAGGTCATCGCGCTCCGCGTCCCAGTAGCTGGCCACCAAATCGTCCATATAATGACTTCCTTTGATGGCCTCCAGCGCCCGTGGGTACTCCTGCCCATGTACGTCTGCGTTGTGATTGCGAACGTAATGAGCCATGTACGGGGAGCTCGCGGCGCCGAATAGCATACTGGTCATCTTGTATTTCCTCGGCGGCTCTTGTCGGTCGTCACCTCTCCACAGGAACTGTTGCGCTGGTTGGTCCGCCGGCCTTATCCTGATTTTCAGGAACATCTCCTGCACGTCTGCTGTAATCGCTACCACCTTCTCTCGGAACCTAAACAGGATTCCTGGCAGCGACAGCAGTAGGTCGGGTCCCTCCAACAGTTCGTCGTTTAGGCAGACGCCGTGGCTCTTCGCTGCTGCGTCGAACACTAGCCTATGTTTGCCGGGCTTGTTCGGGTTCTGCACGGCGAAATGTGACAGATACCAACAGATGGCACTCGCTCGCTCCAACCCGTCGCATGGCGTCGCGTACCCTTTGTCCAATAGGTTGTTAACCTGCTTGGAGTACTCAGCCGCGAACTGTGGGTTGGCGTCCATCTTCTGCTCGATCTTCTTCAGCCGGCGGAACGCTTGATTGTAGCTAGGCAGCATAGTGACCTCGTCTCGTCGCCATGGCAGCCCAACCTCGTACCCGGTGTCAATCTTCCTGATTGTCCTTCCAACTATGTCGATGGCCCGTTGATCGCTCGCCTTGACTCTCGGCTTTCCTTGTATGCCGAGCGCGTTGATCCTGAAGTGGGCTTCGACTAAGTCGTGGAGTTCCTGGCTGCATGCACCCGTAGTTCGGTCGGGCTCGTATACATGCAGCACGTTCCCTTCTTTGATGATGGTCTTGCGTGGTGCGGTTCCGTGCACCACCCATCCGAGTTGCGTTCTTGATGCTGCCGGTTGGTTAGGGCCGCCGATTCGGAGCTCGCGGGACACAATGCACTCCCAGTGGTCTCTGTACCCACGGCGGGTTCCCGGTGAGTGCTAACGCGTGCCCGTGTTCCCGCCATAAGCGGCACTGGAGGACACCGTGGAGGTTTAGTGAGTTAGAGTCCCACATAACTGCACTATCTCCCCGTGGTAGCATTTCTCCACGCAAAAAAAAAAAAGTGTTCTGTACCCACTAGAAGCCCGGGGCGCGCCAGTTCGTAGCACACCTCTTCTGGTGTCAGGTCCCTCAGGTGCTCGTAGTCCAGCAGCGTGTCGGGAATGGACTGAGCCGGAGATCCTTCATAGTCCTCGCTCTGACCTTGTAGCTTTCGTCACTGTTCAGTCCCTTCACGTTGATTTTCACTACTTGGCTGCCCATATCTCGCTGCGACATGTTGACCCCGCTCAGGTGGAGCGGCCGTGATGGCCCTTCTGCCCCGACGCTCGCCGCCAGTGCTTCGTCCACAAGGGTGATTGTGGCCCCTTCGTCTAGGAGTGCGTAGGTCTTGACCTCCCCCCGTGGTCCGGACACGATGACAGGGAACATCTTGAGCAAGACTGCCCGTGGCCCGGTAGCGGGTTGGGTAGCCACGGACAGGACCGCTTCCTCCTTCTGTGGTTCAGCCTTCCCCATGTCTTCCGTCTGCGCTTCGCGTACCGCTTGATGGAGCGTCGTATGATGCGGGCGGCGACATTGATCCACGCCGCACATTTTTTTTTTTTTTTTTTTTTTTCTACGTGGCGTCTCGCAGTGTCAATCAAAGTGATTTGTTACTGCTTAACCGGACTAATCCTGCTGAGACTAAGCTATATAGCCTATCCAGCCAGGCGCAAATTTTCTAACCTAAGCGACAACGCTGAGGGCTACCCCAGTTGGGGTCGAACCTCGGCTCAGGGCGTCGCTGGGGAACAACTATTGCTGGATCTAACTTAATGAATTTACTTTCCGTTCGTAAACTACCTAGGTGGAGAAGAACGGATAAGAAACTCCTTTTATATCTAATATTTTAACTATTGCTCAGCTAATCGCGGGCTGGCGGGAAATATTAAAAGAATACGCGGCGGCCCTCGGCGGCGAGGACGTAACGAATCGGTTTGTGTATGTACGTTTGTATCTACGCCCTACGGCTCTTAAGGAGCAGGGTAGAGAGGTCATGGGGTCAAGGACAAAGCCTAAGTTGGCGAAAAACATGATTTTACTGAGATTACACTTTTATTGTGTAAATAATAATAAAAGGGTCAAGGTTGCGACTTACTTGCGCACCCATTGACCATTTGTGAATACTAGGCTATCTAGCTCCTTTGTTATGGAGGGATACCTATGAAATAGGGCTTGGGATTCGGCTAGATTAGGTATATTACCTGTAGCTTCGATCTTTTCGATCTCAGCGGCTAGCGATCGTGCCTCGTCTGTCATCCAGATTGCGTAGGCACCGAAAATGATGTCGGCGACGCTACGTCTGGCATTAGAGTTGATTTTAGGCTGGCTCGCGGCGACAGTGTTGGGAGCCATATGGCGGCCTTGAGCGGTCATGGGGGCGGCAGGGGCCTGAGGGGCCGGGTTGGGGGTCGGTGCCGGGATGGGGTGATCCATCAGACCTGGGATAGTCTGCTGGTTTGTCTGGGGGGCCACTCTTTGGTGGTTTAGTTTACCCCATGGTGACTGCCTCTGTGGGGCTAGTCTGGGTGGGGCTTGGGATGCGGGAGCTGCGCGTGATTCGCGCTCACCTGCTCGCTTGGCCATTTTAGGCGCAAGTTTCGGGGCACGGGGACATCCTTTATAATTGGCCGTGTGACCGACTTGGTCACAAAGCACGCAGCTTGGGGGCTCCGTGCATTCGGCAGGGTTCTTGGGGCGGGTACAGTCTTTTGTACTGTGGTCCCCTCGGCACTTTACGCACCTGGGGGTCGCGAAACAGTTCTTCTGACTGTGGCCGTATAGTTGGCAGCGATGGCACTGACCAACTACGAAAGGGCGGTATGGTTTCTCAATTGAGATACCGGACAAAGAACACACTGAGGTAATTCTGAAGATGGGATTGTGGGACTCGGTACGGCTGCACTCTACGACAACCATATCGTATTCTTGCCCACCTCTAGCTTTATGCATACGGTGGACAGAAAGGACGGGGACTTTCTGCGCGATTAAATCTGCGCGAATTTCGTCAACAGGAATTTCCTTGGGAATGCGCCGGATCACAACACGGATGGGCGCTTCTTCGGGCAACGTGTAGGTATGGAACGCAAAGTTCCTTTCCTTAAGAAATTTAGTGAGCTTTCTGAAGTCACTAGGGGTCGGGACTGTGATTTTGATACCCAGCTGACAGGCGAGGGCATTAACATAATTAATCTTGCGTTCAACGCAAGATTTAGAAATTTCGGTCCACTTATCTTTATCGTGGAGAAATACTGGCGGGGGCTTTTGTATTTTGGGGGCTTTGTTAGGGCTAGGGGCACGGCTCGACCCTTGAGAGGCGTCGGCCACGGTCATGGGGCTACCCGAGCGACTTGACCTCGGGGAAGGTGCGAGAGGGGTGGTGGCTGGTGAGAAGGCGGGGGAGGGGGGGGCCTGTGCGCCGGGAGAGGTGGGCGGCACAGTTGAGGGCTTGGTGGGAGACGCAGTCACCTTCTTGGCCTTGGACTTGGGGTTGGACTTGCCCCTATTTTTCCTCTTTCTTTTTCCGCCCTGAACGACTTGAAAGTCGTCAGAAGAAAGGTCATCGGAAGTCTCGTATTCGTCCGAGTCTATAGCAGACTCGTCGATTACAAGCGCGGGAATAGAATCTGCGCTTACGGCAGTGGCAGGCGGGGGAGCGGCGGCACTATCGTCCGAGAAGGGTATGGGCGGGGGCGGGGGGGCACGGGCTAAAGCGGACAGAATAATCTTAAGCCTCTTTTTGTTTTCGCTGCGCGGGCTTGGGTACTCCGACAGCGCGTCCTCGATTAGCATTATAAGTGCCTCGACGGGATGCATCGTGGCAACCGATAATACCAATACGAGTGATAAGAAAGTAAACAATAACAAACTTGATAAGATAAGATATTGTAACAATATCTTATCTTGTCAGTTACAAAGGGACGGACAACGAAAGTCCCCGGGTAGGTGGGCCCGGGGATGTGTGAACCTACCCTCCCAGCCGGGTTAGACTGGGAGGTGAGTGCCTAGGTGAGCCCTAAGCTGTGCTATACCTACCACCAATCTTATTGTGTGAGTAGGGGCCCTAAGGTACTGGGTGGCCCACAGAAGGTGGGTACCCGTCGGATGGGTACCGTTGTCTGGCACGTAGGGGTAGAAACACCCAACCGTGCCAGGTGAATGCTGAAAGCAGAGTCAGGGGTTGACTAGGCTAGACACCAAGGCCAGGTCCCCTGCTCCCGTCTCCAGCTGACTGCCGTGCTCTGAAGGAGCTTGGCGGGTGCGTTGGGTCTACACCCCCTCTGATTTTCGTTAGCACCGTAAGGTTTCCACCAGAGGACCACTAAGACCGTGGTTTTTACCCAGACGGGGCCAAAATCGTGACAATCTGTTAAAGAAACACTCAATAGTCCTTCCCTATCCTCAACAGGACCGGTCCGGACTATATACGGCACTTAAAAGTACCTTTGACGGCGGTGCGAGACGCAACCGCGGACGCGTCGCGTAGATCGCGACGAAACACGTGAGCGGGGTGCGGGCGGCGGGGGGAGCGCAGCGGAACGTGCGTTCGCGACAGCGGCCGGCGGCGGAATGTCTATCCACGCCGCACAGCTGCGCCTTGCAACTTATGCGCCTGTGTTGCTTCTGGGCGCATTTGAAGCAAATCTTACTAGATTTAAGAAAGCTCCATCGCCGTTCTACCGTTAGCGCCTTGTACTGCGGACACCGCGTCAACACGTGGGCTTGCTCGCACTTAGGGCACTTGTCCTTTTCTTCTTCCCTTTCCTCGGTCGTAGTGAACACGCTCGCCTTCTTCTTGAGTGTCACGATGGGTCGAGTTTCCTTTCTCGGTGCGGCGGCGCTTGTAGACGGAGCGTACGTATATCGTAACGCTCGGTCCGCCTTTCGCATTAGAAACCGTGACATCACGACGATTTCCGGATCCGCTGTCCCTTCTTGATCGTAGGCGTAGTCACACCTGCGGGATCGGAGATGCGGGCTGAGCTTGTCCAGTACTTCCCGGGTCATACAAGGGTTGAACAAGTAACCTCTTCGATCGATTGCTTGCAGTACGCAAATGATGTTCTGTAGCTTGAAAGCGAAACTGTTGAGTTCTGTGGCCGATGTACCAGGTTTCGGAAGCTTCTTGAGGTCGTCCAGTGCCCGGTCGATGATGAGTTCCGGTCGTCCGAAGCACTGCTCAAGAGTCTTCATAATGACGACGCCTGGATCAGTGGCCGTATGTAGAAGGGCGGCCACGGCGTCTTTTGCTTCTCCTTTGAGGCAGCTTCTCAGCCTTTGTACGTTCTCGGCTGCTGTAACCTGGTACATATCTGTCGAATCTCGTACAGCCACCTTGTATGGCAGCCACTCGTTGGCCGCTCCGGAGAATGTAGGTAGCTCCGTGTACCTAGGCCTAGGTCGGGCCATTTTTTCTAGCGTTGCTGCCAATGGCTCAATGCTGTCCTTTGCTCTTGTGGGGGTCGGCGATCTCGTTCTAGACGCGAAGCGTATCTGTTTGGATTCTCTTGGTCCCTCCTCTCCCCGTGAGTTGAGAGGGTTCGTCCTCAGCCATTCATCCACCATTCGATGAGGCTCTTCGCGTGGACGAGAGGGCTCTTGTTCCTCTTGTACGCTTTCTTCATCGTTAATCGCTGACACCTCCACTGCTCGTCTCTTCTTGACTAGCTCTTCTTCCAGTGCCAGTTGCTGGGTCCGGATGGCTGCTAGCTTCTCTGCAGCCTCCAGTTCCGCTATCCGTAGCCTTGTTGTGACGCTTGTTGTCGACCGTTGCGACCTCATTGTCCTGGTCGGTGACGTCATTCGCTGTCGGATCGCGGTGTTTGTCGTCTGTGCACTGGAAGGCCCCGCTGCGCTGTTGTGTGCTATTCTCGGAAATGCTGATGCTGGTGGGTCCGGTGAGAGTCTTCTTCTTCGCTCCCGTTCGATCAGCTCCACTTCCTGGCGGCGCGCCTCCTCTTCTTGAACGCGTCGCGCTTCCTGTTCTTGGATGCGTAGCTGTTCTTCTATCTCGGTTGCGTCTCCCTGACTCCTTGTGAACACCATCTTGAGTATAGCCGCACGTTCGGTTTGGCAAAGCGGGTTAGTGCCTCTTCGGTTCGGTACTTCAGGTGAAACCGGTCGGCTTGGTTCGGTAAGCCGGTCGGGTTCAGTTGTGTTTAAGCCGGTCAGGTTCAAGACCGGTTAGGTTCGAAACCGGTCCTGTTCCGTACAGCTTTGTTCTTACCGATCTTCTTACTTCGTCTGCGGCTCGGTGACAGCCGGGTTCCTTTCTTTGCTCTTGCCGCAGATCTTCGTACTTCGTCTGCAGCTCCGTGGTTCTGGTTGCAGCCGGGTCTTCGTTCTTGTATCCGCTGCTTGATGGACCAGACTGTAGTGGGCCTGGTTGCCGCTGGTTCTTGGTTCTTTATCCAAGCTCGTAGGACCAGACTGAAGTGGGCTTGGTTGCCGCTGGTTCTTGGTTCTTTATCCGAGCTCGTAGGACCAGACTGAAGTGGACTGTATTTGGTTGTTCGTTGGGGTCTTGTTGGAAGAATGAAAATACTGTCTTGATTCGTATCTTCAATTTTATTCCTTATGTTATTACAACTGTATGTTGTTAAAATTGTAGAGCTGAAGACTGACTGTGTCCGACTGTGTCTCAGCCCTATTCAGTGGAAGGCGAGCGGTGCCGGAACATGGTTCCCAGCCCGCGGGTGCTATGCCGAGGCTCGTTACTACGAACCCATCCTTGGGTTGTCGTTGATTGACCTAGCATTTTGCTGGCGCGGTCATTGCCCTATGCAGGTCGTCGACCCGCGCTAGCTATGTTTATGTTGTATGTGTGACTGCAGGCGCGCCGCGACGCCCGTTATGAACGGTACGTCGCTTCTTCACGGCACCTTGGCGGTCCTCCTCCGCCAGGTGAGACCCAGAGCGTACTCTGGGAGGCCTAGCGAAGGTAACCAGCAGCAGGCGTGCCGACTTGGACGAACCTGCAGTTTGAAAATGTAAGCGACTACTGGCGCCGCCAAATGTATATGTGGGAGCGGCAATGTTCTGTGTTACACCGCTCATGAACCAATAGCGTGCGAGGTGCTCGCGACGCTATTCGGTGCAAGTGTACTGGTTGTTGTGTTGACCGCTGACACCTGATTGGTTGTCAGGTTTTGGCTAGTGCCGGCGGATTGGCTGGCGCTATTTTTGGTTCTGTTTATGCCCGCTGCGTGGCGCTTCTGTTGCGTTGCGCCGGCGCTAGCTGGCATTTGATTGGTGGATGATGCCTGCGCCTGTTTTGAGACAGGGGCTGCCTCTAGGGTTGATTCTTGGGTCGCTGGGGGGTTGGTTTTCCCACCCTTTCGACCCCTTTTCTTTTTCCTCCGCCCTGAGGAGGTACTCTCTCCGCGTTGGGTGGGCCCATTTGCTGCCGCCATGAGTGACTCGCCTCGAGCCTCTTCGGTCGGCTGCTTCTCTGCCAGTGTCTTGGCTTGTGGTTGGTGTGAAGAGGCGTTCGTTGTGATGGCTATAGTGCCCGCCCGCCTGTGTTTTATTTCCCTCTGGTATACGGGACATTTGATATTGTTAGCCGGGTGCGGCCCTTTGCAATTAGCGCAGGTGGCCGGCTCTTCTCTGGGACGTGGGCAGTCACGTGCCGTGTGTCCTTCTCCACACCTAACACAGGCGAGAGGGCGGTAGCACTGGTGCGAGCTGTGCCTAAAAAGTTGGCACCGGTGACACTGGGCGGGCCCACGTTTTCCACACCATGCTTCAATCTTAACCCCCCGCATCAACATGAATACGGAGGTGTCGTATATGGCTCTGACATTCTCTGTCTTCGCCAGCAAGGCGTGGAACACGCAGCCGGGTCTTCCTTGGCGGGCATTGATATGCCGTACATACTCCAGCTCGTATCCTTGTATGCGGAGCTCCTCCTCTATCTCCTGGGGGTCAGTGTCCGCCGGCAGCCCCCTGATGGCTACTTTTAGTTTTTTGTCGGCTGGCAGGCTGTACGCGAACCAGCTGATTCCTGTTTCATTTTCCAGGGTGGTCAGGTACCTTTGGACCACTCTGTACTCATCTTCACTCTCCGGGGAGAATCGAACTCCCTGTCGGTATGGGCGGGCGTTCGGTGGTCGCTTCGATAAGTTTGCCAGGGCTCTAAAATGAGTAACCCAGTTTGGCAATTTTTCCACTATAAGTGGAGGGTAGCGGGGCCTTTTATTTTTTGCCGGCTTGTTCGTGGCATTTTCCGTGGCGGTTTGTGTGGGGGCTGCTTCGGAGTTTTGGGTGAGTGAAGACTCATTACTTACCGCTGGGTTCCTGTTTCTGTATGCGGGGGCGGTGTGTGTGTCCCTTGGTGACGGGGTACGTCGCACGGCCTCGGCAAATGTTGGTGAATTGGCGCTCCGCTGGACGCGCACCTCAGTGCGCTGCAGGTCCAGACAGTGTCGCTTCGCCTCCTCAGTGGTTTCTTCAGGGCTCCTCCGTCGTCTCAGAGCCCTACCCCCCGCCTGAAAATCGTAATCTAGATCCATAGCGAGGTTGGGCGATAACGGAGTTTGTGGATCCTCGAGCTCTGCCCTGCGCCCATATGACGCGAGCGATGTGCTTGACCCACTTAAACTTGATTGGCCAGAGCGCAACGCGGGGGAATCGTATGCTGAGGTACGGGGGGGTGCAGGCCAATCCGGATTGGTCGCCACCGGCAAAGAAAGTGGCGCCACCTGGCGGCGTGGATCGCGGCTCGAGCGAGGCTCGCGATTGGTTGGGCAACTCGATTGCAATGGGCGACACGCTTGCAATGTATGCGACGCCGACGATGTTGTGCACGACTGCAATGGTTTGCACGCCTGCAATGGTTGTGCAGCGGAATTTGAATGTTGGGACGTTTGAGTCCTAGCAATAGGCGCTGCGTGGACATTTATCGTCCTTTGTGAGGTAGATGGCATAGGTGTGTGGCACGGTTGTGCGGGCGCGCGAGGTGCCGCGGCGCGCGCAGGCGGGTTCATATTTTGCGCACTAGTGTTTCTATTGGACTCCGTATTTGTTTTATTCGCGCTAGCGGTTGTTGTACGCGGCGGTTGCGACGAATAGCGGGTGGATTGTGCGGCCGATCGTTTTTCCTCTGACCCAGAGTACGCGAGGGTAGATGGAGAAACGGCTGAAAATTTACTTTCTGGCGTGCGGTTGATGGATTCACGCTTGGTGGGTATCGGCGTGTTTGAGGGGACAGCGCTGCACTGATTGGTACGATACCTTGCTGTAGGCGATGTTGGTGACGCAGGGGAGTCGGTCGTCGACTGCCTACCCTGGTTTCCTGCTGGTGTCTGCGTTCCTCGGCCCGCGGTGCACCGGCTGAAGCCGTCCCTAGGTCAGGTAGCGACACAGTCCGGTCCATCGCTGGTCGAGACCGCTTCTGGCTGGGGGCGCCGCGGTCCGGAGGGCCGCGGGCACCTGGTGGTGACATCTTCTTCTAATTTTCTTTATGCTGGGCATATGCTGCAATGCATGAAAAACTATACGGGCTAGTTTTTCCGCGACCGCTACAACGACTTCGCGCGAGCAAAAGCCGTTGGGCAGCAACGAAGTCCGCCCTGGTTGCCTCCGACAGTATAAGTTGAAAAACCTATACTATCGGCGACAAAGAGGGTAGACGAGTGGCGATCCGTGCGGGGATTTGGTACGTAGTGTGACACAGAGGTGTGATACGTGCGTTGTTGTCGGCTAACTAGAACGTTCCGTGTCTCAGCCTCCAAACGGTCCGACCTTTATACTAAAACCGCTAGGCGCGAACAATGGCGCCCCTTTCTCTCAATGGCGCTCGGGTATGGCGCCATAGAAATGCCGTTATTATCAAAGTTATCTTACTTAAATCTACACAAATCATACATTTCCTTAATCTACATACTTAATTCTACCTAGGAAACATATAAAGCTGTAAAAAGGTCAACAATCTTATCTAACCTAGATTCCTCCCTACTTATGAGCTATCAAAACATACATAATCTTACCTAACTATCTACCTTTTCTCTAGTTCTTATATGTATTACAAGCGTACGTAGTCTTACTTTAAAACTAACATGGAACCTACATCAATCATATTATAAACATCCACGTGGGCCTTTTTTGTAACACGAAAAAGAGAAATTTACAGATAATGCTAACGGGATATCCTATTGTCTCACGCCAAACCCCGGTAATTACATAATGTGTTTTGGAATACAAAAATAGGCCATTCAATGTTTTATTAAGGTTGCGTACAGTTCTAAGCATTTATTGTTGCTTATTTTTACAAAGCGGCATCTTTGACAACAGGACTATGACAAACAAGGCGTTCACCGTTCTGAAGCCATTAAACATTGATTGTCACTTTATTTTTACAAAACAAAGAATAATAATAATAATGTGTTTACCGACGGTCTATAAAGTTCTTACATCCATTCTGAGAGCGAAAATTAATCAACATATTGACAATAACGCCATCATGTCTGCTTCTCAGAATGGATGTAGGAACGGGTCCCGCGGTACTAAGGAGCTGCTCTTCATAGACATTGCCATTAGCCAACAGGTTCGCCGTTCCCGCAAGGATCTGGCGACATGTTGGATAGATTACAAGAAGGCCTATGACTCAGTGCCACATACATGGCTCATGAGGGTGCTGGAGTTGTATAAAATTAATACAACTCTGCGCGCCTTCCTGACGTCATGTATGGGGCAGTGGAGGACGGTCCTTCACTATCCAGGATGTCGACAGATTCAGGAAAACAGTGAACCTATAAGGATTGAGCGTGGTATATTTCAGGGCGACAGTCTGAGTCCTCTGTGGTTTTGTTTAGCCCTGAACCCTCTCAGTACACTGCTGGAAGGTTCAGGCCTGGGCTATCGGTTGAGAAGAGGTGGTCAGGTTATATCACACCTCCTTTACATGGATGACCTGAAGCTCTTTGCCCCCAACAACTTGCAACTGATGAAGCTACTGAAGGTAACAGAAACCTTCAGTGACGCCATCAGGATGGAATTTGGTGTGGACAAATGTGCAGTCATGCATGTAAAGCGAGGGGAGATTATGGAATCCGTGGGAATATAACTCTCGGACTCAATACACCTTAGATCCCTTTCCTCAACTGAGACTTACAAGTATTTGGGTATGTCGGAAGCACTAGGCATCAATGTTACTGACGTGAAACAATCGTTGAAGGAACGCTCCTTTGGCCGCCTGAAAAAAGTACTAAATAGTCTTTTTCAATACAGTTGTTAAACATGGCGTACTTCCAGAGGCTATAATTATGATTCGAAAGTTAAATCTTACGCATAGGCATCTTTCTATTACGCGGTCGTGACTTTTGTTTACGAGCTCGATCATTATGTTTGCAGTTTAGTTTTAAATTTATAAGTCAATTTAAAAAAGTTTAGTAGCAAGGAGTTTTCAAACATAGAATAAAATGGGATAGATTTTCTACGAGGAAAAATGAATGATTCCGTACGTTTTAGCATTGAATTCTCAAAAGTCTATTAAATGGTTGTTTAATATATTTAATTACTAGTTTAAATTTAATTATTTTCACATCAACATTTGTCAAAAATCGAATAGGCTGTATAGGCTGTTTTCGTTGAAAAAAAAAATATGTCCAGTTGCAAAAACGCGCCATAAGTCAATTTAAAAAAGTTTAGTAGCAAGGAGTTTTCATACATAGAATAAAATGGGATACGATTTTATACGAGGAAAAATTAATGATTCCGTACGTTTTAGCATTGAATTCTCAATTTTTTTTTAAATAGTTGTTTAATATATTTTTACCAGTTTTAAGTTAATTATTTTCACATCAACGTTTGTCAAAAATCGAATAGGCTGTATAGGCTGTTTTCTTTGTAAAAAAATATGTCCAGTTGCAAAAACGCGCCATATTGAAAATTTTATTTTTTGTGAATAAACAAATCTAATTCTATGATTTGTTTTTACTGTTTCTCACAACTGTATTGAAAAACGTCGTGTGCTACTCGGGTGTGTAGGTTATTGCAAACTCGTGTCATTAAAAACCCTCGCCTTCGGCTCGGGCTTGTTAATGACAGCTCGTTTGCAATAACCAACTTCCCACCCTTGTATCACAATGTACTATTATCAGGCGGGAACAAGGTGCGCGCCTTCAACGGCTGGGTCATGCCGGTCTTGATGTACTCTTTCGGCATACTCAAATGGACTCAGACAGAACTTGACGCCCTGGATAGGAGAGTCCGCACATTGCTTACCGCAAATCGTATGCATCACCCACGGTCATCGGTTATGAGACTGTATATACCTCGGAAGAGTGGGGGTCGTGGCTTTTTAAATGCTAAGACCCTGCACAACCGCGAGGTATGCAGTCTTAGGGAATACTTCCAGGCCGCTGACGTGGGTATGCATCGAGATGTGGTAGCAGTGGAGAAGGGCCATACCCCGCTCTCCTTGGCTAAAGAGAACTGGCGCAAACCATATTAGATACTAATGACCGCATGGAGGTATGGCAGAGCAAGGAGCTTCACGGACGCTTCTACCGGGTCCTACATGGGCTCGATGTAGATTTTTTGGCGTCCGTGGCCTGGTTGCGATTTGGTGACCTTTTCGGGGAAACCGAAGGTTTTGTCTTTGCGATTATGGATGAAGTTATGATGACGAACAACTACCGGAAATACATTGTGAAAGATGGCACGGTTGACATCTGTCGGGCATGTCACCGGCCTGGGGAATCCATCCGTCACATTATCTCCGGTTGTTCTAGTCTAGCTAACGGAGACTATTTGCATAGACACAACCTTGTAGCCAGGATTATCCATCAGCAACTTGCTCTTAAATACAATCTTGTGGAATCGGAAGTGCCTTACTATAGGTATGAGCCCGACCCAGTTCTCGAGAATGGCAATGTCACGTTGTATTGGGATCGGTCTATCATCACTGACAGGACTATTGTCGCCAATAAGTCTGACATAGTGGTGATAGACCAACTAGAGCATCGCGCAATGATTGTTGATATAGCGGTCCCCCATGATGAGAACCTTGTGAAGGCTGAGAGAGATAAGAAAAGCAAGTATCTTGATCTGTCTCGCGAGGTTGTCGACATGTGGGATGTGAATACAGCAATCATTGTGCCGATAGTCGTTACGGCCAATGGCATAATAGCCTCGACGAACATCTGAGGAGGCTCTCGTTGGGCAGCTGGATCAAGGGCTTGATCCAGAAAGCGGTACTCCTGGACACGGCGCGTATCGTTAGGAGGTTCCTCTCTCAGGACCCCGACTACCGGTAGCTTGGACCCTATTCCCGATACCGGTGGGCTACTATTTTTTATATTTTTAAATGATTTTCTTTTTTGTATGTATTTTGTAAAAATATTTAAAAATGTAAGAAATAAGAAAGTAATTAAATAAAGGATATAATAATTAAATATAATAAATTTAATAAATAAATATGCCTTAAACAACCGTTAAAGGTCTACCGTGGGAATCGTCCTTATGCTAAAATCACCATGCAACGTACACAGTCATGTGTCCGTTACATAGACTGTGCCCATTGTGGTTTGAATGTATGATTAGTAGTCTATGTCAGTAGTCCACATTTGTCACAATTATTGATAAAATCACAGAATATTATTAGAACACATATATTGTAGACCGCTGAGACACGCACAAGCAAGAATTGTGCCACAAACAGCCAAAAATATAGAATGTCAAATGTCAACAAGTGGTCCTTTAGTGCCCGATAACATTTTAAATAGTAAGAGTAGTCCAAAATTCCAAATTCCCAAAACACCACTTCAAAGGCATAAACAAACTTCTAATTTAACACGTTATAACCACTACTATTTGAATAGTGTGTCGATTCCAATAGGAATATCGAATAAAAATGTCAATCTATTTTGTCGGTTTATACACGGGTTACCAACTTAAGGTAAATGATGAACGTGTCTAACAGTGACTACACGCTTGCGAATCGTTGACTGCTGTAGCAACACACACTCACATGATTACGATAGTCGATACCGTTGACGTATACTTGCCTTTCACGGTGATGACGTTCAACGAATAATTTTATTAAACTCGCACTACGCATACAGAAAAGCGAAAGAGATTTCGGTAAGTTTATAAATTTTTAAACTGTCATGGTCACTAACACTAACATTAACATTAAAAGCGGGATATTTACCATGTTTACTGTTTGTTGCGAGTTCCCGATATTTCGGTGCTGTTGCAAGCACCATGATCACGGATAAACTGAAAGTCATTGCGGGTGGGTGTTTATGAGGAGACAAAACGGTCTACCCTCTTTCTTGTTCGTTTTTTGCACTCAGTACCGCTACCATTGTCACTCACAACTCGATTCTGTTCCCGACACACGAAACTCACTGTTTCCGATCGTGAACTTTTTTCGGCACTTTTTCGGGTTTTACACAGCTGAACGACTGGATTCCAAGCTCTCGACAGTTGAAACCCATCCTCCCGGTTGAAATTTTTATATTTTGTAATTTCGATGGCTTCCCTCACCAGTCTAGGGATATAGTGGCGTTCTGTCGAAATGACCTGAGGGTTATGTAACTCAATCCAGTGGTTCAATCCTGATTCCAAAATATGTTGAGCTATGAATAAATTTCAACCGGGAGGAAGGGTTTCAACTGTCGAGAGCTTGGAATCCAGTCGTTCAGCTGTGTAAAACCCGAAAAAGTACCGAAAAAAGTTCGCGATCGGACACAGTGAGTTTCGTGTGTCGGGAACAGAATCGAGTTGTGAGTGACAATGGTAGCGGTACTGAGTGCAAAAAACGAACAAGAAAGAGGGTAGACCGTTTTGTCTCCTCATAAACACCCACCCGCAATGACTTTCAGTTTATCCGTGATCATGGTGCTTGCAACAGCACCGAAATATCGGGAACTCGCAACAAACAGTAAACATGGTAAATAGCCCGCTTTTAATGTTAATGTTAGTTTATAAATGTTAACGTACTATATATGACCTTCACTCATTTTCAATAATACGTATATGAAATACTTATCCTATTAGAATGTAAGTAAAAGATGTCACATTGCACGTTAAAATTCAAATTTCTGTATATATATATATATATATATTATAGAGGCACCGTAACAGTAATTTAACTCTGAACATTACAGTGCAAAGGTTAAATTTTAAATTTATTTCTTAAATAAATAACTTTTATTGAAATTATCTATAATGTTTCACCTAGTGAAATCTGATTTAGACGGCATTCGTAAAATCACAGAACAAAAAAAACGCCTACTACAGTAGAAGTCGCAAGTGGGCGGGGCCCGCGTACCCCGAGTTTTGCAGAGTTCCGCATATGTTTGCTTCCGCGCACACACTGCGCACATCATTCTTGGTTCAACCGTCACGGTTACAAAAACTTGAAAAAAAATACAAAAGTGCTTTATTGTGCTGTTTTAGAATGTAAACGATAGCAGAACCAAAAATGTATCAAATGGAGGTATATCTTACCATCGGCAAGTCTTAATTTATTTTATTTCGATAAAATGTAAAAACAATATTTTATTAAACAAGACAAGTAAAAGTTGATTTTATGATGTTAAATTTAAGGTCTACTTTCTTTAAAAGTCAAACATTGTTCTCGAAGATTCCAACTATGCACATGTCACATTCAGCTACTCAATTAGAGATTACCAATATCGATAATGAGTTATCGATACTTTAAACTTACATTATTCGAAATAATCTTCTTCTTCTTACGCGCGAAAAACATAACCCTTTTCTTGCAGCCGTGTAAAAATAAAGATTAAGATGAATTGAGAACCTCCTCCTTTTTTTGAAGTCGGATAAAAAGATAACAGCCTTCTAAATCTACAAAGTGTAATAATACCTTTAGTTTCGACAAAGTGAAAAAAAAAAACAGATGAACATAGAACCTCCTTCTTTTTTTAAGTCAGTTAAAAAGTGTCTTATATGTTAGTCTGAAATTTAAGATCTACTGGTGTATAGACCAAAAATTCATCAGTTCGTTAAGGAGTTGGCCAAGCTAATCATAATACGAAAGTAGCCGCAGGCGAAAGCGCAAGCTTCCCATATCAGTAGGACGTATTGTATATGTAGTGTAGTCTATCGCATAATAGAAAAAAACACCACATACAAAAATACGCCCATCTTTGTATGAATAGAATCATTTTCAAAATCGGATCAGTAGTTTACCATAAATTATCTTAATTATACTTTCTATCAATCGTAAGTATTAGAATAAATTTATGTAAAAACTTGATTACAAACATAATAATATTTATCGACTCTAGTTATTGACTGTATTTTGTTTGAAAATAAAACGGAATGTCGATAAATAAGTCAACGTCAGTGGTACATCCCTACAGGAGGACGAGTAGTAGTAGTATATAATTGGGGCATCTGGATCACACGATGATCCAGACACCCCAATTATATCTATTCAAATAGATAAAAATGTCTATTCAAATAGAAGAAATATTGTTTTTGAAAAGATGGTCTATTCTAATATACTGTTTAATTTACCGGGACATATCTATTCAAATAGATGAAAATGTCTATTCAAATAGAAGTAATTTTTTAATTTTTTTTTTATTAGATGGTCTATTCTAATATATTGTTTAATTCATCGGCACTTATCTATTCGAAAAGATAAAAATGTCTATTCAAATAGAAGTAATATTACATTTTTGGAATAGATGGTCTATTCTAATATATTGTTTAATTAATCGGAACTTATCTATTCAAATAGATGAAATTGAATTTTTTGTTCATGAATAGATAACCAAATCTAAATGGACTACCTATTGAAATTACATTGTTCTATTCAAATAGGTTAAGGTTTATTGAATAGTTCTTCTTGATTAGAAATGATAAATAATAAGTAAATTATAATTATCTATTCAAATTGTCTTTACTTCAATCTACTTATTACTTATTGATATATTATTAAGATATGTGTTTGTTTTGGATTTTAAACTAAATGAGAGCGATACGAAGTTGCCTCCACTTCGTATTGTTAATATGCAGTCTTTCAAGTATAGCAATTTGGGGTCCAACTGCTTGGTGTTCTTAGTAAGGCAGAAGCCGGTGACACCAGTGTCTAAGAATTAGTTGTACTTCGCTTGAGCATCTTGCTGTTACTATCTGGCAGATACGAAGCGGGTCAATATTATGAGTATTATGACGCTTACGTGATGATTACAACTGAATTAACTCCTGGAATATTGGGCAATAACCCACAAACACGATCAGACAAGAAACGACTTGACTAAGTAACGTCATCAGATAAGCGAAACTATTTAATTCATTACCATATATGTCAAGCTATCTGATACCGGCGACTGCATGACGCCTGCCATGCATTGTTTACTAAAGTTATTATTTTATCTTTTAAACAGTCTCTTTGATCGAGCTAGCGCAAATGCAAAGTGGAAATGCCAAACATGAGGTTCTAGGTTCGATTCCATCCCTGGTCAGGAAAATCATTATTAATACTTGTAACAACAGGATGTTTTAGTTGTCCATATTTGAATTTAAAGCAATATATTATTTAACAGGGTATTAACAATAAAACGATTTTTTTACTAATAGATATATATTTTTTATACAGCATAGGAACATAGTTATGTAATTTGACAAACAAGTTATATTTATTATTATCGTATTTACAGTTACCTAGCTCTAATATAAAAGTTCCTTATTATAACATAATTTTTGCCTGTACATAAATTAATAGTAACAATATGAATAGTTAAGTAGGATATACAGATTTCTATGATGTATTTTCTATTTCATCTTGAATTTTAGGTACTTATAATTTGTTTGGCACTGCTGTATATGTCATCAAATAACACAGTTTTAACCACATGTTGAGCGCACACCTCAGCTTCACAATTACACATAGAATTTTCATATTTTGGGATATTATCAGCGTCGTAAATTTCAATTTTAATAATTTTTGTACCTCGTGTCACTGGTTTCTTTATGTATGAATATATTGTTGGTTCTGTTCTTGCCCTCTTGCGGGCAGCTGGAACAAGACCCAGGGATTTTTGTCCGGGTCTTAGAACAGCGGTCGGCTGCTCCACTGGCACAAAATTGAATAGGTCTTCCGTATCCTGAAAAGAGAAAACAAACCATTAAATGTATGAAAATAAGTTTTCCAATAAATATATAAGTGGGAATATAGTGCTAAAATACCTACTACAATAACTAATATATTGCTATAAGTTACCTAAAGATAATAACGATATTACTACATACATAAAATAATTAAAATACATATTATTGTGAGAACTTACCGACATCCTGGAACAATCTCGCTAGGCTTTCCCGATCAGCCTTCAAAACTGGAATGAATTCTGGTGGTATTTTCAGCTATTTATATTCAAGAATTTGTTTATTTTTTGGTTAATAGAGTTCAAAATCGATGGTTTTATTGCTGTAGACATTTCTCGACATAAAAGGTAAGATGAAATTCAAAGCCAAGCGTTAAACTATGTAGAGCAGAGATGTCGAACCCTTGGCTCAAGGCTAAAATTTAGCAGATCATCATCGTCATTCCGTTTGCCTGACTTGGAAATCCTTACATTGCATGCCAAGCCACCTAACATTTTAACGAAAACAGCATGCAGATAATAAGAAGAAAAAGATTCACTATCTCTGAACAGTTTTACCTCTAATATACCTATAATAAATAACAATGTCTGTTTGTCTATTGATTTTTTATCTTTTTAGTAATCGTATGTCAATATCAGTGTATAAAGGGATACTTACAGTAAAGAGAGTACCTAATCGAATTCGAGGGAGGGGTTAAGACTACATAAGAAGTACGTTTCTTTGTTATTAATTAATTAAATCTAACAAGCAAACCCAAGATATTTCGATAGTATGTGCAATTTCATCTGTTGTCGGGAAGTTTAGCCGAGTAAACAGTTTTAAAAGCGTGTGCTCTCTCCATATTTGGGATTGTGACGTATTATAATTAAAAGTATTTAAGCCGTCGGACAGGAAGCTGGATCAACATTAGCTCTCCTGAAGGTGGTGATCTCACATCTTCTAATTAATTGTCTACCTAATCTAAAGTGAAAAGTGAAACAACGGCTTATAATGTAAGTACCTATCTTTAAGTTATCTATTCAATAAGTATCAACAACTCTTTATTGATTTTTGAGAAGTTTATTTTATGAATAGAATAGCAAGTGCGACTGCTGAGCGTTAGAACCCGGGTTCGATTCCCTAGGTCAGTAAACAGTATTTTTCATACTACCTATGTCTATTCGATATTTGATCTCTGTCTATTTTAAGGAAAGAAATTGCGCAGTTATCTAATATGTATCTGTTCGCAGATAGTTTCTTATCATTTATTATGAATAGAATGAAAATTAATTATGCTATGAATAGAATAACTACTTTGCAAGTGCGACTGCTGAGCATTAGACCCTGGGTTCGATTCCTTAGGTCATTCAACAGTTTTTATCATACTACTTAATGTCTATTAGATATTTGGTATATGTATATACTGGAAACAAATTGGACAGTTCTCTGATATGTATGTGTATCTGCTCACAAATAGTTTCTAATCACACATATTTATATTATTTCAGGTCCAGATTTGCTGACGACCTCTTTCTGTCAGATGACGACAAGAGCTCCGTGCAAGATGTGGTAATCAGCGAAAAAAAGAAAAAGCGGTCGAAGCCGTCAGGCTCTGATTCGAGATCGGGTCATCAACCACCGAAAACAAATCCATCTACGTCGTCATCCTCATCTTCAAAGAAGATGAAAATTAATCCAGTCAGCATGCCTCGACTCACCGCAACAGATGTATTCGGCACCGACAGTGATGAAGAAGACGGGAACACGCAGACAACCACTGGTAAACAACCCACTACTGTTCTTCATTCGTCGATAACTCGAAGGCTGGCAACGGGTCATGCTCGCCAAATCTTGCCTACCAAAGCGGGTACGCATTACATCGAACTGAAGGTTTATCGATGCGATGAAATCGAAAATGTCGCACCAATGAACCGATGGCGTCAGGCTGTTGTAGCTCTCAAAAACCGGACGGATGAGGGGACTGAGGCTTGGAGTCATCTGACTAAATTTATAAGTGCAACACGCAAAGAATTTAAATCTAGCCCTCAGACCTTTATGAGTTCTTATTATTAGATACAAATATGAGTATTGCTTATAGGTTATATCTACATGTATAATCCTAGTAGGTATCTAGTTATTATTTAAGCTAATCATGTAATCAAGTTTGTTATTCATATTATAATTATACAATTAAAGAATCATCATACTTATATAATCAATTTTGTTTTCTTTCCAGTTGCACCAACTACCAACACAATTCAAAAATATATTTTAATAGAATGCGATAAATGTAAAATCGAATTACCAAAACAGAAATATAAATATCATGTGAGAACTAATATGCATAAATCAAACTGTTTGCTTAAAACTGAATTGAAAAACGTTGAAATAATTGCAACTGCTTTTCGAAACAGAATAAACACATATCGCCTAAATCCAACACCAGATGCGGAGTATTTAACTCCAGAAGCTTTTCTGATTGAGAATCAAAGCGATATTCTGAAACTTATTAAAATATTTTTAATGAAACATAATTGTATTAAAGTAAATTTCGAGCTATTTGCTTACTTCTTATTACCAAAAACAGGTGAGCAGCAGCTGAAATCTTTTAATACAAAGTATGCTAATATTTACCTAAATACTGATTTAAATGAAATATACACGAATGCTAAAGAGAGTTTTCAGAGGAAAATGTCTGAATTTAACCAACGTGATTCCGGTTGGTCATTTATTTCTATAAGTCACTTAGAAATTAATATAAACAAATATTGTCCAATGAGAGGCGGCACGTATATCGAGCTTCCTCCAGCTATAAGGAATACGAAAAGTTGTTTAAACATACAGAACAATGACAACCATTGCTTTTTATGGGGTATTATTGCTTCCCTATTCCCATCAAAGGATAATGTTTGTAGAACAAAATCATATCCTCACTATAAAGATGTTTTAAATATTGAAGGAATGACATTGCCACCAACCTTGGTTGATATAAAATTGTTTGAAAAAACTAACCCTAATATAAGTGTTAATATATATGGTTTAGATAAAAGGTGCCGTGTGACTGGACCTCTATACATGACAAGCTCAAAGAAAAACAAACATGTGAATTTGCTGTATTTTGAGCAGAATGGTTCAGGACACTACTGTCTAATTAAAGATCTAGCGAAACTTATCCGTCGACAAGTTACTCATCACAAAGGTAAGTTTTTACTTTGCGATGCTTGTTTGCAAGTTTTTTCTAGTGATTCAAAATATAGCTCACACGACTGTTCTAAAGTGTTAACTATTTTACCGAAAAAAGATAGTATGATACAATTTAAAAATTATGAGAGACAACAAAGAATAAATTTTATCATCTATGCTGATTTTGAAAGTATGTTACTAAACTGTCCTGAAAATAGATCTAAAAATACTCAGAACATAAAAGTGCATGAACCATCCTGTTTCGCATATTACATATGTTGTTCACACGATCCAGATTTGAATAAATATGTTACGTATAGAGGTTTGGATTGTGTAGAAGTATTTATAACGCGTTTAATTGAAGATGTAACTTACATAAATTCCATTCTGTCTGAAAATAGACCCATGAAAGCTTTGTCTGTCAAACAACAAATAGAGTACGAAGAGGCTACTCGATGCCATATTTGTAAACATTTGTTATTGGGTGACAAGTATCGAGATCACGACCATGTTACATCTGAATACAGAGGAGCAGCACACTCTCAATGCAATTTAACGTTTAAAATATGTTCGTTTATACCTGTTGTTTTCCATAATTTGTCTGGATATGATGCTCATTTCTTTATTGAAGAACTGGTTAAGTACGATGGTCCTATTAAAATAATTCCTAAATCAAAAGAAAAATACATTTGTATAATAAAAAGCCTCGCAATTAAGAACAAGCCTAGTTGTGTTCAAATCAAGTTTATAGATTCTTATCAATTTTTAAGTTCGAGTTTAGATGAATTATCTAAGAATTTACATGTACAAGATTTCGTAAATCTTTCAAGAGAATTTGACGATAAAGCCGATTTATGCTTATTGAGACAAAAGGGTATTTATCCGTATGAATATATTGACACATGGTCTAAGTATGATGAAAAGTGTTTGCCACCTAGAGAGTATTTTTATAACACAATGAAATTGGAGCATATTTCTGAAGATGAATATACACATGCGCAAAAAGTTTGGTATAGTTTTAATATCAATTCTCTTGGTGAATATACTGATCTTTACCTAAAATGTGATGTATTATTATTATGTGACATATTTGAACATTTTAGAAACACAAGTTTAGAATATTACAATCTCGATCCAGCATATTATGTATCCGCGCCAAGTTTAAGCTGGGACGCAATGCTTTTGTGTACTGGTGTTAAATTAGAGCTGATGCATGACTTAGAAATGTATAACTTACTGGAAAAGGGAATACGTGGAGGATTAGCGCAGTGTTCCCTACGACATGCAAAAGCGAATAATAAATTTCTACCTTACTTTGATGATACTAAGCCATCATCTTTTTTAATATATCTTGATTGTAACAATCTTTATGGATATGCTATGAGAAAAAGAATGCCTGTATCGGAATTTCAATTTTTATCAGAAACTGAATGTGCTAACTTTAATGTTTTGAATATATCTGATGATTCTGAATATGGATATATTCTGGAAGTCGATCTGGTCTATCCTGAAATATTGCATAATTCGCATAGTGACTTACCTTTCGCACCAGAAAGATTTGTACCTCCTGGTGGGAAAACTACCAAATTAATTGCGAATTTATATGACAAATATAATTACGTCATTCACTACATACATTTAAAACAATGCTTGAATAATGGGTTGATTTTAAGCCGAATACATCGCATTCTTAGATTTAGACAAGATCATTTCTTGCAAAAGTACATTGATTTAAATACTCGTTTGCGTCAAGCATCTACCTCAGCCTTCGAAAAGGATTTTTTCAAACTTTTGAATAATGCTGTGTTTGGAAAAACAATAGAAAATAAACGCAAGCAAGTAAATGTAAAGTTAGTAACAATGTGGGAAGATTCTTATAATAAAACAAATAAATATATAGGTGCTGAAAAACTTATTGCACAACCCAACCTGAAAAGTATTTCAATATTTTCAGAAAACTTTGCTGCAGTTCAGTTAAGCCCTGAAAAAATAATATTGGATAGACCGATTTACATTGGTTTTACTGTATTGGAGTATGCCAAACAACACTTATATCAATTCCACTACGATTTTATCAAAAATAAATATGGCACAAAAGCTAAACTATGTTACACTGACACGGATAGCCTACTTTACTTAGTAGAAACGAATAATTTTTATAAGGATATGGTTAATAATATATCGGAATTTGATACCAGTAATTTTGCTGAGGATAATCCATATGGAATACCTAATATTAATGAAAAAGTACCAGGCTTGTTTAAAGATGAACTTGGAGGCTCGGTAATTTATGAATTCATTGGCTTAAGGGCTAAACTTTATTGTTTGAAAAGTGTAAAGACAACATTAAAGAAGGCAAAAGGTATAACGAAACCCGTAACAAATAAATTAAAGCTTTCTGATTATAATGCTGCTCTACACAATAACAAAATTATCAAACGTAAAATGAATGTAATTAAATCTATTAAACACGTTATCTATTCACAACAAGTGAATAAAATTGCATTAAATAGAAGTGACGATAAAAGACAAATACTTCCAAATCAAATTGAAACCTTACCATGGGGTCATTGCGATACAATTTCTTAAAATGTATTATTTAGTTAAATTTTATATTTATTAAAGTATCTACTTCTACTTCTTCTTCCGACAAATTATAGCTGTGTATTCATTCTACTATAAAAATATGATTATGTTGAAAAGGTGTAATTTTATTAAATAAAACAGTTAACCACATTTTTTACTTATTTATTTTATTTACCCCCATAAATACTATTCATGCATTTTAAGGAACTCAAATATTGGTTCGATCAATAACTCTGACAAGAATTATAAATACTAGAGCCTATATTATTTCGTAACAGATACAAACATGAAGTGGGTCAAGCAACAAGTATCATTAGATGTTAAAAATATTGATATAAAGGAAAATTCACTAAGCCCGAAACACAGTGTACTTCTTCCAAATAATATTCGATGCATAATATGTGGTCCATCGAATTGTGGGAAAACGAATGTTATGATTAGTTTATTGATTCATGCAAACGGATTAAAGTTTAACAATGTTTATCTGTATTCTAAGACCAGCTTTCAACCGAAATACAGTTTTCTAAAACAAGTTTTGCAAAGAGTTTCTGACGTAAAACTTTTCGTTTATAATTTTGATGACGATGTTATTCATCCTAACGAAGCATTGTTGAACTCTGTTATCATATTCGATGATGTAGTTTGTGAAAAACAAATAAACATACGTAATTATTTTACAATGGGAAGACATAGAGGTATAGACTGTTTTTATTTATCTCAAACGTATTCAAAAATACCAAAGCAGTTAATACGTGATAATGCTAACTTTTTGATCATTTTCAAACAAGATGACGTTAATATGAAACATATATATGATGAACATGTTAGTTCTGATATGGAGTGGTCTAGGTTCAAAGATATGTGTTCTAAAATCTGGATGCATCCTCATGATTTTTTAACAATTAATAAGGATTGTGAATTCAACAAAGGCAGATATAGACAGTCCTTTGATAACTTTATTTATTTTGATTAATGGTTATATAAATTATGAACGAAAACAAAAAAAAATCATTTGAGCATAAATACTTCTGCATAGAAGTCGTATAATGGATCATAACATTAAAGATCAATTAATAAAGTCCGCGGATGCTATAAAGGAAAAGGTGAAACAAATGAAAGATTATGAATTTAGTACTGACACTCATCTGAAGTATTTTTTTAAACCTCTTGCTGACCCTCTTAATGCCATAGCAGCTAACAAGCAGTTTTCTATAATAAAAAATGAAGATACTTATGACGACAAATTTAAAAACACTGGCATAGATTCAAAAATGTTTTTGCGTGATAAATCACATGATATGTACAAACATGAATCATCTGGATCAGAAAAGTTTTATTCTGAAGACGAAGAAGGTAACACATCTGAATCAGACAAAGTTAATAATATGTCGCTGAACAAAGAAGATATCTTTGAAATATACGATGATATGAATATACCATTTGGTGTTCGTAGTGAGAATGATAAGCATATGATTGGAAATACAATAGTTAATTTCTCTACCACTCGCAAGAACTCTGATAAATTGTATTTTATTCGAGTAGCTAATAAAAAGTATGAAATAACACCGGGTTTAAAAGAATTATTGCTTCGCAAGAAGCCTGATTTAAGTTTAGTCAATTTAAAAGATAAATTAGTTTACAAAGAAATACTCATCACAACTAATGCTCATAAAAGAGACTTTGACCCTGCAGGTCAAGTTAAAGGTGATAAGGGTCTAAAATATTCTCAAGTGATCAAACCGTTATTTCCTGAGTCTAGTAAACGTTTACAAGAACCTACAGAAATTAAATCTAAACAGAAACGAGGTGCTGGTCTGCCGTATCTTAAAAAATATAAAAAAAATACCGAACTTGTGTATTGGGATGATCCTAATGAATTAGTGGACAGGCTTAAACTGTTGATAGCATCTAAAACTGCAGGTAATACTAATCTGGATAACGAAATATTATCAATCATAGAAGAGTTAAAGGAAGCGGGTGTAATAAAAGAATAAAAAGACTCATCATATAAGTAGAATATCAGTGTAATTTTGTAATTCAGAAGTGACAGTTGAAAGAATGAGCAAATTGAAAAGAGACATAGTAAACGAAATTCATAGAAGTGCAAGAATAAATTTTCCTCGAAGGCATGTAATATTAAAAGATATTGATGATCTTTGGCAAGCTGATTTAATTGATATGCAAAGTTTCTCGAAATTCAACAACAACAACAAATACATTTTAGCTATCATTGATGGATTCTCCAAGTACGCTTGGGCTATTCCACTTAAACAAAAAAACAAAGAAGCTGTATCCGAAGCTTTTAATACGTTGTTGAGTAGAGAAAAAAGAATCCCTAGCAACTTGCAAACAGATCTTGGAAAAGAATTTTACAATAAAAGTTTTCAAAAAATATTAGTAAACAATTCTATCAACCACTACTGCACTTATTCAACGAAAAAGGCTTCAATTGTAGAACGATTAATAAGGACGATAAAGAGTAAGCTTTTCAAGGAATTTAGTTTGAAGGGGAATTATAAATGGACTGACGGCACACTTGCAAAAACCATCAATAGATATAATAATACAATACATAGAACAATTGGTTTACCACCTGCTCAAGTTAGTCATAACAATAAAACAAAAGTACTACAGAGATATTTCAATCAAAATCATACGAAAATAAAATGCTCTAAGTTAAAGACAGGCGATTTTGTTCGAATAAGTAAACATAAAGGTTGTTTCGAGAAAGGTTACACTCCTAATTGGTCAACAGAGATATTCAAGATCAGTAAAGTTCAAAACACAAATCCTGTTACATTTTTATTACAAGATGTTAAACAGCAACCTATTTTAGGAGCATTTTACGATCAAGAATTACAAAAAACCAAACATCCCGACATTTACCTTGTTGAAAAAGTTTTGAAACGCAAGGGCAGAAAAGTTTTCGTGAAATGGTTGGGGTTATCATCCTGCGAAAATAGTTGGATTGACGATACCAATGTTTTATGAGTGCTTTATCAATATAACATCATGGTCTATGACAGTTATCTCATTCTATTTGTATACATGAAAGGAGAAGGACTTATTAATAATTTAATTAATAATTTACCATTTGAGCTCCATTTGCCAGGATATAATTATTGTGGTCCAGGAACTAAATTACGTGAAAGATTAGCTCGAGGTGATAAAGGTGTAAATAAGTTAGACGAATATTGTAAACATCACGATATTGCATATAACAATTCCAAAAGTTTGGAAGATCGCCACAAAGCAGATATAATTTTATTAAAAATGGCAAAAAAGCGTGCTTTGTCTTCAGATGCAGGGGCAGGAGAAAAACTTGCTGCCAGTTTAGTTAATAATATAATGTTATCAAAAGTAAGTTCTGGAGCAGGGCTCAAAAAGAACTTTAAAAATTTAGTAACCAATACTAAAAAATGCATTAAAAAGGTTAAACCGAAGTGTAGGAAAAAGCTAATAGAATTGGCCTACGCTGCTGCTAGAGAATTGAATCGCGATTCATCTGCCACGATCCCACGCATAATACCAATTCCTAAGACTGGAGGGGTTCTACCTTTAATACCAATATTTGCTGGTTTGTCCGCTGCTGGCAGTATTGCAAGTGGAATTGCTGGAATCGTCAAAACCATAAATGAATATAGAGTTGCAAAAAAGCATTTAGACGAAATGAAAAGACATTGTAAGAATGTGGAAGGTGTACATATTGGCAACGGACTGTGGCTTAACCGTTACAAGGATGGACTTGGGATATATACAAATTTAAAGAAAAAAAACTAAATCATAGGCTACCTAATCGTGCTCTTACCAATATAGATATCATACATTTTACCAAAAACGTTCAATATTTTCGCGGAGTGTATATGAGAGATACCTTACCGAAGTTTCCGTTTTCTAAAGAGTGTGGAATCATAAATTTAGATAATTCTAAAAATTCTGGTACACATTGGGTAGCCTATGTAATTATAAATGAATATGTCGAGTACTTTGACAGTTACGGCAACTTGAAACCTCCAATAGAATTTGTTCGCTATGTAGGTTCTAACAATATAAATTATAATTACAATAATTTTCAAAATAATAACTTATTCAATTGTGGACATTTATGTATTAAATTTCTTAAAGAGTTTTGGAAAAATAAAGGTATTATCAACTCATTAGGTACTTAAACATTGTTTAAATGTTAGGTGTTGCTACATAAGACAACACTTTGACATTATCTGCCACAAGAGATGAATGTCAATTAGAATAGAGTAAAAATAAAATAAAAAATATGATAGTTTACAATATAAAAACAACTGCCAAAAATAATAGTTTTACTCGTTCTCGCACCATCAAAAGACGAAGACATATTATAAGAACTATAAAAAAAATAACTAAAGGTAATAGATTATTTCTTCGAGCTTTGGGATTTAAATTATGAGTATTCTTCAAGTGAATGATTTACCACAATTCGACAACTCTATAGTGAGTTATGAAAATCATACATATAATCCATATAGCAACTGTTTTAATGAAAATGATGAAATACGTATACCCATAAATCAACAAGATTTGTACGTACTACCTTCAGCCAGCTACATTTACGTTGAAGGTCGAGCCACCACGGTTTCGAAAGATGGGGCAGGAAAACTAACACGAAAAGCTGTTAACTTTACCAATAATCATATATCATTTCTATTTCAAGACATTCGATATGAAATTAATGGTGTAGAGATTGACCGAATAAAAAATGCAGGTATTTCTACAACTCTAAAATCATACGTTTCAATGAGCGATGGAGAAAGTAAGGCTGCCGCTATTTGGGGTTGGAATTTAAAAGGGAATAAAGATAATGATGGTATTTTTAGTGCCCTTATACCTCTGAATAAAGTTTTAGGATTTGCGGAAGATTATAATAAAATTATCATTAACTGTAAACATGAACTTATACTTAAAAGAAGCAGTTCGAATCTTAATAGTGCTACACTTGATAATAATGACACAATTGAAGTAAATATAGAGAGACTGCAATGGCGTATGCCTCATATAAAAGTTTCAGATCGGGAAAGATTAACTTTACTAAAATATCTAGAAAAGGATCGGCCTATTCAAATAGCTTTTAGAAATTGGGACTTGTACGAATATCCTTTATTACCTAGAACTACAAAACATACATGGGTTGTTAAAACTGCTTCACAACTCGAAAAACCAAGGTATGTGATCTTTGGTTTGCAGACAAATAGAAAAAATATGAAAAGTAAAGACTGCTCAATATTTGACCATTGTAAATTAACAAATGTTACTCTTTTTTTAAATTCCCAATATTATCCATACGAATCGGTAAATGCAAAATTTTCTGAAGATAAGTATTATATATTATATGAAATGTTCACCAAATTTCGTCAGTCTTATTATAACACTCGGTCTGAACCAATGCTTGGTTTGGATGAATTTAAAGAAAAGGCTCCTTTGTTTGTAATTGATTGCTCAAGACAGAACGAAGCCTTGAAAACTGGGGCTGTAGATGTGAGACTGGAAATAGAAAGTTCTGAAGATATACCAGAAAATACATCTGCATATTGTCTAATCATCAACGATCGTCTATTCGAATACAAACCCTTAAGCGGTATTGTAAAGAAATTATTATGAACGCTATAGTCGATGTGCAAGGGTTTAAGACGGAAAGTAACGAGTTTATCGTAAAAGAAATAGCAATAGCATGTGGAAATCAAGTTATGGTATTATTAATCAAACCACCATTCCCATTTTACAAACTTACAAAGAAAGAAAGATTGCAAGTAAGTTGGATAGAGAGGAACCGAAACATATTCTGGAAAGAGGGTTTTATACCATACTTAAACTTACATCGATATATTGTACCTTATCTGGAAGATAAAAACATTTACGTTAAAGGATGTGAAAAAGTGTTGTGGTTAAAAAACATTGTAAAACATGATAAAATATATAATTTAGAAGATAAGAACTGTCCACGTTTACAGAAATTATTTGATGATTATGGAATATCTAGTAATATATTTAGCTGTGTGTATCATTCGAATGTATGTGCTTTAAAAAATGTTACTTGTTTAAAAAAGTGGATTGATCATAAAAGTATTTTAACAGTAATTTAGAAGATAAGAACTGCTATAAAAAATATAAGTTAGAAAGTAATTTGTACAGCTGTTTATATCATAACAATATATTGAGAATAAATGTTTTTGAGTAAATGTTTTTTTTTTTATTTCATAACAAATACATTAAATACGGAATAACACAACTGAGCCGAAAAAAGTGAAGGTAAGTGCTGCCCCATAAGGTATGACTCGTAGCGCATCTTGATAAATTGACAACACCGAATACAATACTTCATTATGTTTTCATACATACCCGTATCAAGACTCATAAAATGATTCAGCATTATTCCAGCCCGCGATATGAAATATATAATCAATACAAAATTCGATTATGTTCATTCAGACATTATTGGGCTACAGTAGATTCAAAACGAAGATTGGTGATGGAAATGGCTGATGCAGGTTTTTTTTACTGTGGAAATGGTTTAACCGATAAAGTTATGTGTTTTTCATGTGGAGGTGGTATCGAAGATTGGGAGTACTACGATGATCCTTGGATGCAACATGCTATATATTTTCCTAATTGTATTTATTTAAATGCTGTAAAAGGAACATATTATGTTGACAAATCAAAGCGTCTATTTTTTAAAGAAACAAATATATAAAAAAAAAACTATAGTGGGGGAAAATAGATTGTTTGTATGCTGAATAAGCTGCTAAATGCTATTAGTAAAGGAGCCGAAATTAACTATAAATTTACTTACAAACATTTTATGAGACATTCGATTTCTGCAATTGAAGTTGATAGGTTGAATTGTAAACTGAATTAAACAATTTAAAAATAAATTATATTAGCTACAATGCAAGATTCAGTAAAATATACTTATGAAGGCATATCTAAACTTATTTTCAAGAATGCTAGAGGCGATATTCTATTAACTCAAGACATGGCTGACCAGAAAATAATGAACACCAGTTCATCAAAACTTCAGGACAGTACAAACAATACAGAGCAAAACTCAGTAAAATCCACCTTTGAAAATACGCGATATCTCACAATCAAGAGTGGTAACAATGAGCTACTTACATTTGTTCGAGTTGGCAACAAACACCCTGAAAAATCGGATGTAAGGTCTTCAAATACTCCATCTGTCATTAAATTAGTAACAAGAAATATAATGCGTGATATAGTGTTTCCTGATTCAGAAGACATTCCATGCTACCAGATGCTGCCAGAAGATGAAATTCCTTCTTCAATGAATGACTGTTCTATAATCTGAATAGATAAACATAGAACAAACGTATTTGCTTGAAAAAAAAATACATGTTTTAAACTATGGATTGTGAATAAAGGTATTTGTAATAAATTGATGTTTTTTTTTCTATTTCCCACTTCAGGATCTCTATTATTACCATGATGAATTAACACAATGCTCTAGTGAGTATAGCTCATAAAATGATCCAATAATTTAACACATCTTTGACGACACGTTAGCGCGAACAATGTTAATTGGCGGTTTCTATATCTAATTCCATCAGTTTGAATAGCTACTTAAAATCTAGTAATATCTGATAGCCCTCCAATCAAGAAGAAGAAGCACTATTCAATAAATATTAACCTATTTGAATAGAACAACGTAATTTCAATAGGTAGTCCATTTAGATTATCCAATCTATTCAAGAATTAAAAAATAAATAAAAAACATCTATTTGAATAGATATGTCCCAATAAATTAAACAGTATATTAGAATAGACCATCTTTTCAAAAAACTATATTTCTTCTATTTGAATATACATTTTTATCTATTTGAATAGATATAATTGGGGTGTCTGGATCATCGTGTGATCCAGATGCCCCAATTATATACTACTAGTAGTAATGACCTCATTTAGCAAATATAAATCTTATCGGTAACGAAATACGGCCTTAAATTTAATGCATTTACTACTGTGATATCTAGCGGCGGGTAGCGTAACTTGCTCATTAAACTATTCCGTGTGCGCTTTAATTGTCAAAAGTAATAAATACTCAAAAAGAGTAGACAATAAACCAACTCTATGGTCATAAAGCTGTTTATTTTCAAATAAGCGACGACTGACATAGTTTTTACTTTCATCTAAAAATTAAACTACCAATCACACCAAAGATTTCTTAGTGTTATGAAATACAAATAATCTGTATATGTGTGAGTTTGGGTACGCTGGTTCCAATACTAATGAAGCTATATGCGATTTCTAAATGATTTTCAAGAATGCTGGTGGTGAGATAATAATTATATATTCAAGAATGTATATAAGAAATATATGCAACACAATAAATGTAGTTTTAGGGCAATCAGGATTTTCTTTTTTTTTAATTATAATTCCATTTAAAAATACTGAGAGAGCATATCGTCACTAGAAAGGCAAAAATACTAAAGCGCCAAGAGTGCATTTTACAGGAGAGCGATTTAAACTTTTTTTTTATACTAAATCTGGCATATCTTTTTTTCTAGTATTCCAATTTAAATAGGCTGAAGGCAGAAAATCATTGTTATATTATTATCTATGTTTTAAAGTTGACATATTGTATATTATTACTGTATTTCCGAAGATAGTGTCGCTTTAGTATAAATGCTCTGACCATTTCGTAAGGCAAAAATACTAATCTTCATAAAAATATTCAGGTACAGTAAAGCATAAACACAATTCACTTACATCCATTGAACTTTAGAAACGCCAAAACGACTAACATGCATTACAAACTAATAAGTCTTAGTCATTATTACTTATACGAATAATTAAGAGTAAAGATCTAAAATAATTTGACTTATTGCCTTGTTGTCGTATATTTGCTAAAAATCTGTATCAACTGTGAAAAAACTCAAAAATAAAACAAAGTCGGGCTAGTTAAAACTCTGGACTGATTCCGATCTTTGATTTTTTGGATTGGTCTCCGTCCCGAATAAAAGTTTGTATTTTTTGTGATTATTGTAGTAGTGGAGTCTCTTCTTCTTAGCGTGTCGATGACAACCCTTCCTGCTCGATCTCTTGCCTGGCCCAGTCGGCAACGCCGTCCGCTGACATAGCCATTAGATCCTCACAAGACTGTTCTTGTGAGGATTTGCCTGTGCAACAGGGCATGCGGAGCAAGATAAAAGGTGCTCCATGGTCTGCGGAGAGACGCCGCACAAACACTCAAGATCCATCCGAGAACCTCCACCTGTGGAGATTGTCTTTATTGCGGCCGACCTGAGTGCGGAGTCTGTTTAAACCCTTCCAGAAATGCCACAGCAACGTGTGCCCAGGTGAAAGGCTCTCCGCAGGCTCGATGAAGTGGTCAGAGTGAAACTTCGCCCGACAGAATTTGCACCTCTCCGAGCTAACATTGACATCCAACGGCAACGAGCTCACACAGCCAAGGAAACCCGGGGACCGAGCTGCGGTTGTACACTGGGCAGGCATATTCGCCAGTGGAAAAGCAGAGCGCCATTCCAGTTGTTCGCAGGATTTGGGGAGACGCTCCCCATCTGATAGATGTAAGATGACAAAGCAGGTTGTTCCTAGCGTGGATTTTCTGCCTAACATTCTCGCAACTTTTCTTTAAGTTGAGGGACCTGTCCAAAGTGATGCCGAGATATTTTGGGTGGGGACTATGAGTGATTGGCAACCCCTGCCACAAGATGTTGAGTATTCGGCCCGCTTGACTATTACCAAGGTGGAAGGCACACGATTGTGTTTTTGAGGGACTTAAGAATTCGAGAAAACTTTGGGTCCTCTGTTAATTTGGTTACCTTCCAAAACAAGTGCCTATTATTAATGGTGTCGTAGGCTGCCGACAAGTCCACGAATACTGCACCCGTCACTTTCTTAGTCTCAAACCCATCCTCGATGTGTTGCGTGAGGATCAGTATCTGACCGGAGCAAGACTTTCCAGGTCTAAATCTAGCTTTCTGCATTCATTTCGGATCGGCGACACCTGAGCGGCGAGCTAGCAGTAGTCTTTCAAACAGTTTGTACGTGGGGCAAAGGAGCGATATAATGCGAAAGTTTTTTAGGATCGTCATGTGTCTTACCAGGTTTGGGAATAACAATGACCTTAGATCTCCTCCAAAGACGAATGGTTAAAGAGTTGCTGCAACCGTGACAGATACTGGGCCGAAGTAGTTAATCTGTTTGACTAAAATGTCGTCCAATCCGAAGCCCTTGCCAGAGCTCAGCCTTCGGATGGCTGGGACGATGCCTGCTAGCTGTAATGGGTCTCACACAGATTCACTTTCGGGTGACAATTTGTCCAGCATTTTGAGGACTCTGCTCAGGCGTTGTGATGATTTGCCTTTCAGAAGTTGGAGCGTTGTGATGATTGTCCGTTATGAATTTGTTGGCCAACTTTGTTAGCCTTCACTGCACTGGGCGTATGGGGTAGTGGTGGTTCGCTGATGTGTTTGCGGATAGTGGTCCATGCCTTTTTGCTGTTATGTTTCATGGCAATACCAGTTAACCTATCCATCCATTTTGTCTGGCGTTGTTAGCTTATAACTGACAGCAGTTTTTCACCAGCTTCAACGGTTTCTGCTGAGAAGGGGTCAATGTTGAACAGTTGCTCGTACGTCTTTAGCAGATTGCCAGATTCCTGGGATGTACGATGTGTGACACCCTCGGGGGATATATTTCCGCGTGACTACGCTTACGAATTTGTCGTATTTTAGTGAGGTAGGCGGGATGTTAAGCAGCTCGTTATCTACGGTCTTCGAAAATTGTTACCAATAAGTTTTCAGACAGTTAAAGCGGCGTTTGAAGGGCAAAGCCACTGGGTGGACGGCGGACTGGATACTGCACATGATCGGTATATGTTGGGATAGGTTGACATACAAACTTTTTCCTTTGAGTGGTCGATCCGAGTAGACATTGACGGCTGCTCCTCTGACCTTTTGGCTATTGATGCCGGAGTTCCCCAGGGGTCTGTTCTCTCTGCAACTCTTTTCCTGCTGCACATCAATGATCTACTCCAGCCTGGTATTGTTGGGTACGCATATGACAGTACTGTTTCAGAGAGATACTTATCCAGCACAAAAACCAGCGTGGACGAAGTTCGTTCCTTGAGAGAGGCTATAGTGGAGCGGACAGATTTGACCGGGAGTGGTGTGATGACAACCTGGTCTTCTTTAACGCCACTAAAACACAGTCGTTTTGATCAAACTCCTACTTTTCGGCTCGAGCTCCTGGGCATAAAGATGACATCCAGTCTCAACTTCGGCGCCTCCATTGTGTACAAAGCCACAATTGCGGCCAAACAACTGGGCATTCTAAATAGCGTAAAGCGATACTTTACGCCTGGACAGCTTTTAACGCTATACAAAACGCTAGTCCGATCCTGCATGGAGTATTGCAGCCAACTTTGGGATGGATCAGCTATGTATCAACTTGCCGCGTTTGACTCGTTGGAACGCAGAGCTAAGAGGCTCATTGGCGATGTTGAGCTGGTAGAAGTCAAGCTTCACAGCTTGGCTCATCGCCGCAAGGTTGCCTGCTTGTCGGTCTTCTACAGACTGTACTTCGGTGAGTGTACTAAAGAACTCCACGACATCATCCCACCTGCCCCGTTCTACCGTCGACTCTGTCTCTGTCACCTCTGACCTAAACTAGAGTCAATAGCAAACCCATCTCAAAAAAAAAAGATTGCTGATATTTGTGCTGACATACTTAACGTACAACTATAATTTTGTGGAGTATAATATTTGTAACTAAAACACTTTTTCACCACATTAATAAAAAAATAAATACGCTTAATACTCACATAAAAAGTAGATATTTATAGCAAAGTTACTAAAAAGATTTTTTATTTATAAATCTCGAAGGGCAAAAGTACTAAAGCATTAAGTCCATCAATTTTTTAAGTAAGGCAAATTTACTAAACGGCGCATTCGTTACAATTTCCTGCAAGTAATAATGACTTAAACACCATCAATTAACCGAATTAGTAATTTTAGGTTTCTAATCAAGGGTCGGTACCCAGAGCGAGATCCAAAATGTACCAAAAATGCAAAAGATTTTTTTTTTTCAAATCATGCGTGAAAAAGCACACTCACTGTCAAACAAGAACTTTCATAGAAACTAACACAGCAATACTTAAAACCGGAATAACAAAGCAACCTCACAAATCACAAGAATCAAAAAACAAATACATCCCCCCAAGTCGGCTGGTCCCCGTGGGGGAAAATGATCAAAACCCTCCAGAAAAAATAAATACTTGTAAATTCAAATATAGATAATTGTTCTACAATGGTTTTGCTTTTGGGAAATAGTACTGGAATTACCAAAAAGGACATAATGGCTGGTATTGACACCTTGTTAGGATTAAATGTAGGAAAGCTCATGGTTTGTGCTTTTCCTTACTCGCATAACTTCTCAGAAGATGAGAACAAGCGGATTTTTAAATTAAATAACACTATACAAATGTTGACTTGTCATAGTGACAAATTATTGTTTTTTGACACTAATAAATTTATTAGTGGACTAAATGTAACTCAGAGAGCTTTCTCTCTGACACGTAGATGTAGACATAAGATTGCTATGTTGATAGCATATTCTATTAATGAAATGTATTTTCCACCTAGTTGTAGGAGACAAATTGCTAATCCTTTAGCATACAATATACACTGTGACACTGGTACTTGTAGTGTACCATCGATTACTGTTAGTAGTGGTACTAACACTACTATTGATACGCCTTGTAGTTTAAACTATTAGGTGCGACAACGGATAAGCCGCATATGTTCAATGTTGTACATCAAAATATGCAGGGTCTGTCCGGCAAAGAGCTAGAGTTAAGTTTATTTATGGAAAACTATGATGTTCAGGTGTTATGTTTAACTGAACACTGGTTGAAGGAACATGAAGTAGTGTTTATCAATGATGATAATTTTACTGTACAAAGTGCGTTTGTGAGAAAAAACGCCATTCGCGGTGGATCTTTAGTTCTTGTTTCAAACAAGTTAAAATGTAAACAACGTTTAGATTTAGTTAATCTTTCTATTGAGCGCACTATTGAGTTGTCTTGTGTTGAACTCGAGCGATACGTTATAATTTGCGTTTATCGACCCCCCTCTGGTGATTTTAATAGTTTTGAATTGGTAATGGATGATTCACTCAATAGGTTAAAATCAAGTAATAAAAGTATAATTTTATGTGGAGATTTTAATATTAATATTTTAGATGTTACTCCATTAAGTATTAGACTTCTTAATCTGTTCAGGTCTTATAATTTAATTAACTTGTTTTTTGAACCTACTAGGATCACGGCATCTTCGTCAACTTGTCTTGATAATATATTTTGTGATTGTGATGCCAAAAATAAATGTGTGTTAAGTGACTTAACTTCTGACCACTGTGGTTTATTAGCTAGCTTCCCCATGCCATTACATAAAAAGCCGCGTAAAATGGAATGTAGGCCCTATACAGCTAGTCGTTGCAATAAGTTTAAAAATAATATAGCTAATAGAATTACACCATCTATAGTAGAACACAAGAGTCCTAATGAAATTTATGGAGCCCTTTTTGATGTCGTGCAAAAAGAGTACCAATCTACTTTCAAGACCAAAACTATTGAAATTAATGGCACCACCGTTGGCATTAACCAATGGGCCACTCCAGGTATTTATAAAAGTAGAGCGAGACTATACGAGTTATATGGTTTGAAAAAATACAGGTTTGATACTCCTTTCCTGGAGTATGTCAAAAATTATTCAAAATTATTTAAAAAGGTTAGTGTTTATGCTAAATCAAAATTTTTAAGCGATAAAATAAAAAAATCCAATAATAAAGTAAAAACCACTTGGAAAATTATTAACAATGAAACGGGAAAGTCGGTTAAACAAGATAAAGAATTTGAGATTATGGTCGACAATAAATTAGTTACTAAAGCAGCTGACGTAGCTGAAGCGTTTAATGAGTTTTTTGCCAACATACCCATAACTACGACTCGCTCCTTAAATTCGTCCCCGTCTAAAGCTGAAAACCTTTTGCTTAGTAGTGTGTCTAAAAGTATTCGTTTATTTAGCTTCGAACATGTAACGCCTCGTGATGTAGTTAATGTTTTTAACACACTCAAATCCAAAAACACTGGTGATTACTGGGGAATCTCCATTAAACTTTTAAGTAATATAATAGACATCGTAGCCCCCTATCTAGCTGTTACTTTTAATAAATGTGTTGACTTAGGAACTTTTCCTGACCTCATGAAGAGTAGTAAAGTCATACCATTATTTAAATCAGGTAATAAAAATGACGTTGGCAATTTCCGGCCTATTTCCATTTTGCCAGCGTTTAGTAAAATATTTGAAAAGTTAATACTCAAGCAGTTGCTAAAACATTTTAATTTAAATAGCCTCCTTCATAATGAACAATATGGCTTTACAAAAGGTCGTTCGACTACAGATGCGGGTGTTGCTCTGCTGAAACACATATTTAACGCATGGGAGAACTCGCAAAATGCTATTGGGGTTTTCTGTGATCTCTCCAAAGCTTTTGACTGCGTGCACCATGACACGCTATTGCGTAAACTGCGTCATTACGGTGTGCAAAACGAAGCTCTCGATGTTATAAATTCTTACTTACATAATAGGTCCCAATGTGTAGATGTTAATGGTGAGAAATCTTCCAGGTTACCAGTTCAGTTAGGTGTACCTCAAGGCTCAATACTGGGTCCATTCTTGTTCTTAGTGTATATCAATGACTTACCGTTCTTTTTAAAGGGTATCTGTGAAGTTGTATTATTTGCAGATGATACCTCTCTTATTTTCAAAGTTGACAGGAATAGACATGATTTTGACGATGTAAACAGTGCACTCTCAATGGTTACGGAGTGGTTTACAACAAATAACTTAGTTCTCAATTCCAAGAAAACGAAATGTATAAAATTCGCTTTACCGAATGTTAGAAATCTAGGACCCAACATCGTGTTAGATAAAGAGGTGCTTGAAACTGTGGGCTCGGCAGTTTTTCTGGGCATAACAGTAGATGCCAAACTTCAGTGGGGCCCACATATTTCAAGTCTAGCGGGAAGGCTTAGCTCGGCCGCCTACGCTGTCAGGAAAGTAAGACAATACACTGACGTTGATACTGCTCGATTAGTCTATTTTAGTTATTTCCATAGCGTTATGTCCTATGGCATTCTGCTGTGGGGCAAAGCCGCTGACATTCAAAATATATTTGTTCTTCAAAAACGAGCAGTTCGAGCAATTTACCAGCTAGGTGCCAGAGTTTCTCTTAGAGATATTTTTAAAGATATTGGTATTCTCACAGTGGCATCACAATTCATCTTCGCCAATATCTTATATATTAGGCAAAATATACACTTTTACACTAAAAACAGTGATATTCACAATATTAACACCAGAAATAAGGACAAATTACGAGCTCCTTTTCACCGGCTTCATAAGGTTCATAACTCATTTGTTGGGCTTGGTATAACCTTTTATAACAAGCTACCCTCTGCTCTTCTAGATTTGCCTTTTAATGCTTTTAAAGTTAAAGTAAAATCAAACCTTTGTTCAAAGGCATACTATTCTATTAACGACTACTTAAACGATAAAAATAGTTGGTCGCTGTGATTAACTCAAGACAATGTTTGTGTTCTTTCTCCAGAATTAGCTTACATACTGACAGGTTATATGAGTTATGTTTTATTTTTTTTATTTTGACAGTATAAGTCAATTTATGTTAATTTAATTGTCATATTATTGACATAATCGACTCACTACATTGTTTTTTATTTTTTAATGAGTTGTATTGCAATATGTGGTCAGCTAGCGACCTCGACAGTGGATCATAATATATTATTCTTGCCTAACTGTTGATTTATTTTTTACTTCGATGGTCCTAGTTTATCATAATTATGTGACTTCGAGTTACAGCTGTATTAGCTATATGTAGGCGGGCACGCCCTTTATGCCTGGAGGCTTTATAATTCGGGTACTAAGTTCCGTTTACGTTTTTTTTATTAGTTTTTATTTTCGCTTGAGTTTAGATTTCGATGTTTTTGTTGGTATATTGGCGTGTGCTAGCTGTCATTATGGCAAATATATTTTATTATAATTTTTTGTTTTGAGTAATGTAAATTATTTGCATACTTTTGTATATGTATAGAATCAAGTTTTTGTTTTTTTCTAACTGAACAGACAGCTGTGCTGCTGGGGAGTTTGTTGCGCCACTTCTTCTTCCCAGCAAAAGCACTAGGAAGTGGTGAAGGGCGGGCGTTTTTGGGGGACTGTCTTATGTAATTTTGACGTTCGGAAAGTGCTGATTCTCAGCCTAGTTTGAATAAATGACTTTTGATTTTTTTTTTTTAAAAAAAGCTAAAAACAGAAAAAAGTCCAGGGCCAGATGAAATACCTAATGAAGCTCTAAAAATTGGATTTGCTTGGTTAGCACGCCCACTATCATACTTATTCAGCAAAATCATAAACACAGGACAAATACCAAAACAATGGAAGAAATCAGATATAATTTTGCTATACAAAAAAGGTGACCCTAAAGATATAGGCAACTATCGTCCAATTAGCCTTCTCCCTAGCACGTATAAACTTTTTACCTCCATATTGCTAAGCAGAATCAGTGGCAAAATCGAAAAACATCAACCTATAGAGCAAGCGGGGTTCCGCTCAGGTTTTTCAACTGTAGACCATTGACATGTAATGCAGCAAATAACAGAAAAATACAAGGAGTTTAACAGGCCATTATACGTAGCATTCATCGATTACGCTAAAGCATTCGACACAATATCACACGATGCAATCTGGGAAGCATTAAACAAATGCCAAGTACACGAAAAGTACAAAAACGTTTTGAAAAACATATATGACAGCAGCACTAGCTGTGTAAAACTGGAGAAACGAGGTCCAGAAATACCAATTCTCCGAGGAGTGAGGCAGGGAGACCCCCTGTCTCCCAAAATTTTCATAGCTGTGCTTCAAAACATCTTTGAGGATCTGAAATGGGTAAATGAAGGAATCAAAATAGATAATCGGTACTTAAGCCACCTCAGATTCGCAGACGATATAGTCCTCTTCGCTGAAAACAGTAGACAATTAGAAACAATGATAAACCTATTAAGTGTACAAAGTGAAAAAGTGGGTCTTCTAATGAATAAAGAGAAAACAAAACTTATGACAAACAGTTACACCCACACAATAAAACTCGAAGGAAAGACACTTGAATACGTGAATAAATACATTTATTTAGGGAAACAGTTATCATTTGAAGATAGAAACGAAGAAGAAGAGGTAGATCGCCGAATCAATATGAGCTGGAAAAAATACTGGTCGCTCAAAGAGATTATGAAAGGTGACTATCCGCTCCACCTAAAGAAAAAAAGTGATGGATACATGCATACTACCGACTCTCACGTATGGTTGCCAGACGAGAACTTACACCACTAGAATAAAAACTAAACTAATTAGATGCCAGAAAGCGATGGAAAGAAGCCTACTAAAAATAAGAAGAATACACAAAGTAAGAAGTGAATTAATAAGAAAGAAGACAAAACTGATTGACGTCCTACACTACAGTCTAAGGTTAAAATGGCGATGGGCTGGCCATGTAGCACGAAACAGTGACAAGCGATGGACAGTAGAAGCGACGAGATGGAAGGGACCTAGCGGAAAAAGACGAAAAGGCCGACCTGTGAAACGATGGCTGGATGACATTATATCTACAGCAGGAAAAGAGTGGATGAAACATGCTAAGAATAGAGAAAACTGGAATAAACTGGAGTAGGCCTATACCCAAATAGGGGTTCCTATCCTAGAAAATAATTAGATATATCAAGAAAATAACCACAACAAAAAAAAAGAAAAGAAAAACAAATTCGGTTTAAAATATATAATGTAAAACAAAAAGTAAAATGTTAAAGAAACTAAAAAATACTAACAATTAGTAAATAAGTAAGCCAAACACTAACAATTACCTACTAACAACATTTTAAATGTAACAATAAGGATACGGAAATAAAAAGGTTTTATTATTATATTATTATTATTATTAATCAAGGGTCGACAGTCAGATAGCAGTATGGAAAAAAAACTAACTGACAATAACAATATAATTATATCATGTAAATTCCTCTAGGTAAGTAAAAGAGACATAACGAGAAAAAAGAAAAATGTCAATGCTAAAGCGCCACTAACTTTTAAAATAATGCTCAAATTACCACGAGTCCAAGACTAATGTATAGAGAAAAAATAAACTTATCCAACCATATATAAAACTCATTTTAGCTAAAATGGCACTTTAGTACTTTTGCCTTTCTGGTGACGATATAGAACTTAAGATATATTTAAGAAGACTATTTAATGTTCTATTATATTTTAATGGAAATTAAAATCTATTGATATTTTTGTATTTTATATTATTTTTTACTTTTAAATTTCTCTAATGAGTCACTTTTTTCGACAAAATTATCAAAGAATTCATGATATAATAGTAGATTAGTAGCTAAGGGCTGTAAGGCATCAATTGCAGCCCGAGATATTTAGGCGCACGAGCGCAGCGAGGGCGCCTATAGTTCGAGGGTGCAATTGGTGCTTACACCCGAGCTAACTATTCTGCTTTACATCTCGATTGTGAGGTAAGTAGAAAAAAACCGGCATTACAAGAATAAAATTGATGACTATTATATTCACACGAAGACAAGGCTGAATAGCAAAGCGACCTCTTTGGTCATTGGGCTGAATGCGTGATGTCTATTGCCAGTATGATGGTTAGATGTACGCGAACTTTTTGAAAGAAAGAAGTATTTTTTTAATTACTTACCGCCCTAGGGCGTTTCTAGCTACATTATTACCCTAGAGCGCTAATTAGTCACCTACAAGCCCCATTTGGAGGTAATAAAAACCTACTTACCGAACATGAGAGATGTAAAATACTTTTATTACTCTCGCTCTTACTCTCCACTAGAAAACTATTATTGGAGATTAAACGAACTTACCGTAAACTTAGTGGATAAAAGGCGGTACCTAGGCGTATTGCTACAATGTTATCTAATCTCTTCGGACGAAGCAACTCGTATAATTTGGATAGAACTTCACTTCAGGTAAGTCGTTTAATCTCCAATTATATTCAAACAATATGCATTAATCAGAGATTAGGATTGATAAAGCAAATTGATCAGATTGTTCACATTGAATATCTCTATTATAATATCTAGCGAAGTCATTGGAGCTGCCACTCCACCCAGCCGTCTTTCGTATTGTGTCAATATTGACGCCAGCTCTGTGAGCGGCCGAGGAGGCTGCGTGTCTGGTGGAGTGGGCAGAAAATATTGAGGTGTCAATTCCGCTAACTGTTAGTATTTATTTTATCCACCAGCTGATGGTATTTGTAGACACTGGTTTATGAGGTTTTTTAATACCAAGGAATAGACTACTGGAATTATTTCTCAAAGACTTGGTCCTATCTATGTAAGCTACCAACGCTTCGGCTGGACATATTTCCGGTCGGTCTTTATAATATGGAATATTTAGACAGGGTTGAACTGACCCGGGCGAGATGTCTTCATTAAATCGGTTATTTTAATTAAAATATGCTGTTCATTAACAGTTATACTGTCCAGTGAATTTTTTCCGATATCTGCACTCTGTGGGCCGTTATTAGCGTGAGCAAAGTTGCAGTCTTTTTGGTTAATTGATCCAAACTTAAAACACTATTTGGGTACAATTTTGATAAATAAACTAGAACTATTGGGGGATCCCAGGTGATATTATATTTAGGGACTGGAGGACGAAGTCTGTAGAAACCTTTGAATAGCTTAGTAACGCGGTCACCAGACCCACTCGATCGTAAGATCAAAGATAGAGCGGAGCGATGACTGTTTAAGGGTACACTAGTCGACGGCACGAACAATTTTGTGCGCGGGGTTAAAATTCATTTTATATCAACCGACAACACGTGCGGAAGAGATAGATGCTGTGATGAGCAGTAGGAAGCTAGTTCGCGTACGAATACACACTTTTGCAATTGTAGCGAAATGGATAATGATTTAGGACGAAATCTATCTGTTCAAAATAAAATTATTTGCATTGTTGAACTACTAATCTATCCCTGTATGGAGGCCGTTTTGCAATTTTCCGTCTTCTTATGGTATTTATTTGCGCCCAAAAATGCGTTAAAATTAGTTTCGAAATGTGGAACTTTCGACGCTCATAACTTTCAAATATTTTCTTTTTTTAACTTTTTTGCTTTCTTATAGGGCTAGATAATGATGAGACAAATTGATATCACTTTTTATTTTGAACGTACATCGTCAAACAGTGGAATAATCCCTAGACTACGTTTGTATGGAAGAATTTTCGACTAGTGTAACCTTAATGATCCATATTGTAAGCCGGAATTGAATAAATCAGTAAGAAAATAAATAACCATCGGAATTGTCGCCTCGTGTACTTCAATATTGTGAGTTTTACAAAAGTTGACCCAACGTCGAATAACAACGTCGTATTGTTTTATTGTGTTGTTAGACAAGGAAGCTATCATAACATCTAAAGCTGACGGTGGTACTCTTCTGTTCCGTAGTGCCGTCCTGATAACTTCCCTGCAATCAACGTGAGCTTGGGGAGACTGTTGGAAATAGACAATAACACATTATCAGAGGGTGTAAACTGAATCACTTCGGAACGGAGAAGTTTTTGATAAAGTGGAAAGCAAGGTTGCGTGGGCCAAAACGGGACCACTACAATACCCTCGCCCTGATCGGTTATTATTTTTCTTAATACTTTTAAAATAATCGCAAAAGGAGGGAATGCGTAAAATGAAACATCTTCGCAATTCAAAGTAAAAGCATTCACAGCGAATGCTCCAAGGACTCTGTTCCATGAGATATATTTTTCCCATTTATTATTTATTCTAGATGTGAAAAGATCAATTTCTGGCTGACCAAAGGTCTGTACTATCTTTTTGAAAGCATGATCCCTGATCTCCCATTCGGTATCGGGATGAGATTTTCTGGACTCTGCATCTGCTATTTCGTTATCTTGTGAACTTATGTATGAAGCGAATACGAATATACCACGAGCTTCACACCACTGCCACAAAGATTTTGTGACTTCGGTTAGATGTGGAAATCTTACTCCACCCATTGGTTGATGTAAGAAATAGCAGTTGTGTTGTCTATACGTAGTAAGACCTGACAATTTTTTAATTCTTTTGCAAATATTTGTAACCCTAATGTGGCTATCGTAACTACTTGTTTGACCCAATGTATTTGCATCTTTCCATTTGCTTGGTATAAAGCCAACCGTACTGAATCGCGGGGCATGATGAAGTGAGGAGGTCTACCAAGCGTGCAAAATATCTTATTTTACAGCGAGATTGAGTTGAAACGATCGTAGTTCTTGTTTGATTAAATGACGTTTTTCTTTAGTTAGGCTAACATGAAATTTTTTCGTATCTATCACGAAGCCAAGGTAAATGTTTTGTTGCAAATGTTTCTCGGAACTATACAGCTCTTTTCAATATTAATAATAACCTAAGGACTCTAGAATACTCTTTGTTTGTAAAATATTATCTAGGCAATCTTGATAATCTTTGGTAATACATTTGTATTACATCTAAATAAATAGATGACAAATAGCCTAATGATCTCAGCAAATAAATGACCGGTTTTAAAACAAATGGAGCTGTATTTAGGCCAAACGGTAATACGTTAAATTGGTAAGTTTTACCTGTGTAACGGTTGGACTGGTGTGAGTTCTTAACTCATATCATCCTAGTGTGCCATCTTTCGAACGGTTATTTATTACAATTTTATTTGAGTTTTTAAAGGCAAACATCAATGAATGTTTTTACATTGGTATTACTGACATTTCTAGCTATCAGTTGAATAAATGTCATTTCACTTCGAGCGGTGGTTTTAACCAATAAAATATATTTTTTTGGAAGTTTTTGGTGAAAATTATGGCGAATAGAAAAATGTAAGTAATTATGATATGTTATAAGTATACCATTGACAATTTAGTGTTTATATACGCGTTACATTTTGGTTATATCATGTCATAAAAAAAAAATAGAATAAAAATGTAGTATGTGGGTATGTGTGAATTTTGTGTACCAAAAAAAAAAAAAAAAATTTCAAACTATTTATTTCCACATGCATTCATAAAATTTTTACATAGTAAATAACGCTCAATCTTTTTGAGGCAAGATTATGTGCGCTATCGATTTAGGTTTACAGTTACTCGCTCACAATTTATCTGGTAGTGGACCTACACGTAGGTCTTTCCCCCATTCTAAACTTTTCAACGGTAAGGTAAGTAAGGTTTGACGAGGTTTTTTGTTTTCCATTTTTTTGGCTACTTCTTTAGGTAATTTATTTAGAATGCTTGGAAGAGCATACGTCCAGTACCTTTTACCGTATTCATTATTAACTTTCGGCAGTTTATACAGAGGCAAGTACGACAGGTTACGAACAAAAGTAGGTCTACTTATTTTCTCTAACTTATTTATATTCAGTTCACAGTAATCAGAAGCAACAGCAAATTTTACTTTATCAAATAAATTTAAGACTTTACAATATTGGAACAATTTAACATAACCGGGTTTATGTTTGAGTTTAATTTTATATGGTACCACTATCTTTAGTAATCGTATTTGTATATTATATATTTTTTGAAGGTAAGTTTTATAAGTTCTTCCATAACTGGTTATACCATAATTGATAACATTGTCGGCCAATGCCATATACAACAATCTCATGGTCCTATAAGGCAATTTGTGCTTTAATATGCGCAATTTTGACATGATAGCTCTAAGCTTAACGCATACGTGGTCCACATGTGGGCCCCAGTTAAATTTACGATCAATCTTAAGACCTAGATATACATGTTCTTTAACATTGTCTATCGGCTTACAGTCACAGACATCCAAGCACCGATGCATGCACTGGTGTTCATGAGCCACGACTCTTAGTGTCCCTTGAGTCTTTAAGTACGGTGAATGAATGTGCATGAGTTTAGTTTTTTGATAGTTGATTGTTAAGCCAACGTCGTGTGCCCATTTACAAAGCAGGTTGAACTCAGTTTGCATCAGTTTCTCTGCAGTACTTAGATCCCTGTGAGCTGTGATAAGACATGTGTCGTCAGCAAATTGGTAGACAGAGGCATGTCGGAATAAGTTACACATATCGTTATCATATTCTAGGTACTCAGTCGGACCGAGGATCGATCCTTGAGCCGTTCCATGATGTGTTGGAACTCTGTCGCTGAGCGCCCCCGCTAAACTAACTATATTATACCTCTGTTTGTGATAATCTTTGAACCACTCCAACATTGGACCCCGTATACCATTCTGCTGCATTTTTGTGTAAAGTACCTCATAATTTAGCGTATCAAAAGCTTTGCTGAAATCTATCATAATTGTGATTACATGTTTTTTATTGTTAAGGTGATCATTGATTTCATCTGTAAACTGTGATAGCAATTGCGTGGTACTTTTATTTTTCTGAAAGCCAAATTGTTTCTCATGAATTATGCCATTGCTTGACAAAAAATCGCTCACAACGTTCCCAAAGTATTTTTCAATAATTTTATCTATGCAAGAGAGGATCGTTATTGGTCTATAGTTGTTGGTATCCATATAACTGCCCTTCTTGTGTATAGGTCTTATTATACCAATTTTTAAGTTATCAGGATAAACAGACTTTGATATAATGTGCGGTCGTGAGAAAGTATTTTAGGTTGCGATGAGAAACCACACAATTGGGACTAGACCTGGAGATGGTCTAGGCGATAAACGAAGACGATTGTTCCACGAAATAAAGCAGTAACAAACTGTAATACGTGTACGTACCTTAATTTGCTATATCTGCTTTCGCTGCCCGCCTTTCGTTGATATTTCACCACAGTTGAGTTTAGGATGATGATCACGAGCTGCTTAGGTAGATATCAAGCAGCTGGTCCGGATTAATCTCTCTGCCGAAGAGATCGCGAGATATGCGCGTGCGTTCAGAGAGCCGTAAAAATGACAGACGGTTTTTTTTCCTTTTCTTTGCGGTTGTGACGTCACGTATGACAACTGTAAAGACAGTTGCGATTGCCACTGCATAAATCGATTGGAACATCGTGTGTTGCCCGAAAAGAGATAAATTACGCTATACGATGACGAAACATTCCGCCCACCAAAATACCTATGGTATTTTCTAAAAACGGAACGAAGAGAAAGTAAACGAAATATAATAGAAAAGTTAGGAATAGAACGTTAAACCTTAATAGTTACTGAAATGTGAATCTAATCCTACCTAACCTACGATAACTAATAATGATGCGATAAGAAAATAAGTTAAGTTAATCCTCTATAGGTAGAGGGCATAATTTGACCAACGGTCGTTTAACAGAATTGCTAGTAGCGGTTTTAAGAATTGCAACCCTAACCACTCCGTCAGCGCCGGGAAGAAGCTCAATAACCCTACCGAGCGACCAGTCAAGAGGAGGTCGATTGTCATCCCTGATGATCACAAGCGAGCCTACTTTCAATGGTCTAGAGTCCTTGGTCCATTTAGCGCGTTGAGTGAGTGAGTTTAAGTACTCGTGTTTCCATCTTGACCAAAAACTTTGTTGGAAAGCCTGTAACAACTGCCACCGATGAAGCCGATGAAGATTGATGTTAGAAAGATCCTCATCGGGGACAGCAGTCAAGGGCTCCAGTGTAAGGAAATGACCCGGTGTTAACGCTGACAAGTCGTTAGGATCCGAACTAATAGGGCACATAGGCCGGGAACTTAAAACCGCCTCGATTTGCACAAATAACGTAGTGAGTTCTTCAAATGTTAGAACCTGATCACCGACTATGCGATATAATTGTTGCTTCGCGGCTTTGATTTGAATCTCCCAAACTCCTCCAAAGTGGGGAGCGGACGGTGGGTTGAATTTGAACTCAGTTTTCTCCGTGCTAGACGCATCTTGCATTAAAGCAGTGAGTTGGTTTCTAGCACCGACAAAATTGGTACCACAATCAGCATGTATTGTAGAACAACGTCCACGACGACCCACGAAACGACGCAAGGTAGCGATGAAACCCTCTGCCGATAGTGTGGACACCACCTCTAAATGGACGGCCTTCGTAGCTAAGCATACGAATAGGCACATATAGGCTTTATCTATGTTTGCCCCACGGTGAGTACCCAGCTTAATACGGAAGGGCCCACCAAAGTCAAACACCCACCATGGAGAAAGGTTTCACCTGGCTAACTCGATATGCCGGAAGATCACTCATAATAATAATAAATAATAAATATAATAATAAATATCTGTGGCTCGACTTGACAGACGGATGCCAAAATTTTTTCTCTACCAAATTTATTACAAAATATTAAATTTTAATCATCTAAATTGTACAATATACAATGAAATCAAGGAAAAAAAAACAGGAAACAATAACATTATCAAAATTATGACCGATTTACACATTGACCTACAAGATATGAGAGAAATAAGGACGATGTCATGTTGACGAGACCTGCCGCTACAAGACAAGCACGCCTACCACCTCCGGCCTCGTCGCCCAGCTCCGCCTCACCGTCGCCGGAAACCAGCCCCACCGTGAGTGCTGTGACACCGGCTGTGGCAGTTGCGTCGAGCTCGAGCGACGAGTACTTCTCTCCGCCGACGACACCACCACCTGCGCGTCGACGGGGAGGACGCCGGCCACCGGACCGCTTAGGACCTCGAGGCTTACCGGTCTCTGATAGGGTCCGCCGAATCTGACCGCGTACCGTGTCCGGATGCTCTCTTTGTTTCAGGTGCTTGAGCCGGCTGTCAACGTTTCGGCCCAACGACTTTCGGATCAGGTGCGGGTCATCCAGCGTAATCGTATGTTGGATGATACTGTGCTTGATCGCCTCCGAACGGAAATGTGTAACCGTGTCACTGCCCCATCGTCGCAGGCCGTGGTGCCACCACAGTCCAGCCACGCTGACGAGGAGAGTAGTGAAAGGGTTACAAACGTAAGTAACCAGTGCAATGAGGAATTGAGGAGTGCTTTGGAGTGTGCTATTCGGGATTATCGCTACATGCCGCTCGAACTTAGGCCACGATTACCTCGTTTGCCCATGCATAAGAAAAATAGGGCACTGGTGGCTGTTCTGGATTCGCAGTTGTCAAACTATTTTGATAACTGCGAAGACCTCACTGGTACACATTCGATCATGTACTGCGCGGCTGTAGCGGCATGTCGTGTAGCCCACGTCAAATTTGTAGATGACAGAGCTACACGACCGAAACCAGCCGTACCAGCTTGGCAGTGCAGGATCGAAAGTCGTATTGGTGGGGCCAGAGCACTCATCGGCAAACTAATTTGTTTCAGGGAGGGCAATAATCGGCCAAGACTGATGCGCTTTGTGAGACGGGCGTTTTCGGGGACTGATGTCAGCCCCCAAGACTATATATCCCGTGCCACAGAGCGCATCGACTTCCTGAAGCAAAAAGTGTTTGCATGGGCAAACCGTATTCGTAGGTATAGGCGGAGAGTGGAGCGATACACCCAGAATCGTACATTCCAAAGTAATGAAAGGTGGGTTTATCGGGCTTGGGAGTGACCCGACCAAGGTGTGACTGATACGCGCCTGCCGGATGATGACGCTATGTGTTCATTCTGGCGTAGCATCTGGTCGGTGCCTGTCAGTCACACCGAAGGTGAATGGACTCGGGAGGTCGAACGAGCGTGCGATCCAATACATGAAATGGGGGCTATCACGATCTGCCCCCAAGATATAGCCCGTGCAGTCCGTCCGTTGCCGAACTGGGCCGGACGGGCTGCAGAACTTCTGGATCAAGTGGCTACAAAGGTCGCACGTTCGTTTGGCATCTCAGTACCAGGCAGCCTTGGAGTCTGGTTCGCTACCCAAGTTCCTTACAACAGGAACGCCGCAAGACCTGCTCCACAAATCTGGTAGCACCGCGGCACCCAAAAATTATAAACCTATTACATGTTTACCAACGGTCTTTAAGGTTCTTACATCCATTTTGAGAGTTAAAATTAATAAACACGTCGACGATAATTCGATCATGTCGGTCTCTCAAAATGGATGTAGAAACGGGTCCCGCGGTACTAAGGAGCTACTCCTTATTGATATGGCCATTAGCCAACAGGTTCGGCGTTCCCGAAAGGATCTGTCGACATGTTGGATAGATTATAAGAAGGCCTATGACTCGGTGCCTCATACATGGCTCATGAGGGTGCTAGAATTGTATAAAATAGATACAACCCTACGCACCTTCCTGATGTCGTGTATGGGGCAATGGAGCACAGTCCTTCGCTATCCAGGATGTCGAAATATCCAGAGGAATAGCGAACCTGTAAGGATCGAGCGAGGTACCTATATTCCAGGGCGATAGTTTGAGTCCACTTTGGTTTTGCCTAGCCCTGAATCCTCTAAGCATGCTGCTGGAGAATTCACCACCACCACCTCTCTTCAACCGATAGCCTATCGGTTGAAGAGAGGTGGTCAGGTTATATCTCACCTCCTTTACATGGATGATCTGAAGCTCTTTGCCCCCAGCAATCTTCAGCTGATGGAGCTACTGAAAGTAACTGAAACTTTTAGTAACGCCATCAGGATGGAGTTTGGTGTGGACAAATGTGCGGTCATGCATGTAAAGCGAGGGGAGATTGTGGAATCCGTAGGAATTCAACTCGCAGATTCCATAAACCTGAGATCCCTCTCTCCAAACGAAACCTATAAGTATTTGGGTATGTCGGAAGCGTTAGGTATCAGCACTACTGACATGAAGCAATCGTTGAGGGAACGCTTCTTTGGCCGCCTGAAAAAGGTATTCAATAGCCTTCTTTCAGGCGGAAACAAGGTGCGCGCCTTCAACGGTTGGGTCATGCCGGTATTGATGTACTCTTTCGGCATACTCAAATGGACTCAAACGGAACTCGACGCCCTGGATAGGCGGGTCCGTACACTGCTGACTGCAAATCGAATGCATCACCCACGATCGTCAGTCATGAGATTGTATATCCCGCGGAAGTGTGGAGGCCGAGGCTTTTTAAATGCCAAAAACCTCCACAACCGCGAGATATGCAATCTCAGGGAATATTTTCTACACACCGATGTAGGTATGCATCGAGATGTAGTAGCAGTGGACAAGGGACTCACCCCGCTCTCCATGGCGAATGAGAACTGGCGCAAGCCTGTAGTGCTTGAAACAAACGACCGCAGGGAAGTATGGCAGAGTAAGGAGCTTCACGGACGCTTTTTCCGGGGCCTACATGGGTCTGATGTAGACCAAGCAGCGTCCGTAGCCTGGCTGCGTTTCGGTGACCTCTTTGGGGAAACCGAAGTTTTTGTCTGTGCAATTATGGACGAAGTTATCATGACGAATAACTACCGGAGATTTATTGTGAAGGATGGCACGGTTGACATCTGTCGGGCATGTCACCGCCCGGGTGAATCGGACCGCCACATTATCTCTGGATGTTCTCGTCTAGCTAACGAAGAGTACTTGCATAGGCACAACCTTGTAGCTAGGATCATCCACCAGCAACTTGCTCTGAAATACACTCTTGTGGCATCGGAAGTACCGTACTACAGGTATGTACCCGACCCAGTTCTCGAAAATGGCAATATCACATTGTACTGGGATCGGTCCATCATCACTGACAGGACTATTGTAGCCAATAAGCCTGATATAGTGGTGGTGGACCGAATCGAGAGGCGTGCAATGATTGTTGACATAACTGTCCCGCATGACGGGAACCTCGTGAAAGCCGAGAAAGATAAGCAAATCAAGTATCTTGACTTGGCTCGCGAGGTTGTCGACATGTGGGATGTGGACACAGCGATCATTGTACCGATAGTCGTGTCAGCCAATGGCTTAATAGCCACGAGCCTCGACCAACACCTTACGAGGCTCTCGTTAGGCGGCTGGGTCAAGGGCGTGATCCAGAAAGCAGTACTGCTGGACACGGCTCGCATTGTTAGGAGGTTCCTGTCTCTGTAGCCCTGACCGCCGGTAGCTTGGACCCTGTTCCCGATACCGGTGGGCCTCTATTTTCTATATTTTTAAATGTAAAAAATATTTAAAAATGTATAAAATAAGAAACGAATTTAAATAAAGGACATAATAATAAAACCCATTTATTTCCAACACCTTAAAAAATTAACATTTACATAATATTTTTACTTATAATCTATTTATCGTTTTTTTTTTATTTTAAAATTATATAATTCCCAAGTGGTCTGGTGCTAGAACCCCAGTCTGGGTAAAGGTCTCCTCCAGTTTACTCCAAGTCTCTCTATGCCTTGCTTTTGTTTGCCATTCTTTTCCTGCTATAGCTGTTATTTCATTAATCCATCTGTTCTTTGGACGTCCTCTGCTTCTTTTACCAATTGGTCCTTCCCATCTTGTGGTTTCTAGTGTCCATCTTTTGTCTCTGTATCTGGCTAAGTGCCCTGCCCATCGCCACTTTAGTGTTAAAGCGTAATGCAGAGCATCTATGAGTTTTGTCTTTCCTCTTATGTAGTCGCTTCTTATTTTGTGTATTCTCCTTATTTTCAATATACTTCTCTCCATTGCTTTCTGACAAACCGCTAGTTTAGTTTTTATTTTGGTGTTGTATGTCCAGGTTTGACAGCCATATGTGAGGGTCGGTAAGATGCAGGTGTCCATTACGGTCTTTTTGAGATGGAGGGGGAAAGCGCCTTTTAGGATTTCTTTTAGCGACCAGAATTTCTTCCAACTCATGTTTACTCGACGTTCAACCTCTTCATTGCTCTCTCCAAATGTTATTTGTTTTCCTAGGTATATGTAGTTGTTTACGTACTCTAAAGGTTTACCATGCAGGCTTACTGTATTAGTGTTGCTGTTTGTCATTATTTTCGTTTTGTCTAGGTTCATTTTGAGCCCTACTTTTTCACTTTCTTCACTTAGTGAACATATCATTTTTTCAAGTTTCTTGCTAGTTTCAGCGAAGAGGACAATGTCATCAGCGAACCTCAGGTGTGTAAGTTGCCTCCCATTCACTCTGATTCCATCTGACTGCCAGTTTAGAGGGTCGAAGATTAGCTGTAGTACCGCTATAAAAAGTTTAGGCGACAAGTGGTCGCCCTGTCTCACTCCTCTGCAGATTTTTATGTTCGGGCCACGTTTTTCCATTTTGACTCTGCTGGAACTGCCATCATATATGTTTTTTAACACATTGATATATTTTTCATGAATGTGGCATTTTTCTAGGGCTTTCCAGATGGACTTGTGTGAAATCGTGTCGAACGCTTTAGCGTAGTCTATGTAAGCTATGTAAAGTGGTCTATTGAACTCTTTATATTTCTCAATGACTTGTTGTATAACGTGTATGTGATCCGTTGTTGAAAAGCTAGAGCGGAAACCTGCTTGTTCAATCGGCTGGTGTTCGTCGATTTTTGAACTCAATCTGCTTTGTATAATTGACGTAAAGAGTTTGTACATGCTCGAAAGAAGACTAATAGGTCTATAGTTGCCTATATCTTTTGGGTCTCCTTTTTTGTAGAGTAGGATTATATCGGATCTCTTCCACTGTTCCGGCACCTGACCTGTGTCAAAAACTTTGTTAAATAAGTAGGTAATTGGGCCAGCTAACAGAGCAGAACCGGTCTTTAAAGCCTCGTTTTGTATACCGTCAGGTCCGGGACTTTTATCGTTCTTAATCTTCTGAATGTGTTTGGTAACTTCCATGACGTTTACAGGATTTATATCTTGGTTGTCAGAGACTATTTCGCGGCGTTCGTGAATTTTAGTAGAATAAGAAGAAATTGAGTTCGAAGAGCAGTTGTTTTTATTTTCATAAAGTAGTCTGTAAAATTCTGTAGCACAGTCTATGATATCCCTTCTGGATTTGGCCTCTTGAGTTTTTGTTTTTAGGTTTTGTATACAATTTTTGTGTGTTGTTAGTTGTTTGTATGCTCTCTTGGTACTCCTATGTTTGTAAGTGTCTTTCTATTACTTTATTTCTATATTCATGGTAGTCCTTTTTAATGGCTTTGCTTGTTGTTTTGTATAATGTGCTTAATTCCTTTTTCATTTCCTTGGTTTTATGAGTTCTGTTATGAGTTGTGTTTTTGTGTGTTCTGCTTTTGCTTCGATTCTCTTTTGTGTCATACTCTTGTTGTTCTCCAAAGCGTCGTAGAGCGTTTGAACGTCATCGTTATCGTGTTTCGTATTTAATGCTTGTATGTTTTTTTCTAAATCTTTCATAAAATAGCTGATATCCTCCGATGTTTTTAGTGTCTTTGGCTGCGATTTATAGGATGCTCTACTTTTCTTTTGTTTTTCTAGCAGGTACGTAGCTCTGACAAGGCGGTGGTCCGATCTAAATCCAAGGCCATGGAGAACTTCTATGTTCCGTATCTTTTTGGGCTCATTTGATAGGATGAGATCTACCTCATTTTTAGTTTTTCCATCAGGGGAGAGCCATGTCCATTTGCGGTTGTCTCTCATTTTAAAATAGGTATTCATAATGGACAGTTTATGTTCAAGGGCACATTGTACAAGCTTTTCTCCTCTCTCACTTCTTTTTCCGTAGCCATATTTTCCTACAACTAAGTTTTCTTTCGCTTTTGTTTGGCCTACTTGAGCATTGAAGTCACCGATAACAAGAACATTTTCCCCTGCTTCGTTTTGTGCTGCTTCCATGGTTTCGTAGAAAGAGTTTATATCATTTTCGGGTGCTCTCTCAGTTGGGGCATATGCTTGTATTATAGAAAGTATTTTGTTATCGTATTCCATTTGCAGCAGAGCGACTCGTTCGGATAAACCTGAGAAGCTCAGTATCTGGTTTTTGTGCTCTTTTTTAATTAAGAAGCCCACCCCGTGCAAGCCTGGCGTTTCTCCTTTGTAGCAAGAGATATAATCATCATGTTCTTCGATGTTGCAGCCCATTCTCCTTACTTCTGCTAGGCCGAGTATGTTAATTTCTATTTTCTGTAGCGAGTATATCAGTTCTGCATATCTTTCCTCTGATCCCAGGGATCTTACATTAAGTGTTCCAATTTTAAGGGGCTTATTCGTTTCTTTTACGTAAGCTGGAGGGTTGTGGTCATTTTCCCCCACGGGGACCAGCCGGCTTGAGGGAGGTTTATTTGAGGTTATATTGTTTTGTGTATTATGGTTTTTCCGGTTGCTGTTGTTTTTTAATTGCTAAATACTATTTTTTCTTTGATTAATTTGCTTCTGGGGCGAGACAGCAAATCAAACGCATTCTTTGCAGCAATTTTCTTTGGGCCTGACGAAGATGGATGGTTCTGTATGTTGGACTCAGAATCAGAATGAGGGGAAAAAGAGGATTCTCTCTTCCTCTTTTCGCGACTTAAATCAGTTTGTTTGTGAACTATTAGTTTGTCACCTCGTAAGTAAGCGATATTGCCTTTATTTCTTTCTTCTTCTACTTTAGGCTGCAGTGACTTTCTTATTGCCAGCATTTCTTTAGTAAAGTCTTCTTTTATATACATTCCTTGAGGAAATTTATTTTTGTTCTTCAGTATTGCATTTCTTCTCCAGTTCGTTACAAATGAAATAAGGATAGGCCGAGTGCTATTGCTTTTCTTGTTTCCAATCCTATAGGTATTATCAATTTCATTCTCCTGAATATTTAATGCGAGGTGTGAGTTGATCTTTTCCTTCATTTCTTTTGGGGGCTGAGTCACCCACGTCCGTAGGAGTGTACCCTATTCCGATACCCTACACGTGGTCCCCGGGTGGTGCAAATCAGGTGACAAAAACTGGTGGTAGGCTTCGGCCGACGGCTTGCGACCACCCACCGGGCAAAGACGTACCGCCAAGCGGCTTAGCCGTGTTCCGGTACGATGCTCGGTGTAGCCACAAGAGGAGTTGGGTCGAGATAGCTGTTCCACTGCAGGCTGACCAGCCTGACGCGCGCTGGTATGGGCGTATCGGGAGACTGGTCTCGGAGGGTAGCGGGATCCGAGGCACGGTGCGCCGCTGGCCGACCGCAGGTAGTTGGGGGCCCAAGTAGTGTGCCAGCCACACATGAAAGGCTGCCCCGCCAACTGTCGAAAAATCCCGGGATGCGCCATCGTGCTGGTTGGCGACCAGATGGGGAGGGCCCGATGGACATTCCGGGGGGGCTCGGGCGTCCCCGCAGTCTCCGGACTAGTGCCCCAATGATGCTGTCCTTTCAGTGCGTGTCTGAAGGTTAGCAGCGTGGAACCTCGTCTCACTTCCAACTCCTCTCCTCCATTCACTCTTTATAATGCCAAGGAAAAGGAAATATTCAAAATTTAAACAGCGGCTGCACTCCCTCCCCCACAAAGTGCACCTCACCAACATTCGAGGTCTGCACTCAAATCTCTCTGCAGTCCACTACCACCTGGAGACTGAGAAACCAGCGCTGCTTTTCCTTACGGAGACGCAGATAGCGAGTCCGTCAGACGTGTCGTACTTATCTTACCCAGGGTTTACCCTGGAGCACAATTTTAAACCGCGCGCGGGTGTGTGTATGTACGCCCGTGACGACACTTGCTATCGGCGTCTCCGTAACCTTGAGGACTCCAAATTCACAACGCTCTGGGTTCTGGTGGACACAGGTCTGGATAAAATTATCTACGCCTGTGTCTACCGTTCGCACAGCGGTGATCAGGAGACAACCAGGCTCACAGAGTACCTCAGTGAGGCGGCTGATGCGGCACAGCAGCGGTACCCTTCCGCCCAGTTAGTGTTACTGGGGGACTTTAATGCCCACCATCAGGAGTGGCTCTTCCCTTACCAGTGCACTGACCATGCTGGACGGGAGATGCGTAAGCTTTCGCTAGCGCTAAACCTCACCCAGCTGGTCCAGGGGGCAACGAGGGTACCGGATGTTGATTCGCACACAGCAAATTGCTTGGACCTTCTGCTGACAACAGATCCAGACAGATACTCTGTGTCGATAGGTTCACCCTTAGGTAGTTCCGACCACTGTCTGGTGAAGTCTGTATCCGTCTATTCCCCGCCCGATCCCAGCCCAAGAGGCACCCGGCGGGTTTGGCGGTACAAGTCAGCAGATTGGGATGGTATGCGATCTTTCTTCGCATGCTATCCTTGGCAGCCTACTTGCTTTTCTTCGACTGATCCATCGTCGTGCGCGGACGCCGTGACGGATGTGTTGCGTCAGGGAATGGAGTACTACATTCCGTTCTCTGACGTATCAATGTCTAGCGAAGACCGGCCATGGTTTGGCGCCGAATGTAAGCGCGCCGACGCGCTTAAACATGGGGCGTACCTGGCTTGGGTCGACGCTCGATCGCGTAAGGCGAGTGACGTGGGTCTGAAGAAGAGGGACTTCAACAGGGCTGCCAAGTCCTGCAAGTTAGTGTTGCGAAGGGCTCGGTTCGACCACATTGGCCGAATAGGGACCAAACTTGCTTCTTACCCAGCAGGTAGTAAAGCGTTTTGGTCTCTGGCTAAGTCGGTCGAGTCGAACTTCTGCCGTCCCTCACTACCACCACTGCTAAAACCCGACGGGTCGCTGGCCCACTCCGCTAAGGATAAGGCAAATTTATTTGCCTCTCTTTTTGCGGAATCTTCACGTCTGAATCCTGGTGACGCGCGGCCCCCTCCTTCTCCTGATGGATGCGTGACGAGTATGTCGGACATTCGTATCCATCAAAAGGACGTCCGTAGGGTGCTGCGCAACCTCGACGTGAACAAGGCTAGCGGCCCTGACGGAATACCAGCAATTGTTCTTAGAACCTGTGCGCCTGAACTGTCTCCGATCTTGACACGCCTATTCCGCCTTTCGTATAAGGCTGGAAAAGTGCCGAATGCTTGGAAGCAGGCTAACGTGCAGCCTGTGCCCAAGAAGGGCAGCCGAGCTGACCCGGCCAACTACAGACCCATATCTGTAACCTCCATACTCTGTAAGAGTATGGAACGCGTACTCAATATTAAGCTCCTGGCATACCTAGAAACTAACGATATCCTGAGTGACCGCCAATACGGCTTCCGCCGAAATCGGTCTACTGGGGATCTTCTAGCGTATGCCATTCACATCTGGAGTGAGGCCATCGAGAGGCATGGGGAAGCGCTTGCCGTCTCCCTCGACATCTCGAAGGCTTTTGATAGGGTCTGGCACGAAAGCCTTATTGGTAAGCTTCCTTCATTCGGTTTGCCCGGTGGTCTGTGTGCTTGGATTGCAGACTTCCTGAGAGATCGGTCCATTCGAGTGGTTATCGATGGCTGCTCGTCGGACCACTTGGATATTAATGCCGGTGTCCCTCAGGGGTCAGTACTCTCAGCAACTTTATTCTTGCTGCACATTAACGATCTGCTAAAACCCGGTACCTTTGGGTATGCAGACGACAGCACTGTTGCTGAGAGATACTTGTCCAACGCTCGTACTACCGGGCCTCAGGTCCAGTCTCTCCGGGAGGCCATGGTGGAGCGCTTAAACCTGTCCTTGCAGGCAGTCTCCGAATGGGGCGATGCCAATCTGGTCAGGTTTAATGCTGCTAAAACCCAGGCGTGTCTTTTTTCCGCAAAAAAGAGTCAATTTCACCCGGCTCCAACTTTCCGAAGTGTGACCGTGCCAATAACTGACCATCTTGAGCTGCTTGGCGTTACGTTGACATCGACTCTCAATTTTGGCCCATTCATTGAGGCAAAGGCTCAGCTGGCTGCCAAGAAGCTGGGGATCCTTGCAAAGGTGAGAAGGTACTTCACGCCAGAACAGCTGCTCAGCTTGTATCAAGCGCAAGTTCGATCATGCATGGAGTACTGTTCTCATCTCTGGGACGGCTCTGCCAAATACCAACTTGATGCACTAGAGTCGATCGAAAAGCGGGCCAAGAGGCTCATCGGCGATGAGGCATTGGTTAAGTCAAAGCTCCAGAGCCTTGAACATCGTCGCCGAGTTGCCGGCTTGTCGGTTTTTTATCGATTACATTTCGGGGAATGTGCGATGGAATTGCATAATCTAATTCCGCTCAGCCCGTTTCATCATCGGACTACCAGACGTACGGCGATGCGCCATCGATACATGGTGGACATCCCACCCATACGCACTAAACGTTTTGAAAATACTTTTATTATGCGTACAGCTAAGGAGTGGAATTCCCTGCCGGAGTCTGTGTTTCCCGATAGCTACAACCTAGGGGTCTTTAAGTCAAGAGTGAATAGGTTACTTCTAGGCAAGCGTGCTCCATCATCGGCCACATCATCGCTTACCATCAGGTGAGATGGTGGTCAAGCGCGAGCCTATATAAGATAAAAAAAAAAAAAAAAAAAAAAAAAATATTCGACTATATTGGATTCATTTTCGCTTCCTTCCGTTATTCCAAAAAAAAGCAAGTTGTTCTTTTTCTTCTGCATTTCTAATCCCCTAACTTTTTCTTTCAGTTCTGAAACTTCGGCATGCATCTGTTTGTTCTGTTCGTCTAATTTTTTGAATTTTTCGTCCATTTGCTGCATGATATTTCGTGTAACAGACTCCGTGATTGTAACTGTTTGTCTTTCCATCTGTTCTTGAATTTTTTCCAGCAACATTTGTGTTTGGTTGTCCATTTTTGTTGTTAAATTCAAATCCCAAGATTTCAAATTTCGCGCGTTAATTTTTAGTCGATTTCAATTTTTTTTTCTTGGCAACACTATCTGTCAGATTCGGTCACTCATAAACGGTTGCAAAGGCACTGGATGTGTACGATAACATTTAATGCACTTAGTAAGACAGCGACGAATGACGCGTTTCGCGGAAACGATCCAAAATTGTTGTAAAACCAAATATTGAGTTGTATTAACTCCGGGATGACAGTCGTTACGGTGTACGAAATCGATGATTAACAAGGTGAGGGGATGATCAGAGGGTAGGAGCGCAGGATGTCTCTGCTCGTACTCTAACCCAGATCGAGCGATGTGACCGCCCACCCTGAGCATTCCTCTCTCGTCGATAAAAGGATTAAGTTTACTAAACGGTTTTAATAGAATTTTATTTGATTTTAACTTAGTTATTTCTGCCGTGAATTCTTGACCTTGAACGTGTCTCACAAGGGTTATCAATGCCTTATGACGTTCTAAATTGTTAAGAAACGTACTACGATTTGCATTAGTCGGATTTCGAGAATTTTGAAGAAAACGATAGATGTATGTAACGATACGAATGATTTTTTCTAACGATGAGAAACGATTGAATAAGTTATCGATAATTGAAACATCCTTTTCGCGAGTATGCACAGTTGAAACCAACACAGGCGATTTACGAGTCTCGGCCTCAACAACCTTCTGCTCGTCATCGGTAACGCTGTCAATAAAAGATGGCCATGACTCATGCGGCTCGGATAACCATCGTGGCCCCGCCCACCATAACGAGTTGTGAAGAAGCTCACTTGGGAATTGGCCTCGCGAACAAAAATCGGCAGGATTGTCTGCAGAGAACACGTGATGCCAGTATTCAATAATTGTTATCTCTTGAATATGACTCACGCGATTGGCAACGAAAGTGGACCACCGACATGAGGGTGAACGCAACAAAGAGAGAGTAACGGTGGAATCTAACCACAAAAAGACAGCTGAAATAGGAATACGAGACAGATAAGTTTCTGTGACGAATTTGTACAGATCTGAAAGCAAAACTGCGGCGCAAAGTTCTAGACGTGGCAATGAAATACGTTTTAATGGTACAACGCGAGCTTTCGAGCAAACGAAATGAACGTAAGAATTGTTATGTACGTCTGTAATTCGTAAATAAATGACCGCGCCATACGCAATTTCCGAACTGTCGCAGAAGCCGTGTAGCTCGTAGGATGATGCATCAGTACGAGTGAGCCTACGCGAAATTTTTAGATGTTTCAACTGAGAAAGTTGATCTTTAAATTTGTTCCATGTACTGATGACCTCGTCAGGGGGAACTTCATCCCATCCGGCACCGATAATCCAAAGCTTCTGGATTAAGCTTTTAGCTTGAATTGTCAGGGGGGATAAGAACCCTAACGGATCGAAGATTTTAGCCAGTTCACTAAGAATAGACCGTTTAGTACATGGCCGATGTGAAGATTCAACTTCAAAGAAGAACGAATCAGTTGATGGATCCCATTTGAGTCCTAAAACTTTGAATGAAGCCGGTTCAGAGTTATCTAACGATACAGAACCGGTTAGCCAATCTTCAGATTGAAGATCCGATAAAAGACGATTGTCATTTGACACCCACTTTCGAAGATGAAAACCTCCTTTTTTGAAAAGAGCGATAAGTTGTGGTGTTTTTGTTGTTTGTGCAGTCATTAAGTCCTGACTACCACTGACGACATCGTCGATGTATGTATCCGACAAGATTACACTCTTGGCGAGCGGGAATGAATCCCCCTCGTCATCAGCAAGCTGTCGCAATGTACGGCAAGCGAGATAAGGGGACGAAGAGATGCCATACGTGACCGTATTCAAACGAAACTATAAAAGAGGTTCGTCAGGCGAAGCTCTCCAGAGAATTCGCTGATAGTCACGATGGTCGCCGAAGAGGGTGATCTGTCGGTACATCTGACGTACATCTGCCATGAAAACGACGTCATGTTCACGAAAGCGCAATAGAATTTCCAAAATGTTTGATTGCAATTTTGGACCGATGTGTTGACTTTCGTTTAACGATCGAGAACGTGCATCTTTAGCAGAAGCGTCAAATACGACACGAAGGCGAGTCGTAGTACTATCAGGACGCATGACACAGTGATGGGGAATATAGTATTTCCCATTACCTACGTCATCTGGAGAGACTAATGACATATGGCCCGCATTTCAATAATCGGACATAAAATCGGAATATTGACGATGACACTCGGGGTCACGTGACAGTCGACGTTCAATCGCATAGAAACGACGCAATGCAATGTCGCGTGAACCCGCAAAATTAGGTTCGGACCCGTCCCTGAATGGCAACTGCACGGTGTACCGCCCAGATGAGTCACGGGAATGAGTAGTGATAAAATGTTGTTCACAAGCTATCTCATCTAGGGTTAGGGATGCTGCTTTCGGTAATACGTCTAATTCCCAGAACCGTTGAACTAATGAGTTTAATTCCTTATCACTTTGTACGGAAGTGTTAAGTAGGGAACCGAGTGAATGAGAAGCTAAACGAGATTTACCGAACAAAAGCCATCCAAAGACGAGTCGAACGCGGTAGGTTGAGGTGATTTGCCTTTGATCTGACGATTACGAAGTGATTCAGCAAACACATCAGCACCGAATAGTAGGTCGATCTTGCCGGGAATGTCAAAACCAGGATCGGCTAACGGTAGTGAATTGATGTGAGACCAACCCGATGTATTTAATTTAGCGATTGGTTGGTCCCCGCAAATTTTTGACATTACGTGCATATTTAAATTAAATAAAATTTGATCACCAGTCCCAATGGAACAATTTACGTCTCCTAAGATTGAAGCCGGGGCTTCACCGATTCCACTTATAGTTGTGGTAGGACTGGATAATTTTAAATTTAAATTCTTGACAGCTGAGTCAGTAATCAGATTAATCTGACTCCCCGAATCGAAAAGAGCTCGAAATGACACGAACTTGCCATCCGCATCCCGTACTTGCACAATGGCAGTCGCTAATAGAACGGTTGTGTTATTGTTATTAGAAAATAATGAAGAGGTTGGGTTTGACTCGACCGGTTTATCTTTGTGAAGTAAAGTGTGATGTTTATGGTAACACTTACGACATTTAAAAATAGAAGTACAGCCTTTTAATTGATGTGAAGATCGAAGACAATTGTAACACCAATTATTTTTGCTTGCGATAGATATCCGCTCATCTACTAGTTCATTATGAAACTGTTGACATGACAATATTGAATGAGCCTCGCCACAAAACGCGCATTTAACTATTTGTAAGGTAAGTGCTTTACTGCTTGCAGTACTCGCGGCGACAGGTTGAGGTTTATCCGTACCACCAATGAGCGCATGAGAAACATTTTACCGTTTATTTAATTGAGATGATTTTACCGATTGTTGTTGTGGCTTACTAGAAGTTCTAGTATTAGTTTCACAAAAATGAGAATCGCGTAATAGCGCTTCGCATTTTAAGTGTAAGAATGATTTCAATTGTGCATATGAAGGAACCTCAATATCAGGATGTTTTTCCTCGAAATCGCAACGCACGTTTGAATCTATCCTAGAGAGAAGGTGGTAGACTAATACAAAATCCCATCGGTCCTCAGGTAAAATAATGTTCTTTAAAATAATAAAATTTTCCTCAAACAGATCCAACGATTTTCTAAACTCATTACCGTTAGTAGTTTCAAAATTAATGCTTAAAAGGTCCCTCCATGATGTATAAGCTAAAGGACGTTTCCTGTGATAGCGAGTCACAAGTGCCTGGTAGGCATCAATGTAATGTTCGTGAGTTAATGGAAAGGCCTTGATGACAGATAACGCATCGCCGGTCAAAGACGAGAATAAGTAGTGAAACTTTTCCGTAGCAGTAAGACTACTAGAATTATGAATCAATGCATTAAAAGTATCGTGATATTCAGGCCATTTCTTTATATCACCACTAAAACTTGGAAGAACAATTTTCGGTAAACGGATATTCGAAGATGAAGAACTATGGTTATGATTAACTTGAGGTTCACTTTTAGTTAAACTACGATGAATAGATAAGATTTTAAAATATTTATCATCAAAGTTATCCTGGAGCGTATTATTGACATGATCAGGATCATCCAAAAGGTCCAAAATATTTTGATGAGCATATTCAAAACTATCTGAAATATGTTTAAGTTCCGGGTAATAAGAAAGGAATAAATTCCGTTGTGAGTCATCATTCATTGCCAATGTACCTATTTCCAATGCCTTATCCAACCGCTTAGCAGCTAACGTACGCTTTCTCCGTAACTGCGATAAGTCTTGATCAGTATATTTGTTGAGGCGTGTCCTCGTGTTTCGGGATAGACAGTCAGGGAGGTGATGGCAACGAATGACTCCTTTATTTCCTCTTGTAAATTAGATTTATTATTATAGTAAGTACAGCAAGACAGAGAAGTTTAGTGTTGGTTGGCCGTGATGGAAAAAGAGGAAATAAAGGAGTCATTCGTTGCCATCACCTCCCTGACTGTCTATCCCGAAACACGAGGACACACCTCAACATTGGACCTTCGAAGCCGCATCATCATCACACTACCAGCGCAAGACTTCAGGGGTGCCTGGCAATCCTTTCTCCTCACCTTATTCATTCTGTGTGTGCTAAAATCGTGCTTTTGTGTATACAGGTTCGCCAACCAGCTACGCGCACTTTGTTCACCACACTCGTGCTGCAGAAAATTGTGAGTACCCACACCTACCATACACTGCCACAATGAGTTTGTCTGAGGATTTTAAAAAGCTAGCAGATTTAAAAAAGAAACGAGGTACCATTAAAGGTATGCTCACCCAGTTCGAAAAATGTGTAAATTTGTTAGTAGGTAACGAAATTAATCCTAAGCAAAAAACAGAATTAGAATTACGCATAAAGTCTGCTCAAGGTTTGCATCAGGAGTTTAGTAGAATTCAATGTTTAATCGAGGAATTGGTACCGGAAAAAGACATGTCAGAACAATTAGAGTATAGGGAGTCTTTTGATAATTCTTACTATGGTTCAGTAGCTGAAGCTAATTGTTTAATAAATAATAGTAGTGATAAGCATAAGTGCAATTCCAATGATTCAGAACACACGTGGAATTCCAATACTTTAGTGAAGTTGCCAGCTATTTCACTTCCAAGCTTTGACGGTAGTTACGATAATTGGTTGGAATTTAGAGATACATTTTTATCAATGATACACAATTCGAAACAACTTGATAATATCCAAAAGTTTCATTATTTAAGATCATCTCTGTCCGGAAATGCTTTGCAGGTTATTAAGTCTTTGGAGTTTTCTTCAGATAGTTATAATGTTGCGTGGGAATTGATTGAGAATAGATATAATAATAATAAGTTGTTGATACACAATCATGTCAAAGCGTTATTTTCAATGTCAGCCGTTATTAAAGAATCGCCTGCACAAATCAGGAAACTTGTAGATACGGTACTTAAGAACTTACGAACTTTGAAAACTCTTGCTGAGCCTACTGAATGGTGGGACACTTTGCTGATTTATCTCATAACTACAAAGTTAGATGTAACCATTGAAACAGAGTGGGAGCAGTTTAAAATTACTAGTGCAAGCAATTCAAATAAAATATTTAACTTAGATTCGCTCTTACAGTTTTTAAAGGATAAGGCTGATACTTTGGAAATGGTTAAAGTTACGACTTCTCAGTATTCTCAAGCAAGTCAGAGCTCTGTTAAAAAACAAACTCATAGTTTTGCTGCTACTCAAAATAATAAAAAGTTTTTTAAGTCTACCCGCACATGTCTTAAATGTAACGAAAAACATTCGTTGTACGGGTGTCAACAATTTTTGGATTTAAGTTCAAAAGATAAGCTTCAGTTCGTTAAGAATAAGAATCTCTGTATTAATTGTTTATGGACAGGGCATTCAGTCAGTGATTGTCGGGCCGGTCCTTGCAAGCAATGCTATAGCAAACATAACAGTCTTTTACACAATGAGTTTAATACAGATAGCCCTGTGCCCTCTGTAGCGCATCAGTCTAAGACAACGAATTCGCAAAATAGTTTGTCGTCAGTAGTTCAGACTTTTCACACAGTCTTAAATTCACACAATAACAATTGTAGAAGTTTACTGAGTAAACATGCTTTACAATCTGTTTTACTGTCGACCGCTGTAGTTGAAATCGTTGGAAAAGACAATAAATATTATAAAGCTCGTGCATTGTTGGATAACGGCAGTCAACATTGCTTTATCACAGAATCTCTATGTAGGAAAATAAACACACAACGTATACAGTCCACTTGCCAAATTAGCGGAATAGGACATTCAGTCACACAGGCAATCCATTCCTGCCATATTAATCTTCGATCGATATACGGCGATCATGATATGCACATTAAATGTCTAGTTTTACCTAGCATTACGTCGACTATACCGGCCACAAGTATAGACATTAACGATATTTCTTTACCAAAAGATATTAGGTTAGCCGATCCAAATTTCTGTACACCCTCACACATTGAATTATTAATCGGTGCGGATTGTTTCTGGGACTTAATTGTTAACGGTAAAATTCGTTTATCTTCTGGACCTTATTTGGTTAATACCAAACTAGGGTGGATCATTTCGGGTCCTTTATACACTGAAAAAATATACACAAATAAAGTTCAGTGTCATATTGTTCAAACAACACAATTAAATGAGCAATTAAGAAAATTCTGGGAAATTGAAGAAATTCCTTATTCAGGTCGGCATCTTTCTTTAGAGGAAAATTCATGCGAAAACCTATTTGTACAAACTACTAAGCGGTTAGACAATGGTCGGTTTTCGGTTCAAATTCCACTAAAGGTATCAGCGGAAGTACTAGGCGATAGCTACGAAATTGCTAAAACCAGATTTCTATCATTAGAGCGTAAACTTGATCGCAATCCACAATACAAACACATGTATTATAGCTATTTCATGCGGGAGTATTTTAGCCTAGGACACATGACCCGTATAGATGACATCACAGTTAAGTTGCTGTGCGCTAAAAGCCGTGTAGCACCGATCAAGCCAGTTAGTATTCCTCGGCTTGAGTTATGTGGCGCGCTTGTCGGAGCGAAACTACTAAATAAAATTAAAAATTCACTCCGCGTCACATTCAATGATATTGTTTTATGGACAGACTCCACAATAGTTTTAGGTTGGCTTAGAATGTCTCCTAATCAGCTCAAAACCTTTGTACAAAACCGTGTTGTTGAGATAAATGAGTTAACAAGTGATGTGTGTTGGTTACATGTCAGCGGAATAAATAACCCGGCAGACCTGTTATCACGCGGCACACGGTTAGAAGAACTGAGTACATCACCCTTGTGGTGGAACGGACCGTTACTTTTACAAGATAAAGTAAACAATTGGTCACACAGACAGAACCACTTATGTCAGATTCCAACTGATATACTACCCGAACTAAAATCGAACATTGTTAGTGTACCAACCTGTGTTAATAGTTTAGATAGCGTAATTGAATTTAAAAGATTTTCTTCGTACAATAGACTTCAACGCGCTTGCGCATTTGTGTGTCGCTTCATAAACAATGCACGAACAAAGGACCACACTAAACGTTATTCGGGTTCCTTATCAGTTGACGAGTTGAAGAATGCAACAACATTACTCGTAAGGTTAGTACAAAAGGAATCGTTTCCTAATGAATTAAAAGTGTTGATGAATAACTTAACTAATAAACCATCACGTGGTTTGTCAAGTTTAAACATATTTTTTGATAAAAATAAAATAATACGTGTGGGTGGTAGGTTAGGAAACTCAGATTTTACGTACAATAAAAAACACCCAATATTATTATGTAGTAAACATCACTTTACTTTATTGTTATTTAACTTTCAACATAAAAAATTACTGCATGCGGGACCACAGCTGCTCTTATCGCACATTAGGGACACTTGGTGGCCGCTTGGTGGCAGGAATTTAGCAAAACAAGTTGTACATCGATGCGTTATATGTTATCGTATGAAAACAAACACAACACGACCAATTATGGGTAATTTACCTAACGAGCGATTGCAGCCTGGATTTCCTTTTCTACGGTGTGGAGTAGACTACGCCGGGCCTATGTACATACTTAACCGTAAGGGTAGGGGTGCGAAATTAGAAAAGTGCTATTTGTGTTTGTTTGTTTGTTTTTCAACTAAGGCTTTGCACTTGGAACTTGTTACCTCACTATCATCTGAAGGTTTTATTCAGGCACTAAAAAGATTTATTTCACGACGAGGTAAGCCTTTGCAGATCTTTTCTGACAACGGTAGGAATTTCGTAGGTGCAGCTAAGGAATTTACACATTTCTTAAATAAATGTTCTGATGACATACAAAATTTTAATTCAGAAAATCATATTGAGTTCAAATTTATTCCTCCGTATTCACCTCATTTTGGCGGTTTGTGGGAGGCGGGGGTAAAATCCTGCAAGCACCATATTGTTCGCGTAATAGGCAATGCACATCTCAATTACGAAGAGTTCAGCACGGTTTTAGCACAGATAGAAGCCGTCCTGAATTCCCGTCCCTTGTATCCTATCTCTTCAGATCCTGATGACTTCACTCCCCTCACGGCTGGGCACTTCTTGATCGGTCGACCGCTGACGGCGCCTGCAGAGAAGGACGTCATGACAGTAGCCACGCATTCACTGTCACGCTACCGCCGTATCGAGCAGCTGAGACAACACTTCTGGGCAAGATGGGCGAGTGAATACGTTTCAGAGCTACAGAAACGTTCCAAGTGGAAGGAAACCAAAGAAACTCTCACCCCGAATTCACTAGTTCTGGTGAAGGAGGACAATTTGCCACCTCTTAAGTGGCGATTAGGACGAATAATAAATGTGTTCCCAGGAAAGGACGGCGTTCCCAGGGTGGCTTCCATTCGCACCGCTACAGGTGTCATTGAGAGGGCCTTCTCCAAGATCTGCCCTCTTCCAGCACCCAGGGACGACGCCGACGCTGCAAACATTTCAAGCGATGGTCCTATCTCCACAACAATGTTATCATTGAGAGCTATCTTTAAGCTCCCAAAGCGGCGGAGGATGTTGAGGACAGCGCCATCTATCAACAACGGGCGGAACAACCAAGCAATTGCTGAGCACAAAGCGCGCGAGCTACCACAACACCGAGGTGCGCCTGCGCCATGACTCAGCTGGGAGTTCGACGGCCTGCCGGGAGAGGGCGGTGAACGAAACCTATAAAAGGAACGGCTACCTCGAACCAGTCTCTTTTTTCCATCACGGCCAACCTACACTAAACTTCTCTGTCTTGCTGTTACTTTCTGTACAATAAACCTTATTTTCAAAGAGCGAATAAAGGAGTCATTCGTTGCCATCACCTCCCTGACTGTCTATCCCGAAACACGAGGACACACCTCAACAATATTTAACCTCCATAGATTTGGATTTCGATTTCTTAAAAGAACTTTGTTTACGAGACGAATGTTTACTTAACAACGACATGATTAAAGCAATTAGCAAAACCGGTTACTGATAATAATGAATAGTTGACGATAAAAAGTTCCAACAGGTGAACTTTGTCGGTATGCAAAGATGTAAACAAGATAAAAACACGAGTACCTACTTATGTAAGCTTCGTATTAACCAACCTTATTGACACAATATTTCTATTATCTCATATGAAGGAATGTAACAGATAAGCTAAATAGTGTTGCCTTGATAAATGATAATGATAAATGATTTTATTTCTGTAAGTTGGTTTGAACAAACACTTTTACATGTCGATCATATTTTTAAAACTAGATGAGGTCGGCGTTTCCTATCTGACTACTCTGAGAAGAAAGGCCGAAACAAACTCAGAGGTCACAGTCTCTTTTAAAGTCCAGACAAAAATCTTGGTTAGATCATGTGAAGACCATGTAGATTGATGTCTGAAATGGTGTTTTGAGGAAAGAACCAGCCAGATTGAGTGGACCTGTCCAGTCAGTGCACGCATTTGTCAAAAACCGAGCAGCTCAACACAGAATTTAAGGAGCTCAACGATTCGACGAACAATACCAAAGAAAGGACATTCGGGTAGGCCGCAAAACTACTCAAACTGCTAGACCACAATTAAAAACTAAGATAAATTAAAAACAAAAAAAAACAAATAGTCCACATAGTCTTCACATTCACAATAATTAAAATAAAATAATGTAATACTTTAAAAAGTAAATATTCTTGTCATTGCAAGAAAACCAAAAAATAATAATAAAACAAAATTCACGGTGGAAAATATAAAAAAAACAAAATTAATATTTAATTGGAGCAGCTCAATCCCAAGCCTTTTTGTCCTCAACGTAATCTTTGATGGTATAAAACGCTTTCTGGCACAACTTACGTTTAATGAATGTTTTGAATTTATTAAGACTTAGAACTTGTACGTGGCTTGGAAGCTTATTATAAAAGCGCACACATTGACATCTAAACGAGCCACCTATTTTCTTGAGCCTTGTTGTTGGTACTACAAATTTGTGTTTGTTCCTAGTATTTATGTTATGGATATCACTGTATTTTTTAAACAACTTTATATTTTTATGGGCATACAAAAGATTTTCATAAATATACTGAGAAGGCACAGTCATTACATTAATCTCCTTAAATTTCTCTCTGAGAGAGTGTCTCGGGCTTAATTTATAAATTGAACGAACAGCTCTTTTCTGCAAAACAAAGATAGTCTGGATGTCGGCGGCGTTTCCCCACAACAGAATACCGTACGACATTACACTATGAAAATAGCTAAAGTACACTAAACGGGCTGTCTCTATATCAGTTAAATTACGAATTTTTCTAACAGCATATGCTGCGGAGCTTAGTTTTTTTGACAATTTATCTATATGTGGGCCCCACTGAAGCTTAGCATCCAAGGTTAAGCCTAAGAATACTGTACTATTTTCAGGATTCAATTCTTCGCCCCTTATCAACACATCAGTTTTTACCAGCCTGACGTGAGGCAGGGTAAACTTAATGCATTTGGTTTTTTTTTCATTAAGAAGTAAATTGTTAACATTTAACCAGTGAACTACTTTTGAGATCGCGCTATTTACATCGTCAGTAACCAGCTGCTGACGTTTAAGTTTAAACAAAAGTGAAGTATCATCTGCAAACAACACTATATCATGGTTATCCTTTATGAGGTAAGGCAAGTCATTAATATAAATAATAAACAAAAAAGGACCAAGAATCGAGCCCTGCGGGACTCCCATTGTTACTATGGATCCGGGAGATCTTTTTCCATTAACGTCAACGCTCTGAATCCTATTACTCAAGTATGAAGTAAGAAGATCCAGAGCGCTGTCCCGGATCCCGTAGTGGCGGAGTTTCCTGATTAGCGTTTCATGAAGAACACAATCAAACGCCTTGGACAAATCACAAAAGATTCCCTAGGCATCGCACCTATCTTCCCATGCATTATAAATATGTCCTAGCAGCTCAACACCGGCATCCGTAGTTGAACGACCCCTTGTAAAACCAAACTGTTTGCTATGTAATAATTTATGTTTATTAAAAAATCTTTGCAATTGCTTTAACATTAATTTCTCAAATATTTTACTAAACGTAGGTAGTACTGAAATAGGTCTATAATTTGTAGGGTCTGATGTACTACCTGATTTAAACAAAGGTATTATTTTACTATTTTTCATTAGGTCAGGAAACTCCCCACAGTCGATACAATTATTAAAGATAATAGCTAAACTAGGTGCGACAATGTCAATAATAGACCTAGCAACTTCTACAGAATGACCCCACAGATCTGCAGTCTTTTTAACATTTAAAGTGTGAAAGGTTTTAATTATGTCTCTACAAGTAATATGTTCAAAAACAAATTCTGAATCGCAAATATTAACATTTTCTTTTAGCAAAGACTCAGCAACAGAAGGTGATGAGTTTAGGGATTTAGTAGTTGAAATGGGAACATCTGAAAAGAAATTTTCAAAAGCCACTGCGACTTGTGAGTCTGATTTTAGGATGCTACCTTTTCAAAGCAGTCATACAATCCTGAAGGGGGCCTGTACACACTTAATACAATAAACTGCTCCAATTCTATACAAGCTATTTCAACGGTCCGCTCAACAGATAGGCTCACAATGTCCTTACGGTCTTTGAATTTAAGCTGGTTACTTACTAAAATCAATGAGCCACCATGTATAGCATTAACTCTGCTGAACGAACTATCAACCTGGTGATTATTAAAATTAAACAATAACTGGTGGCTTTTAAGCCAATGTTCAGTTATACAAAGAATATCAATATTGTTAAAATTCATAAATAATTCTACTTCTAAATCTTTGTTCATAAATCCTTGAATATTTTGATGCACCAGGTTAATATTATTTACTGATTTTAAGCTTTTATTTGATTTAATTTTGCAATTTTCGTTCTGTATACTTTTGCAAGAGGTTGTCCCTATTGTCCTAATCTCTAATTTAAATTATTATCAATATGAATTTCTGATGCCAAATTATTGGCTGAGTTAAATAACATTTCTTGGCATTGCTCAATAGAAGCAAGTTGTTTAGCCAAATTCTTGGCTGTAATAGAAAAATAATATGATAGCGACACAGCTATCTGTCGTTTAAAATACTTTGAATGAAAGTACCTATCCATAAAAAATCTATCTTTTGTCAAATAAAAGTGATTACCAACATAATTGTTAGTGTCAATTAAATGGAATAAATTATTACTATATGTTAAATGATGTAAAGTCCTATTCAATTCATATCTAAGATTGTTTTCTTCCTGTGGCAACCTTTGACTGTATGGGAATGTGAACATCACAATTTTTTTTAAACTAAGGTCGCATAATGTTCTATAATGTTAGAGTAATTCTCCTTTGTTCACATTATCCCTATTACCAATAAATATTAATAATGTAGTATCCTGGTTAAAATTGCATTTTATAACTTTTTTCATTATGTCAAATAAATAACAACCAGGCATACAGTAGTTCATTATTGAGTGTCCTGGGTATGTATTTGTCAACAAGTGGCCTAGATCCTTTCCAATTTCATCACAAAATAATACTATTTCTGTATTTACACTCTTTTTGGGCAAACAGTTAGTAATTTCCAATGGCAAACTGGCACTAGACCGCGGTATGGTGGCATCACATATTGTCAATGAATGGTCCGGCGAGGGTTCAACAGATGGTGGTTGACAATGATCACATAGTCAACCACCATCTGTTGGTTTTACGTTAGACGAGAATCCGAACGCACCCAAACCGTTGACAGCTACTAATAGCGCGATACGTTGAACAAGCTTTTCACACACACCGTCGAATTGTAAAATGTGAAAATGAACAAATAAATTTTTACGTATGTTTGCTGAACTATATTTTATGATAAAACGATACCAAAAAATAGCTACTATAGGCCGAAATAGTAATAATAAGCACCGAATAGTTAGATAGATTGCTTAATATTGAGATCCTACAATAACTATTTTTATAAATTCACTCACACCTACCGTCGAGTTAAAATGTGGTGAACAAAGGAATTTTACATATGTTTGATGTACGATATTTTACGATAAACGATACCGAAAATAGTTACTATAGGCCGAGAATAGTAATGCTAAGCACCGAAAAGTTAGATAGATTGCCTAATATTGATCCTACAATAACTATTAAGGTTTAACTGTGTTGAAATAAGTGGTAATGGCGGGTCCCTGGTTTCGGCACCATAAAAATGTGCGGTCGTGAGAAAGTATTTTAGGTTGCGATGAGAAACCACACAATTGGGACTAGACCTGGAGATGGTCTAGGCGATAAACGAAGACGATTGTTCCACGAAATAAAGCAGTAACAAACTATAATACGTGTACGTACCTTAATTTGCTATATCTGCTTTCGCTGCCCGCCTTTCGTTGATATTTCACCACAGTTGAGTTTAGGATGATGATCACGAGCTGCTTAGGTAGATATCAAGCAGCTGGTCCGGATTAATCTCTCTGCCGAAGAGATCGCGAGATATGCGCGTGCGTTCAGAGAGACGTAAAAATGACAGACGGTTTTTTTTTCCTTTTCTTTGCGGTTGTGACGTCACGTATGACAACTGTAAAGACAGTTGCGATTGCCACTGCATAAATCGATTGGAACATCGTGTGTTGCCCGAAAAGAGATAAATTACGCTATGCGATGACGAAACAATGTACAACTATTAATCAAGTGTGTAAGAACAGGTGTAATTTCTTTAGACAAGAACTTAACATCTTTTGCTCTAATCTGATCAAATCCCGGGCTTTTTTTGTCATTGAGATTACTTACTATTTTATACATCAATGTGTCATCTATCTTGCTAAGTCGAATAGAGACATTAGAGAAATCTGCATACAATTTTGTGTCAAGAAGTGGCTGATTACATACAGATAAAACTTTTTTTACATTTGTGTCAAAGTCACAGGCAAACTTATTTGATATTAATTCAGGGTTTAATCTAAAAGATCTTAAGATGATGTCGTCTATAGCCTTTACAATTCTGCCTGTAAGTCTGTTAATTATTTCCCACATTTTTTTATGATTATTAAAATTATTACATATATCCTTTTTAATATACTTATCTTTAGCTTTAGACAATAATTTACTAGTTTTATTTCTATATCTATTATAAATCTGTCTATTTTGTTTATTACTCAAATCCTTTTTCCATATTTCCAGAATTTCTTTCTTTTTATTTGACATATATTTTAATTTATCCGTTATCCATTTACATTGGTATCGTTTATTTAAACTTATTGTTACTTTCTGTTTACACTTGTTATATATTGTTTGGAATTTACCTCTGATAAAACATTCAATTTCATTTGGATCACTCATTCTATAAACCGGGGACCAATCAACTAAACTCAGCTCCTCTCTAACTTTATCATTATTAATTTTAATAATAGTTTTACGTTGTTTCTTTCGAGTAGAACTAGTAATTGCAAGACCGATTATATAATGGTCAGCTATTGCGTTTTGCACAACAGCTGATCGCAGTGTATGGCTGTCTAACCGACCGGCGTCTACGTCACGAGTAAATATATGATCTATGCAAGATTTCGATAAGCCAATTGCGCTTTTTTCTATTCTAGTAGGCTGAGTTATACAGCATTCTAGCCCCAGCTCATATAATGAGTTAAGATAATGTTGAACAATAGAATCGTTAGAGTTGTCAATATTTATGTTTATGTCACCAATTAAAAAACAGTTCTTTTTCACTGGGAATCCTGATAATAGTCGCGATAGTTCACTTATAAACATACTCTTATTTAACCTTGGCGGGCTAAAATTTCCATTATGGGCCGCTGATTTAAGGCGCGGGAGGGAGGGGGGAGAGGGGGGGACACCCCCCTGTACCATCCCCACAACTCGAAGCCCCATGGTTATGGAGATATCCATGGTTAAAGTTTTGAGGTTAGAATAAAAATTTCATCAATTTCCATTGATTTTTGGGGCGGGAAGGGGGGTAGGGATGTGGGGGGTAGGGGGGCTACCCTCCTGTACCATCCCCACCACTCGGAGCCCCATGGTTATGGAGATATCCATGGTTAAAGTTTTTACAGTTACTATTTAACGACAATGTCGACGGAGCCCCGCTGCGCGGGGCTCCTATTTCTGTCTAAAGGGTCTAAAGACAAAGACAAAGACAAAGATATTTTATTTCAAGTAGGCTACCAAGCGGCACTTTTGAACTTTAGGTACATTAAAATTTACAAGTTATAAAAGTTGATTCTACCGTGCATTCGGAAAGTAGCTTGTTATGGAGAAGAATGCACAAGAAACTCCATAAATGCACAAGAAACTCCATAATGCATAAGAAACTCCATAATGCACAAGAAACTCCATGAAATCAAAAGGTCTAAAGAAGACAAAAGGTCTAAAGTAACCTAACACGAAGAAGATGACGGGAGCTGAGTTCGCTCGCTTTGCTCGCTCACTTCAGCTGCCGTCATCTTTTCGAACCGAACCTGTCCGTGTCGGGGTGCCCTAAGTTCCCGAGCTCGCTTCGCTCGCTCTTGGACTAATTCATAAAGACCACATGGAAAGTAGGTGCTCTGATTCGGTTTTGGGTATTTCGGATATTCACATAGTAAATAAAACACGATGACTAACACTGACAGTTAACACAAACAAAGAAGCGTGGCGTTGCTTCACGTTACGTTCCACAGTGTAAACAAAATTCGGTATTTTTTGTGTAAAAAAGTCAATGTAATTGCATAACTTACCTGCTTTAATGGAGAACGTGAAAGCTATCCAATCGGAACTGGCGGAGCTCAAGTCGATTAGATCGGAGTATTCGAGTCTTAGAACAGATGTCGAGTTTATGAACCATTCGGTGGAGGCATTAACCAGCAAGGTGTCGGGATTGGAGAGTGAAGTGGACTGCCTTAAGAAGACTAAGGAGGAGATGGCGGCGTTGCATGATCGATGCTCCAAAATTGAAGATCTACATCGGGAAACTGAGCAGAGATCGAGAATGAACAACTTAGAAATTAAGGGTGTTCCAACAACCAACTCAGAAAATCTGTACGCAATTGTTAGCAAGATAGGAGATATCATTGGATGCAGTATCCCTGAAGAGCAGATTAACTTCGTAGCGAGAGTGCCGATGCGAAACAATGAACAGAGCAAAAATATTATTTGCTCAGTTCACAACAGATACCTCAAAAATGATTTCGTGGCAGCAGCAAAAAAACTTAAATCGTCTATAACTGCAAGCAAGTTGGGTCTGCATTCAGACAGTGTAATCTACGTCAATGATCATCTAACTTTTGAGAACAAAATGCTATTAAACAAAACGAAAATACTTGCTAAAGAACGAGGTTTTTTATACACTTGGGTAGTTGGTTGCAAAATCCTTATAAAGAAAAATACTACTTCTCCAACCCATCACATAAAAACGGAACTCGACTTAAAAAAGTTTTTGAACTAAAAAAGTATTGTCAATCTTATAATTTGTTTTGCTTGTATACTCGCACGCACTTCGCTAATAGATTGAGAAACACTGGTGCCATTTTTTTTGTGCGCATTTCGTTACCGCTGTCCTTTTGTTCTCTTATCGCTCGATGTTGACCAAATCTATTTCTCTATTGAATCCTATTTGCATGATGCTAAGGTTGTGATCGGCTTGACCTCGCTCATTTTTTCAATGTGTTATAATTTAACTTTTTGCTTTAAACTGAATGTACCTCACATAACAATTTCTATTGAAGCACTAATAAGTAATCTTTCTGTTTGCAATGCCACCTATTAGTGTATTTTACCAAAATGTTCGGGGATTGCGTACAAAAACATCAATATTTTATCGTAATGTGTGTGTTAATTTTTACGATATCATTTGCTTAACTGAGACTTGGCTTATTGAGGGTATTAAGGACTGTGAATTGTTTGACGACCGTTACATAGTGTGGAGGCGCGATAGAAATTATTGTAGCACGAAACAAACTTTAGGGGGTGGTGTGCTTATTGCAGTGCGACGCGAGCTTATCAGTGATCTCCACAGTGAGTGGTTTTCGTCTGCCGAAGACTTGTGGATTACCCTCACCCTTCATAGGAAGAGACCGCGAGTATCGTATAAAATGCATATCTGTGTAGTGTACATCTGCAATCAAAATCTTGGCCACTCCCAAGCAGGTCAGTTAACTAATTTTTCTAATAACCTAACGGATATTGTCCAGAAGCATCCCGCTGATAAATTTTTGGTTCTTGGCGACTTTAACCTTCCAAATATAAACTGGGCACCAGATGATGATGGTCAGTCTGTTTGCCCTAGTAATATCCAGGGTCATGTTCAAGTCAATTTGTTTGATCATTTTTCCGTCTGCAATATCTCGCAATACAATTCACACGTAAATGTCAACAATAAAATACTTGATCTAATTTTATCTAATAGCCAGGTTTTAGTGGCAAGTTGTGCTGATCCCCTGGTGCCGGAGGATCCACATCATAGGGCTCTCTGTGTGTCTGCTGACTTTGTGGAACTTCATACTCTTCCTGTGCGACCTCGTATAAAATACTTATATCGGTCAGCCGATTATACGGCTATTAATCTTCGGCTGAGCCAGATCGACTGGTTCAACGAGGTGAGCACTAGGCCACTCGAGGATGCCGTAGCATTTTTCTATGACACTCTCAATGAACTACGTGAATCTTTTGTACCTATTAAGACGGTCGTTCCAATCAGCAGATACCCGCCCTGGTTCAGGCAGCCTCTGATAAAAAATTTAAAGGAAAAAGCGAAGTACCACGCAAAATTTAAGAAATACGGTAACCTGTCTGATCATGAGTCTTTTGTTTTGCTCCGACAGCGTGCCGAGGAGGTTGAAAGTGACATGTTTAGTTGCTATATTACTAAAATTGAAGAAGACATATTTAAGACCCCCAAAGCGTTTTGGTCGTACGTTAAATCTAAAAATCAAATAAATGCTTATCCTTCCTTACTTAAATATAGAAATAGCACTTCAAGTAAAGGAGAGGATATCTGCAACATGTTTGGCGACTATTTAAGAAGATTTCAGATTATGATATACAGAGTTATATTTTAGGGATAAAGAGAATGAAAAATGTTAAATAAAGCATATAATAAATAAATGTGTGTATGTTAGAATCAATTAGAATTATGACCAGGTTTCAGATGTTAGGGTTTTAATGACCAGCTACTAGATATTGGTTTAAGTCTCAAGACTGTTTTTACACAGCAGTTTAATAAATACCACTTTGGTGTTTATGTATTGTTGTGTGTTTAATGTCAGTTACTATCAGAATGGTATACAAGAAATGATTTTACCTTTGGTCATAGCGTTGAGATTATTTTAGTTTATTAGAGAAAAGTTAATTTGATAAAAAAAAACCAGCACTCTGTATGAGACTTGTCATTACAATGCAATAGTTGATAACGATGCAACTTGAAATTCTAGTGATCCTGAATTTGAGGCTAAGAATTGTCTATTTAAAAGTAGCACTATTGTCTTAGCAGGGGTAAAGATGGCTATCGAATTATATAAAATTGATTATTCTGTAACTTGCCGTGTGTGATTAGTTTTATCTTACCGCAATGAAATTAGCATGCGCAGCTAGATTTTATTTGGTGTCCGATATCTCACCAGCAGTTGATGAATTTGACTGAAATTGTAGAGAATCTGGTAGACAATTTTGATAATGACTGATGGTGACCACGATGTCTTGCAAGTCGCATTGTATATATACCTGATTATAATTGGATGCTACATTTTATGAACATAAAATTTTAATAAGTGACAGAAGTAGTCTTGAGACACTGCTGAGCTGGGATCTAAGCTCTTAAGTAAATTTTAGAATGGGAGACCGTTATCCACAGTTGTGGCAAATGCAAAATGAAACCTTGAAAATCCTCACAAAGAGGACAGTCTAGTTCTAGTCAATATATTGATCGAAACTGGATATTAACGCTTGACATTTTGTATTGGTAGAATTTGAATTGGAATTGACATTGTATTATTACCTTTGACATTTGTATTACCTAGTGGAATATGAATTGAATTATGTTTAATCTTGACATTTGTATTAATGAAATCTAAATTGAATTTGTATTGGTAGAATCTGAATTGAATTGAATTTGTATTGGTAGAATCTGAATTGAATTGTATTTGTATTGGTAGAATCTGCATTGAATTGAATTATATTTTTACTCTTGACATTTGTGTTGGTGGAATCCAAATTGAATTGATTTGATTTTGTATTTCTCTTTCTTCACATTTTTAATTGAGATAATTGAATATTATAAAAGTAATAAATAGTTGAGATAGTAATTTGGTTGATTAATCAATATATTTTGATTGTTTTGTAATATATAATATTTTTTGGAAATATATAAATGAAATGAATAGTCAGGTCAAATGAGGTTTCAGGCCTTTAAAGTATAATCTATAAAGATTTGTTAAATGTGTTCTATGTGTGTAGATTTTAATGTTGTTTAAATGTTATTACTAATAAGCTTATATTTAGTTTTTCTTTCTTGTTGTTATTGGTCACGTACGAGGTCGTACTTAATAAACGGATGGCCGACTGTTAGCGATCTTTATATTTAATTGAGCACACTAAGTGATTTTTCTATGTTGGCAATAATTTGTTTGATATTTTTATGCTTGCAACAAAGATGGACTGTTTTTTGTCAGGTTGGTAAACGACAAGCTTGCACTTCTCGTTTCCAGCCCATTTCGAGAATATAAATATTGTAGCTCTTGCCATCAAAGGCAGTCTATTTTTGATCGAGGCTACATTAATAAGTATTAGGGTAAGTGCTTTATAAACTGTATTCTATAAACTGTGTTCTATAAACTATGTTCTATAAACCATGTTCTATAAATTATTTTCCATAAACTGTGTTCTGTGTGACTGTGTATTTGATATGAGAATACACTGGGTGAGTAAACCCTTTCTAAGCATTTTTATTTACATCGCCATCCCCGCCAAAATACCCACACGAGATTTTAGTCTTTTAAGTAAAAGCTGACATTATATAATAACAGTTGTTCGCGCCACCTCTAGGCGCGCATTTCTCTTAATATTTGATCTACCCTTTCTTGTCAATTTTCGCTGCAATAAACTACATGTTCGATTTTCGAACAGTCTACGTTCGGCCCTCGGTAGCCTCATCGCTCGTGGAAGTCAACCGCCTGGCTATTCACCCTGGATTCCTCACCCACTGTGAGATCCCACCGCTTTATTAAACCGCATCGTCTGCGATCGACTCTCGTCGTCGTCGGATTCGTGGTGATCACCTCTGATCATCACTTTGAGCCAGCGTCACGTGGCTCGCCGTTCTACCGCGCCGCATACAGTCCTACTCTCGCGTCAGCAAATTGTGCCAGTACCCAGGGAACTTCAAACCAAGACGTCCAGTGGAACAGAGAAGGAGCACTGCTAGAATTAACCAGAACGAGCACGAGGAAACCCGCCTCTGAGGTTAGTCGTAGCTTCGTTTAATGCAGCATATCTCTCAGCATACCGACCCGTCTGTTTTCCCTAGGTCTAGCCTATCTACTTCTTGAACCTAGAGCACCGCGCGTGTTTGGCGTGCTCAGTGCTATTACTGCACTGCCGCGCCGATACATTTATTTCTGGTCTCTTCGAGCTAGTCACTTTGACCTTGGCATATCTAAATATTCCCGCTTCACTCTAATATTGAATTATATTGCCTATTCCATGTCGTACACTCGTACATCTGCTTATCCTATAAGTGTATACTTACGCTTTGAAATATTAAGTAAGATTCTATTCCATTTCGTATGAGATAACTACGTAGTTAAATAACTTAACTAGTAAAATTATAAAACTTATTAATATTTTTTTAGTGAGGGTGTTAGTAAAATTCGTCGTTCTGTGAACATTCTCGAACCGGTCACTTTATTGTCTGTGCCGTGTATGTCACAGGTATTATCGCGAATTCAGTCTTTTATAATTTTTTGCGCTTGAGTTGATTGCCGCTCGTTTTGCAAAATGTCTACGTCTCGTACAAAGGCTAAAGAACATTTTGAAGATGCAACATCACTAGATGTTTTACAAATTAAACGTATTAAATTAACAGGTAAACGTGATGTAATCTTTGCCCGATTACAAATAGTTTACGATCAATCTTACGCCTTTAAGCGTTCGATAACGATATTTCTAAAGTTGTTTTTATGTAGTGACATCAGACATCTTTAGAAAGATTACGTTCTGAATATAAAGAAATTATTGATGATTTAGTTTAGTTGATATTGAATTAAATATTGACGCATCTTGTAAAGTAAATTATCAATCTATTAAGACTTGTAATGTCGTTGTAAGTTTACTTTTGATAAAGAGGTCAACTCGAAGAATGTCCAACACTCTCATGTTTTACCGCAACATAAGTCTATTCGTTTACCAGAACTCGACATAATGAGTTTCAGTGGCGATCCTATTAAGTGGCCTATATTTTTTGAGTCGTATAAGCGGACTATTCACGAAAATCATGATGTAACGGATCACGATCGCGTTCAATATTTGATAAGTAAACTGTCGGGTAGGGCACTGTCAGTATGTTCGGGTATCCTGCCCAACGGTGACAATTACCGTGTTATATGGCAGTCACTTCTCGATAAATATGATAATAAGCGTAGTTTAGCTTCTGCTTATTTAGATCAAATATTAGAATTTAAGCCATTTAATATAGCATCGTATAAAAACTTAGACACGTTCATAGATCTATTTGGTTCCGCAGTGTCAAGTTTAAACCAATTAAAATTAGATAATCTTTTGGATATCGTTCTTCTGCACCTTGCATTAAAAAAGATCGATCCTAGTACCGCACGATCTTTCGAATTATATAAGCGTGGCACATCTATGCCTACCTATGATCAATTAATTAAGTTCTTACGTGAACAAACTAAAATATTAGAACGTACTGCTTCTCCTGCGAATAGACGAAGTGTTATCGATTCCGCAAATAGTTATAACAACAATAAAAAAAATCCACTAATTCATTTGTGACCTCCTCTAACGTGAATAAAAACTGTACGCTTTGTAAACAAAACAATCACTTAGTTTTGTATAAATGTTCTCAGTTTCACAAGTTATCGGTTGATGAACGGTTTAATTTAATTAAACATCATAACGCATGCATTAATTGTTTGAGTATCACTCATAATAATCGTGAATGTAAATCTAACTCGAAATGTAGATTTTGTCAATTGCCTCATCATTCATTATTATGTCGTAAACAAACGACTGTCAACAGCCATCACTCCCGGGAGCCTCAGTCTTCGAGTGACGGTACGCCTGCTCCTGTGCAGCAGTTGTCGCCGCGCTTCCCCACTGCTATGATTGCTACGTCACATAACCAGCTGTCCGGTTGCACTACTACGCACATTGATGATGTATCGTTATGTAATATTCAATCTATGTTACCGCGTAATAATACCTGTCTATTAGGGACTGTGCAAGTTTATGCGACTGATCTAATAGTCATAAACAATGCGTTCGTGCACTAATAGATCCGGGTTCTCAAAATAACTTTATAACTTCGGCGTGTTGTCAAAAATTAGGTTTACATTTTAATAAACTATCTCACTATGTAGTTAAGGGCATAGGTTCTGCGCCTAACCCTATTAAGGGGGATACTTCTCTCAAGTTATCTTCGCGACTAAATAATACTTCTGTATTACTTAATGCTTACGTCATCGATCGTATTACTGATAACTGGCCTATTGCGCTACTATCAATGAATATATAGGTAAGGGTTATATTTCAGTCATTAGAAATGATAACCATGTCTGGCTACTATATACCTCATCATGCTGTGGCTCGTTTAGATAAATTTATTTATTTATTTATTTGATGGAAAACCAACAGCTATACATAAAATGAATAAAAAAGTTGAGTAAGTTACATTAAGCCAATTACAGGTTCTCACGGTTAGAGATATAATAATTTTAAAGAGATCTTAGGGATCACTAGCAGCAGGCATACAACAATCAGAAAAATAAAATAAATAACGCTAAAGGAAAATATTGCACACTATCCATTTTTGAAAAAGTCAAGGTTTAGCTGCCTTCGCACTGATGCGCTTTTTGTGATAAACACATCAAAAGAGAACTCCTTACACAATAAGTTAAGATCTTTACTCGCTCGCACTAAGTATGAATTACGCCTGTAGTTAGATGAAGAGGAGGGAATGGATATAGGTGGATTAAATCTTACTGATCTTTGTGGAACATTGAAATACAGTTTATGGCGGAGATCAGGACAGTCGATTTCATTTGATAATACTTTCAAAAGATATGTGCAATCCGCGATCCTGCGACGATTCCTAAGTGGTTGAAGATGGAATTTCTTCTGATGGAATATATTGAATATGAAGGCGAAAACACATAAAACGAAGGAATCTTTTTTGGATACCTTCAATACGGTCTATGTATTTATTGTAACAAGGGTTCCAAATTTGAGACGCATATTCAAGATGGCTCCGCACAAATGAGCAATACAAAATCCACCACTAAATGACGCATGGTGATGGATGTTAGTTCTAAAACCAGTTCAGGTCTGTCTCTCAATCACGTTTTGCATACGGGTGAAAATCTGCAAAATGATTTATTCTTAATTCTTCTAGATTTCCGTTTATATAAAATCGCCTTTATATCAGACATCAAACAGATGTATTTGTAGATTTTAACTCATGCAAATGACCGCAAATATCAAAAGTTTTTATTTCGTTTTAACGCTTGCGACCAGCTAATTACTTATCAATTTAATCGCGTCTGCTTCGGCCTTCGAAGCAGCCCTTTCTTGGCAATGAGAGTACTCAGACAACACTGCAATGACGAGTGTACCCGTTTTCCGCTTGCTTCTACTATCATAAAACATAATACGTATATGGATGACGTTTGTTACTCTGCACCAAACCTGTCAATGGGTTTGCAGCTCAGAGACGACTGTAGAATTTAGCGCCTGCTTGGTTTAGCACTAAACTCTGAGTTGGTTGATTTGGTTGACTTTATAGTATAATGGTAATGGTTCGGTTATTGGTTTACGACCACTGGTTTAATGATACGCAATAATATGGTTTTATGGTTATATTGAACACTGGTTAAAATAATGGTAAATGGTTAATCTAAGCTAAAGTAGCACTAAGATGGTTTGATCCGAGTTACGCGATTGGTATCCGAACACGCACTAACTGACACTAGTTGCGATACATGCATTTATGGAAATGCACGCAGGCAATAGTGCTGAGCTGTTCGGTTGCGAATATTGTACCGAACATATTCCCGAGCACAAGATAAGATAAGAAGAGGGTAAAGTACTCCTCAAATCATCTTAGTTTTATAATTATACAATAAATAAACAATAAATGGTAGAAACTAAATAAGAAATGGTAAACAAAAGTAAATTAGGTAATTATAAAATGGTAAACAATTTACTTGTTCTAAAATAGTAAACAAAGGTAAAAGTATAAATTATGGTTATTCTTAAAAACATGAATTCTTTAAACTAATGAGTCTTACACTGTAATAACACGTTCTTTTCGCACTATAGGCAACGTAGCCCTTTCCTTTTTACCCGCACTACGCATAGCACTGGGCCATCGTCTGGCGAAATATGCACTTAAACCTATATGTTCACTCTCACTTTGCTGACGATCAGCGGTATTAGGCTTTCGCGGTTGCACTTCACTATGCACTCTGGTTGTCTCCGATATGGTCGCCACAGACTCCTGTCTGTGGTGAGGCTGCGCCCGGCTGGCTGTAGAATGCGAGCAGCAACTGGCTCTTTTCCAGATCCAGACTGCTGCCGCGCATAGGACAACTCCCAGCAGTATGTAGACGATGGTGTACTGGTGGATGTCATGAACTGAAACGCCATCGACCTCTGCTTTGGTGGTTTTCAGCGTTTTAATCTGTTCTCCAAGAATGGATAGAGATCTATTCAGACTTCCGTCCTCTGGTAATGCTGTTTCCGTTGGTATTGTTATGTTCACAATATGGTTTATCTGGTCTAGATCTGGTACGAGCATATTTGGTGAAAAGTTTAATTGGTTGGATTGCTGTTGTAAAGAGTATAGTGCGAAATCTATACTTTTAATAAAGCATTTCTGAGTCATGGTAATGACCCCTGCTCGGGTCAGCTGGCGTACGGTAACTTGATCGTCGCATATGATTTTTATCGAATATGTGTCACAACAAAAATATAAGTATTGTGACGTTGAGTGTAATTCTACCCATCTGTTTTTGCACGCTGTTCTTTCTGTTTTGCACCTTTGGTTTATTGGGCTAGTTTCGCAAAAGTTTTCGTCATTTTCTAAATTTTGGATTGGTTTGAAGAGCTCACATATGAATGATTCTCCATGGTACAAACATGTGTCAAGTTCATGTATAGTTGGTACGAAATAAGCATCCTTTTTCAGGTTTACTGCGACGTATTCCGATATCGGTGTTATGGTAATCATACTGTAATTGGTTTGTTGTGGAACTGGTATTATTATTATTATTATATTATATAAAACTGCATTACCACTCACTGACTGACTGACTCATTGACATAATTGTTCTCCCAGATGGTGGATGGGGAGGTGGGTATATTTTGACAGATTCGTAAACAAGTAACTCCCGTGAGTATGGGAAAAGTCCCAAACCTCCCCTTTTCCCCCCCCCTCCTCCCCCCCTCTATCGTATCTCGGAAACTAAGGTACCCGTATTTTTTGTTTTTTACGGATTCGTTTAGAGGAGGCTCGGAAAAGTAAAAACCATTTTTCAAAGTTGACCCCCTCGCCCCCCTTCTCCCCCCCTTTAAGCGGATCTCGGAAGTTGAGAGACTTGGAACATTTCTTTTTTCAGATTCATACAAAGGGGCAATGCTAAAGTCACAAACAAACCATTTTTCAAAGTTGACCCCCTTGCCCCCCTTCTCCCCCCTCCCCCCCCGTTTTGGCGAATCTTTTTTTTTTGTTTTTTTTTCGGATTCGTTTAGAGGAGGCTCGGAAAAGTAAAAACCATTTTTCAAAGATGACCCCCTCGCCCCCATTCTCCCCCCCTTTAAGCGGATCTCGGAAGTTGAGAGACTTGGAACATTTCTTTTTTCAGATTCATATAAAGGGGCAATGCTAAAGTCACAAACAAACCATTTATCAAAGTTGACCCCCTTGCCGACCATCTCCCCCCTCCCCCCCCCCGTTTTGGCGAATCTTTTATTTGTTTTTTTACGGATTCAACGTAGGGATCCCGAGTGGAGCGAACCTACGAGACCGAGTGCAGCGCAGGGGGGAGGTGGCGAGCGAAGCGAGCCGGCGACCTCCGTAGCGTAACGAAGGTTGAGTGGGTGAAGCGAAACTCAGTCCCTGGCGACGACAAGCAAACATTAGGGTTATGTTTTTTGGAACAAAGTTTAGGGTAGGTGTAGGGTAGGTGTAGGGTAGGTGTAGGGTAGGTGTAGGGTAGGTGTAGGGTAGGTGTAGGGTAGGTGTAGGGTAGGTGTAGGGTAGGTGTAGGGTAGGTGTAGGGTAGGTGTAGGGTAGGTGTAAGGTAGGTGTAGGGTAGGTGTAGGGTAGGTGTAGGGTAGGTGTAGGGTAGGTGCAGGGACAACAACACGCGAGCTGCTTGCAGCTCGCACACCAAGCAAATACTAGTTATATTATATAAAACTGCATTACCACTGACTGACTGACTCACTCATTGACATAATTGTTCTCCCAGATGGTGAAGGGGAAGGTGGGTATATTTTGACAGATTCGTATACAAGTAACTCTCGCGAGTATGGGAAAAGTCCCAAACCTCCCCTTTTCCTCCCCCCTCCTCCCCCCCTCTATCGTATCTCGGAAACTAAGGTACCCGTAGAATGTTTTTTTTACGGATTCGTTTAGAGGAGGCTCGCAAAAGTAAAAACCATTTTTCAAAGTTGACCCCCTCGCCCCCCTTCTCCCCCCCTTTAAGCGGATCTCGAAAGTTGGAACATTTGGAACATTTATTTTTTCAGATTCATAGAAAGGGGCAATGCTATAGTCACAAACGAACCATTTTTCAAAGTTGACCCCCTTGCCCCCCTTCTCCCCCCTCCCCCCCCGTTTTGGCTAATCTTTTTTTTTTGTTTTTTCTACGGAATCGTTTAGAGGAGGCTCGGTAAAGTAAAAACCATTTTTCAAAGTTGACCCCCTCGCCCCCCTTCTCCCCCCCTTTAAGCGGATCTCGGAAGTTGAGAGACTTGGAACATTTCTTTTTTCAGTTTCATATAAAGGGGCAATGCTATAGTCACAAACAAACCATTTATCAAAGTTGACCCCCTTGCCATCCATCTCCCCCCTCCCCCCCCCCGTTTTGGCGAATCTTTTATTTGTTTTTTTTACGGATTCAGCGTAGGGATCCCGAGTGGAGCGAACCTACGAGACCGAGTGCAGCGCAGGGGGGAGGTGGCGAGCGAAGCAAGCCGGCGACCTCCGTTGCGTAACGAAGGTTGAGTGGGTGAAGCGAAACTCAGTGCCCGGCGACGACAAGCAAACATTAGGGTTTATGTTTTTTGGAACAAAGTGTAGGGTAGGTGTAGGGTAGGTGTAGGGTAGGTGTAGGGTAGGTGTAGGGTAGGTGTAGGGTAGGTGTAGGGTAGGTGTAGGGTAGGTGTAGGGTAGGTGTAGGGTAGGTGTAGGGTAGGTGTAGGGTAGGTGTAGGGTAGGTGTAGGGTAGGTGTAGGGTAGGTGTAGGGTAGGTGTAGGGTAGGTGTAGGGTAGGTGTAGGGTAGGTGTAGGGTAGGTGTAGGGTAGGTGTAGGGTAGGTGTAGGGTAGGTGTAGGGTAGGTGTAGGGTAGGTGTAGGGTAGGTGTAGGGTAGGTGTAGGGTAGGTGTAGGGTAGGTGTAGGGTAGGTGTAGGGTAGGTGTAGGGTAGGTGTAGGGTAGGTGTAGGGTAGGTGTAGGGTAGGTGTAGGGTAGGTGTAGGGTAGGTGTAGGGTAGGTGTAGGGTAGGTGTAGGGTAGGTGTAGGGTAGGTGTAGGGTAGGTGTAGGGTAGGTGTAGGGTAGGTGTAGGGTAGGTGTAGGGTAGGTGTAGGGTAGGTGTAGGGTAGGTGTAGGGTAGGTGTAGAGTAGGTGTAGGGTAGGTGTAGGGTAGGTGTAGGGTAGGTGTAGGGTAGGTGTAGGGTAGGTGTAGGGTAGGTGTAGGGTAGGTGTAGGGTAGGTGTAGGGTAGGTGTAGGGTAGGTGTAGGGTAGGTGTAGGGTAGGTGTAGGGTAGGTGTAGGGTAGGTGTAGGGTAGGTGTAGGGTAGGTGTAGGGTAGGTGTAGGGTAGGTGTAGGGTAGGTGTAGGGTAGGTGTAGGGTAGGTGTAGGGTAGGTGTAGGGTAGGTGTAGGGTAGTTTAAGGAATACTTCTCAAAAACACGACGAAGCCGCGAGCTGCTTGCAGCTCGCGCACCAAGCAAATACTAGTTATATTATATAAAACTGCATTACCACTGACTGACTCACTCATTGACATAATTGTTCTCCCAGATGGTGGAGGGGGAGGTGGGTATATTTTGACAGATTCGTAAACAAGTAACTCCCGTGAGTATGGGAAAAGTGCTAAACCTCCCCTTTTCTCCCCCCCTCCTCCCTCCCCCTATCGTATCTCGGAAACTAAGGTACCCGTATTTTTTGTTTTTTACGGATTCGTTTAGAGGAGGCTCGGAAAAGTAAAAACCATTTTTCAAAGTTGACCCCCTTGCCCCCCTTCTCCCCCCCTTTAAGCGGATCTCGGAAGTTGAGAGACTTGGAACATTTCTTTTTTCAGATTCATATAAAGGGGCAATGCTATAGTCACAAACAAACCATTTTTCAAAGTTGACCCCCTTGCCCCCCATCTCCCCCCTCCCCCCCCCCCGTTTTGGCGAATCTTTTTTTTCGTTTTTTTTACGGATTCAGCGTAGGGATCCCGAGTGGAGCGAACCTACGAGACCGAGTGCAGTGCAGGGGGGAGGTGGCGAGCGAAGCGAGCCGGCGACCTCCGTAGCGTAACGAAGGTTTAGTGGGTGAAGCGAAACTCAGTCCCTGGCGAAGACAAGCAAACATTAGGGTTATGTTTTTTGGAACAAAGTTTAGGGTAGGTGTAGGGTAGGTGTAGGGTAGGTGTAGGGTAGGTGTAGGGTAGGTGTAGGGTAGGTGTAGGGTAGGTGTAGGGTAGGTGTAGGGTAGGTGTAGGGTAGGTGTAGAGTAGGTGTAGGGTAGGTGTAGGGTAGGTGTAGGGTAGGTGTAGGGACAACAACACGCGGGTGTAGAGACGACAACACGCGAGCTGCTTGCAGCTCGCGCACCAAGCAAATACTAGTTATATTATATAAAACTGCATTACCACTCACTGACTCACTCACTCACTGACATAATTGTTCTCCCAGATGGTGGATGGGGAGGTGGGTATATTTTGACAGATTCGTAAACAAGTAACTCCCGTGAGTATGGGAAAAGTGCCAAACCTCCCCTTTTCCCCCCCCCTCCTCCCCCCCTCTATCGTATCTCGGAAACTAAGGTACCCGTATTTTTTGTTTTTTACGGATTCGTTTAGAGGAGGCTCGGAAAAGTAAAAACCACTTTTCAAAAATGACCCCCTCGCCCCCCTTCTCCCCCCCTTTAAGCGGATCTCGAAAGTTGAGAGACTTGGAACATTTCTTTTTTCAGATTCATATAAAGGGGCAATGCTATAGTCACAAACGAACCAGTTTTCAAAGTTGACCCCCTTGCCCCCCTTCTCCCCCCTCCCCCCCCGTTTTGGCGAATCTTTTTTTTTTGTTTTTTTTACGGAATCGTTTAGAGGAGGCTCGGAAAAGTAAAAATCATTTTTCAAAGTTGACCCCCTCGCCCCCCTTCTCCCCCCCTTTAAGCGGATCTCGGAAGTTGAGAGACTTGGAACATTTCTTTTTTCATATTCATATAAAGGGGAAAGGCTATAGTCACAAACAAACCATTTTTCAAAGTTGACCCCCTTGCCCCCCTTCTCCCCCCCCCCCGTTTTGGCAAATCTTTTTTTTTTCAGTTTGTTTTACGGATTCAGCGTAGGGATCCCGAGTGGAGCGAACCTACGAGACCGAGTGCAGCGCAGGGGGGAGGTGGCGAGCGAAGCGAGCCGGCGACCTCCGTAGCGTAACGAAGGTTGAGTGGGTGAAGCGAAACTCAGTGCCTGGCGACGACAAGCAAACATTAGGGTTATGTTTTTTGGAACAAAGTGTAGGGTAGGTGTAGGGTAGGTGTAGGGTAGGTGTAGGGTAGGTGTAGGGTAGGTGTAGGGTAGGTGTAGGGTAGGTGTAGGGTAGGTGTAGGGTAGGTGTAGGGTAGGTGTAGGGTAGGTGTAGGGTAGGTGTAGGGTAGGTGTAGGAACAACAACACGCGAGCTGCTTGCAGCTCGCGCACCAAGCAAATACTAGTTATTATATTATATAAAACTGCATTACCACTGACTCACTGACTCACTCACTCACTGACATAATTGTTCTCCCAGATGGTGGATGGGGAGGTGGGTATATTTCGACAGATTCGTAAACAAGTAACTCTCGCGAGTAAGGGAAAAGTCCCAAACCTCCCCTTTTCCTCCCCCCTCCTCCCCCCCTCTATCGTATCTCGGAAACTAAGGTACCCGTAGAATGTTTTTTTTACGGATTCGTTTAGAGGAGGCTCGGAAAAGTAAAAAGCATTTTTCAAGGTTGACCCCCTCGCCCCCCTTCTCCCCCCCTTTAAGCGGATCTCGGAAGTTGAGAGACTTGGAACATTTCTTTTTTCAGATTCATATAAAGGGGCTATGCTATAGTCACAAACAAACCATTTTTCAAAGTTGACCCCCTTGCCCCCCTTCTCCCCCCTCCCCCCCCCGTTTTGGCGAATCTTTTTTTTTCAGTTTTTTTTACGGATTCAGCGTAGGGATCCCGAGTGGAGCGAACCTACGAGACCGAGTGCAGCGCAGGGGGGAGGTGGCGAGCGAAGCGAGCCGGCGACCTCCGTAGCGTAACGAAGGTTGAGTGGGTGAAGCGAAACTCAGTGCCTGGCGACGACAAGCAAACATTAGGGTTATGTTTTTTGGAACAAAGTGTAGGGTAGGTGTAGGGTAGGTGTAGGGTAGGTGTAGGGTAGGTGTAGGGTAGGTGTAGGGTAGGTGTAGGGTAGGTGTAGGGTAGGTGTAGGGACAACAACACGCGGGTGTAGGGACAACAACACGCGAGCTGCTTGCAGCTCGCGCACCAAGCAAATACTAGTTATTATTATTATAATATATAAAACTGCATTACCACTCACTCACTGACTCATTGACATAATTGTTCTCCCAGATGGTGGAGGGGGAGGTGGGTATATTTTGACAGATTCGTAAACAAGTAACTCCCGCGAGTATGGGAAAAGTGCCAAACCTCCCCTTTTCCCCCCCCCTACTGCCCCCCTCTATCGTTTCTCGGAAACTAAGATACCCGTATTTTTTGTTTTTTACGGATTCGTTTAGAGGAGGCTCGGAAAAGTAAAAAACATTTTTCAAAGTTGACCCCTTCGCCCCCCTTCTCCCCCCCTTTAAGCGGTTCTCGGAAGTTGAGAAACTTGGAACATTTCTTTTTTCAGATTCATATAAAGGGGCAATGCTTTAGTCACAAACGAACCAGTTTTCAAAGTTGACCCCCTTGCCCCCCTTCTCCCCCCTCCCCCCCCGTTTTGGCTAATCTTTTTTTTTGGTTTTTTATACGGATTCGTTTAGAGGAGGCACGGAAAAGTAAAAACCATTTTTCAAAGTTGACCCCTTCGCCCCCCTTCTCCCCCCCTTTAAGCGGATCTCGAAAGTTGAGAGACTTGGAACATTTCCTTTTTCAGATTCATATAAAGGGGCAATGCTATAGTCACAAACGAACCAGTTTTCAAAGTTGACCCCTTTGCCCCCCTTCTCCCCCCCCCCCCCCCCCCCCCCGTTTTGGCGAATATTTTTTTTTTGTTTTTTTTTACGGAATCGTTTAGAGGAGGCTCGGAAAAGTAAAAACCATTTTTCAAAGTTGACCCCCTCGCCCCCCTTCTCCCCCCCTTTAAGTGGATCTCGGAAGTTGAGAGACTTGGAACATTTCTTTTTTCAGATTCATATAAAGGGGCAATGCTTGAGTCAGAATCATTTTTCAAAACTCCCCACTCTCCCTCCCTTCATCCCTCCTCTCCCCAACCTACCCTACCTAATATCGGTCGTCGAAACCTGTCCGGTGGGAGTGGACCAGGCAGCGTAGGGACCCCGAATGGAGCGAACCTACGAGACCGAGTGCAGCGCAGGGGGGAGGTGGCGAGCGAAGTGAGCCGGCGACCTCCGTAGCGTAACGAAGGTTGAGTGGGTGAAGCGAAACTCAGTGCCTGGCGACGAATGCAAACATTAGGGTTATGTTTTTTGGAACAAAGTGTAGGGTAGGTGTAGGGTTGGTGTAGGGTAGGTGTAGGGTAGGTGTAGGGTAGGTGTAGGGAAGGTGTAGGGTAGGTGTATGGTAGGTGTAGGGTAGGTGTAGGGTAGGTGTAGGGTAGGTGTAGGGTAGGTGTAGGGTAGGTGTAGGAAAGGTGTAGGGTAGGTGTAGGGTAGGTTAAGGAATACTCCTCAAAAACACGACAAAGCCGCGAGCTGCTTGCAGCTCGCGCACCAAGCAAATACTAGTTATTATACTATATAAAACTGCATTACCACTGACTGACTGACATAATTGTTCTCCCAGATGGTGGATGGGGAGGTGGGTATATTTTGACAGATTCGTAAACAAGTGACTCTCGCGAGTTTGGGAAAAGTCCCAAACCTCCCCTTTTCCTCCCCCCTCCTCCCCCCCTCTATCGTATCTCGGAAACTAAGGTACCCGTAGAATGTTTTTTTTACGGATTCGTTTAGAGGAGGCTCGGAAAAGTAAAAACCATTTTTCAAAGTTGACCCCCTCGCCCCCCTTCTCCCCCCCTTTAAGCGGATCTCGGAAGTTGAGAGACTTGGAACATTTCTTTTTTCAGATTCATAGAAAGGGGCAATGCTATAGTCACAAACGAACCATTTTTCAAAGTTGACCCCCTTGCCCCCCTTCTCCCCCCTCCCCCCCCGTTTTGGCTAATCTTTTTTTTTTGTTTTTTTTACGGATTCGTTTAGAGGAGGCTCGGAAAAGTAAAGACCATTTTTCAAAGTTGACCCCCACGCCCCCCTTCTCCCCCCCTTTAAGCGGATCTCGGAAGTTGAGAGACTTGGAATATTTCTTTTTTCAGATTCATATAAAGGGGCAATGCTTTAGTCACCAACAAACCATTTTTCAAAGTTGACCCCCTCGCCCCCCTTCCCCCCCCCCGTTTTGGCGAATCTTTTTTTTTTTTTTTTACGGATTCAGCGTAGGGATCCCGAGTGGAGCGAACCTACGAGACCGAGTGCAGCGCAGGGGGGAGGTGGCGAGCGAAGCGAGCCGGCGACCTCCGTAGCGTAACGAAGGTTGAGTGGGTGAAGCGAAACTCAGTGCCTGGCGACGACAAGCAAACATTAGGGTTATGTTTTTTGGAACAAAGTGTAGGGTAGGTGTAGGGTAGGTGTAGGGTAGGTGTAGGGTAGGTGTAGGGTAGGTGTAGGGTAGGTGTAGGGTAGGTGTAGGGTAGGTGTAGGGTAGGTGTAGGGTAGGTGTAGGGTAGGTGTAGGGTAGGTGTAGGGTAGGTGTAGGGTAGGTGTAGGGTAGGTGTAGGGTAGGTGTAGGGTAGGTGTAGGGTAGGTGTAGGGTAGGTGTAGGGTAGGTGTAGGGTAGGTGTAGGGTAGGTGTAGGGTAGGTGTAGGGTAGGTGTAGGGTAGGTGTAGGGTAGGTGTAGGGTAGGTGTAGGGTAGGTGTAGGGTAGGTGTAGGGTAGGTGTAGGGTAGGTGTAGGGTAGGTGTAGGGTAGGTGTAGGGTAGGTGTAGGGTAGGTGTAGGGTAGGTGTAGGGTAGGTGTAGGGTAGGTGTAGGGTAGGTGTAGGGTAGGTGTAGGGTAGGTGTAGGGTAGGTGTAGGGTAGGTGTAGGGTAGGTGTAGGGTAGGTGTAGGGTAGGTGTAGGGTAGGTGTAGGGTAGGTGTAGGGTAGGTGTAGGGTAGGTGTAGGGTAGGTGTAGGGTAGGTGTAGGGTAGGTGTAGGGTAGGTGTAGGGTAGGTGTAGGGTAGGTGTAGGGTAGGTGTAGGGTAGGTGTAGGGTAGGTGTAGGGTAGGTGTAGGGTAGGTGTAGGGTAGGTTTAGGGTAGGTGTAGGGTAGGTGTAGGGTAGGTGTAGGGTGGGTGTAGGGTAGGTGTAGGGTAGGTGTAGGGTAGGTGTAGGGTAGGTGTAGGGTAGGTGTAGGGTAGGTGTAGGGTAGGTGTAGGGTAGGTGTAGGGTAGGTGTAGGGTAGGTTTAGGGTAGGTGTAGGGTAGGTGTAGGGTAGGTGTAGGGTAGGTGTAGGGTAGGTGTAGGGTAGGTGTAGGGTAGGTGTAGGGTAGGTGTAGGGTGGGTGTAGGGTAGGTGTAGGGTAGGTGTAGGGTAGGTGTAGGGTAGGTGTAGGGTAGGTGTAGGGTAGGTGTAGGGTAGGTGTAGGGTAGGTGTAGGGTAGGTGTAGGGTAGGTGTAGGGTAGGTGTAGGGTAGGTGTAGGTTAGGTGTAGGGTAGGTGTAGGGTAGGTGTAGGGTAGGTGTAGGGTAGGTGTAGAGTAGGTGTAGGGTAGGTGTAGGGTAGGTGTAGGGTAGGTGTAGGGTAGTTGTAGGGTAGGTGTAGGGTAGGTGTAGGGTAGGTGTAGGGTAGGTGTAGGGTAGGTGTAGGGTAGGTGTAGGGTAGGTGTAGGGTAGGTGTAGGGTAGGTGTAGGGTAGGTGTAGGGTAGGTGTAGGGTAGGTGTAGGGTAGGTGTAGGGTAGGTGTAGGGTAGGTGTAGGGTAGGTGTAGGGTAGGTGTAGGGTAGGTGTAGGGTAGGTGTAGGGTAGGTGTAGGGTAGGTGTAGGGTAGGTGTAGGGTAGGTGTAGGGTAGGTGTAGGGTAGGTGTAGGGTAGGTGTAGGGTAGGTGTAGGGTAGGTGTAGGGTAGGTGTAGGGTAGGTGTAGGGTAGGTGTAGGGTAGGTGTAGGGTAGGTGTAGGGTAGGTGTAGGGTAGGTGTAGGGTAGGTGTAGGGTAGGTGTAGGGTAGGTGTAGGGTAGGTGTAGGGTAGGTGTAGGGTAGGTGTAGGGTAGGTGTAGGGTAGGTGTAGGGTAGGTGTAGGGTAGGTGTAGGGTAGGTGTAGGGTAGGTGTAGGGTAGGTGTAGGGTAGGTGTAGGGTAGGTGTAGGGTAGGTGTAGGGTAGGTGTAGGGTAGGTGTAGGGTAGGTGTAAGGACAGGTGTGTCGTGTAGGGACAACAACACGCGAGCTGCTTGCAGCTCGCGCACCAAGCAAATACTAGTTATTATTATATTATATAAAACTGCATTACCACTGACTGACTCACTGATTGACATAATTGTTCTCCCAGATGGTGGAGGGGGAGGTGGGTATATTTTGACAGATTCGTAAACAAGTAACTCCCGTGAGTATGGGAAAAGTGCCAAACCTCCCCTTTCCCCCCCCCCCTCCTCCCCCCCTCTATCGTATCTCGGAAACTAAGGTACCCGTATTTTTTGTTTTTTACGGATTCGTTTAGAGGAGGCTCGGAAAAGTAAAAACCATTTTTCAAAACTGACCCCCTCGCCCCCCTTCTCCCCCCCTTTAAGCGGATCTCGAAAGTTGGAACATTTGGAACATTTCTTTTTTCAGATTCATATAAAGGGGCAATGCTTTAGTCACAAACAAACCTTTTTTCATAGTTGACCCCCTTGCCCCCCTTCTCCCCCTCCCCCCCCCCCTTTCGGCGAATCTTTTTTTCGTGTTTTTTTACGGATTCGTTTAGAGGAGGCTCGGAAAAGCAAAAACCATTTTTCAAAGTTGACCCTCTCGCCCCCCCTTCTCCCCCCCTTTAAGCGGATCTCGAAAGTTGGAACATTTGGAACATTTCTGTTTTCAGATTCATATAAAGGGGCAATGCTATAGTCACAAACAAACCATTTTTCAAAGTTGACCCTTTTGCCCCCCTTCTCCCCTCTCCCCCCCCGTTTTGGCGAATCTTTTTTTTTTGTTTTTTTTACGGATTCGTTTAGAGGAGGCTCGGAAAAGTAAAAACCATTTTTCAAAATTGACCCCCTCGCCCCTCTTCTCCCCACCCCCCCCGTTTTGGCGAATCTTTTTTTTTGTTTTTTTTCGGATTCAGCGTAGGGATCCCGAGTGGAGCGAATCTACGAGACCGAGTGCAGCGCAGGGGGGAGGTGGCGAGCGAAGCGAGCCGGCGACCTCCGTAGCGTAACGAAGGTTGAGTGGGTGAAGCGAAACTCAGTGCCTGGCGACGACAAGCAAACATTAGGATTAGGGTAGGGTAGGTGTAGGGTAGGTGTAGGGTAGGTGTAGGGTAGGTGGAGGGTTGGTGTAGGGTAGGTGTAGGGTAGGTGTAGGGTAGGTGTAGGGTAGGTGAAGGGTAGGTGAAGGGTAGGTGTAGGGTAGGTGTAGGGTAGGTGTAGGGTAGGTGTAGGGTAGGTGTAGGGTAGGTGTAGGGTAGGTGTAGGGTAGGTGTAGGGTAGGTGTAGGGTAGGTGTAGGGTAGGTGTAGGGTAGGTGTAGGGTAGGTGTAGGGTAGGTGTAGGGTAGGTGTAGGGTAGGTGTAGGGTAGGTGTAGGGTAGGTGTAGGGTAGGTGTAGGGTAGGTGTAGGGAAGGTGTAGGGTAGGTGTAGGGTAGGTGTAGGGTAGGTGTAGGGTAGGTGTAGGGTAGGTGTAGGGTAGGTGTAGGGTAGGTGTAGGGTAGGTGTAGGGTAGGTGTAGGGTAGGTGTAGGGTAGGTGTAGGGTAGGTGTAGGGTAGGTGTAGGGTAGGTGTAGGGTAGGTGTAGGGTAGGTGTAGGGTAGGTGTAGGGTAGGTGTAGGGTAGGTGTAGGGTAGGTGTAGGGTAGGTGTAGGGTAGGTGTAGGGTAGGTGTAGGGTAGGTGTAGGGTAGGTGTAGGGTAGGTGTAGGGTAGGTGTAGGGTAGGTGTAGGGTAGGTGTAGGGTAGGTGTAGGGTAGGTGTAGGGTAGGTGTAGGGTAGGTGTAGGGTAGGTGTAGGGTAGGTGTAGGGTAGGTGTAGGGTAGGTGTAGGGTAGGTGTAGGGTAGGTGTAGGGTAGGTGTAGGGTAGGTGTAGGGTAGGTGTAGGGTAGGTGTAGGGTAGGTGTAGGGTAGGTGTAGGGTAGGTGTAGGGTAGGTGTAGGGTAGGTGTAGGGTAGGTGTAGGGTAGGTGTAGGGTAGGTGTAGGGTAGGTGTAGGGTAGGTGTAGGGTAGGTGTAGGGTAGGTGTAGGGTAGGTGTAGGGTAGGTGTAGGGTAGGTGTAGGGTAGGTGTAGGGTAGGTGTAGAGTAGGTGTAGTGTAGGTGTAGGGTAGGTGTAGGGTAGGTGTAGGGTAGGTGTAGGGTAGGTTAAGGAATACTTCTCAAAAACACGACGAAACCGCGAGCTGCTTGCAGCTCGCGCACCAAGCAAATACTAGTTATATTATATAAAACTGCATTACCACTCACTGACTCACTCATTGACATAATTGTTCTCCCAGATGGTGGAGGGGGAGGTGGGTATATTTTGACAGATTCGTAAACAAGTAACTCCCGTGAGTATGGGAAAAGTGCCAAACCTCCCCTTTTCCCCCCCCCTCCTCCCCCCCTCTATCGTTTCTCGGAAACTAAGATACCCGTATTTTTTGTTTTTTACGGATTCGTTTAGAGGAGGCTCGGAAAAGTAAAAACCATTTTTCAAAGTTGACCCCCTCGCCCCCCTTCTCACCCCCTTTAAGCGGATCTCGAAAGTTGGAACATTTGGAAAATTTCTTTTTTCATATTCATATAAAGGGGCAATGCTTTAGTCACAAACAAACCATTTTTCAAAGTTGACCCCCTTGCCCCCCTTCTCCCCCTCCCCCCCCCCGTTTTGGCGAATCTTTTTTTCGTGTTTTTTTTACGGATTCGTTTAGAGGAGGCTCGGAAAAGTAAAAACCATTTTTCAAAGTTGACCCCCTCGCCCCCCTTCTCCCCCCCTATAAGCGGATCTCGGAAGTTGAGAGACTTGGAACATTTCTTTTTTCAGATTCATATAAAGGGGCAATGCTATAGTCACAAATAAACCATTTTTCAAAGTTGACCCCCTTGCCCCCCTTCTCCCCCCCCCCCGTTTTGTATTTTTTTTTTTTCAGTTTTTTTTACGGATTCAGCGTAGGGATCCCGAGTGGAGCGAACCTACGAGACCGAGTGCAGCGCAGGGGGGAGGTGGCGAGCGAAGCGAGCCGGCGACCTCCGTAGCGTAACGAAGGTTGAGTGGGTGAAGCGAAACTCAGTGCCTGGCGACGACAAGCAAACATTAGGGTTATGTTTTTTGGGACAAAGTTTAGGGTAGGTGTAGGGTAGGTGTAGGGTAGGTGTAGGGTAGGTGTAGGGTAGGTGTAGGGTAGGTGTAGGGACAGCAAAACGCGAGCTGCTTGCAGCTCGCGCACCAAGCAAATACTAGTTATACTATATAAAACTGCATTACCACTGACTGACTCACTGACTCACTGACTCATTGACATAATTGTTCTCCCAGATGGTGGAGGGGGAGGTAGGTATATTTTGACAGATTCGTAAACAAGTAACTCCCGTGAGTATGGGAAAAGTCCCAAACCTCCCCTTTTCCTCCCCCCTCCTCCCCCCCTCTATCGTATCTCGGAAACTAAGGTACCCGTATTTTTTGTTTTTTACGGATTCGTTTAGAGGAGGCTCGCAAAAGTAAAAACCATTTTTCAAAAATGACCCCCTCGCCCCCCTTCTCCCCCCCTTTAAGCGGATCTCGGAAGTTGAGAGACTTGGAACATTTCTTTTTTCAGATTCATATAAAGGGGCAATGCTATAGTCACAAACAAACCATTTTTCAAAGTTGACCCCTTGCCCCCCTTCTCCCCCCCCCCCCCCCGTTTTGGCGAATCTTTTTTTTTCAGTTTTTTTTACGGATTCGTTTAGAGGAGGCTCGGAAAAGTAAAAAGCATTTTTCAAAGTTGACCCCCTCGCCCCCCTTCTCCCCCCCTTTAAGCGGATCTCGGAAGTTGAGAGACTTGGAACATTTCTTTTTTCAGATTCATATAAAGGGGCAATGCTATAGTCACAAACGAACCAGTTTTCAAAGTTGACCCCCTTGCCCCCCTTTTCCCCCCTCCCCCCCCGTTTTGGCTAATCTTATTTTTTTGTTTTTTTTTACGGATTCGTTTAGAGGAGGCTCGCAAAAGTAAAAACCATTTTTCAAAGTTGACCCCCTCGCCCCCCTTCTCCCCCCCTTTAAGCGGATCTCGGAAGTTGAGAGACTTGGAACACTTCTTTTTTCAGATTCATATAAAGGGCAATGCTTGAGTTGTCCCTCCCTTCATCCCTCCTCTCCCCAACCTCCCCTACCTAATATCGGTCGTCGAAACCTGTCCGGTGGGAGTGGACCAGGCAGCGTAGGGACCCCGAATGGAGCGAACCTACGAGACCGAGTGCAGCGCAGGGGGGAGGTGGCGAGCGAAGCGAGCCGGCGACCTCCGTAGCGTAACGAAGGTTGAGTGGGTGAAGCGAAACTCAGTGCCTGGCGACGACAAGCAAACATTAGGGTTATGTTTTTTGAAACAAAGTGTAGGGTAGGTGTAGGGTAGGTGTAGGGTAGGTGTGGGTAGGTGTAGGGTAGGTGTAGGGTAGGTGTAGGGTAGGTGTAGGGTAGGTGTAGGGACAACAACACGCGAGCTGCTTGCAGCTCGCGCACCAAGCAAATACTAGTTATACTATATAAAACTGCATTACCACTCACTCATTGACATAATTGTTCTCCCAGATGGTGGATGGGGAGGTGGGTATATTTTGACAGATTCGTAAACAAGTAACTCCCGTGAGTATGGGAAAAGTCCCAAACCTCCCCTTTTCCTCCCCCCTCCTCCCCCCCTCTATCGTATCTCGGAAACTAAGGTACCCGTAGAATGTTTTTTTTACGGATTCGTTTAGAGGAGGCTCGGAAAAGTAAAAAGCATTTTTCAAAGATGACCCCCTCGCCCCCCTTCTCCCCCCCTTTAAGCGGATCTCGAAAGTTGGAACATTTGGAACATTTCTTTTTTCAGATTCATATAAAGGGGCAATGCTTTAGTCACAAACGAACCAGTTTTCAAAGTTGACCCCCTTGCCCCCCTTCTCCCCCCACCCCCCCCCGTTTTGGCGAATCTTTTTTTCGTGTTTTTTTTACGGATTCGTTTACAGGAGGCTCGGAAAAATAAAAACCATTTTTCAAAGTTGACCCCCTCGCCCCCCTTTCCCCCCCCTTTAAGCGGATCTCGGAAGTTGAGAGACTTGGAACATTTTTTTTTTCAGATTCATATAAAGGGGCAATGCTATAGTCACAAACGAACCAGTTTTCAAAGTTGACCCCCTTGCCCCCCTTCTCCCCCCCCCCCCGTTTTTTCAAAGTTGACCCCCTCGCCCCCCTTCTCCCCCCCTTTAAGCGGATCTCGGAAGTTGAGAGACTTGGAACATTTCTTTCTTCAGATTCATATAAAGGGGCAATGCTTGAGTCGGAATCATTTTTCAAAACTCCCCACTCTCCCTCCCTTCATCCCTCCTCTCCCCAACCTCCCCTACCTAATATCGGTCGTCGAAACCTGTCCGGTGGGAGTGGACCAGGCAGCGTAGGGACCCCGAATGGAGCGAACCTACGAGACCGAGTGCAGCGCAGGGGGGAGGTGGCGAGCGAAGCGAGCCGGCGACCTCCGTAGCGTAACGAAGGTTGAGTGGGTGAAGCGAAACTCAGTGCCTGGCGACGACAAGCAAACATTAGGGTTATGTTTTTTGGAACAAAGTGTAGGGTAGGTGTAGGGTAGGTGTAGGGTAGGTGTAGGGTAGGTGTAGGGTAGGTGTAGGGTAGGTGTAGGGTAGGTGTAGGGTAGGTGTAGGGTAGGTGTAGGGTAGGTGTAGGGTAGGTGTAGGGTAGGTGTAGGGTAGGTGTAGGGTAGGTGTAGGGTAGGTGTAGGGTAGGTGTAGGGTAGGTGTAGGGTAGGTGTAGGGTAGGTGTAGGGTAGGTGTAGGGTAGGTGTAGGGTAGGTGTAGGGTAGGTGTAGGGTAGGTGTAGGGTAGGTGTAGGGTAGGTGTAGGGTAGGTGTAGGGTAGGTGTAGGGTAGGTGTAGGGTAGGTGTAGGGTAGGTGTAGGGTAGGTGTAGGGTAGGTGTAGGGTAGGTGTAGGGTAGGTGTAGGGTAGGTGTAGGGTAGGTGTAGGGTAGGTGTAGGGTAGGTGTAGGGTAGGTGTAGGGTAGGTGTAGGGTAGGTGTAGGGTAGGTGTAGGGTAGGTGTAGGGTAGGTGTAGGGTAGGTGTAGGGTAGGTGTAGGGTAGGTGTAGGGTAGGTGTAGGGTAGGTGTAGGGTAGGTGTAGGGTAGGTGTAGGATAGGTGTAGGGTAGGTGTAGGGTAGGTGTAGGGTAGGTGTAGGGTAGGTGTAGGATAGGTGTAGGGTAGGTGTAGGGTAGGTGTAGGATAGGTGTAGGGTAGGTGTAGGATAGGTGTAGGGTAGGTGTAGGGACAAAAACACGCGAGCTGCTTGCAGCTCGCGCACCAAGCAAATACTAGTTATTATTATTATATTATATAAAACTGCATTACCACTGACTGACTCACTCACTGACTCATTGACATAATTGTTCTCCCAGATGGTGGAGGGGGAGGTGGGTATATTTTGACAGATTCGTAAACAAGTAACTCCCGTGAGTATGGGAAAAGTGCCAAACCTCCCCTTTCCCCCCCCTCTCCTCCCCCCCTCTATCGTTTCTCGGAAACTAAGATACCCGTATTTTTTGTTTTTTACGGATTCGTTTAGAGGAGGCTCAGAAAAGTAAAAACCATTTTTCAAAGTTGACCCCCTCGCCCCCCTTCGCCCCCCCCCTTTAAGCGGATCTCGAAAGTTGGAACATTTGGAACATTTCTTTTTTCATATTCATATAAAGGGGCAATGCTATAGTCACAAACAAACCATTTTTCAAAGTTGACCCCCTTGCCCCCCTTCTCCCCCCTCCCCCCCCGTTTTGGCGAATCTTTTTTTTTTGTTTTTTTTACGGATTCGTTTAGAGAAGGCTCGGAAAAGTAAAAATCATTTTTCAAAGTTGACCCCCTCGCCCCCCTTCTCCCCCCCTTTAAGCGGATCTCGGAAGTTGAGAGACTTGGAACATTTCTTTTTTCAGAATCATATAAAGGGGCAATGCTATAGTCACAAAAAAACCATTTTTCAAAGTTGCTCCCCTTGCCCCTCTTCTCCCCCTCCCCCCCCCGTTTCGGCTAATCTTTTTTTTTGGTTTTTTTTACGGTTCGTTTAGAGGAGGCTCGGAAAAGTAAAAACCATTTTTCAAAGTTGACCCCCTCGCCCCCCTCCTCCCCCCCTTTAAGCGTATCTCGGAAGTTGAGAGACTTGGAACATTTCTTTTTTCAGATTCATATAAAGGGGCAATGCTATAGTCACAAACAAACCATTTTTCAAAGTTGATCCCCTTGCCCCCCTTCTCGCCCCCCCCCCCCGTTTTGGCGAATCTTTTTTTTTCAGTTTTTTTACGGATTCGTTTAGAGGAGGCTCGGCAACGTAAAAACCATTTTTCAAAGTTGACCCCCTCGCCCCCCTTCTCCCCCCTTTAAGCGGATCTCGGAAGTTGAGAGACTTGGAACATTTCTTTTTTCGGATTCATATAAAGGGGCAATGCTTGAGTCGGAATCATTTTTCAAAACTCCCCACTCTCCCTCCCTTCATCCCTCCTCTCCCCAACCTCCCCTACCTCATATCGGTCGTCGGGTGGGAGTGGACCAGGCAGCGTAGGGACCCCGAATGGAGCGAACCTACGAGACCGAGTGCAGCGCAGGGGGGAGGTGGCGAGCGAAGCGAGCCGGCGACCTCCGTAGTGTAACGAAGGTTGAGTGGGTGAAGCGAAACTCAGTGCCTGGCGACGAATGCAAACATTAGGGTTATGTTTTTTGGAACAAAGTGTAGGGTAGGTGTAGGGTAGGTGTAGGGTAGGTGTAGGGTAGGTGTAGGGTAGGTGTAGGGTAGGTGTAGGGTAGGTGTAGGGTAGGTGTAGGGTAGGTGTAGGGTAGGTGTAGGGTAGGTGTAGGGTAGGTGTAGGGTAGGTGTAGGGTAGGTGTAGGGTAGGTGTAGGGTAGGTGTAGGGTAGGTTTAGGGTAGGTGTAGGGTAGGTGTAGGGTAGGTGTAGGGTAGGTGTAGGGTAGGTGTAGGGTAGGTGTAGGGTAGGTGTAGGGTGGGTGTAGGGTAGGTGTAGGGTGGGTGTAGGGTAGGTGTAGGGTAGGTGTAGGGTAGGTGTAGGGTAGGTGTAGGGTAGGTGTAGGGTAGGTGTAGGGTAGGTGTAGGGTAGGTGTAGGGTAGGTGTAGGGTAGGTGTAGGTTAGGTGTAGGGTAGGTGTAGGGTAGGTGTAGGGTAGGTGTAGGGTAGGTGTAGGGTAGGTGTAGAGTAGGTGTAGGGTAGGTGTAGGGTAGGTGTAGGGTAGGTGTAGGGTAGTTGTAGGGTAGGTGTAGGGTAGGTGTAGGGTAGGTGTAGGGTAGGTGTAGGGTAGGTGTAGGGTAGGTGTAGGGTAGGTGTAGGGTAGGTGTAGGGTAGGTGTAGGGTAGGTGTAGGGTAGGTGTAGGGTAGGTGTAGGGTAGGTGTAGGGTAAGTGTAGGGTAGGTGTAGGGTAGGTGTAGGGTAGGTGTAGGGTAGGTGTAGGGTAGGTGTAGGGTAGGTGTAGGGTAGGTGTAGGGTAGGTGTAGGGTAGGTGTAGGGTAGGTGTAGGGTAGGTGTAGGGTAGGTGTAGGGTAGGTGTAGGGTAGGTGTAGGGTAGGTGTAGGGTAGGTGTAGGGTAGGTGTAGGGTAGGTGTAGGGTAGGTGTAGGGTAGGTGTAGGGTAGGTGTAGGGTAGGTGTAGGGTAGGTGTAGGGTAGGTGTAGGGTAGGTGTAGGGTAGGTGTAGGGTAGGTGTAGGGTAGGTGTAGGGTAGGTGTAGGGTAGGTGTAGGGTAGGTGTAGGGTAGGTGTAGGGTAGGTGTAGGGTAGGTGTAGGGTAGGTGTAGGGTAGGTGTAGGGTAGGTGTAGGGTAGGTGTAGGGTAGGTGTAGGGTAGGTGTAGGGTAGGTGTAGGGTAGGTGTAAGGACAGGTGTGTCGTGTAGGGACAACAACACGCGAGCTGCTTGCAGCTCGCGCACCAAGCAAATACTAGTTATTATTATATTATATAAAACTGCATTACCACTGACTCACTGACTCACTCATTGACATAATTGTTCTCCCAGATGGTGGAGGGGGAGGTGGGTATATTTTGACAGATTCGTAAACAAGTAACTCCCGTGAGTATGGGAAAAGTGCCAAACCTCCCCTTTTCCCCCCCCCTCCTCCCCCCCTCTATCGTTTCTCGGAAACTAAGGTACCCGTATTTTTTGTTTTTTACGGATTCGTTTAGAGGAGTCTCGGAAAAGTAAAAACCATTTTTCAAAGTTGACCCCCTCGCCCCCCTTCTCCCCCCCTTTAAGCGGATCTCGAAAGTTGAGAGACTTGGAACATTTCTTTTTTCAGATTCATATAAAGGGGCAATGCTTTAGTCACAAACGAACCAGTTTTCAAAGTTGACCCCTTGCCCCCCTTCTCCCCCCTCCCCCCCCCGTTTTGGCGAATCTTTTTTTTTGTTTTTTTTACGGATTCGTTTAGAGGAGGCTCGGAAAAGTAAAAACCATTTTTCAAAGTTGACCCCCTCGCCCCCCTTCTCCCCCCCTTTAAGCGGATCTCGAAAGTTGAGAGACTTGGAACATTTCTTTTTTCAGATTCATATAAAGGGGCAATGCTATAGTCACAAACGAACCAGTTTTCAAAGTTGACCCCTTGCCCCCCTTCTCCCCCCTCCCCCCCCGTTTTGACGAATCTTTTTTTTACGGATTCAGCGTAGGGATCCCGAGTGGAGCGAACCTACGAGACCGAGTGCAGCGCAGGGGGAGGTGGCGAGCCAAGCGAGCCGGCGACCTCCGTAGCGTAACGAAGGTTGAGTGGGTGAAGCGAAACTCAGTCCCTGGCGACGACAAGCAAACATTAGGGTTATGTTTTTTGGAACAAAGTTTAGGGTAGGTGTAGGGTAGGTGTAGGGTAGGTGTAGGGTAGGTGTAGGGTAGGTGTAGGGTAGGTGTAGGGTAGGTGTAGGGTAGGTGTAGGGTAGGTGTAGGGTAGGTGTAGGGTAGGTGTAGGGTAGGTGTAGGGTAGGTGTAGGGTAGGTGTAGGGTAGGTGTAGGGTAGGTGTAGGGTAGGTGTAGGGTAGGTGTAGGGTAGGTGTAGGGTAGGTGTAGGGTAGGTGTAGGGTAGGTGTAGGGTAGGTGTAGGGTAGGTGTAGGGACAACAACACGCGAGCTGCTTGCAGCTCGCGCACCAAGCAAATACTAGTTATAATATATAAAACTGCATTACCACTGACTGACTGACTCACTCACTGACTCATTGACATAATTGTTCTCCCAGATGGTGGATGGGGAGGTGGGTATATTTTGACAGATTCGTAAACAAGTAACTCCCGTGAGTATGGGAAAAGTCCCAAACCTCCCCTTTTCTCCCCCCCTCCTCCCCCCCTCTATCGTATCTCGGAAACTAAGGTACCAGTATTTTTTGTTTTTTACGGATTCGTTTAGAGGAGGCTCGCAAAAGTAAAAACCATTTTTCAAAGTTGACCCCCTCGCCCCCCTTCTCCCCCCCTTTAAGCGGATCTCGAAAGTTGAGAGACTTGAAACATTTCTTTTTTCAGATTCATATAAAGGGGCAATGCTTTAGTCACAAACGAACCAGTTTTCAAAGTTGACCCCCTTGCCCCCCTTCTCCCCCCTCCCCCCCCGATTTGGCGAATCTTTTTTTTTTGTTTTTTTTACGGATTCGTTTAGAGGAGGCTCGGAAAAGTAAAAACCATTTTTCAAAGATGACCCCCTCGCCCCCATTCTCCCCCCCTTTAAGCGGATCTCGGAAGTTGAGAGACTTGGAACATTTATTTTTTCAGATTCATATAAAGGTGCAATGCTTTAGTCACAAACAAACCATTTTTCAAAGTTGACCCCCTTGCCCCCCATCTCCCCCCTCCCCCCCCCCCCGTTTTGGCGAATCTTTTTTTTGTTTTTTTTACGGATTCAGCGTAGGGATCCCGAGTGGAGCGAACCTACGAGACCGAGTGCAGCGCAGGGGGGAGGTGGCGAGCGAAGCGAGCCGGCGACCTCCGTAGCGTAACGAAGGTAGAGTGGGTGAAGCGAAACTCAGTGCCTGGCGACGACAAGCAAACATTAGGGTTATGTTTTTTGGAACAAAGTTTAGGGTAGGTGTAGGGTAGGTGTAGGGTAGGTGTAGGGTAGGTGTAGGGTAGGTGTAGGGTAGGTGTAGGGTAGGTGTAGGGTAGGTGTAGGGTAGGTGTAGGGTAGGTGTAGGGTAGGTGTAGGGTAGGTGTAGGGTAGGTGTAGGGTAGGTGTAGGGTAGGTGTAGGGTAGGTGTAGGGTAGTTGTAGGGTAGGTGTAGGGTAGGTGTAGGGTAGGTGTAGGGTAGTTGTAGGGTAGGTGTAGGGTAGGTGTAGGGTAGGTTAAGGAATACTTCTCAAAAACACGACAAAGCCGCGAGCTGCTTGCAGCTCGCGCACCAAGCAAATACTAGTTATACTATATAAAACTGCATTACCACTCACTCATTGACATAATTGTTCTCCCAGATGGTGGATGGGGAGGTGGGTATATTTTGACAGATTCGTAAACAAGTAACTCCCGTGAGTATGGGAAAAGTCCCAAACCTCCCCTTTTCCTCCCCCCTCCTCCCCCCCTCTATCGTATCTCGGAAACTAAGGTACCCGTAGAATGTTTTTTTTACGGATTCGTTTAGAGGAGGCTCGGAAAAGTAAAAAGCATTTTTCAAAGATGACCCCCTCGCCCCCCTTCTCCCCCCCTTTAAGCGGATCTCGAAAGTTGGAACATTTGGAACATTTCTTTTTTCAGATTCATATAAAGGGGCAATGCTTTAGTCACAAACGAACCAGTTTTCAAAGTTGACCCCCTTGCCCCCCTTCTCCCCCCTCCCCCCCCCGTTTTGGCGAATCTTTTTTTCGTGTTTTTTTTATTGATTCGTTTACAGGAGGCTCGGAAAAATAAAAACCATTTTTCAAAGTTGACCCCCTCGCCCCCCTTTCCCCCCCCTTTAAGCGGATCTCGGAAGTTGAGAGACTTGGAACATTTTTTTTTTCAGATTCATATAAAGGGGCAATGCTATAGTCACAAACGAACCAGTTTTCAAAGTTGACCCCCTTGCCCCCCTTCTCCCCCCCCCCCCGTTTTTTCAAAGTTGACCCCCTCGCCCCCCTTCTCCCCCCCTTTAAGCGGATCTCGGAAGTTGAGAGACTTGGAACATTTCTTTCTTCAGATTCATATAAAGGGGCAATGCTTGAGTCGGAATCATTTTTCAAAACTCCCCACTCTCCCTCCCTTCATCCCTCCTCTCCCCAACCTCCCCTACCTAATATCGGTCGTCGAAACCTGTCCGGTGGGAGTGGACCAGGCAGCGTAGGGACCCCGAATGGAGCGAACCTACGAGACCGAGTGCAGCGCAGGGGGGAGGTGGCGAGCGAAGCGAGCCGGCGACCTCCGTAGCGTAACGAAGGTTGAGTGGGTGAAGCGAAACTCAGTGCCTGGCGACGACAAGCAAACATTAGGGTTATGTTTTTTGGAACAAAGTGTAGGGTAGGTGTAGGGTAGGTGTAGGGTAGGTGTAGGGTAGGTGTAGGGTAGGTGTAGGGTAGGTGTAGGGTAGGTGTAGGGTAGGTGTAGGGTAGGTGTAGGGTAGGTGTAGGGTAGGTGTAGGGTAGGTGTAGGGTAGGTGTAGGGTAGGTGTAGGGTAGGTGTAGGGTAGGTGTAGGGTAGGTGTAGGGTAGGTGTAGGGTAGGTGTAGGGTAGGTGTAGGGTAGGTGTAGGGTAGGTGTAGGGTAGGTGTAGGGTAGGTGTAGGGTAGGTGTAGGGTAGGTGTAGGGTAGGTGTAGGGTAGGTGTAGGGTAGGTGTAGGGTAGGTGTAGGGTAGGTGTAGGGTAGGTGTAGGGTAGGTGTAGGGTAGGTGTAGGGTAGGTGTAGGGTAGGTGTAGGGTAGGTGTAGGGTAGGTGTAGGGTAGGTGTAGGGTAGGTGTAGGGTAGGTGTAGGGTAGGTGTAGGGTAGGTGTAGGGTAGGTGTAGGGTAGGTGTAGGGTAGGTGTAGGGTAGGTGTAGGGTAGGTGTAGGGTAGGTGTAGGGTAGGTGTAGGGTAGGTGTAGGATAGGTGTAGGGTAGGTGTAGGGTAGGTGTAGGGTAGGTGTAGGGTAGGTGTAGGGTAGGTGTAGGGTAGGTGTAGGGTAGGTGTAGGGTAGGTGTAGGGTAGGTGTAGGGTAGGTGTAGGGTAGGTGTAGGGTAGGTGTAGGGTAGGTGTAGGGTAGGTGTAGGGTAGGTGTAGGGTAGGTGTAGGGTAGGTGTAGGGTAGGTGTAGGGTAGGTGTAGGGTAGGTGTAGGGTAGGTGTAGGGTAGGTGTAGGGTAGGTGTAGGGTAGGTGTAGGGTAGGTGTAGGGTAGGTGTAGGGTAGGTGTAGGGTAGGTGTAGGGTAGGTGTAGGGTAGGTGTAGGGTAGGTGTAGGGTAGGTGTAGGGTAGGTGTAGGGTCGGTGTAGGGTAGGTGTAGGGTAGGTGTAGGGTAGGTGTAGGGTAGGTGTAGGGTAGGTGTAGGGTAGGTGTAGGGTAGGTGTAGGGTAGGTGTAGGGTAGGTGTAGGGTAGGTGTAGGGTAGGTGTAGGGTAGGTGTAGGGTAGGTGTAGGGTAGGTGTAGGGTAGGTGTAGGGTAGGTGTAGGGTAGGTGTAGGGTAGGTGTAGGGTAGGTGTAGGGTAGGTGTAGGGTAGGTGTAGGGTAGGTGTAGGGTAGGTGTAGGGTAGGTGTAGGGTAGGTGTAGGGTAGGTGTAGGGTAGGTGTAGGGTAGGTGTAGGGTAGGTGTAGGGTAGGTGTAGGGTAGGTGTAGGGTAGGTGTAGGGTAGGTGTAGGGTAGGTGTAGGGTAGGTGTAGGGTAGGTGTAGGGTAGGTGTAGGGTAGGTGTAGGGTAGGTGTAGGGTAGGTGTAGGGTAGGTGTAGGGTAGGTGTAGGGTAGGTGTAGGGTAGGTGTAGGGTAGGTGTAGGGTAGGTGTAGGGTAGGTGTAGGGTAGGTGTAGGGTAGGTGTAGGGTAGGTGTAGGGTAGGTGTAGGGTAGGTGTAGGGTAGGTGTAGGGTAGGTGTAGGGTAGGTGTAGGGTAGGTGTAGGGTAGGTGTAGGGTAGGTGTAGGGTAGTTGTAGGGTAGGTGTAGGGTAGGTGTTGGGTAGGTGTAGGGTAGGTGTTGGGTAGGTGTAGGGTAGGTGTAGGGACAACAACACGCGAGCTGCTTGCAGCTCGCGCACCAAGCAAATACTAGTTATATTATATAAAACTGCATTACCACTCACTGACTCACTGACTCATTGACATAATTGTTCTCCCAGATGGTGGAGGGGAAGGTGGGTATATTTTGACAGATTCGTAAACAAGTAACTCCCGTGAGTATGGGAAAAGTGCCAAACCTCCCCTTTTCCCCCCCCTTCCTCCCCCCCTCTATCGTATCTCGGAAACTAAGGTACCCGTATTTTTTTTTTTTTACGGATTCGTTTAGAGGAGGCTCGGAAAAGTAAAAACCATTTCTCAAAGTTGACCCCCTCGCCCCCCTTCTCCCCCCCTTTAAGCGGATCTCGGTAGTTGAGAGACTTGGAACATTTCTTTTTTCAGATTCATATAAAGGGGCAATGCTATAGTCACAAACAAACCATTTTTCAAAGTTGACCCCCTTGCCCCCCTTCTTCCCCTCCCCCCCCCGTTTTGGCGAATCTTTTTTTCGTGTTTTTTTTACGGATTCGTTTAGAGGAGGCTCGGAAAAGTAAAAACCATTTCTCAAAGTTGACCCCCTCGCCCCCCTTCTCCCCCCCTTTAAGCGGATCTCGGTAGTTGAGAGACTTGGAACATTTCTTTTTTCAGATTCATATAAAGGGGCAATGCTATAGTCACAAACAAACCATTTTTCAAAGTTGACCCCCTTGCCCCCCTTCTTCCCCTCCCCCCCCCGTTTTGGCGAATCTTTTTTTCGTGTTTTTTTTACGGATTCGTTTAGAGGAGGCTCGGAAAAGTAAAAACCATTTCTCAAAGTTGACCCCCTCGCCCCCCTTCTCCCCCCCTTTAAGCGGATCTCGGTAGTTGAGAGACTTGGAACATTTCTTTTTTCAGATTCATATAAAGGGGCAATGCTATAGTCAAAAACAAACCATTTTTCAAAGTTGACCCCCTTGCCCCCCTTCTCCCCCCTCCCCCCCGTTTTGGCTAATCTTTTTTTTTTGTTTTTTTTACGGAATCATTTAGAGGAGGTTCGGAAAAGTAAAAACCATTTTTCAAAGTTGACCCCCTCGCCCCCATTCTCCCCCCCTTTAAGCGGATCTCGGAAGTTGAGAGACTTGGAACATTTCTTTTTTCAGATTCATATAAAGGGGCAATGCTATAGTCACAAACAAACCATTTTTCAAAGTTGACCCCCTCGCCCCCCTTCTCCCCCCCTTTAAGTGGATCTCGGAAGCTGAGAGACTTGGAACATTTCTTTTTACAGATTCATATAAAGGGGCAATGCTATAGTCACAAACAAACCATTTTTCAAAGTTGACCCCCTTGCCCCCCTTCTCCCCCCCCCCCGTTTTGCCGAATCTTTTTTTTTTACGGATTCCGCGTAGGGATCCCGAGTGGAGCGAACCCACGAGACCGAGTGCAGCGCAGGGGGGAGGTGGCGAACGAAGCGAGCCGGCGACCTCCGTAGCGTAACGAAGGTTGAGTGTGTGAAGCGAAACTCAGTGCCTGGCGACGACAAGCAAACATTAGGGTTATGTTTTTTGGAACAAAGTGAAGTGTAGGGTAGGTGTAGGGTAGGTGTAGGGTAGGTGTAGGGTAGGTGTAGGGTAGGTGTAGGGTAGGTGTAGGGTAGGTGTAGGGTAGGTGTAGGGTAGGTGTAGGGTAGGTGTAGGGTAGGTGTAGGGTAGGTGCAGGGTAGGTGTAGGGTAGGTGTAGGGTAGGTGTAGGGTAGGTGTAGGGTAGGTGTAGGGTAGGTGTAGGGTAGGTGTAGGGTAGGTGTAGGGTAGGTGTAGGGTAGGTGTAGGGTAGGTGTAGGGTAGGTGTAGGGTAGGTGTAGGGTAGGTGTAGGGTAGGTGTAGGGTAGGTGTAGGGTAGGTTAAGGAATACTTCTCAAAAACACGACAAAGCCGCGAGCTGCTTGCAGCTCGCGCACCAAGCAAATACTAGTTATACTATATAAAACTGCATTACCACTCACTGACTCACTGACTCACTCATTGACATAATTGTTCTCCCAGATGGTGAAGGGGGAGGTGGGTATATTTTGACAGATTCGTAAACAAGTAACTCTCGCGAGTATGTGAAAAGTCCCAAACCTCCCCTTTTCCTCCCCCCTCCTCCCCCCCTCTATCGTATCTCGGAAACTAAGGTACCTGTAGTATGTTTTTTTTACGGATTCGTTTAGAGGAGGCTCGGAAAAGTAAAAACCATTTCTCAAAAATGACCCCCTCGCCCCCCTTCTCCCCCCCTTTAAGCGGATCTCGGAAGTTGAGAGACTTGGAACATTTCTTTTTTCAGATTCATATAAAGGGGCAATGCTTTAGTCACAAACAAACCATTTTTCAAAGTTGACCCCCTTGCCCCCCTTCTCCCCCCTCCCCCCTCGTTTTGGCTAATCTTTTTTTTTTGTTTTTTTTACAGAATCGTTTAGAGGAGGTTCGGAAAAGTAAAAACCATTTTTCAAAGTTGACCCCCTCGCCCCCATTCTCACCCCCTTTAAGCGGATCTCGGAAGTTGAGAGACTTGGAACATTTATTTTTTCAGATTCATATAAAGGGGCAATGCTATAGTCACAAACGAACCAGTTTTCAAAGTTGACACCCTTGCCCCCCTTCTCCCCCCCCCCGTTTTGGCGAATCTTTTTTATTTCGTTTTTTTACAAATTTGTTTAGAGGAGGCTCGGAAAAGTAAAGACCATTTTTCAAAGTTGACCCCCTCGCCCCCCTTCTCCCCCCCTTTAAGCGGATCTCGAAAGTTGAGAGAACTGGGACATTTCTTTTTTCAGATTCATATAAAGGGGCAATGCTATAGTATAAAACAAACCATTTTTCAAAGTTGACCCCCTTGCCCCCCTTCTCCCCCCTCCCCCCCCGTTTTTGCTAATCTTTTTTTTTGTTTGTTTTACAGAATCGTTTAGAGGAGGCTCGGAAAAGTAAAAACCATTTTTCAAAGTTGACCCCCTCGCCCCCCTCTCCCCCCTCTAAGCGGATCTCGGAAGTTGAGAGAATTGGAACATTTCTTTTTTCAGATTCATATAAAGGGGCAATGCTATAGTCACAAACATACCATTTTTCAAAGTTGACCCCCTTGCTCCCCTTCTCCCCCCTCCCCCCCGTTTTGGCAAATCTTTTTTTATTGTTTTTTTTTAGGGATTCGTTTAGAGGAGGCTCGGAAAAGTAAAAACCATTTTTCAAAGTTGACCCCCTCGCCCCCCTTCTACCCCCCTTTAAGCGGATCTCGGAAGTTGAGAGACTTGGAACATTTCTTTTTTCAGATTCATATAAAGGAGCAATGCTATAGTCACAAACAAACCATTTTTCAAAGTTGACCCCCTCGCCCCCCTTTCCCCCCCCGTTTTGGCGAATCTTTTTTTTTTGTTTTTTTTACGGATTCAGCCTAGGGATCCCGAAGGTTGAGTGGGTGAAGCGAAACTCAGTGCCTGGCGACGACAAGCAAACATTAGGGTTATGTTTTTTGGAACAAAGTGTAGGGTAGGTGTAGGGTAGGTGTAGGGTAGGTGTAGGGTAGGTGTAGGGTAGGTGTAGGGTAGGTGTAGGGTAGGTGTAGGGTAGGTGTAGGGTAGGTGTAGGGTAGGTGTAGGGTAGGTGTAGGGTAGGTGTAGGGTAGGTGTAGGGTAGGTGTAGGGTAGGTGTAGGGTAGGTGTAGGGTAGGTGTAGGGTAGGTGTAGGGTAGGTGTAGGGTAGGTGTAGGGTAGGTGTAGGGTAGGTGTAGGGTAGGTGTAGGGTAGGTGTAGGGTAGGTGTAGGGTAGGTGTAGGGTAGGTGTAGGGTAGGTGTAGGGACAACAACACGTGGGTGTAGGGACAACAACACGCGAGCTGCTTGCAGCTCGCGCACCAAGCAAATACTAGTTATATTATATAAAACTGCATTACCACTCACTGACTGACTCATTGACATAATTGTTCTCCCAGATGGTGGATGGGGAGGTGGGTATATTTTGACAGATTCGTAAACAAGTAACTCCCGTGAGTATGGGAAAAGTCCCAAACCTCCCCTTTTCCTCCCCCCTCCTCCCCCCTTCTATCGTATCTCGGAAACTAAGGTACCCGTATTTTTTGTTTTTTACGGATTCGTTTAGAGGAGGCTCGGAAAAGTAAAGACCATTTTTCAAAATTGACCCCCCGGCCCCCCTTCTCCCCCCCTTTAAGCGGATCTTGGAAGTTGAGAGACTTGGAACATTTATTTTTTCAGATTCATATAAAGGGGCAATGCTATAGTCACAAACGAACCAGTTTTCATAGTTGACCCCCTTGCCCCCCTTCTCCCCCCCCCCCTCCCCGTTTTGGCGAATCTTTTTTTTCAGTTTTTTTTACGGATTCGTTTAGAGGAGGCTCGGAAAAGTAAAAACCATTTTTCAAAGTTGACCCCCTCGCCCCCCTTCTCCCCCCCTTTAAGCGGATCTCGAAAGTTGAGAGACTTGGAACATTTCTTTTTTCAGATTCATATAAAGGGGCAATGCTATAGTCACAAACGAACCAGTTTTCAAAGTTGACCCCCTTGCCCCCCTTCTCGCCCCTCCCCCCCCCGTTTTGGCGAATCTTTTTTTTTTGTTTTTTTTACGGATTCAGCGTAGGGATCCCGAGTGGAGCGAACCTACGAGTCCGAGTGCAGCGCAGGGGGGAGGTGGCGAGCGAAGCGAGCCGGCGACCTCCGTAGCGTAACGAAGGTTGAGTGGGTGAAGCGAAACTCAGTGCCTGGCGACGACAAGCAAACATTAGGGTTATGTTTTTTGGAACAAAGTGTAGGGTAGGTGTAGGGTAGGTGTAGGGTAGGTGTAGGGTAGGTGTAGGGTAGGTGTAAGGTAGGTGTAGGGTAGGTGTAGGGTAGGTGTAGGGTAGGTGTAGGGTAGGTGTAGGGTAGTTGTAGGGTAGGTGTAGGGTAGTTGTAGGGTAGGTGTAGGGTAGGTGTAGGGTCAACAACACGCGAGCTGCTTGCAGCTCGCGCACCAAGCAAATACTAGTTATATTATATAAAACTGCATTACCACTGACTGATTCACTCATTGACATAATTGTTCTCCCAGATGGTGAAGGGGAAGGTGGGTATATTTTGACAGATTCGTAAACAAGTAACTCCCGTGAGTATGGGAAAAGTCCCAAACCTCCCCTTTTCCTCCCCCCTCTTCCCCCCCTCTATCGTATCTCGGAAACTAAGGTACCCGTATTTTTTGTTTTTTACGGATTCGTTTAGAGGAGGCTCGCAAAAGTAAAAACCATTTTTCAAAGTTGACCCCCTCGCCCCCCTTCTCCCCCCCTTTAAGCGGATCTCGGTAGTTGAGAGACTTGGAACATTTCTTTTTTCAGATTCATATAAAGGGGCAATGCTATAGTCACAAACATACCATTTTTCAAAGTTGACCCCCTTGCCCCCCTTCTTCCCCTCCCCCCCCCGTTTTGGCGAATCTTTTTTTCGTGTTTTTTTTACGGATTCGTTTAGAGGAGGCTCGGAAAAGTAAAAACCATTTCTCAAAGTTGACCCCCTCGCCCCCCTTCTCCCCCCCTTTAAGCGGATCTCGGTAGTTGAGAGACTTGGAACATTTCTTTTTTCAGATTCATATAAAGGGGCAATGCTATAGTCAAAAACAAACCATTTTTCAAAGTTGACCCCCTTGCCCCCCTTCTCCCCCCTCCCCCCCGTTTTGGCTAATCTTTTTTTTTTGTTTTTTTTACGGAATCGTTTAGAGGAGGTTCGGAAAAGTAAAAACCATTTTTCAAAGTTGACCCCCTCGCCCCCATTCTCCCCCCCTTTAAGCGGATCTTGGAAGTTGAGAGACTTGGAACATTTCTTTTTTCAGATTCATATAAAGGGGCAATGCTATAGTCACAAACAAACCATTTTTCAAAGTTGACCCCCTCGCCCCCCTTCTCCCCCCCTTTAAGTGGATCTCGGAAGCTGAGAGACTTGGAACATTTCTTTTTACAGATTCATATAAAGGGGCAATGCTATAGTCACAAACAAACCATTTTTCAAAGTTGACCCCCTTGCCCCCCTTCTCCCCCCCCCCCGTTTTGCCGAATCTTTTTTTTTTACGGATTCCGCGTAGGGATCCCGAGTGGAGCGAACCTACGAGACCGAGTGCAGCGCAGGGGGGAGGTGGCGAACGAAGCGAGCCGGCGACCTCCGTAGCGTAACGAAGGTTGAGTGTGTGAAGCGAAACTCAGTGCCTGGCGACGACAAGCAAACATTAGGGTTATGTTTTTTGGAACAAAGTGAAGTGTAGGGTAGGTGTAGGGTAGGTGTAGGGTAGGTGTAGGGTAGGTGTAGGGTAGGTGTAGGGTAGGTGTAGGGTAGGTGTAGGGTAGGTGTAGGGTAGGTGTAGGGTAGGTGTAGGGTAGGTGTAGGGTAGGTGTAGGGTAGGTGCAGGGTAGGTGTAGGGTAGGTGTAGGGTAGGTGTAGGGTAGGTGTAGGGTAGGTGTAGGGTAGGTGTAGGGTAGGTGTAGGGTAGGTGTAGGGTAGGTGTAGGGTAGGTGTAGGGTAGGTGTAGGGTAGGTGTAGGGTAGGTGTAGGGTAGGTTAAGGAATACTTCTCAAAAACACGACAAAGCCGCGAGCTGCTTGCAGCTCGCGCACCAAGCAAATACTAGTTATACTATATAAAACTGCATTACCACTCACTGACTCACTGACTCACTCATTGACATAATTGTTCTCCCAGATGGTGAAGGGGGAGGTGGGTATATTTTGACAGATTCGTAAACAAGTAACTCTCGCGAGTATGGGAAAAGTCCCAAACCTCCCCTTTTCCTCCCCCCTCCTCCCCCCCTCTATCGTATCTCGGAAACTAAGGTACCTGTAGTATGTTTTTTTTACGGATTCGTTTAGAGGAGGCTCGGAAAAGTAAAAACCATTTCTCAAAAATGACCCCCTCGCCCCCCTTCTCCCCCCCTTTAAGCGGATCTCGGAAGTTGAGAGACTTGGAACATTTCTTTTTTCAGATTCATATAAAGGGGCAATGCTTTAGTCACAAACAAACCATTTTTCAAAGTTGACCCCCTTGCCCCCCTTCTCCCCCCTCCCCTCCCATTTTGGCTAATCCTTTTTTTTTGTTTTTTTTACGGAATCGTTTAGAGGAGGCTAGGAAAAGTAAAAACCATATATCAAAGTTGACCCCCTCGCCCCCCTTCTCCCCCCCTTTAAGCGGATCTCGGAAGTTGAGAGACTTGGAACATTTCTTTTTTCAGATTCATATAAAGGGGCAATGCTATAGTCAAAAACAAACCATTTTTCAAAGTTGACCCCCTTGCCCCCCTTCTCCCCCCTCCCCCCTCGTTTTGGCTAATCTTTTTTTTTTGTTTTTTTACAGAATCGTTTAGAGGAGGTTCGGAAAAGTAAAAACCATTTTTCAAAGTTGACCCCCTCGCCCCCATTCTCACCCCCTTTAAGCGGATCTCGGAAGTTGAGAGACTTGGAACATTTATTTTTTCAGATTCATATAAAGGGGCAATGCTATAGTCACAAACGAACCAGTTTTCAAAGTTGACACCCTTGCCCCCCTTCTCCCCCCCCCCGTTTTGGCGAATCTTTTTTATTTCGTTTTTTTACAAATTTGTTTAGAGGAGGCTCGGAAAAGTAAAGACCATTTTTCAAAGTTGACCCCCTCGCCCCCCTTCTCCCCCCCTTTAAGCGGATCTCGAAAGTTGAGAGAACTGGGACATTTCTTTTTTCAGATTCATATAAAGGGGCAATGCTATAGTATAAAACAAACCATTTTTCAAAGTTGACCCCCTTGCCCCCCTTCTCCCCCCTCCCCCCCCGTTTTTGCTAATCTTTTTTTTTGTTTGTTTTACAGAATCGTTTAGAGGAGGCTCGGAAAAGTAAAAACCATTTTTCAAAGTTGACCCCCTCGCCCCCCTCTCCCCCCTCTAAGCGGATCTCGGAAGTTGAGAGAATTGGAACATTTCTTTTTTCAGATTCATATAAAGGGGCAATGCTATAGTCACAAACATACCATTTTTCAAAGTTGACCCCCTTGCTCCCCTTCTCCCCCCTCCCCCCCGTTTTGGCAAATCTTTTTTAATTGTTTTTTTTTAGGGATTCGTTTAGAGGAGGCTCGGAAAAGTAAAAACCATTTTTCAAAGTTGACCCCCTCGCCCCCCTTCTACCCCCCTTTAAGCGGATCTCGGAAGTTGAGAGACTTGGAACATTTCTTTTTTCAGATTCATATAAAGGAGCAATGCTATAGTCACAAACAAACCATTTTTCAAAGTTGACCCCCTCGCCCCCCTTTCCCCCCCCGTTTTGGCGAATCTTTTTTTTTTGTTTTTTTTACGGATTCAGCCTAGGGATCCCGAAGGTTGAGTGGGTGAAGCGAAACTCAGTGCCTGGCGACGACAAGCAAACATTAGGGTTATGTTTTTTGGAACAAAGTGTAGGGTAGGTGTAGGGTAGGTGTAGGGTAGGTGTAGGGTAGGTGTAGGGTAGGTGTAGGGTAGGTGTAGGGTAGGTGTAGGGTAGGTGTAGGGTAGGTGTAGGGTAGGTGTAGGGTAGGTGTAGGGTAGGTGTAGGGTAGGTGTAGGGTAGGTGTAGGGTAGGTGTAGGGTAGGTGTAGGGTAGGTGTAGGGTAGGTGTAGGGTAGGTGTAGGGTAGGTGTAGGGTAGGTGTAGGGTAGGTGTAGGGTAGGTGTAGGGTAGGTGTAGGGTAGGTGTAGGGTAGGTGTAGGGTAGGTGTAGGGTAGGTGTAGGGTAGGTGTAGGGTAGGTGTAGGGTAGGTGTAGGGTAGGTGTAGGGTAGGTGTAGGGTAGGTGTAGGGTAGGTGTAGGGTAGGTGTAGGGTAGGTGTAGGGTAGGTGTAGGGTAGGTGTAGGGTAGGTGTAGGGTAGGTGTAGGGTAGGTGTAGGGTAGGTGTAGGGTAGGTGTAGGGTAGGTGTAGGGTAGGTGTAGGGTAGGTGTAGGGTAGGTGTAGGGTAGGTGTAGGGTAGGTGTAGGGTAGGTGTAGGGTAGGTGTAGGGTAGGTGTAGGGTAGGTGTAGGGTAGGTGTAGGGTAGGTGTAGGGTAGGTGTAGGGTAGGTGTAGGGTAGGTGTAGGGTAGGTGTAGGGTAGGTGTAGGGTAGGTGTAGGGTAGGTGTAGGGTAGGTGTAGGGTAGGTGTAGGGTAGGTGTAGGGTAGGTGTAGGGTAGGTGTAGGGTAGGTGTAGGGTAGGTGTAGGGTAGGTGTAGGGTAGGTGTAGGGTAGGTGTAGGGTAGGTGTAGGGTAGGTGTAGGGTAGGTGTAGGGTAGGTGTAGGGTAGGTGTAGGGTAGGTGTAGGGTAGGTGTAGGGTAGGTGTAGGGTAGGTGTAGGGTAGATGTAGGGTAGGTGTAGGGTAGGTGTAGGGTAGGTGTAGGGTAGGTGTAGGGTAGGTGTAGGGTAGGTGTAGGGTAGGTGTAGGGTAGGTGTAGGGTAGGTGTAGGGACAACAACACGTGGGTGTAGGGACAACAACACGCGAGCTGCTTGCAGCTCGCGCACCAAGCAAATACTAGTTATTATATTATATAAAACTGCATTACCACTCACTGACTGACTCATTGACATAATTGTTCTCCCAGATGGTGGATGGGGAGGTGGGTATATTTTGACAGATTCGTAAACAAGTAACTCCCGTGAGTATGGGAAAAGTCCCAAACCTCCCCTTTTCCTCCCCCCTCCTCCCCCCTTCTATCGTATCTCGGAAACTAAGGTACCCGTATTTTTTGTTTTTTACGGATTCGTTTAGAGGAGGCTCGGAAAAGTAAAGACCATTTTTCAAAATTGACCCCCCGGCCCCCCTTCAAAGACAAAGACAAAGATATTTTATTTCAAGTAGGCCACCAAGCGGCACTTTTGAACGTTACATTAAAGTTTATAAATAATAATAGTTGATTCTACCGTGCATTCGGAAAGTAGCTTGTAATGGAGAAGAATGCACAAGAAACTCCATACTTACTCTTTTAAAAAAAAAAAAAAACTTTTTACAATGTTTAGGTACATAAGTACATACCTTGATGAATGAAATTGAGTTTATACAATACAAATATATATAGACAGTCTTCAGAAGGTCCAACAATAATTCAAAACAATAATGTTCTGCATATCACTTGTTTTTGCGCCCTAGTGGCTGTGGAGCAGGACTAGCATTTAGCCAAGCATTTTTATCATTGATGTAATCCCCCAACTTATAATATGCCAGCCTGCATAGTGTGCGTTTTATACAAGTTTTAAATTTCGTCTCATTCAGTTCAAGAATGTGGGGAGGAATTTTATTGTAACATTTTGTACAGTACCCCATGAAAGATGAGGCTACTTTAGCCAGTCTGAAACCTGGTTGAACTAATTGGTCCCTATTTCTAGTAACATAATTATGTCTGTCGCCGTTTTTACTAAAAAGATGTAAATTCTTTCTTACGTACATGATGTTTTCATAAATATATTGACAAGGAACCGTCATGATGTTAATGTCCTTAAACAGTTCCCTTAGAGAATCGCGCCGGCGAAGATTGTATATCGCTCTGATGGCTCGTTTTTGCAGAATAAAAATTGACTCAATGTCTGCAGCCCTTCCCCATAGTAAGATACCGTAAGACATTATACTATGAAAATAACTAAAATAGACTAGTCTGGCGGTATCCACATCCGTCAACCGACGAATCTTTCCAACAGCATAAGCCGCCGAACTCAGCCGCCCCGCAAGGGATACCAAATGAGGACCCCATTGCAACCTTGAGTCCAGCGTGATCCCCAGGAAAACCGTTTTATCGACGAATTCTAGCTTCTCCTTGTTTAATATAATGTCACAATCAGTACTTTTGACATTCGGCAAGGAAAATTTTACGCACTTGGTTTTTTTACCATTTAAAACTAAATTATTGGCAGTGAACCAATCCTGAACCTGCCGTAGCGCGTTATTTACGTCGTCAACCTGACAAGTACGTCTATTTATTTTAAAAATTAAAGATGTGTCATCAGCAAATAACACCATGTTAAGTTTGTTTTCCAATAAACGGGGTAAATCGTTTATGTATACTAAAAATAAGAAAGGACCTAAAATTGAGCCCTGGGGTACCCCCATTTTAACGTTTAACCCGGACGAATTCACACCGTTTATTTGAACTAATTGCTGTCTATCATTCAAATAAGATTTAACTAAACTTAACGCTGATTGACCTAGCCCGTAATGCTCAAGTTTCAGAAGTAATGTTTCATGATTAACGCAATCAAACGCCTTCGACAGGTCGCAGAAGATACCTATGGCATCCTGCGAATCCTCCCACGCATCAAAGATGTGTTTTAATAGAGCGACACCAGCGTCAGTTGTACAACGTCCTCTGGTGAAACCATACTGTCTATCATGCAAGATGTTATTCGTATTAAAATGAATGAGCATTTGATTTAGCATTATCCTCTCAAATACCTTGCTGAAAACCGGCAACACGGATACTGGTCTATAATTATTTGTGTCTTTACTGTCCCCGGATTTAAAAAGTGGTATAACCTTACTATATTTCATTAGATCCGGAAAAACTCCTTGATCCACACACAAATTGAAAATCAACGCTAAGTACGGCGCTATAGTCTGAATAATGGAGGTACAAGCTTTGATGGACATTCCCCACAGATCTTCAGTCGGTTTGATCTTGATTTGCTTAAAAGCTTTTATTACTGTCATGGGGTTTATATGTGAAAAATTAAATACAATCGGGCAGGATGAAACGTTCGCGTTTAATAATCCAAAAGCAAGCGAGGGCGAAGAATTTAAAGTTTCAGTAGTTTTAATTGGGATGTTGGTAAAGAAATTAACAAATTCTTGCGCAACTTTTTTGTTATCTCTAATAAGTCCGTGTGTGGTCTCAAGCGTGTAATCACTACTATTTCTTTTATTCCTATTCGTTTCATTGTTTATAATTTTCCAAACCGTCTTGATTTTATTTTCTGCTAATTTAACCTTATTGCTAATGTACAAGACCTTAGCTGCCTTGCAGGAATTTTTAAAAATTCTTGAGTAAGTAGCAACATACTTATTAAACGTTTCAGTGTTAATACAAGGCTTAAGCCCATATAGCTCGTAAAGTCTTTCCCTACTTTTTCTAAGTCCTGTAGTCGCCCAGTCACTGAATAAAAACTTAGGGCATATAGTTTTAGTTTTCTTCTTAAAAGTGTTATTGAACTCTTTTTGAACCACTGAGAAAACTTCATCATACAAAATATTACCATCATTCACTGTGAGGTCCTGGATAGTTAACTTACTGATTAAAGTGCTGTTAAATTTATTTAATTTACCGGATGTTATTGGTCTGGATTGAATCTGCACTTGTTTTATTAGCATAATGGACTCAAAGGCTACCAGTAGCCCACTATGATCCGAAGGCAAAGAATTTATAATGGCTTTGTCCAAGTAGTTGCAGCTACAAAAAACATTATCAATACATGTAGCAGAAGTCAGTGTAGTTCGGGTTGGTTCCATAAACACATGTGACAAATTAAATGATTTAAAGAGATTTAATAACCTACTGCTGTCTGAATTATCTTCTAGAATATTAATATTAAAGTCACCACAGACAATTATTAGTTTATTACCCATTGCAAGTTTTGCCAAAACATCTTCCATCACTGACTCGAATATAGAGTAGTTCTTATAATTTGGGGGTCTGTAAACGCACACTATGACATGCTTATCCAGCTCAACACAGGACAGTTCAACACTATGTTCAACTGATAGGTCTACTATATCTTTACGAGGTTTTGATTTAATACCATTTCTCCCCCCCTTTAAGCGGATCTTGGAAGTTGAGAGACTTGGAACATTTATTTTTTCAGATTCATATAAAGGGGCAATGCTATAGTCACAAACGAACCAGTTTTCATAGTTGACCCCCTTGCCCCCCTTCTCCCCCCCCCCCTCCCCGTTTTGGCGAATCTTTTTTTTCAGTTTTTTTTACGGATTCGTTTAGAGGAGGCTCGGAAAAGTAAAAACCATTTTTCAAAGTTGACCCCCTCGCCCCCCTTCTCCCCCCCTTTAAGCGGATCTCGAAAGTTGAGAGACTTGGAACATTTCTTTTTTCAGATTCATATAAAGGGGCAATGCTATAGTCACAAACGAACCAGTTTTCAAAGTTGACCCCCTTGCCCCCCTTCTCGCCCCTCCCCCCCCCGTTTTGGCGAATCTTTTTTTTTTGTTTTTTTTACGGATTCAGCGTAGGGATCCCGAGTGGAGCGAACCTACGAGTCCGAGTGCAGCGCAGGGGGGAGGTGGCGAGCGAAGCGAGCCGGCGACCTCCGTAGCGTAACGAAGGTTGAGTGGGTGAAGCGAAACTCAGTGCCTGGCGACGACAAGCAAACATTAGGGTTATGTTTTTTGGAACAAAGTGTAGGGTAGGTGTAGGGTAGGTGTAGGGTAGGTGTAGGGTAGGTGTAGGGTAGGTGTAGGGTAGGTGTAAGGTAGGTGTAGGGTAGGTGTAGGGTAGGTGTAGGGTAGGTGTAGGGTAGGTGTAGGGTAGTTGTAGGGTAGGTGTAGGGTAGGTGTAGGGTAGGTGTAGGGTAGGTGTAGGGTAGGTGTAGGGTAGGTGTAGGGTAGGTGTAGGGTAGGTGTAGGGTAGGTGTAGGGTAGGTGTAGGGTAGGTGTAGGGTAGGTGTAGGGTAGGTGTAGGGTAGGTGTAGGGTAGGTGTAGGGTAGGTGTAGGGTAGGTGTAGGGTAGGTGTAGGGTAGGTGTAGGGTAGGTGTAGGGTAGGTGTAGGGTAGGTGTAGGGTAGGTGTAGGGTAGGTGTAGGGTAGGTGTAGGGTAGGTGTAGGGTAGGTGTAGGGTAGGTGTAGGGTAGGTGTAGGGTAGGTGTAGGGTAGGTGTAGGGTAGGTGTAGGGTAGGTGTAGGGTAGGTGTAGGGTAGGTGTAGGGTAGGTGTAGGGACAACAACACGTGGGTGTAGGGACAACAACACGCGAGCTGCTTGCAGCTCGCGCACCAAGCAAATACTAGTTATATTATATAAAACTGCATTACCACTCACTGACTGACTCATTGACATAATTGTTCTCCCAGATGGTGGATGGGGAGGTGGGTATATTTTGACAGATTCGTAAACAAGTAACTCCCGTGAGTATGGGAAAAGTCCCAAACCTCCCCTTTTCCTCCCCCCTCCTCCCCCCTTCTATCGTATCTCGGAAACTAAGGTACCCGTATTTTTTGTTTTTTACGGATTCGTTTAGAGGAGGCTCGCAAAAGTAAAAACCATTTTTCAAAGTTGACCCCCTCGCCCCCCTTCTCCCCCCCTTTAAGCGGATCTCGGTAGTTGAGAGACTTGGAACATTTCTTTTTTCAGATTCATATAAAGGGGCAATGCTATAGTCACAAACAAACCATTTTTCAAAGTTGACCCCCTTGCCCCCCTTCTTCCCCTCCCCCCCCCGTTTTGGCGAATCTTTTTTTCGTGTTTTTTTTACGGATTCGTTTAGAGGAGGCTCGGAAAAGTAAAAACCATTTCTCAAAGTTGACCCCCTTGCCCCCCTTCTCCCCCCTCCCCCCCGTTTTGGCTAATCTTTTTTTTTTGTTTTTTTTACGGAATCGTTTAGAGGAGGTTCGGAAAAGTAAAAACCATTTTTCAAAGTTGACCCCCTCGCCCCCATTCTCCCCCCCTTTAAGCGGATCTTGGAAGTTGAGAGACTTGGAACATTTCTTTTTTCAGATTCATATAAAGGGGCAATGCTATAGTCACAAACAAACCATTTTTCAAAGTTGACCCCCTCGCCCCCCTTCTCCCCCCCTTTAAGTGGATCTCGGAAGCTGAGAGACTTGGAACATTTCTTTTTACAGATTCATATAAAGGGGCAATGCTATAGTCACAAACAAACCATTTTTCAAAGTTGACCCCCTTGCCCCCCTTCTCCCCCCCCCCCGTTTTGCCGAATCTTTTTTTTTTACGGATTCCGCGTAGGGATCCCGAGTGGAGCGAACCTACGAGACCGAGTGCAGCGCAGGGGGGAGGTGGCGAACGAAGCGAGCCGGCGACCTCCGTAGCGTAACGAAGGTTGAGTGTGTGAAGCGAAACTCAGTGCCTGGCGACGACAAGCAAACATTAGGGTTATGTTTTTTGGAACAAAGTGAAGTGTAGGGTAGGTGTAGGGTAGGTGTAGGGTAGGTGTAGGGTAGGTGTAGGGTAGGTGTAGGGTAGGTGTAGGGTAGGTGTAGGGTAGGTGTAGGGTAGGTGCAGGGTAGGTGTAGGGTAGGTGTAGGGTAGGTGTAGGGTAGGTGTAGGGTAGGTGTAGGGTAGGTGTAGGGTAGGTGTAGGGTAGGTGTAGGGTAGGTGTAGGGTAGGTGTAGGGTAGGTGTAGGGTAGGTGTAGGGTAGGTGTAGGGTAGGTGTAGGGTAGGTGTAGGGTAGGTGTAGGGTAGGTTAAGGAATACTTCTCAAAAACACGACAAAGCCGCGAGCTGCTTGCAGCTCGCGCACCAAGCAAATACTAGTTATACTATATAAAACTGCATTACCACTCACTGACTCACTGACTCACTCATTGACATAATTGTTCTCCCAGATGGTGAAGGGGGAGGTGGGTATATTTTGACAGATTCGTAAACAAGTAACTCTCGCGAGTATGGGAAAAGTCCCAAACCTCCCCTTTTCCTCCCCCCTCCTCCCCCCCTCTATCGTATCTCGGAAACTAAGGTACCTGTAGTATGTTTTTTTTACGGATTCGTTTAGAGGAGGCTCGGAAAAGTAAAAACCATTTCTCAAAAATGACCCCCTCGCCCCCCTTCTCCCCCCCTTTAAGCGGATCTCGGAAGTTGAGAGACTTGGAACATTTCTTTTTTCAGATTCATATAAAGGGGCAATGCTTTAGTCACAAACAAACCATTTTTCAAAGTTGACCCCCTTGCCCCCCTTCTCCCCCCTCCCCTCCCATTTTGGCTAATCCTTTTTTTTTGTTTTTTTTACGGAATCGTTTAGAGGAGGCTAGGAAAAGTAAAAACCATATATCAAAGTTGACCCCCTCGCCCCCCTTCTCCCCCCCTTTAAGCGGATCTCGGAAGTTGAGAGACTTGGAACATTTCTTTTTTCAGATTCATATAAAGGGGCAATGCTATAGTCAAAAACAAACCATTTTTCAAAGTTGACCCCCTTGCCCCCCTTCTCCCCCCTCCCCCCTCGTTTTGGCTAATCTTTTTTTTTTGTTTTTTTTACAGAATCGTTTAGAGGAGGTTCGGAAAAGTAAAAACCATTTTTCAAAGTTGACCCCCTCGCCCCCATTCTCACCCCCTTTAAGCGGATCTCGGAAGTTGAGAGACTTGGAACATTTATTTTTTCAGATTCATATAAAGGGGCAATGCTATAGTCACAAACGAACCAGTTTTCAAAGTTGACACCCTTGCCCCCCTTCTCCCCCCCCCCGTTTTGGCGAATCTTTTTTATTTCGTTTTTTTACAAATTTGTTTAGAGGAGGCTCGGAAAAGTAAAGACCATTTTTCAAAGTTGACCCCCTCGCCCCCCTTCTCCCCCCCTTTAAGCGGATCTCGAAAGTTGAGAGAACTGGGACATTTCTTTTTTCAGATTCATATAAAGGGGCAATGCTATAGTATAAAACAAACCATTTTTCAAAGTTGACCCCCTTGCCCCCCTTCTCCCCCCTCCCCCCCCGTTTTTGCTAATCTTTTTTTTTGTTTGTTTTACAGAATCGTTTAGAGGAGGCTCGGAAAAGTAAAAACCATTTTTCAAAGTTGACCCCCTCGCCCCCCTCTCCCCCCTCTAAGCGGATCTCGGAAGTTGAGAGAATTGGAACATTTCTTTTTTCAGATTCATATAAAGGGGCAATGCTATAGTCACAAACATACCATTTTTCAAAGTTGACCCCCTTGCTCCCCTTCTCCCCCCTCCCCCCCGTTTTGGCAAATCTTTTTTTATTGTTTTTTTTTAGGGATTCGTTTAGAGGAGGCTCGGAAAAGTAAAAACCATTTTTCAAAGTTGACCCCCTCGCCCCCCTTCTACCCCCCTTTAAGCGGATCTCGGAAGTTGAGAGACTTGGAACATTTCTTTTTTCAGATTCATATAAAGGAGCAATGCTATAGTCACAAACAAACCATTTTTCAAAGTTGACCCCCTCGCCCCCCTTTCCCCCCCCGTTTTGGCGAATCTTTTTTTTTTGTTTTTTTTACGGATTCAGCCTAGGGATCCCGAAGGTTGAGTGGGTGAAGCGAAACTCAGTGCCTGGCGACGACAAGCAAACATTAGGGTTATGTTTTTTGGAACAAAGTGTAGGGTAGGTGTAGGGTAGGTGTAGGGTAGGTGTAGGGTAGGTGTAGGGTAGGTGTAGGGTAGGTGTAGGGTAGGTGTAGGGTAGGTGTAGGGTAGGTGTAGGGTAGGTGTAGGGTAGGTGTAGGGTAGGTGTAGGGTAGGTGTAGGGTAGGTGTAGGGTAGGTGTAGGGTAGGTGTAGGGTAGGTGTAGGGTAGGTGTAGGGTAGGTGTAGGGTAGGTGTAGGGTAGGTGTAGGGTAGGTGTAGGGTAGGTGTAGGGTAGGTGTAGGGTAGGTGTAGGGTAGGTGTAGGGTAGGTGTAGGGTAGGTGTAGGGTAGGTGTAGGGTAGGTGTAGGGTAGGTGTAGGGTAGGTGTAGGGTAGGTGTAGGGTAGGTGTAGGGTAGGTGTAGGGTAGGTGTAGGGTAGGTGTAGGGTAGGTGTAGGGTAGGTGTAGGGTAGGTGTAGGGTAGATGTAGGGTAGGTGTAGGGTAGGTGTAGGGTAGGTGTAGGGTAGGTGTAGGGTAGGTGTAGGGTAGGTGTAGGGTAGGTGTAGGGACAACAACACGTGGGTGTAGGGACAACAACACGCGAGCTGCTTGCAGCTCGCGCACCAAGCAAATACTAGTTATTATATTATATAAAACTGCATTACCACTCACTGACTGACTCATTGACATAATTGTTCTCCCAGATGGTGGATGGGGAGGTGGGTATATTTTGACAGATTCGTAAACAAGTAACTCCCGTGAGTATGGGAAAAGTCCCAAACCTCCCCTTTTCCTCCCCCCTTCTCCCCCCTTCTATCGTATCTCGGAAACTAAGGTACCCGTATTTTTTGTTTTTTACGGATTCGTTTAGAGGAGGCTCGGAAAAGTAAAGACCATTTTTCAAAATTGACCCCCCGGCCCCCCTTCTCCCCCCCTTTAAGCGGATCTTGGAAGTTGAGAGACTTGGAACATTTATTTTTTCAGATTCATATAAAGGGGCAATGCTATAGTCACAAACGAACCAGTTTTCATAGTTGACCCCCTTGCCCCCCTTCTCCCCCCCCCCCTCCCCGTTTTGGCGAATCTTTTTTTTCAGTTTTTTTTACGGATTCGTTTAGAGGAGGCTCGGAAAAGTAAAAACCATTTTTCAAAGTTGACCCCCTCGCCCCCCTTCTCCCCCCCTTTAAGCGGATCTCGAAAGTTGAGAGACTTGGAACATTTCTTTTTTCAGATTCATATAAAGGGGCTTTAGCTTTTATAATGCTATATTATTATTGTATTAATGCCTGTTGTAATTATGTATGTATAACTTTATGTGCTCCACCTTTTGTGTTGAGGTGACAGGTTAAATAGAAACGATCAATTAGGACTGTAGTTTATTTGCGACTGAAAACTTCTCTGTCTCACGGGCGCAGCCGTGCGTCACCAACTATATTATATTTGCTGAGTTAGCTTGTACATATAATGTGTCCCTACAGTAGCCCCCTCCTTAAAGAAGAAAAAAAAAAGGAACTTACACTAAGTATACTTTTTAAGAACAATACAAAAAAATTTTTTTTTTTTTTTTTTTAACTACATGGTTTTTTATTTTTATGTCCAACCACTACTTTATCTTCATAATCCTATTTCTTCATGAAGAAGAAAACGACACATGTGACACCACACTATGCTTACAATTAATACACATCTGGATTACGGGGTATGGTCGGCGGTGGCACTGCTTGCACCTTAACGACTGGCAGACTCCAACCGGCCGCGACTGCTTCCTTTTGAAACCAGCCTCGTACTCGTTTTTTACATTGGCCTCTGATTAAATACAGAATCAACACTCCCATGAGCACAGCGCACACAATCACCATAATCTCCAATACACCCACTCTTTGCCCCATCGTTTCGTTAGACACCGACTGTGCTAACGCGACATTGTTCTGTTGTGGTTTACTTTGTCCCCAACCCATTATTAATTACAGAGGTTTTTATTCTATTAACAAAACAAACACGTTCGTAAGGACTTATTCCAACAATGGATAAATTACGTTTAATGTTAAAAAATGCTATTTGTTATACTACCAGAACATTTTGTCTTAGTTATAATTTAATCTTAGTCAGCACTTCTTTATGAAACTTCGCATTTGGCTGGCCTAAATAAACATCCTTCAATATGCTAGAGTTGCATTAATTCATTGTTTATTACGAAATGCTTCTACGTTGACACAATATTAACCAATTTACATGTTACCTACTTATTGAATATCACCTGTAACTTATATTATTAACTTATTTACTTAATTACATGAATACAATACAATTATAGTAGAGTACACTTTTTTTTAAAAAAACCGGGAATCGAACCCGTTTCCCGTAATGCTCTGGCTTACTGTACCATAAGGTATAACATACATAGTTTTCATTCTGCAAACCTTATCGGCTGCTTAACCGTTCTACCGCTGTGGGTGGTATAAGTTACACGCTTAGTATTACAAGTCTTATCATTAAACAGTTTGTTATTAGGTTTAGTTACTACGCAATCCTTTTCTTGTTGTATTAGTGGAAAGGTTCCGTCATTAACTACGTACGCCGGTTTTAACCTATCGATTGATATTTTCACACGCTTATCTGCTATTTGTAACATGAAATACTTCTCTTTTCTCTCTAAAACCTGATATGGACCGTCATAGGGAGGTTGTAAGGATCTTTTAACCAGATCTACTCTCACAAAAACATGTGAACAAGTTTTTAAATCAGAATGAACAAATATATTCCTCGCGTCTCTCTGTTTAGTCGGTCTTGGCCTAAGGTTTTCGATAATATTTCTAATTTTGTTTACATATTCGTTTGAATCGCTAACGCTTATGCTATTGCCCCCGTAAAAATCCCCGGGTAACCGTAATGTCTTTCCAAATGCTAATTCCGCGGCACTGACACCAGTGTCGCTCCGCGGTGTTGCGCGTAACCCAAACAGAACTGTCGGCAATTCTTCCACCCACGCGCCACTGTCCCTCCTGGCCATCAGTGCTGCTTTTAACACGCGATGAAACCTTTCTACAGTGCCATTCGCCTGCGGGTGGTACGCTGTAGTTCTTAATTTATCTATCCCTAAACATTTCATTAATTCATTGAACAAGCTGCTCTCGAATTGTCTGCCCTGGTCTGTAGTAACCCTTACCGGACAACCGTACCTTGAAATCCAACCTTCGTACAACGTCTTGGCTACCGTACTAGCATACATGTTTCTGATTGCAAAAGCTTCTGGCCATCCTGTCGCCCTATCAACCACCGTAAGGCAATATCTATACTCCTCTGGTGACGTAGGTAATGGTCCTACTAGATCGACATGTATATGTTCAAAGCGGCCACTACTTTCGTATTGACCCAGTCCGGATACCGTATGACGTATAACCTTCGACTTCTGGCATTGAACGCAGGTTTTGGCCCACTGTCCTACGTCTGTGTTCATACCTGGCCAAAAATACTTAGACGTCACTAATTTCCGAGTAGTACGCACTCCAGGATGGCACAAACCGTGTACTGCCTGAAATGCCCTTTTCCTAAAAGCTACTGGTAGATATGGCCTTGCAACCGAAGTAGATAGTTCACACATCACCTCGCTTTGACAGTCGGGTAAATTAATTCGCTTAAATTGCATCACTTTGTTTTCTTTCAATAAAAGCGACGTCAGCTCGTCATCCATCCGTTGCGCCAACGCTAATTCGCTGAAATCGAGCGTTGTTGGACATGTGATAGTTTCAACCCGAGACAGTGCATCCGCTGCCGAATTTTCATTACCGTTAATGTACTGTATATTTGTTGTGAATTCACTGATAAACATAAGTTGTCTAACGCGTCTAGTTGTTTCTTTGTCACTAGGTTTTTGTGTGAACGCATAAGTTAATGGTTTATGATCCGTGTAAATTACAAAAGATCTGCCTTCTACCATATAACGAAAATACTGAACCGCCGAATAAATAGCTAATAGCTCCCTGTCGTACGTACTATATTTAAGCTGCACGTCACTGAGTTTCTTAGAATAATAACCTAAGGGGCCCCAGTGTGAGCCAACCTTAACTTGTAACACGGCACCGATACAGTCGTTCGACGCGTCCGCCCATATTGCAAGCTCGGCGTTTAGCACCGGATACGATAACATGGTCGCATTCTGTAGGCTAGTTTTACATTTTGCAAACGCAACGTTTGCTTCTGGCGACCAGTTAATTATAGACTTATCTTTTTTCTTAGCCTTCTGTAAATACGTATTCAACACAGATTGATATTCCGCTGCCCTAGGTAAACTGGACCTATAAAAATTTATCATTCCCAAAAAACGCCGTAACTGATCTACCGTTTCGGGCTTTGGGAAATCAATGATTGCCTGAACTTTATCCGGTAATGGACTGATTCCTGATGACGTAACCTCGTAACCTAAAAATTCTAGTTTCTCTTTTCCAAAACTACATTTTGCCATATTGATAGTTATGCCGAATCGGCTTAATCGCTCAAATATCGCCTTTACGTGTAACTTATGAAGCTCGGGCGTCTCGCTAGCTACGATGATGTCATCTATGTAACAAAAGTAGAAATTAGACTCGGTTTGGCCTTCTGAACCTATTTTGCATTGTGCATCTAAGCCTTGTAATACCACGTTATTCATATATCGCTGAAATGTTTGCGCGGCGTTCCGTAAACCGAAGGTCATGCGCGTAAACTCATATAACCCAAAGGGTGTGGTTATCGCGGTTTTTTCTACGTCTTCAGGTGCAATCACAATATTATGATACGCTCTGTTTAAATCTAAACGCGAGAATATACACTTATTCCCTAAAATATACGTAAAGTCATTTATCCGCGGAATGGGGTACCTATCCGGTATTGTTATTGCATTTAAGGCTCTATAATCACCGCAGGGACGAATCTGCCCGTCCTTTTTGGGTACCACATGCAACGGACTGGCCCAAGGACTTTTCGACGGCCTACAAATACCCATTTCCTGCATGCGTCTAAACTCCTCCTTTACCTTTACATATTTCTCTGGGGCTAATGGTCTAGCTCGAGCGAATACGGGAGGGCCGTGTGTTTCAATGTAATGTAACACCGCATGCGGGGGTTCCCCATTAAAAGACACAGGTTTAGTGATCTCGGGAAACTCGGCTAGAATATCCGAATAAATGCAAGCGTTATCAATCGTAGTTAAGGATGGTCCCTTCCACTTTACAATTAAACCTACTGCACTTAAACTCGTTACTTCATCTATGAGTCGTCGGCCGCTTACATCTACTAGCAATTTATACCTTGTTAAAAAATCTGCGCCTATTATGGGCTGATTCACATCTGCTACAATGAAATGCCAAGTATACGGCCGTCTTAATCCTAGACTTAAAGTTAATGTTTCAATACCGTAAGTTTTTATTATTGTACCGTTAGCGGCATATAAAGTAAAGTTAGACCTATTACTATCATAATAACTACGCGAACGATTTTTCCTCACGGGTATTACGGATACATTAGCTCCCGTATCTATCAAAAATCTCATACCTGTTTTCTTATCACATACAATTAGGCGGTTGTAAACCGTGCAACGTCCCGCCGTCGGCTGCACCATGTCTAGTTTCCCGCCGACTTCTCCTGGTCCTTGCTCCAATTACAGGGTTTCACACACTTTGTTGCCTTCTCCCTGTAACGATAGTGGTAAAAACACAACCAATTAGCACTTTTTCTCTCGCCACCCGCATCACCATGTCTCGATGCCGATCTCCAACCTCGGCTGCCGCCGTCCCAACGCTCCCTGCCTCTGCCACGCTCCAGACTTGCGAGACGCAGGTTGATTTTCGCTAGCTCCCCCAGGATTTGGCTGGTGCTTGATGATCCCTCACTCCTGGTCTGGACCTCCACTGCCTTGACCTCTGCTACCATTGCTGAGCCCTCTCCTATGCTTTCCAGCACCTTGTCTGCTATGGTTGCGAGCACGTCCAATTTCTTCGAGTCGGACACTGCCAGCACAGCACGCACTGATTTCGGTAGGTGTGATTGCCACATCAACTTCAGGGTATCGTCCGCCACCTTCTCCCTGGCCAACTCGCGCATCCGACGTAGCAAATGTGATGGGCGCTGGTCTCCCAACTCCATTTCACTGATCAGCTTCTGCAATTTCCTCGTCTCCGACTCCTCGAACACTTCCAACAGCCTTTCTTTCAGCGTCTGATATTTCCGAGACTCAGGCGGAGCCAATAACAAATCGCTCACCTGCTGTATAGCGACCTTGTTTAGCTTTGTAACCACCAGATTTTGTTTGGCTGCATCACTCAGCCTTTGATTCTCCACCGCGGCCTCGAACTGGACAAACCAGAGTCGTGTTTGGTCTGTCCAAAACTCAGGAATGCGCGAAGAGACAGTTATGCTGGCCAGCGCCTTTTCGCTGGCATCTCCGGACATGTCCTCCTTCACACCTTGCGCCCGCGGCGCAACTCCTTGCGGTGGATTAATTTTTCCGTCCATTTTTCAGTCTATACGTGTACCTCACCCAAAATAAAATGATCACGTCGGGGTCACCACTTTAGCTTTTATAATGCTATATTATTATTGTATTAATGCCTGTTGTAATTATGTATGTATAACTTTATGTGCTCCACCTTTTGTGTTGAGGTGACAGGTTAAATAGAAACGATCAATTAGGACTGTAGTTTATTTGCGACTGAAAACTTCTCTGTCTCACGGGCGCAGCCGTGCGTCACCAACTATATTATATTTGCTGAGTTAGCTTGTACATATAATGTGTCCCTACAGGGCAATGCTATAGTCACAAACGAACCAGTTTTCAAAGTTGACCCCCTTGCCCCCCTTCTCGCCCCTCCCCCCCCCGTTTTGGCGAATCTTTTTTTTTTGTTTTTTTACGGATTCAGCGTAGGGATCCCGAGTGGAGCGAACCTACGAGTCCGAGTGCAGCGCAGGGGGGAGGTGGCGAGCGAAGCGAGCCGGCGACCTCCGTAGCGTAACGAAGGTTGAGTGGGTGAAGCGAAACTCAGTGCCTGGCGACGACAAGCAAACATTAGGGTTATGTTTTTTGGAACAAAGTGTAGGGTAGGTGTAGGGTAGGTGTAGGGTAGGTGTAGGGTAGGTGTAGGGTAGGTGTAGGGTAGGTGTAGGGTAGGTGTAAGGTAGGTGTAGGGTAGGTGTAGGGTAGGTGTAGGGTAGGTGTAGGGTAGGTGTAGGGTAGTTGTAGGGTAGGTGTAGGGTAGTTGTAGGGTAGGTGTAGGGTAGGTGTAGGGTCAACAACACGCGAGCTGCTTGCAGCTCGCGCACCAAGCAAATACTAGTTATTATTATATTATATAAAACTGCATTACCACTCACTGACTGACTGACTCATTGACATAATTGTTCTCCCAGATGGTGGATGGGGAGGTGGGTATATTTTGACAGATTCGTAAACAAGTAACTCCCGTGAGTATGGGAAAAGTCCCAAACCTCCCCTTTTCCCCCCCCCTCCTCCCCCCCTCTATCGTATCTCGGAAACTAAGGTACCCGTATTTTTTGTTTTTTACGGATTCGTTTAGAGGAGGCTCGGAAAAGTAAAAACCATTTTTCAAAGTTGACCCCCTCGCCCCCCTTCTCCCCCCCTTTAAGCGGATCTCGGAAGTTGAGAGACTTGGAACATTTCTTTTTTCAGATTCATACAAAGGGGCAATGCTAAAGTCACAAACAAACCATTTTTCAAAGTTGACCCCCTTGCCCCCCTTCTCCCCCCTCCCCCCCCGTTTTGGCGAATCTTTTTTTTTTGTTTTTTTTTCGGATTCGTTTAGAGGAGGCTCGGAAAAGTAAAAACCATTTTTCAAAGATGACCCCCTCGCCCCCATTCTCCCCCCCTTTAAGCGGATCTCGGAAGTTGAGAGACTTGGAACATTTCTTTTTTCAGATTCATATAAAGGGGCAATGCTAAAGTCACAAACAAACCATTTATCAAAGTTGACCCCCTTGCCGACCATCTCCCCCCTCCCCCCCCCCGTTTTGGCGAATCTTTTATTTGTTTTTTTACGGATTCAACGTAGGGATCCCGAGTGGAGCGAACCTACGAGACCGAGTGCAGCGCAGGGGGGAGGTGGCGAGCGAAGCGAGCCGGCGACCTCCGTAGCGTAACGAAGGTTGAGTGGGTGAAGCGAAACTCAGTCCCTGGCGACGACAAGCAAACATTAGGGTTATGTTTTTTGGAACAAAGTTTAGGGTAGGTGTAGGGTAGGTGTAGGGTAGGTGTAGGGTAGGTGTAGGGTAGGTGTAGGGTAGGTGTAGGGTAGGTGTAGGGTAGGTGTAGGGTAGGTGTAGGGTAGGTGTAGGGTAGGTGTAGGGTAGGTGTAAGGTAGGTGTAGGGTAGGTGTAGGGTAGGTGTAGGGTAGGTGTAGGGTAGGTGCAGGGACAACAACACGCGAGCTGCTTGCAGCTCGCGCACCAAGCAAATACTAGTTATATTATATAAAACTGCATTACCACTGACTGACTGACTCACTCATTGACATAATTGTTCTCCCAGATGGTGAAGGGGAAGGTGGGTATATTTTGACAGATTCGTATACAAGTAACTCTCGCGAGTATGGGAAAAGTCCCAAACCTCCCCTTTTCCTCCCCCCTCCTCCCCCCCTCTATCGTATCTCGGAAACTAAGGTACCCGTAGAATGTTTTTTTTACGGATTCGTTTAGAGGAGGCTCGCAAAAGTAAAAACCATTTTTCAAAGTTGACCCCCTCGCCCCCCTTCTCCCCCCCTTTAAGCGGATCTCGAAAGTTGGAACATTTGGAACATTTATTTTTTCAGATTCATAGAAAGGGGCAATGCTATAGTCACAAACGAACCATTTTTCAAAGTTGACCCCCTTGCCCCCCTTCTCCCCCCTCCCCCCCCGTTTTGGCTAATCTTTTTTTTTTGTTTTTTCTACGGAATCGTTTAGAGGAGGCTCGGTAAAGTAAAAACCATTTTTCAAAGTTGACCCCCTCGCCCCCCTTCTCCCCCCCTTTAAGCGGATCTCGGAAGTTGAGAGACTTGGAACATTTCTTTTTTCAGTTTCATATAAAGGGGCAATGCTATAGTCACAAACAAACCATTTATCAAAGTTGACCCCCTTGCCATCCATCTCCCCCCTCCCCCCCCCCGTTTTGGCGAATCTTTTATTTGTTTTTTTTACGGATTCAGCGTAGGGATCCCGAGTGGAGCGAACCTACGAGACCGAGTGCAGCGCAGGGGGGAGGTGGCGAGCGAAGCAAGCCGGCGACCTCCGTTGCGTAACGAAGGTTGAGTGGGTGAAGCGAAACTCAGTGCCCGGCGACGACAAGCAAACATTAGGGTTTATGTTTTTTGGAACAAAGTGTAGGGTAGGTGTAGGGTAGGTGTAGGGTAGGTGTAGGGTAGGTGTAGGGTAGGTGTAGGGTAGGTGTAGGGTAGGTGTAGGGTAGGTGTAGGGTAGGTGTAGGGTAGGTGTAGGGTAGGTGTAGGGTAGGTGTAGGGTAGGTGTAGGGTAGGTGTAGGGTAGGTGTAGGGTAGGTGTAGGGTAGGTGTAGGGTAGGTGTAGGGTAGGTGTAGGGTAGGTGTAGGGTAGGTGTAGGGTAGGTGTAGGGTAGGTGTAGGGTAGGTGTAGGGTAGGTGTAGGGTAGGTGTAGGGTAGGTGTAGGGTAGGTGTAGGGTAGGTGTAGGGTAGGTGTAGGGTAGGTGTAGGGTAGGTGTAGGGTAGGTGTAGGGTAGGTGTAGGGTAGGTGTAGGGTAGGTGTAGGGTAGGTGTAGGGTAGGTGTAGGGTAGGTGTAGGGTAGGTGTAGGGTAGGTGTAGGGTAGGTGTAGGGTAGGTGTAGGGTAGGTGTAGGGTAGGTGTAGGGTAGGTGTAGGGTAGGTGTAGGGTAGGTGTAGGGTAGGTGTAGGGTAGGTGTAGGGTAGGTGTAGAGTAGGTGTAGGGTAGGTGTAGGGTAGGTGTAGGGTAGGTGTAGGGTAGGTGTAGGGTAGGTGTAGGGTAGGTGTAGGGTAGGTGTAGGGTAGGTGTAGGGTAGGTGTAGGGTAGGTGTAGGGTAGGTGTAGGGTAGGTGTAGGGTAGGTGTAGGGTAGGTGTAGGGTAGGTGTAGGGTAGGTGTAGGGTAGGTGTAGGGTAGGTGTAGGGTAGGTGTAGGGTAGGTGTAGGGTAGGTGTAGGGTAGGTGTAGGGTAGGTGTAGGGTAGGTGTAGGGTAGTTTAAGGAATACTTCTCAAAAACACGACGAAGCCGCGAGCTGCTTGCAGCTCGCGCACCAAGCAAATACTAGTTATACTATATAAAACTGCATTACCACTGACTGACTGACTCACTGACTCACTCATTGACATAATTGTTCTCCCAGATGGTGAAGGGGGAGGTGGGTATATTTTGACAGATTCGTAAACAAGTAACTCTCGCGAGTATGGGAAAAGTCCCAAACCTCCCCTTTTCCTCCCCCCTCCTCCCCCCCTCTATCGTATCTCGGAAACTAAGGTACCCGTATTTTTTGTTTTTTACGGATTCGTTTAGAGGAGGCTCGGAAAAGTAAAGACCAGTTTTCAAAGTTGACCCCCTCACCCCCCTTCTCCCCCCCTTTAAGCGGATCTCGGAAGTTGAGAGACTTGGAACATTTCTTTTTTCAGATTCATATAAAGGGGCAATGCTATAGTCACAAACAAACCATTTTTCAAAGTTGACCCCCTGCCCCCCCTCCTCCCCCCCCCCCCGTTTTGGCGAATCTTTTTTTTTCAGTTTTTTTTACGGATTCGTTTAGAGGTGGCTCGGTAAAGTAAAAACCATTTTTCAAAGTTGACCCCCTCGCCCCCCTTCTCCCCCCCTTTAAGCGGATCTCGGAAGTTGAGAGACTTGGAACATTTTTTTTTTCAGATTCATATAAAGGGGCAATGCTATAGTCACAAACAAACCATTTTTCAAAGTTGACCCCCTTGCCCCCCTTCTTCCCCCTCCCCCCCCCCCGGTTTGGCGAACCTTTTATTTGTTTTTTTTACGGATTCAGCGTAGGGATCCCGAGTGGAGCGAACCTACGAGACCGAGTGCAGCGCAGGGGGGAGGTGGCGAGCGAAGCGAGCCGGCGACCTCCGTAGCGTAACGAAGGTTGAGTGGGTGAAGCGAAACTCAGTGCCTGGCGACGACAAGCAAACATTAGGGTTATGTGTTTTGGAACAAAGTGTAGGGTAGGTGTAGGGTAGGTGTAGGGTAGGTGTAGGGTAGGTGTAGGGTAGGTGTAGGGTAGGTGTAGGGTAGGTGTAGGGTAGGTGTAGGGTAGGTGTAGGGTAGGTGTAGGGTAGGTGTAGGGTAGGTGTAGGGTAGGTGTAGGGTAGGTGTAGGGTAGGTGTAGGGTAGGTGTAGGGTAGGTGTAGGGTAGGTGTAGGGTAGGTGTAGGGTAGGTGTAGGGTAGGTGTAGGGTAGGTGTAGGGTAGGTGTAGGGTAGGTGTAGGGTAGGTGTAGGGTAGGTGTAGGGTAGGTGTAGGGTAGGTGTAGGGTAGGTGTAGGGTAGGTGTAGGGTAGGTGTAGGGTAGGTGTAGGGTAGGTGTACCCGCGAGCTGCTTGCAGCTCGCGCACCAAGCAAATACTAGTTATACTATATAAAACTGCATTACCACTGACTCACTGACTCACTCACTGACTCATTGACATAATTGTTCTCCCAGATGGTGAAGGGGGAGGTGGGTATATTTTGACAGATTCGTAAACAAGTAACTCCCGTGAGTATGGGAAAAGTCCCAAACCTCCCCTTTTCCTCCCCCCTCCTCCCCCCCTCTATCGTATCTCGGAAACTAAGGTACCCGTATTTTTTGTTTTTTACGGATTCGTTTAGAGGAGGCTCGCAAAAGTAAAAACCATTTTTCAAAAATGACCCCCTCGCCCCCCTTCTCCCCCCCTTTAAGCGGATCTCGGAAGTTGAGAGACTTGGAACATTTCTTTTTTCAGATTCATATAAAGGGGCAATGCTATAGTCACAAACAAACCATTTTTCAAAGTTGACCCCCTGCCCCCCCTCCTCCCCCCCCCCCCGTTTTGGCGAATCTTTTTTTTTTCAGTTTTTTTTACGGATTCGTTTAGAGGAGGCTCGGGAAAGTAAAAACCATTTTTCAAAGTTGACCCCCTCGCCCCCCTTCTCCCCCCCTTTAAGCGGATCTCGGAAGTTGAGAGACTTGGAACATTTTTTTTTTCAGATTCATATAAAGGGGCAATGCTATAGTTACAAACAAATCATTTTTCAAAGTTGACCCCCTTGCCCCCCGTCTCCCCCCTCCTCCCCCCCGTTTTGGCGAATCTTTTTTTGTTTTTTTTTACGGATTCAGCGTAGGGATCCCGAGTGGAGCGAACCTACGAGACCGAGTGCAGCGCAGGGGGGAGGTGGCGAGCGAAGCGAGCCGGCGACCTCCGTAGCGTAACGAAGGTTGAGTGGGTGAAGCGAAACTCAGTGCCTGGCGACGAATGCAAACATTAGGGTTATATTTTTTGGAACAAAGTGTAGGGTAGGTGTAGGGTAGGTGTAGGGTAGGTGTAGGGTAGGTGTAGGGTAGGTGTAGGGTAGGTGTAGGGTAGGTGTAGGGTAGGTGTAGGGTAGGTGTAGGGTAGGTGTAGGGTAGGTGTAGGGTAGGTGTAGGGTAGGTGTAGGGTAGGTGTAGGGTAGGTGTAGGGTAGGTGTAGGGTAGGTGTAGGGTAGGTGTAGGGTAGGTGTAGGGTAGGTGTAGGGTAGGTGTAGGGTAGGTGTAGGGTAGGTGTAGGGTAGGTGTAGGGTAGGTGTAGGGTAGGTGTAGGGTAGGTGTAGGGTAGGTGTAGGGTAGGTGTAGGGTAGGTGTAGGGTAGGTGTAGGGTAGGTGTAGGGTAGGTGTAGGGTAGGTGTAGGGTAGGTGTAGGGTAGGTGTAGGGTAGGTGTAGGGTAGGTGTAGGGTAGGTGTAGGGTAGGTGTAGGGTAGGTGTAGGGTAGGTGTAGGGTAGGTGTAGGGTAGGTGTAGGGTAGGTGTAGGGTAGGTGTAGGGTAGGTGTAGGGTAGGTGTAGGGTAGGTGTAGGGTAGGTGTAGGGTAGGTGTAGGGTAGGTGTAGGGTAGGTGTAGGGTAGGTGTAGGGTAGGTGTAGGGTAGGTGTAGGGTAGGTGTAGGGTAGGTGTAGGGTAGGTGTAGGGTAGGTGTAGGGTAGGTGTAGGGTAGGTGTAGGGTAGGTGTAGGGTAGGTGTAGGGTAGGTGCAGGGTAGGTGCAGGGTAGGTGCAGGGTAGGTGCAGGGTAGGTGTAGGGTAGGTGTAGGGTAGGTGTAGGGTAGGTGTAGGGTAGGTGTAGGGTAGGTGTAGGGTAGGTGTAGGGTAGGTGTAGGGTAGGTGTAGGGTAGGTGTAGGGTAGGTGTAGGGTAGGTGTAGGGTAGGTGTAGGGTAGGTGTAGGGTAGGTGTAGGGTAGGTGTAGGGTAGGTGTAGGGTAGGTGTAGGGTAGGTGTAGGGTAGGTGTAGGGTAGGTGTAGGGTAGGTGTAGGGTAGGTGTAGGGTAGGTGTAGGGTAGGTGTAGGGTAGGTGTAGGGTAGGTGTAGGGTAGGAGTAGGGTAGGTGTAGGGTAGGTGTAGGGTAGGTGTAGGGTAGGTGTAGGGTTGGTGTAGGGTAGGTGTAGGGTTGGTGTAGGGTTGGTGTAGGGTAGGTGTAGGGTTGGTGTAGGGTTGGTGTAGGGTAGGTGTAGGGTAGGTTAAGGAATACTTCACAAAAACACGACAAAGCCGCGAGCTGCTTGCAGCTCGCGCACCAAGCAAATACTAGTTATACTATATAAAACTGCATTACCACTGACTGACTCACTGACTCATTGACATAATTGTTCTCCCAGATGGTGGAGGGGGAGGTGGGTATATTTTGACAGATTCGTAAACAAGTAACTCCCGTGAGTATGGGAAAAGTCCCAAACCTCCCCTTTTCCTCCCCCCTCCTCCCCCCCTCTATCGTATCTCGGAAACTAAGGTACCCGTATTTTTTGTTTTTTACGGATTCGTTTAGAGGAGGCTCGGAAAAGTAAAGACCATTTTTCAAAGTTGACCCCCTCGCCCCCCTTCTCCCCCCCTTTAAGCGGATCTCGGAAGTTGAGAGACTTGGAACATTTCTTTTTTCAGATTCATATAAAAGGGCAACGCTATAGTCACAAACAAACCATTTTTCAAAGTTGACCCCCTTGCCCCCCATCTCCCCCTCCCCCCCCCCGTTTTGGCGAATCTTTTTTTCGTGTTTTTTTTACGGATTCGTTTACAGGAGGCTCGGAAAAGTAAAAACCATTTTTCAAAGTTGACCCCCTCGCCCCCCTTCTCCCCCCCTATAAGCGGATCTCGGAAGTTGAGAGACTTGGAACAAATCTTTTTTCAGATTCATTTAAAGGGGCAATGCTATAGTCACAAACAAACCATTTTTCAAAGTTGACCCCTTTGCCCCCCTTCGCCCCCCCCCCCCCCCGTTTTGGCGAATCATTTTTTTTTCAGTTTTTTTTACGGATTCATTTAGAGGAGGCTCGGAAAAGTAAAAACCATTTTTCAAAGTTGACCCCCTCGCCCTCCTTCTCCCCCCCTTTAAGCGGATCTCGGAAGTTGAGAGACTTGGAACATTTCTTTTTTCAGATTCATATAAAGGGGCAATGCGTGAGTCGGAATCATTTTTCAAAACTCCCCACTCTCCCCCCCTTCACCCATCCTCTCCCCAACCTCCCCGAATGGATCCCGAGTGGAGCGAACCTACGAGACCGAGTGCAGCGCAGGGGGGAGGTGGCGAGCCAAGCGAGCCGGCGACCTCCGTAGCGTAACGAAGGTTGAGTTGGTGAAGCGAAACTCAGTGCCTGGCGACGACAAGCAAACATTAGGGTTATGTTTTTTGTGTAGGGTAGGTGTAGGGTAGGTGTAGGGTAGGTGTAGGGTAGGTGTAGGGTAGGTGTAGGGTAGGTGTAGGGTAGGTGTAGGGTAGGTGTAGGGTAGGTGTAGGGTAGGTGTAGGGTAGGTGTAGGGTAGGTGTAGGGTAGGTGTAGGGTAGGTGTAGGGTAGGTGTAGGGTAGGTGTAGGGTAGGTGTAGGGTAGGTGTAGGGTAGGTGTAGGGTAGGTGTAGGGTAGGTGTAGGGACAACAATACGCGAGCTGCTTGCAGCTCGCGCACCAAGCAAATACTAGTTATTATATTATATAAAACTGCATTACCACTGACTGACTCACTCATTGACATAATTGTTCTCCCAGATGGTGAAGGGGAAGGTGGGTATATTTTGACAGATTCGTAAACAAGTAACTCCCGTGAGTATGGGAAAAGTCCCAAACCTCCCCTTTTCCTCCCCCCTCTTCCCCCCCTCTATCGTATCTCGGAAACTAAGGTACCCGTATTTTTTGTTTTTTACGGATTCGTTTAGAGGAGGCTCGCAAAAGTAAAAACCATTTTTCAAAGTTGACCCCCTCGCCCCCCTTCTCCCCCCCTTTAAGCGGATCTCGAAAGTTGAGAGACTTGGAACATTTCTTTTTCCAGATTCATATAAAGGGGCAATGCTATAGTCACAAACGAACCAGTTTTCAAAGTTGACCCCCTTGCCCCCCTTCTCCCCCCTCCCCCCCCGATTTGGCGAATCTTTTTTTTTTGTTTTTTTTACGGATTCGTTTAGAGGAGGCTCGGAAAAGCAAAAACCATTTTTCAAAGTTGCCCCCCTCGCCCCCCTTCTCCCCCCCTTTAAGCGGATCTCGAAAGTTGGAACATTTGGAACGTTTCTTTTTTCATATTCATATAAAGGGGCAATGCTATAGTCACAAACGAACCAGTTTTCAAAGTTGACCCCCTTGCCCCCCTTCTTCCCCCTCCCCCCCCCCGTTTTGGCGAATCTTTTTTTTTGTTTTTTTTACTGATTGAGCCGGCGACCTCCGTAGCGTAACGAAGGTTGAGTGGGTGAAGCGAAACTCAGTGCCTGGCGACGACAAGCAAACATTAGGGTTATGTTTTTTGGAACAAAGTTTAGGGTAGGTGTAGGGTAGGTGTAGAGTAGGTGTAGGGTACGTGTAGGGTACGTGTAGGGTACGTGTAGGGTACGTGTAGGGTACGTGTAGGGTACGTGTAGGGTACGTGTAGGGTACGTGTAGGGTACGTGTAGGGTACGTGTAGGGTACGTGTAGGGTACGTGTAGGGTACGTGTAGGGTACGTGTAGGGTACGTGTAGGGTACGTGTAGGGTACGTGTAGGGTACGTGTAGGGTACGTGTAGTGTACGTGTAGGGTACGTGTAGGATACGTGTAGGGTACGTGTAGGGTACGTGTAGGGTACGTGTAGGGTACGTGTAGGGTACGTGTAGGGTACGTGTAGGGTACGTGTAGGGTACGTGTAGGGTACGTGTAGGGTACGTGTAGGGTACGTGTAGGGTACGTGTAGGGTACGTGTAGGGTACGTGTAGGGTACGTGTAGGGTACGTGTAGGGTACGTGTAGGGTAGGTATAGGGTAGGTGTAGGGTAGGTGTAGGGTAGTTGTAGGGTAGGTGTAGGGTAGGTGTAGGGTAGGTGTAGGGTAGGTGTAGGGTAGGTGTAGGGTAGATGTAGGGTATGTGTAGGGTAGGTGTAGGGTAGGTGTAGGGTAGGTGTAGGGTACGTGTAGGGTACGTGTAGGGTACGTGTAGGGTACGTGTAGGGTACGTGTAGGGTACGTGTAGGGTACGTGTAGGGTACGTGTAGGGTACGTGTAGGGTACGTGTAGGGTACGTGTAGGGTACGTGTAGGGTACGTGTAGGGTACGTGTAGGGTACGTGTAGGGTACGTGTAGGGTACGTGTAGGGTACGTGTAGGGTACGTGTAGGGTACGTGTAGGGTACGTGTAGGGTACGTGTAGGGTACGTGTAGGGTACGTGTAGGGTACGTGTAGGGTACGTGTAGGGTAGGTATAGGGTAGGTGTAGGGTAGGTGTAGGGTAGTTGTAGGGTAGGTGTAGGGTAGGTGTAGGGTAGGTGTAGGGTAGGTGTAGGGTAGATGTAGGGTATGTGTAGGGTAGGTGTAGGGTAGGTGTAGGGTAGGTGTAGGGTAGGTGTAGGGTAGGTGTAGGGTAGGTGTAGGGTAGGTGTAGGGTAGGTGTAGGGTAGGTGTAGGGTAGGTGTAGGGTAGGTGTAGGGTAGGTGTAGGGTAGGTGTAGGGTAGGTGTAGGGTAGGTGTAGGGTAGGTGTAGGGTAGGTGTAGGGTAGGTGTAGGGTAGGTGTAGGGTAGGTGTAGGGTAGGTGTAGGGTAGGTGTAGGGTAGGTGTAGGGTAGGTGTAGGGTAGGTGTAGGGTAGGTGTAGGGTAGGTGTAGGGTAGGTGTAGGGTAGGTGTAGGGTAGGTGTAGGGTAGGTGTAGGGTAGGTGTAGGGTAGGTGTAGGGTAGGTGTAGGGTAGGTGTAGGGTAGGTGTAGGGTAGGTGTAGGGTAGGTGTAGGGTAGGTGTAGGGTAGGTGTAGGGTAGGTGTAGGGTAGGTGTAGGGTAGGTGTAGGGTAGGTGTAGGGTACGTGTAGGGTAGGTGTAGGATAGGTGTAGGGTAGGTGTAGGGTAGGTGTAGGGTAGGTGTAGGGTAGCTGTAGGGTAGGTGTAGGGTAGGTGTAGGGTAGGTGTAGGGTAGGAGTAGGGTAGGTGTAGGGTTGGTGTAGGGTAGGTGTAGGGTAGGTGTAGGGTAGGTTAAGGAGAACTTCTCAAAAACACGACAAAGCCGCGAGCTGCTTGCAGCTCGCGCACCAAGCAAATACTAGTTATAATATATAAAACTCATAGAAATATAAAATACAGGAGAAGTGGCAAGGGGGCGTGTCGGTGTCCGCGCGACATGGACTGACTGAGCATGTCATAGACAAATGGCCGTCATCGCGAACTAGTGCGCTTTCGACCGTGATCGTGAAAACTTATAAGAATGCCGTGTTGTTCAGTGGTTTCTTGTAAAAACCGAAGCCTAAACCAAAACTTTAAAAGCCATGGAATCACTTACCATATGTAAGTACAAGTATTTTTCTATATTTGTCTTTAAAATCATGAAAAAAAACAAATCCCAAAATATTTCTTGCGTCTACTATGTTATTTTGTTTTCAAATATCACAACGACAGTACTATTTTTGCGTTAAATACATTGCTTCTTAAACACTACTTATGTTTGTCGCTATGTGTCTGGACAAGCAATGTAAAAATCACAAAACGATACTTCACTAAGCGGACGCATCGCGTAGTACGGCCGCTGCTTGTTGCGACGAGTCAGTGATGTGCTTGTGCAGATCCACTAACGTAGGCTATCGACAACAATGTTGATTGACGAATGATATTATAATAATAATGTATTGCTATTATAGTTTATTTTTCAATTTGTCAACAGTTTTAGCCCGGTTGGAAGATCGATGTGAAATAGTGTTTATTACTTTTTGATTATTTTACAGCGTTGTAGAAAAAAGCGTAACCAACTTTCGTAAAGTAAGTTAATAAAATTTTAGGTTAATAATCGGTGGATTGTGTTTTGAATTATTGTATAATATGCTTCATCCTCGTGCTATTTTCTTACTTATTTATGGTCATTGTATTTTACTTCCGTCAAAGCTTCGAATGCACTATATTAATCGGCATGGTTCAGATAATATATTAGTGACTTTTGCTTAAAATAAGTCAACATATTCATGCTGTTTATTTGTTATGCATGGGTGTGTGTTTGTTTTCATATATTTAAGAATTTATTTACTAACTAGGGTTTTTATAATAAAAACCTTCGGGGTAATTGCGTTACACACTTACAGTAGGAATCGGTTTCATCGGACAGTTCAACAACATTCATTGCGTTATTTACTTTGTTGAGCAGACCAATTTTTCTGGATTAGAAATATGCTTCAAAAGCATTCGGTCTTGATTGATAGTGTGTTACGCAATTAGGGTGTTGATTAATACATGGCGAGGTTTAGAAGTAGCTTAGGATATATGTAAATGATAAATTTGTTGTTTTTGAACCATTTCAGCTTCCCAAAAGATGCGAATTTAAAAAAGGAATGGATTGATGCCACAGGCATGCCACCTAACTGGTTCCCTACAAAAAATAGCACCATATGCTCTGTTCACTTTGAGCTAGAAATGTTCCAGCCTCTAAAAAAAAGTCGCAGGCTTTTTGAATGGGCAATCCCAAAATTAAGAGTACGCCTGATTTTTGAAGAAGTGGGTTAAATTTTATTTTATTACTGCAAGCCATCCTCATGTTTTAGGGAATTCATAAAATCAGTCATTCATCTTTTCAGGATTCTATACAACCAATACAGCCGAGATTTTCCGATCAAAAGTGTAATGTAAGTAAACATGAACTTCTATTTGACCGATCACTATGATAATGAAATATTAAGAGTAAAGTCGAAAGCGCCAGGATAGCCCACGAAATTCAAATTTTCTTAATGTTTTTGCAGATCAGTATTAGGTTATAGTTGATTTAAATATGATTCCCGCTCGTAATAAATATATATGATTCGCGATCGTAATAATTTGAATTTCGCGTGCTACCTTAGCTCATCCCTCTTAACTTGTTGTGCGTTTTGTTCATTTAGCCATTACAAGAATTGAATGTTTTGGAGTTATCTGACCACTTAAAATCGCCTAATGAACAATCCGATGAGCCATCTCTAAAACGCATATGCCTTAATATTCACCAAAAGGAACAAGAAAGTCAGAAACCCTTGGAACAGGATTTGGTAAGAAGTTTTCTAAACTTTTACGTTCTTCTATGTTTTCAGAAACCAGCAGACGCTTCCGATAACATCCAAATAATAGAAACACCCCGAAAACGGAGAATGCGCATCGAAATTACTCAGAAAGAAAATATGATAAAAAAACAAAGATCACAAATTAAACGACTACAAAAGAAAGAATGCCGGTATCGTAAAAAAATTGCAAATTTAAAAGATGTTTTGGCAGATATTCATGAAAAAAAGTTTGTGAATTCAGACCAATCCGCACATTTAGAGAACCTCGGTGTGAATGATTTAATATCTCGTTACGAAAACACTACATTAAGTAATAAAATCTTAAAAACCAAGTATACGCCAGCTCTTAGAACGTTTGCTTGTACCCTTCATTTTTACTCGCCGAAGGCATACGAATATGTACGAAAAAAATTCCAGACTTGTTTACCTCACTCACGCACTATAAAAAAATGGTACGAATCAGTCGATGCGCAGCCAGGTTTTACTCAGGAATCTTTTAAAGCATTGAAGTATAAGGCTCGTAATACCGACTATGGATTGTTATGTAACTTAGTAATGGACGAAATGGCGATCAGGAAGCGAATTGAGTGGGACGGTAAAAAAATGCATGGATATGTTGATATAGGTAATAAGGGAACATCGGGCGATTACTTGGCAGAAGCTAAAGAGGCGCTTGTGTTTTTGGTTACAGCAATTAACGGAGCATTCAAGATACCAGTAGGATATTTTCTTGTAGCCGGCGTTACAGGAGAACAGCGATGTAGCTTAGTAAGGCAATGTTTAGAGTTGCTGGCAGAAACTGGCATTGAAGTAACTTCACTGACCTTTGACGGCTGTCCAGCTAATATTTCCATGGCAAAGGAACTCGGATGTTCACTAAATACAGAAAAACTGAAATCCTTTTTTTATCATCCCCTTACAAATAAACCAATATTTATATTTCCCGATCCTTGCCATATGCTTAAGTTATTAAGAAATGCGTTCGAAGCTTATGACATTATGGTCGATGATCTAGGCAGACATATAAAATGGTGTCATTTAAAACAGCTTAATGATATCCAAGAAAAGGAAAAATTGCACTTAGCAAATAAATTAAGGCGAGGGCATATATTTTTCAAAAACCAAAAAATGAAAGTGCGATTAGCGTCCCAATTATTTAGTGAGAGTGTTGGCGATGCCCTGATGTTTTGTGCTGAACGTAACATGCCCAAATTTCAATCCGTTGATGGAACTGTTAACTTTTTAAAAATTATAAATAATCTTTTTGATATTTTAAATTCTAGAAATATGATGCAACTTAAATTTAAAAAACCACTTTTTCCAGGTAATAAACTGCGAACATTTGAATTTCTCGATAGAACTGAAACTTATATAAATTCCTTACGGTTAACAGATGGTACGAAATTAGTGCAATCTGGTAGAAAAACTGGGTTTATAGGATTTTTGGTGTGTATAAAAAGCATAAAAGATATTTATATCCATCTTATTGAAAAAGAACAAAGATTACAGTACCTACCAGCCTATAAAATAAGCCAAGACCACATAGAGCTAATGTTTGGCCACATTCGCGCTCATGGTGGGTGTAATACTAACCCCACGGCCCGACAATTTCAGGCTATTTACAAAAAATTGTTAGTTAAATCCGAACTGAGAGACATAGACAAAGGCAATTGCACATCTCTTGAAGAAATATCTTTTTTAACATGCTCATCCGCTGTGCAACATATAAATGTAACTATTGAACCACGTTATACAGATGAAATTGTTAATGACAATATTGATCAGCTGTACGAGCAGGCACAATTTGACGAAGAAGTTAGTACGCTTGTCCAAGACTTGTCGGATTTTGGCTCGCAGGCCATTTCTTACATTGCGGGATTTGTTGTGCATGGTTTAATAAAAACTATAAAATGTGAGACATGCACTGGTGCGCTACTTGCCGACAAATATGAAGAAGCACATAATTTTATAAAGTACAAGGACAAAGGCGGACTTATGTACCCATCTCCTGATGTCGTCATGATTTGTAAGAGAATGGAAATAATCATAAAAACAGCTTGTCTTACCGATGATAAATTAACAGTTAAAACTAAAAATGTTAAACAGGAACTCATGGCAAAGGCTTTGCCACATTTCATAGGATTAGATCTCTTTGATAACATTAAGTTTCACCAATTTGAGCAGTCCCCAATGAATAATCACATAATATTTCTTATCAAAGCAGTCATGGAAAAATATTTGAATTTAAGATTACACTTTTTGACAAAAAATGCCACCCCAGTAATTTCAAAGCGTCAAGTGCTGCAAAAATACCTACACTTTACAGGTCAGTGAGTAAAACACCATAACAGGGTTCAACAATACGCTATGACAGCCTAAACCAACGTAACCGGATTTTAGATTTTTTTGATTTACTTAATACTATTTGTTTTGCTACATATTGTTTATCTTATTATAATATTTTCTGGACATGCAGATTTTTATTTATTTTGTTTTCAGGACACCAAAAAAATTTTCGTACAATAATAAATGGAAATATCGATAACTTTCCGATTTAGTCAATCACTAGCGTATATGTAAAATAAATTGCTTTTGCACAGCACAACGATAACGGTCGATGTTTTTGTGTGGGTAAGCTGTACGGCGCATGGTATATAAACGCTGTGTTTGATGGGATAAGGTTTATAATTGATTGTGTAGTACGTTCTGATTTAAGAAATGCGGATGTGTGCGCGACTGCGTATCTATTGCCTTTTCTCAATTGCATGTGTAGTAGTTGCCGTGTGGTAGGGGCAAACTGGAGACACAGGGTTCCGATATATTTTCGCCTGCCGGGCATATCTCCTTTTGTTTATTATATATTATATTATATAAAACTGCATTACCACTCACTCATTGACATAATTGTTCTCCCAGATGGTGAAGGGGGAGGTGGGTATATTTTGACAGATTCGTAAACATGTAACTCCCGTGAGTATGGGAAAAGTCCCAAACCTCCCCTTTTCCTCCCCCCTCCTCCCCCCCTCTATCGTATCTCGGAAACTAAGGTACCCGTAGAATGTTTTTTTTACGGATTCGTTTAGAGGAGGCTCGCAAAAGTAAAAACCATTTTTCAAAGTTGACCCCCTCGCCCCCCTTCTCCCCCCCTTTAAGCGGATCTCGAAAGTTGGAACATTTGGAACATTTCTTTTTTCAGATTCATATAAAGGGGCAATGCTATAGTCACAAACGAACCAGTTTTCAAAGTTGACCCCCTTGCCCCCCTTCCCCCCCCCCCCCCGTTTTGGCGAATTTTTTTTTTTCAGATTCATATAAAGGGGCAAAGTCGGAATCATTTTTCAAAGTTGACCCCCTTGCCCCCCTTCTTCCCCCCCCCCCCCCCCCGTTTTGGCGAATCTTTTTTTTTTCAGTTTTTTTTACGGATTCGTTTAGAGGAGGCTCGGAAAAGTAAAAACCATTTTTCAAAGTTGACCCCCTCGCCCCCCTTCTCCCCCCCTTTAAGCGGATCTCGAAAGTTGAGAGACTTTGAACATTTCTTTTTTCAGATTCATATAAAGGGGCAATGCTATAGTCACAAACAAACCATTTTTCAAAGTTGACCCCCTTGCCCCCCTTCTCCCCCCTTCCCCCCCGTTTTGGCGAATCTTTTTTTTTTGTTTTTTTTACGGATTCAGCGTAGGGATCCCGAGTGGAGCGAACCTACGAGACCGAGTGCAGCGCAGGGGGGAGAAGGCTTGCGAAGCGAGCCGGCGACCTCCGTAGCGTAACGAAGGTTGAGTGGGTGAAGCGAAACTCAGTGCCTGGCGACGACAAGCAAACATTAGAGTTATGTTTTTTGGAACAAAGTGTAGGGTAGGTGTAGGGTAGGTGTAGGGTAGGTGTAGGGTAGGTGTAGGGTAGGTGTAGGGTAGGTGTAGGGTAGGTGTAGGGTAGGTGTAGGGTAGGTATAGGGTAGGTGTAGGGTAGGTGTAGGGTAGGTGTAGGGTAGGTGTAGGGTTGGTGTAGGGTTGGTGTAGGGTAGGTGTAGGGTAGGTGTAGGGTAGGTTATGGAATACTTCTCAAAAACACGACAAAGCCGCGAGCTGCTTGCAGCTCGCGCACCAAGCAAATACTAGTCTATGATAAAACTGCATTACCACTGACTCACTGACTCACTCATTGACATAATTGTTCTCCCAGATGGTGAAGGGGGAGGTGGGTATATTTTGACAGATTCGTAAACAAGTAACTCCCGTGAGTATGGGAAAAGTGCCAAACCTCCCCTTTTCCCCCCCCCTCCTCCCCCCCTCTATCGTTTCTCGGAAACTAAGGTACCCGTATTTTTTGTTTTTTACGGATTCGTTTAGAGGAGGCTAGGAAAAGTAAAAAGCATTTTTCAAAGTTGACCCCCTCGCCCCCCTTCTCCCCCCCTTTAAGCGGATCTCGAAAGTTGGAACATTTGGAACATTTATTTTTTCAGATTCATAGAAAAGGGCAATGCTATAGTCACAAACGAACCATTTTTCAAAGTTGACCCCCTTGCCCCCCTTCTCCCCCCTCCCCCCCCGTTTTGGCTAATCTTTTTTTTTGTTTTTTTTTACGGAATCGTTTAGAGGAGGCTCGGAAAAGTAAAAACCATTTTTCAAAGTTGACCCCCTCGCCCCCCTTCTCCCCCCCTTTTAGCGGATCTCGGAAGTTGAGAGACTTGGAACATTTCTTTTTTCAGTTTCATATAAAGGGGCAATGCTATAGTCACAAACAAACCATTTATCAAACTTGACCCCCTTGCCGCCCATCTCCCCCCTCCCCCCCCCCGTTTTGGCGAATCTTTTTTTTGTTTTTTTTTACGGAATCGTTTAGAGGAGGCTTGGTAAAGTAAAAACCATTTTTCAAAGTTGACCCCCTCGCCCCCCTTCTCCCCCCCTTTAAGCGGATCTCGGAAGTTGAGAGACTTGGAACATTTCTTTTTTCAGATTCATATAAAGGGGTAATGCTATAGTCACAAACAAACCATTTTTCAAAGTTGACCCCCTTGCCCCCCTTCTCCCCCCTCCCCCCTCGTTTTGGCAAATCTTTTTTTTTTGTTTTTTTTACGTAATCGTTTAGAGGAGGCTCGGAAAAGAAAAAATCATTTTTCAAAGTTGACCCCCTCGCCCCCCTTCTCCCCCCCTTTAAGCGGATCTCGGAAGTTGAGAGACTTGGAACATTTCTTTTTTCAGATTCATATAAAGGGGCAATGCTATAGTCACAAACAAAGCATTTTTTAAAGTTGACCCCCTTGCCCCCTTCTCCCCCCTCCCTCCCCCCGTTTTGACGATTTTTTTTTGTTGTTTTTTTTACGGATTCAGCGTAGGGATCCCGAGTGGAGCGAACCTACGAGACCGAGTGCAGCGCAGGGGGGAGGTGGCGAGCGAAGCGAGCCGGCGACCTCCGTAGCGTAACGAAGGTTGAGTGGGTGAAGCGAAACTCAGACCCTGGCGACGACAAGCAAACATTAGGGTTATGTTTTTTGGAACAAAGTTTAGGGTAGGTGTAGGGTAGGTGTAGGGTAGGTGTAGGGTAGGTGTAGGGTAGGTGTAGGGTAGGTGTAGGGTAGGTGTAGGGTAGGTGTAGGGTAGGTGTAGGGACAAAAACACGCGAGCTGCTTGCAGCTCGCGCACCAAGCAAATACTAGTTATATTATATAAAACTGCATTACCACTGACTCATTGACATAATTGTTCTCCCAGATGGTGGATGGGGAGGTGTAGGGTAGGTGTAGGGTAGGTGTAGGGTAGGTGTAGGGTAGGTGTAGGGTAGGTGTAGGGTAGGTGTAGGGTAGGTGTAGGGTAGGTGTAGGGTAGGTGTAGGGTAGGTGTAGGGTAGGTGTAGGGTAGGTGTAGGGTAGGTGTAGGGTAGGTGTAGGGTAGGTGTAGGGTAGGTGTAGGGTAGGTGTAGGGTAGGTGTAGGGTAGGTGTAGGGTAGGTGTAGGGTAGGTGTAGGGTAGGTGTAGGGTAGGTGTAGGGTAGGTGTAGGGTAGGTGTAGGGTAGGTGTAGGGTAGGTGTAGGGTAGGTGTAGGGTAGGTGTAGGGTAGGTGTAGGGTAGGTGTAGGGTAGGTGTAGGGTAGGTGTAGGGTAGGTGTAGGGTAGGTGTAGGGTAGGTGTAGGGTAGGTGTAGGGTAGGTGTAGGGTAGGTGTAGGGTAGGTGTAGGGTAGGTGTAGGGTAGGTGTAGGGTAGGTGTAGGGTAGGTGTAGGGTAGGTGTAGGGTAGGTGTAGGGTAGGTGTAGGGTAGGTGTAGGGTAGGTGTAGGGTAGGTGTAGGGTAGGTGTAGGGTAGGTGTAGGGTAGGTGTAGGGTAGGTGTAGGGTAGGTGTAGGGTAGGTGTAGGGTAGGTGTAGGGTAGGTGTAGGGTAGGTGTAGGGTAGGTGTAGGGTAGGTGTAGGGTAGGTGTAGGGTAGGTGTAGGGTAGGTGTAGGGTAGGTGTAGGGTAGGTGTAGGGTAGGTGTAGGGTAGGTGTAGGGTAGGTGTAGGGTAGGTGTAGGGTAGGTGTAGGGTAGGTGTAGGGTAGGTGTAGGGTAGGTGTAGGGTAGGTGTAGGGTAGGTGTAGGGTAGGTGTAGGGTAGGTGTAGGGTAGGTGTAGGGTAGGTGTAGGGTAGGTGTAGGGTAGGTGTAGGGTAGGTGTAGGGTAGGTGTAGGGTAGGTGTAGGGTAGGTGTAGGGTAGGTGTAGGGTAGGTGTAGGGTAGGTGTAGGGTAGGTGTAGGGTAGGTGTAGGGTAGGTGTAGGGTAGGTGTAGGGTAGGTGTAGGGTAGGTGTAGGGTAGGTGTAGGGTAGGTGTAGGGTAGGTGTAGGGTAGGTGTAGGGTAGGTGTAGGGTAGGTGTAGGGTAGGTGTAGGGTAGGTGTAGGGTAGGGACAACAACAAGCAAATACTAGTTATTCTATATAATTGAAAACTTTCTCTTGCTATGAGCGGGAATGTAATTTCGAAAACAATATATTTTAAGCGGTGGTAGGCTCCGCAAGGGGCCGCCTGGCTCGCGACCACCATCCCACCCGAGTCCGGCGCCAAGCAGCTTGCTGTGTTCCGTCGGTGTGTGGGACTGCCAGTGCCTTTGGGGGAGAAGGAGGATGTCAGTTGCGCTGTTCAGAACCGGTCTTGGTCTCTGGGAAAAACTTACCGGATAACTCATTTTGGAGGGTAGTGGGATCCGAAGCACGGTGCCAGCCGTTGGCCGACCGCAGTCAGTAGGGGGCCCAAGTAGCACGCCAGCCACGTGCCAAAGGCTGCCCCGCCAACTCGCGAAAAATCTCGGTATGCTCCACCGTGCCAGCTGGCGACTGGATGGGAGGACCCGGTGGCCATATCCGGGGGGGTTCGGGCGTCCCCGCAGTCTCCAAATGAGTTCCCCATAGGTTGGGTTATCTCTAGTGTTCCACTTGGTTCACTGAGCAGCGCCTCGACAGTTCGACTTCTTCCGCAGCAAACTCTTGAACAAATGACCAAAGCAAAAATGAAGAATATGGTGAAACAACGGCTGCACTTCCTCCCACTAAAAGTGCACCTCACTAACATCAGGGGGTTGCACTCTAATCTCGATCCGGTCCACCACCACCTTGAGACCGAGAAGCCGCACCTGTTTTTCCTAACGGAGACGAAGATAACAACCCCGTCGGACGTGGCGTACCTCAACTACCCGGGTTACTCTCTTGAACACAAGTTCAAGAAGCAAGCTGGGGTCTGTGTGTACGTCCGCGATGACATTTGTTGTCGTCGTCTCCGTTGCTTTGAGAAATCGGGATTTTCTGCTATATGGCTGCTTGTGGACACTGGCGTGGAGAAATCTCTCTACATCGGCGTCTACCGATCGCACGCCGGTGACCAGGAGACGACAGCGCTCTTTAATTGCCTCGTGGAGTCGGCTGACATAGCCCAGCAAAGGTACCCAACAGCGAAGCTTAATTTTCTGGGGGACTTTAACGCCCATCATAAAGAGTGGCTGTACCCGTACCGGAAAACTGACCATGCCGGGTTAGAGGCGCGCAAGTTTTCTCTATCGCTAGATCTAACCCAGCTGGTGAATGTGGCAACGCGGGTACCGGATGTTGACGGCCATACACCCAACTGTTTAGACCTTCTCCTGACAACTGATCCGGACAGTCATTCGGTGTCGGTCTCAGCCCCGCTGGGAACGTCTGACCACTGTCTGGTGAAATCCGTATCGACTTGCTCTCCTCCAGATGAGAGCCCTAGAGGCACAAGGCGAGTATGGCGATACGAGTCAGCAGACTGGGACGAGATGCGGCACTTTTTTGCGTCTTATCCTTGGCGGCATGTGTGCTTCTCCTCGAGTGACCCCTCGAGCTGTGCCGACGCGGTTGCGGATGTGATTCGGCAGGGAATGGAATATTTCATTCCATTTTCCGACATTCCGCTCGGTCACAAATCCCGCCCTTGGTATAATGCAGAATGCGCCCACGCTGAGGCCCGAAAAGAATCTGCCTACCAAGCCTGGGTCGGGGCCCGTGACCGCAAAGTAAGAGCACGTAGGGTTCGCGCGAGGAAAAGAGCCTTTAATTCTGCCACCAAGTTCTGCAAGCGGGTTCTGCGTCGGGCACGTTTTGACCATATTGGACGTATTGGGGCCAGGCTGGCATCGCACCCTCCGGGTAGTAAACAGTTCTGGTCCCTGTCTAAAGCGGTTGAAGCGAATTTCTGTCGACCCACTTTACCTCCAATGCTGAAACCTGATGGGTCGCTGGCTCACTCTGCGAGTGAGAAAGCAAATTTATTTGCATCTCTCTTTGCTAGCAATTCGCGTCTGGAGGCTGGCTCCAAGCAACCACCTACTATACCTCACTGTGACTCTTCGATGCCGGAGATCGCTGTGCACACTAAAGAGGTCCGGAGAGTATTGTCCAGTCTAGACGTGAACAAGGCCAGCGGGCCTGACGGCATTCCAGCGAGAGTGCTGAGGCAGTGTGCGCCTGAACTGTCTCCTGTATTGACACGCTTGTTCCGCCTCTCTCTTGTAAAAAGAACGGTGCCGAAATCCTGGAAGCTTGCAAATGTGCAACCAGTGCCCAAAAAAGGCAACCGTGCAGACCCTGCCCATTACCGTCCGATCGCCATTACCTCCATTCTGTGCAAAGTTATGGAAAGGGTACTGAACAGCAAGTTGCTGACCTACCTTGAAGACAATAATCTCCTCAGTGACCGTCAATATGGCTTTCGCCGGGGACGGTCAACTGGCGATCTTCTTGTGTATGTCACGCACTGCTGGGGCGAAGCCATCGAGAGACACGGCGAAGCACTTGCTGTATCGCTTGATATCTCGAAGGCCTTTGACAGGGTCTGGCACGCGAGTCTGCTTAGTAAGCTTCCTGCATATGGCATCCCTGCTGGTTTTTGTAGCTGGATATCAGACTTCCTCAGTGAACGGTCGATCCGAGTAGTCATTGACGGCTGCTCCTCTGACCTTATGGCTATTGATGCCGGAGTTCCTCAGGGGTCTGTTCTCTCTGCAACTCTTTTCCTGCTGCACATCAATGACCTTCTTCAGCCTGGTATTGTTGGGTACGCAGATGACAGTACTGTTTCAGAGAGATACTTGTCCAGCGCAAAAACCAGCGTGGATGAGGTTCGTTCCTTGAGAGAGTCTATGGTGGAGCGGACAGATTTGACCTTAAGCCTTGTCTCCCAGTGGGGTGATGACAATCTGGTCTCCTTTAACGCCACCAAAACACAGGCGTGTCTTTTTACCGCTAAAAGGAGTCTTTTCGATCAAACTCCTACTTTTCGGGGTACGTCTGTTCCTGTGACTGATCGGCTCGAGCTCCTAGGCATGGAGTTGACATCCAGTCTCAACTTTGGCGCCTCCATTGAGTACAAAGCCCAAATTGCGGCCAAAAAACTAGGCATCCTAAATAAAGTGAAGCGATACTTTACGCCTGGACAGCTTTTAACCCTATACAAAGCGCAAGTCCGATCCTGCATGGAGTATTGCAGCCACCTTTGGGATGGCTCTGCTAAATATCAGCTTGCCGCGCTTGACTCGGTGGAACGCAGAGCCAGGAGGCTCATTGGCGACGTTGAGCTGGCGGGTGCCAGGCTTCACAGCTTGGCTCATCGCCGCAAGGTTGCCTGCTTGTCGGTCTTCTACAGACTGTACTTCGGTGAGTGTGCTGAAGAACTCCACGACCTCATCCCACCAGCCCCCTTCTACCATCGGACATCTAGACGCACTGCAAGTTATCATCCTTACCTTGTTGCCATTCCACCAATTCGCACCAAACGCTTCCAAACATCCTTCATAATGCGCACAGCGAATGAATGGAACTCGCTACCTGCGTCAGTGTTTCCGAACGCATTCAACCCGAATCTCTTCAAAGTTAGAGTGAACAGGCTTCTTCTGGGTAAGCTCACTCCATCGTCGACTCTGTCTCTGTCACCTTTGACCTAGACTAGAGTCAAGAGCAAACCCATCACAAATAAAAAAAAAATAAAAAAAAAATATTTTTCGGTGACCCGAGCTTTTGTTCTCAGTAGCTTGTAGATGCGCTGAAGGTCTGTCTCTGTATTTTCGATAAGTAGTGCTAAATCTTGAGGCATTTGCCCATGGATAATTTGTAGTTCTCGTTTGAGCTGCGCTGGTGTCAGTAAATTCAGACTGATTTGTCCATGGTATATTTCCGTTATTGTATCTATTAAAGTTTCCTGTATCTGTTTCAAGTTTTGCATCATATTAATGGTAGCTATAGAGACAGAAGACCCAGCGGGCTATGGAAAGGAGTATCCTGAATATTAGGCTGAAGGATAAGCAAAAGTCAGAAAAGATAAGGAAAAAAACCAAAGTTATAGATGCTCTCCAGCATATGAAACGACTGAAGTGGAAGTGGGCAGGGCATGTGGCAAGATTGTCAGATGGTAGGTGGACTGAATTAGTCACTAATTAGCTAGGCCCAAGTGGCAAGAGAGCCAGAGGACGCCCTAGAGAACGTTGGATAGATGAAATAAAAAGAAATGCTGGAGAAGACTGGAAAAAACTAGCGAAGACAAGAAAAACCTGGAAATTGTTGGAGGAGGCCTATACCCGCCAGGGGCCTTAACTAAAAATTATGTAAATTTGTGTACCTAATGTTAAGAAACTCTATGTATGTTAAGGAAATAATAAAGGTTTTAATAATAATAATAGAGACTAATGTGAATTCCTGTTGTGTAGTCATCACATCGATTTCCTGTTGCAGCTTACTGTTAACGTTGTCTAAAGCATTTAAATGTTTATTTATGGTTTTGTGTTGCTTTGCTATTGTTTCTTCAGTTCTTTGTAGTACATTGTGCTCTGCTTCGACGATAGATGTCAAGTTTTTCCATAACTGACCTTGGTGTTTTAGATTGCGGTGCACAAGTTCAATGTCCTGTCTGTATTTTTCTGCGAAACTTTCGTCTAATACTCCGAACAATGAGTTTGCAATTGAGCCGACTGCGTTGATAAGGCCGCGTCGTGTTCGTAAGCGCTCGCCGTAATGCTGGCTAAGCAACAGCTGGTTGTAGTATTGCAGTTCGTTGTAATCGTGACGTATTTGTAGGAGTATCATATGACAGTGACTAGATTCCATAATTGGTTCGCATGTTCTATCAAGGTAGCTTGTAAAGTCCTTGATGGCTTTGTCTCCTTGCCAGTATGGAGACATGTCAAAATATGTGACTAGTTTCCACTTGTCCCGAATTAATTGTACTTTCCCCACAGTGTCAAAATACAACGTTTTGTTGGTATCGAATTGCGTGATATTATATGTAGCTGTGGTTGGTAATATTATGGTAATATTATACCTAAGAACAGTAAAAGTGATACTGCAATGTTTACGATCTTGGGGTAGGTACTGTACGTTCTGGTGTTTGGTTGCGGGCGATTACGTGGTTCCTTTTCGGATCTAGTACTTTGATGTAGTGGTTGTTCTTCTGGTATGTTTGGTTCCGTTTGGTTTAAAGGTAGAACTGATAATTTAACTACAAGGCGCTTCATGTAGCAGTTTTTGGTTTTTAGAGTGACTACTCTGACAAGTTCATCTTTCCCTGGATGGACTTCCATCACACGACCCATTGGCCATTTTCCTGCGGGTATGTTGTCGTCGTGTATCATTACTAAATCACCCACGATGACATTCTTCTGTTGTTTCGTCCATTTGTTTCTGGTTGATAGTTGAGTCAAGTACTCTGTTTTCCATCTCTTCCATAAATCTTCGAATAGTTTTGACACTAGATGCCACCTGGTTCTGGCGTCATCTGCTGTGTCAATTATGGTTAAACCTGGTCGTGCTGATAGGAAATGGGCTGGTGTGAGGCAATTTAGATCCTCCGGGTCTTCTGATAGCGCACAAAGTGGTCGTGAGTTCAGGCAAGCTTCCAATTTTGATAGCAGTGTGATATATTCTTCAAACGTAAGTTTTTGTTGTCCAATCACGCGTTTGAGATGGTGTTTGAGACTTCGCACGGCTCTTTCCCAAAGTCCTCCCGCATGAGGCCAGGAAGGTGCGTTGAAATGCCATTCAATGTTTAGCTCTGTTATTTCTCTAAAGAATGAGTCATTGAAAACTTTTTGAAGTTGGTCGTATTCTTCTTGCAGCATTCTGTAGGCTCCAACAAAATTAGTTCTATTGTCACTATAGATATGACGTGGAGCTCCGCGTCGTGCTGCCATTCTGTTTATTGCGGCTAAGAATGCTGAGCTGGTTAAATCTGTCGAGTTCTAGATGCACAGCCTTCGTCACCATACATACAAAAATCGCTATGTAGCCTTTGTTAGTTTTTATCCCGCGCCCTTTGCTTGCTTTCACTTCCACAAAGCCTGTGTAGTCGACGCCACAATGATAGAAAGCGCTTTCAGGGTTCACTCTTGATGATGGTAGATCACCCATGAGCTGATACTGTTGGATGGGCTCTTGCTTCTTGCATGTAACGCACCGACGTATGACTTTCTTTGTAGCCGAATATCCGCTGATTATCCAGTAAGTTTGTCGAATGTTTGACAAAGTAAGGCGCGCTTCACCGTGGTAGGTTAGGTTAGCTCATGAGCGTATTGTATTATCAGCGTGGTAAGTCGATGGTTGTGTGGTAATATGATTGGGTGTTTCATCTCTGAACTTATTTGTGCGTTTCTTAATCTGCCCCCTACTCGCAGAATATCATCTTGATCTATGATAGGGTGTAATGGTAACAGTTTACTTTTCGGATGCACGTTTCCATTCTTAAGTAGGTGACTGATGTCACTGGAAAACTCCATTTGTTGCATACTTTTAATAATCATCAGTTTTGCGCGACGGAGTTCCTGTAATGTGAGATAGGGTTGACGGCCTGTCTTGGCAGTAGGTAATCGTAGTATCCATGCAAAAACACGTACAATTTTTGCGAAGGAGTTCAATTTGTTTAATAAATGGTGTATAATGTTTGGTATGGTCATGGTTGTTTTCTGGTGTTTTCCCGCAACTACTGCATTAGACCGTTTTATCTCTAAGCTGGTTTCATAGGTGGTTTGAGGTATGTCATGGTTTTGGAATGGTTGGATCCATGATGGCCCTTGCCACCACAGATCGTGATTTTTTAATTGTTTGGTTCTCAACCCACGGCTGGCACAGTCAGCTGGATTTTCAATGGTTTTGACATAACCCCATTTTTCTTTTGGTACTATTTTGGTGATAGCTTTCACACGATTTGAGACGAATGGTTTCCATCTCGCTGGATCTCCTTGAATCCATCCCAACACTGCTGTTGAATCGCTCCAGCAATATATCTCCTGGTTATAAGACTCTAAGCAAGTCTGTATTTTTTGCATGAGCTGTGATAATAGTTGGGCACCCATTAACTCCAACCTTGGTATTGATATATCTTTACTAACAGGCACTAATCTTGCTTTTGCTGCAACTAGAGTTACCTCGCTAGCATTGTTTTGGTTACTGATTTTGCAGTATATGGCTGCGGCATACGCCTTATTTGACGCATCACAGAATCCGTGTAGTTGCACGCTATGGTTGGTCTTTATTCCTAACCATCGTTTTACTTCTATGGTATTGATGTCTTTTAATTCTTCCCTTAGGTTTAGCCACTTGATCTTGATATCTTCTGGTAGTGCGTCATACCAGTTAAGACTTGATGACCAGACGCTTTGAAATAGCATTTTCATGGTGATAGTTAACGGTGTGAGCCAACCTAATGGGTCGAATATTTTTGATATGTCGGAGAGAAGCGACCTTTTGGTTGGTTTTGGTAATGATACTGGCTCCAGTTTCGAGTCAAAGATAAATTTGTCCTGTTGCGGATTCCATCCTAGCCTCAATGTCTGCGTTGAGTCTGACTAATTAAACTCGTAGATTTGCTGGTTCCACAAATCTTTTTCTAAATCAGCGAGTAATTTTGGTTCATTTGTGGCCCATTTTCGTAAATTAAACCCGCCCTTGCTGAGTAGTTTTATTAGATCGGATTTAAGCTGTTTGGCTTGTTCCATTGTATTTGCTCCGCCACAGTAGTCATCCATATAGAAGCACCCTTCTAATGCTTTTGCTGCATCGGGGAAATTTTGTTTTTCCTCGGCAGCTAGTTGTTTTAAGCACATCATAGCCAAAAATGGTGCAGGCTTTGTGCCGTAGGTTATGGTTGTAAGTTGGTATGTTTGAATAGGCTAGTATGGTGAGTCTCGCCATAATATCTTCTGATACGACTGATCTTCAGGATGTACCATTATCTGTCGATACATTTTTTCAATATCAGCAGTGTAAACGAACTGATACTGTCTCCATTTTAAAATCAGCTCCTGCAGATCTTGTTGTAGGTTGGGACCTCGGTACATGACGTCATTCAAGCTGTGTCCAGATGATGATCTAGCAGACGCGTTGAACACAACACGCAATTTTGTAGTGGTTGATTCAGCACGAGTGACGCAGTGGTGTGGTAGGTAGCACTCGGGTTTCGTACTTATTGCTGACGGCATCATATGGTTTAAGTTATGATACTCATTCATAAACTTTGTGTATTCTGTTTTCAATTCTGGATCTTTTTGTAACTTTCTCTCTTAGTTGCGAAATTGTGCTATTGCTAATGGTTTAGTAGATCCTAGCTGATCCTAAGCTTCTGGTTTGAATGGCAGTCGGACTTGGTATCTCCCATTTTCTAGCCTCTCTGTTGTTGACAGGAAATATTGCAGACATTCATGGTCTTCGGTGGACATTTCAGTCTCCTGGTTGATGTCTTCAATTTCCCAAAATCTACGTAAATCGTCCGTCTTGTTAAGAACGACGTTACACCTGTATCGTGGTGTCATTGTCCCACAAAGCAACCATCCTAATTGCGTTTGTTGGGCTATTGGCTGATCCTCGCTATCGCCCCTCAAAAGGCCACCTAGAACTATCCTGCAGTATACATCTGCTCCAAGTAGTAGGTCCACTGGTCGGCTGGTATTAAATTCTGGGTCTGCCAAATTGATGTTCTGTATGTGAGGCCAAGTTGGTTTTATGAATGATTTATTTGGTAAACTTTTGATAAGGTTATTCATTATAAGGACCTCACCTTCTAAGGCAAAATCACTATGAATTGATTTAATTCGTATGTTCATTACTCCCTTGCAACTGTTTTCTTTTTCTCCTATGCCGAATACGGTTCCTTTGCAAGTGTTCGCGACGAAGCGTCATCAACCATACTAAATGGTTCATAAAAGTTAAAGTTTGTATGTGTAGACATGTCTGCTCACCACGGCGCGCCATCTAATACTGAAATGATTTTTAGAGGCACTTTCATATTTATACTAAAATTTTACCTACATTTTTTGAGATAGTAGTATGATGTTTTTAGTATTTGTCAGTATGTTATAGGGTTCAATAGTTCACCCTTAATAGAGTAAAAGCGTTAGAAAGCATACTGATAAGAGTTATCATAGCAAAAAACATAAATTTCTGTCGTACGATACGTCATTGCTCGACGACGGATTAGTTCCGAATGGCCCGCGAGGTGGCCCCACCCGGTATAAATACTTTTGGAGTTTTTTGGAAAAATTATAGTAATTAAAAGCATGTTTTTAAGGGCTTATCCTATGTACTGGACATGAAATCAGTACATAATGACGAAACTATGTGAAAACCACATAGTTTCTGCTATGTAAATATGAATATTGACTTGATATCTCAAACACCGAATATATGGTTTTAGGTCATTTTAGGGTATATGGGAGACCTAGACCGAGACAGGAAACCTATATACACCTCATAGTTAGCGTAGTCTTTTATATAAAGCCCATTTACTTGAGATATCAAGTCGGTATATAATAGAAAACTGCTGTTTATCTGGTTTTCGGCAAATGCTTACGGGTTTAGGTGCCCTAAGTACCTAGAAAACATATAGGTGTACTGGTAAAAGTACTACCATTGGAAAGCTTGTTAAAAGGGCTTCCAGGCGGTTTCTAGATGGGAAGAATCGCTTGGATAGTCAGCGAGATAAACAGTCGTGAAAAATGTAAACAACGTAAAACGTTGAAATTTGTAGACCCTTCAGGTGGAATAACTCCCTGAAGGGAATAGATGTACTCATGGTGTAAGTACTTTCTGATGGCTTGCTGGACTAGCTACCAAGCCATCACTTTGGAGCGAAAATCGCCCAAGTAGTTTAAGTACAATTCCAGAAAATAGGTTTCTGGAAATGTAATTTTTAGTCAGTTTCTGGCATTCCCTGGGACTATACACCCCTGGGAATTCCGAAAATAAGGAATTTTTGGGGACCTCCCGATGGCCCGGAAAACGCACCATCGTGTCGTCCCAATCTTGTTAGGGTTTTATGAATAGTTTCTCTGATAGCTGGGCGCAAAGAAAGTGACCAGCTATCGAGTTTGTACATATCGAGGCACCTTATGTGCATATAGCCTAGATAGACTTATATGAACACTAGAAATGTAAAGTGTGGTCTATCGGCTACCAGAATCCCCATAATAGGCGGTGATTGTCTGGTTAGCCTAAGTAGGAAGTCCTAAAGTCGGTGAAATGACTTAGGAATTTATAGATTCATTGCATAAGGGATGATATCCCATAGAAGATTCCCGAAAATAAGCTTTTTCTAGACGTCAACAGACAGCCTGCTATTGGCACCAGCAGGTCAACCCAACCTATAGATATCCTTAGGCTAGGTTAAAAGCTATTAAGGTTTTAACCGAGAAATATAGGAAATTGTTCCTTTATTTCATGGAATTAGTCTAGGGAAGCTATCAATACCTGGAAATTAGGTATATGGATTAGATACAGAGATAGGGGGCGTTACTGTGTTACAGTACGAAGAAATCCAGCTATTGATAGCACCGTGGAAGGGGTGCGGTAACCTTATTTACCAAATGTTGATAAGGGTTTTTTACAGAAATAAAAATTATTTTCGGCGAGAATTTGCGGGGCTCTCAATAATGGCACGGTCCGAGGGTATATACACCCCCCGGGCCCAAATAGAATTTGTAGTCATCCAAAGCTAGTCGCTTGTACTTGTCTTAGTAAATAAGAAGTAATTCTTATATAGAATCAAGTCTCAGAAATTGTTGAGAGCCCTAGAATCGTGCCGTGTACTGAATAACTTAGTGTTTCATTTAATTCATCAACTTCAACCCTTATGAAGACACCCCTTTCGATCCTGTCGAGCTGAATCTCGGGACCTGGACACCAGGAGTGCTGATCCAGAAGTAGGCAACCCAGAACCTGGAAATAACTCGAGTACAGCCAACACATCGTTGAATCGTTAGAGTCGATTTGCAACCTTACGTCGCTGCTGCAGCCAGGCATCCAAGAACCTTGTCTTCGTGGTGTGATAGGGGCGTTCAGCGGCAATGGCCAGAAGGTTTACGCCCTTCTTTTCTCGGGGCCAATGAACACGCTACGTCCAGCACATCTTATGGTCCTTGCGAGCCAGATTTTGGAGCCTGGCGTCCCGGCAAATTCGACGACGGACACATCTTATGGTCCTATCGAGCCGAATTTTGGAGCCTGGAGAGCCCCAGGACGTCGGGAACAGCAGATCCAGAAAAAACAACTGGGTGCCTGCATATTAATTCGGCTACGTGCAACACAACGTTGACCCGTTCGAGCCGAAATTCGAAGTCTGGAGCGCCCCAGGACGTCAGGAAGAAACAGTGGTGGAATTAATTTTTCGAATTTGGGGAAATTAATTTCACAAATAAACCAAAAATCGACGTGCACTGCAGGGAACAAGTCCTACGTGCCCTATTTGCCGCTGGATCTATGAGGTAAAATTCTGGAGACAGTTATTGAAAATACCCTAATTTTTCAATAATTTTAAGAAAATAGAAGAAATTTTCTGTGAGCCGCAAAATGCTGTATGAAGACTGATGCGCATCCTTGAAGCCCCAAGAATAGTTCCTGAAGACTTATCGCTGAAAACTACCCTTATGTTTTTAGCGATTTGTTCAAAAAACGAGCGCCCGTCAGAAAAATACAAGACGTGCGTTTAGAAGGCTGATGTGCATCCTTGACGATTGAAGAATAATTCCTGAAGCCTTATGACTGAAAACAACCCCTATGTTTTCAGGAAATTTTGAAGACTGAATTTTCGTCAGTGAATGGAAGAAACGTACTCTGAAGACTTAGATACGTTTCGGATGTACTGACTATGCGGTTCCTGAAGCACTATCACTGAAAATAACTTTGACGTTTCGGTGATTTATTTGAAGATTGAATTTTCTTCAATCAAGCAAGATACGTGCTCTGAAGATTGATGCACGGCTCTGATGCTTTGGACAAGCAGTTCATGAAGCATCACCACCGAAGAGTAACCTTGACTTTTCGGTGATTTTAGAATTTGATTGAATTATAGTCAATCAAATAGAACATACACGTTTATGGGAAAAATAAACTTGTATAAGCAGATGCCTGAAGTTTCCTGAAGACTTATCACTGACCGTAAGTTTTTAGTGATTTTTTATTTGAAGATTGAATTATAGTCAATCGAAGTGGAGGTTAACTTCTGGAGATCGTCGGTTCGAACACTGAAGCCCGGAACTGGGACTTATCTTTGAAAACAAACTTCGAGTTTTCAAAAGAAAATATTTGAACGACAATGCCGGTCACCAGATCCCAAGGCAAGGCGCCGGAGGCATGGACCGTGGAGTTGGATCAACCAGTTGGCATCAGACATGAGCTGCCGCCGTGTTCACCTTCCACAACCGAAGGGACCGAGCCGTCGGACGAGCAGCGCCATCTAGCGCCTCAAACTGAAAGCACTCCGACGCATCAACCAATAGAAACTGATCAAGCGGTTTCTACCAGAGTAACCAGATTAGAAGGAGCTTCAGACACAACATTGAAACCTTCTCAGAAAGAGAAGATTTTCGAAGAAGACAGACGTACAGCGATGCCGATGACTACCCGGGGTGACGCCCGTATCGGACATAGCCGTCCGCCGTCATACTCGGCCGCATATGGAGGCCAGGCGAAGACACGCTGGGTTTCAACCTCACACTCGCGCGTCTGCCTGAGGGTATCTTGGACAGAGAGGCGCCCACCAAGAGAGGTGCCCACCAAGAGAGGCACCCACCAAGAGAGGTGCCCACCAAGAGAGGCACCCACCAAGAGAGGCGACCACCAAGAGAGGCGCCCACCAAGAGAGGCGCCCACCAGCTGAGATACACTCAGACAATGGCACCAACATGCACGGCGCCGACAGAGAGCTGCGACCCCTACAAATACAGGTCGTCGACAGCGTGCTGCGACTAAGAAGTCGCATAGCAGCTACGCAAGGCGTAGCTGAAGCAGAGGCTAGATGTTGACCTGGCATTACAATCTGGGTACAACATTTACGCCAACTTAAAGACGATAGCGTACCAAGATGCTATCCTGAAGATAGCGACGCTATTGAATAAATAAATAAGAATAGCTCGCTGCGACCTTTACAAATACAGGTCGTCGACAGCGTGCTGCGACTAAGAAGTCGCATAGCAGCTACGCAAGGCGTAGCTGAAGCAGAGGCTAGATGTTGACCTGGCATTACAATCTGGGTACAACATTTACGCCAACTTAAAGACGATAGCGTACCAAGATGCTATCCTGAAGATAGCGACGCTATTGAATAAATAAATAAGAATAGCTCGCTGCGACCTTTACAAATACAGGTCGTCGACAGCATGCTGCGACTAAGAAGTCGCATAGCAGCTACGCAAGTGGTAGCTGAAGAAGTGATGCGCCCGCCTATATTACACGGCGACCATCACATAACGCAGCTGTACATAGACTGGACACATCGCAGTCTACAACATAGTGGCACCGAACTCACAATTAAATGAGGTACGGCAGCACCACTGGGTCGCAAAGATGCGACCAACAGCGGAAGCGCCTGGGAGCGCCTAGTTCGTTGTGTAAAAAACACACTATACAATGTACTTACAGAGAAACACCCCACCGAAGAGGTGTTGTCCACACTGATTTGTGAGGCAGAGTACATTGTAAATAGCCGACCATTGACGCACGTGTCGGTAGATGGTGATGATGATGAATCCATCACACCGAATCACCTTTTGCTCGGTGGGTCAGCCAGACTACCTACACCTGGCACGTTCACCGAGCAAGATATAGACAGCAGGAAAATATGGCGACGATCACAGATCCTCGCTGATATGTTCTGGAGTCGCTGGGTCAGAGAGTACCTGCCGGAGCTCCAAAACCGGCGGGAGCCACATAGTAGTGGGCCCAAACTTAAAGTGGGTGACCCTGTCCTGCTAGCCGACGGCCAGCTGCCCCGCAATACGTGGCCGCGAGGCCGCATTGTGGCCGTGTATCCAGGAATCGACGGAGAAATCCGGACCGCTGAGGTACGCACACTTGGCGGTACCTTGAAGCGTCCGGTGAAGAAACTCGTCCCACTGCCCCAGTAACCAGAGATACCGGAGCGGCGACCGTCCTCTCGGTGGGCCTGGCCGGCAGCCGAGAAATGCCGTCCGTCGCTCACCGAAGGAATGCAGCGCCGCGCCGACAACACTTCAAGTCGACACAGCGAGTCGACACAGCACTGCACGGCGGGAGATATGTTCGCGACGAAGCGTCATCAACCATACTAAATGGTTCATAAAAGTTAAAGTTTGTATGTGTAGACATGTCTGCTCACCACGGCGCGCCATCTAATACTGAAATGATTTTTTTTTTTTTTTTTTTCTACGTGGCATCTCGTAGTTCGGTCAAAGCGACTGACAACTACTTAACCGGACTTTCCCTGTGGAGACTAAGCTATATAGCCTCCAGCCAGGCACAAATTTCTAAACCTAAGCGACAACGCTGAGGGCTACCCCCTGTGGGGTCGAACCTCGGCTCAGGGCGTCGCTGGGGGGACAACTAAGGCTGGATCTTATTAAAGTGATTCTACCATCCGTTCGGAATAAGCCTACGTGGAGAAGAACGGACAAGAAACTCCAATTTAACTAACTAGAATTTAACTACGGCACAGCATTTCGCGGGCTGGCTTGTATATCTTGACGGGGACGTCGCGACGGGCCTCGGCGGCGAGGACGGATCGAAGGCGGTCTGTGTTTGAAAATTGTGCTGGTCTCTTTCTTGCTCTCTTGGAGCAGGGTAGTGGCGTCATCGGGGATGGAGAGAGCGAGCCTTGGTCGGCGAACTTTAGAGATTTGGGAGAGTTCATAGCGGGAGACCGCTTGAATTAGGGGATTGCTGTGGTTGACAGCTTTGTCGAAGAAGCTCTTTGAAGTGCGCTTCATGAATTGTTGAATAGTGGGGATTTTCAAATCGACATGGAGTTCCTGGTTACGAACGTACCAGGGGGCTCCCGTGATTTTACGGAGGAATCGGTTTTGTATAACCTGAAGCTTGTGAATGTGGTGGGGCTTAGTATGCGCGAACACTACGCAGGCATAGGTCATGATGGGACGGATAACCGCAGTGAAGGTGCGCAGCTTGCACCTAAGTGACAAGCCACTGCTTGCGTTTATCATCCCATGAAGTCTGCCCATAGCAAAGGCGGCTCGCGAGCGCGCCGCCTTAATGTGCTTGGCGAAAGTGAGGTGGTTGTCTAAGGTCACGCCTAGGTACTTGGCTTGCTCTTCCCAGGGGATCGGCTTGCCGTACATAGTCACTGTTTTGGTGGGTCGGGTTTTTGTGGGAAGGCTACGAGGCTTCGAGAAAATGACAGCCTGGCTCTTTTCGGGATTGACTTCTATTCTCCAGAGGCGGAACCACTTGGACAGGGCGTTGGCGGCTCTCTGGAGTTTTTGGGCGATGGCATTGGGTGCTTTGCCAGCGTAATAAAGGGCCGTGTCGTCAGCGAATAGTGCCAACTGGCCCTCTTTGGGTTTTGGGATATCGCTGGTGTACAGCGTGAAAGATATAGGTGATAGTACGCAGCCTTGAGGGACTCCGGCTCGTATGGGGTGAGGGGAGGAGAGTTCTCCCTCGACTCTATAGCGGAAAGTTCGGTCCGACAACCAGTCTCGAATGATGAGCACGAGACGATCTGGCACGCCAAGTTTGTATAGCTTATAAATTAAGCCATTGTGCCAGACTTTGTCGAACGCTTTCGCTATGTCGAAGAACAAGGCACCCGTCATCAGACCACGCTGGAAGCCAGCACTAGTGTGTTCAACGATGCGGTGCACTTGTTGGACGCAAGAATGTTCGGCACGAAAACCGAATTGTTCGTCGGGGATAAGACTTTTTCGCTCGGCAAAGTCTTTGAGCCGCCTATAAATAAGCCGTTCGTAGACTTTACCGAGGGAGTTTATCAGACTGATGGGGCGGTAACTGGAAGGCTCCGATTTGGGTTTACCCGGTTTAGGGATGCCTATCACAGTGGCTTGTTTCCAAGCTTGTGGGAAGATATTTTTGCTTAATGCAGCGTTGAAAATGGCCGTCATTAGCACTATTATATGGGCGGGGAGGAGTTTTAACACCTTATTGGTGATGCCATCTGAGCCCGGGGCTTTGTTGGGCTGAAGCCTTTTGATGACCTCCTCTACTTCGTCTGGGGTGACGGGAGGTAGCGGATCATCAGGGTCTTCGACGGGGGGGAGGGAGGTCCTGCGTTCAACTTCAGCGTCTACCATGGCTAGGTGAGCTGGGTCTACTGGTTGGGAGCTGGGTGAGCATTGAATTTCAAGACTGTCAGCCAGACATTCGGCTTTTTCAGTGTTTTCAAATGCTACACTCTTATCAGGGCGAATAAGCGGGGGTATGGCTGAGTCTTCAGCGGAGCGTAATCTCCTCTGGAGGTGCCAGAAAGCATGGTGGGTGGGCTCAAGCTCGCTCAGTAACTTGTTCCATGTCGCAGAACGGTGCTCATCAGTGCGTTCTTTTACAGCATGCTGTAATTCCCGCATGCGAGCTGCGTTTGCGGCACTGGGAAAGTTCCTACGGGCACGGACAGCTGCGTTCTTCTTGGTTATCAACTTCCGTATATCGTCCGGGAGTTTCCCTTGCTGGATGTCCAGCACTGGAACCTCCCTTGAACATTCGTTCAGGACAGATTGTACGTGAGTTGTAAGCGAGTCGATCGCCGCCGTCGCGTCTGCGGCTGTTTCTATGGACAAGGGGATTGAGTCTAGCTGGGGTGACTTTGCGGATTTCAGTTTTTCACTTACTTTCCTCCAGTCGGTGACCTTTTTAGTAGGGGGTGGCTGACCTAGATCTGGGAGGCCTGAGCGGTTGCCTAGGTCCATGATCACAGGGCGGTGGTCGGAATGGAGCTCGTCTAGCGTATCTATCGAGCGTAACCGAAGGTTAACGTTCTTAAATAACGCTACATCGAGGATATCGGGTCTATGTGCGGGATCATGCGGGAAGTGAGTGAAGCTCATTGGGGCTATGACGTCGTAGTGGAGGGATGAGCTTAGGTCCAGCACCAACTTTCCCCTAGGGTTGGTAGCGGTACTGTTCCAGGCTGGATGTTTAGCATTTAGATCACCCGCTAGGATAACGGAGTCACTTATGCTGAAGAGGGCAGTAAGGTCTTTTTTGAAACCTTCTGGGTTGTCGGGCGATGACGCCGAGTGAGGAGGGCAATAGGCGGAGATGATGGTGATCGTTTGATGACCAGTCATTCCTAGCCGACAGGCTGTGTACTCGAGGCACGAAGTGGGGTCGGGTGGGGTAATTTCGCTACAGTGGAGCTCATTTTTATAGTAAATGAGAGTGCCACCCTTGTGAGCGCGCATCCTGTCATTGCGAACTAAGCGATAGTTGGCAATTTTGGGATTGCGATGGTGGGGTTTTAAATGGGTCTCTTGAATGAGGAAGATATCCAGCTGATGGTCGCGAATGAAAGTGGCGATCTCATCACGCTGGCTTTGAATGCCATCGGCATTGAAAAAACCTAATCTTAGGGAACGTGGTTTGAGGCAATTAGTTTTTAATTGCGAACCCATTCCCCGTTTTTAAAAACTAGCGAGTCTAGTTCCCTCGTTATCGAGGGGTATCTATCAAATATCTGCAGGCAAGATATGGCGTTAAGCGCGTATGCTGAGTTGGTTAATTCAGCGTGGAGGGCTCGGGCTTCTGGAGTCATCCAGATCGCGTATGCGCTGAAGATAGTATTAGCGATACTGCGATACGAAGTCATGGTGGGCTGGGACAAAGGGCGAGAGCGCTCGCCAACGACGGTGGTGGGAGCCACCTTGTTGGCTTGCGCTGGGGCCGCTGTAGCCGGGAGTGGGCTAGGCACTGGGATGTTGAGGTCCAACAGTGCAGGTATGGGTGGAAGTTGAGTGGACTGAGAGGCCACCTGGGCCGGGTTGACGGCCCGGTGGTTCAATTTACCCCAAGGTGAAGATCTTTGTGGGGCGAGTCTTTGGGGGATTTGCGAGGAGGGTAAGCTCTTCGCGGGATTATCGTGCTGCTGACGAGCAGCGAAGTTTTTGGCCGCTCTGGGCGCAAGCTTAGGGGCTTTGGGGCAGCCCCTGTAGTTTGCTGGGTGTCCGACCTGACCACAGAGCACGCAGCTGGGAGGCTCCGTACATTCTGTGCGGTCTTTGGGGCGGGGGCAGTTTTTTGTGCTGTGATCGCCTGTGCACTTTACGCACCTGGGGGTGGCGAAACAATTGGCCTGGGAGTGGCCATACAGTTGGCAGTTATGGCACTGACCAACGAGATGCGGGCGGTAGGGTTTTTCTATGGTAATGCCCGACAGGGAGCACACCGTTTTTACCCTGAATATGGGGTTAAGTCCCTCTGTAGGGGTACAGGCGACCATGACCATGTCGTATTGCTTGCCACCTCTTGCCTTGTGCAATCGGTGGACTTCTATTACCGGGACATTTTGGGCTATTAAGTCCAATCGGACTTCTTCTGTGGGGATCTCCTTAGGGATTCGGCGGATCACCACACGGATTGCACGTTCCTCTGGGAGCGAGTACGTATGGAACGAAATGTTCCTGTCTTTAAGGAGGCGAGTTAGCTCGCGGAAATCCCGGGATGTGGGGACTAGGATTTTAATGCCTTGCTGGCAGGCAGTAGCTTTACTGTAACTGATTCTACGCTCAGTACAAGCGTTGGATACCGTGTTCCATTTCCCTTTGTCTTGAAGGTAAATGGGCGGAGGAGGGGGGAGCTTCCTGGTGGTAGCAGCGGGAGCTGTTACCATCGGGCTCGGGGGGCGGCTAGAACGCTGGGAAGCGTTATTGGGGGCGGGTAGGTCGTCCGGAATAGACGGCTCGGGGGAGGGGCAGGGGGAGCCGACAGGTGACGCAAACGGGGTTGCGACTATCACCGTCTTTTTGGCCTTGGGTTTTGAGGCCTGGGCCGGGGCCTTATTCTTCCTCCTCTTACCACCGACGACTTGAAAGTCGTCCTCGTCTGAGGAGGTGGGGGGAGGGGTAGGGTCCCGCTCTTCGTTAGCGGGGATGGGAGAGTCCTCCATGGGGGAGGCAGGGCGTGAGTTAGGGGAGATTGGGCGTGAATTAGGCTCTTCGGCCTGAGAGAGGGTGGGGGATCTAGGCTCTTGCCTAGGCTTTGCTTTGGGTGAGGGCGACCTCGGAGTGTCCTGGTCCGGGAAGGGCTTGAAAGCCCTGATGGGTGCCTCTATTTGGGCCGAAGTGGTAGCGTTGGGATGGGTGGCTGCAGCTTTGAAGGCTGCCCCATACTTCTTTCTCAATTTTGGGTCTGACAGGAGAATCTCCTGCAGAAGGTCGACAACTGCCGCGAACGACATTGTCGAGGGGAATAAATCCGGTGAAGCCGGCAAGGGGTAATCTTCCCCGGGTGGATGGGCCCGGGGATGTGTGAAATCCTACCCTCCCAGCCGGGTGAGACTGGGAGGTGAGTACCTCGGTGAGCCCTAAGCTAGTCTTCCTGCACCAATCTTATTGGGTGACAGGGTCCTACGGTACCGGTAAACCCACCGAAGGTGGGCCACCCACCACTTGTGTACCAAAAGTCTGGCACGTCGGGGTAGAAACACCCGACCGTGCCAGGTGTGAGCTGTGGAACGAAGCAGGGGTTGACTAGGCTATCTACCAAGGCCAACGATCCTGCTCCCGAATCCAATAACTGCCGTGCCCTGAAGGGGCTTAGCGGGTGTTTGGGTCGACACCCCCTTGGGTTAGTTAACACCGTTAGGTATCCGCCAAGGACCACAAGAGGTGGATTTGAAAATGCCGCGGCGCGGGGCGCGCAGCGGGGAGGCGGCGTGCGGGGGGTGCGTCGGCCGCAGTGACGTCACGCAGGAGCGAGACGAGGCGGGGGCCGGGGCGCTGGGCGCGCAGCGGTGGGGCGGCGAGCGCGAGGCGCGTCGGCCGCAGTGACGTCACGCAGGAGCGAGACGGAGCGATGAGTGGGGGCTCGCAGCGGTGGGGCGAGCGGAGCGGCAGCGGGCAGCGAGACGACCGCGCAGGGCGACGGCTGGCGAAGAGTGAATGATTTTTAGAGGCACTTTCATATTTATACTAAAATTTTACCTACATTTTTTGAGATAGTAGTATGATGTTTTTAGTATTTGTCAGTATGTTATAGGGTTCAATAGTTCACCCTTAATAGAGTAAAAGCGTTAGAAAGCATACTGATAAGAGTTATCATAGCAAAAAACATAAATTTCTGTCGTACGATACGTCATTGCTCGACGACGGATTAGTTCCGAATGGCCCGCGACTCCATTGGAAGTCGCTTCGCCCCCGTCAGGGGGCGAGGCGAGCGGTCACGAGACATGGTCTCCCGCCCGCGGGTGCAACACCGAGGCTCGTTGCAACGAACCCATCTTTGGGTAGTCCGTTGGACCTAGCATACTGCTAGCGCGGTCGAAATGATCCGCGCTAGCTATGTTTATGTAGTATGTGTGACTGCAGGCGCGCCGCGGCGCCCGTTAATGAACGGTACGCCGCCTTTTCACGACACTCTGGCGGTCCACCTCCGCCGGGTGAGACCCAGAGCGTACTCTGGGAGGCCTAGCGAAGGTGACCAGCGGCAGAAGTGTCGACTTTTGACGAACCTGCAGTTTAGTTATGTAAGCGCCTAGTGGCGCCGCCAATGTATGTAGGAGCGGCAATGTTGTGTGTTACACCGCCCATGAACCAATAGCGTGCGAGGTACTCGCGACGCTATTCGGTGCAAGTGTACTGGCGAATGTATAGTAATGATTGTATGTTTTTGCGACGTAAAGCGTGTCTATGTTAACTTAGAACAAACTTCACGCCGCGAATGTCGTGTGGGGTGGGTAGTGTTACTGTATGAGTAAGCAGCGTGTAGACTGTTGCTGCTTACTCAGGCGTCAAGTCCGGGAGGTGGATGGGGCTGCGACGTCTTTAATAAGGTCTCTAGGGAGGCGCTTTCTGTCGGGCGGGCGCGCGTGCCATGGCGCGATATCGGTGATATGGGGCCAGGCAGAAGCGTCGGCCCGCTTGAACAGATTTGTGGCGAGTCGCTCTATGAACTCGTCCAGGCTCTCTATTCCCGTGTCCCGCATCAACACGTCGTTCCTCACATAGCGAGGGGCGTCAAGTATGCGTCTTATAGTGAGGTTTTGTTGCGCGTGGAGTTGTTGCTTTGACGCCCTGCTAGTGAGGGCGTACCAAGCTGGGGCTGCATAAGTGAGTATGGGGCGCAGGTAGGTTTTGTATATGCCCAGCTTGGTGCGGGCGGGGAGGCGGGACGAGAGTACTGGATGGAGCAGGTTCCGAGCGACTCTGCACTGCGCCGCCACCTTTTTGACGTGCAGCCTCATCGTGAGCCGACGATCGATGGTCACGCCAAGATACTTGGCATGAGGCGACCACTCGATGTCGGCTCCTTGTAGTTTCAGTGGTGGTGGTAGGGTACTTTGTCCTGTGACAAGTGCCTGCGTCTTACCCACGTTAACGGATAGCCGCCATTTGGCCAGCCACTCGGGGATGTTGTCGAGGGCGCGCTGCATCTTTTCAGCTGCGTGTTTGGCGTTCAACGATTTCGTGACGTAGGCTGTATCGTCGGCGTACAGCGCTATTTTGGCCTCATGCGTTTTTGGGATATCGTCCGTGTAACGTGAGTAACACGCAGGCGATGAGACGGCGCCCTGCGGCACGCCAGCCCTTATTGGGCGGGGGGCGGACAGCTCGCCCTCCACCACCACTCTGAATGTCCTGTTGGTCAGAAAGGATTTTATTACACTTACCACGCGACGGGGAGCGCTAGAAGTGGACATCTTGTATACTAGCCCTTCGTGCCACACGCGGTCGAAGGCCTTTTCCATGTCGAGGAATACTGCGACCGCGTACTCCTTCCTGTTCATCGTAGATGGTGCAGAGCGCAAGACCGCAGAATACTTACGTCGTCGATTAGCTGTATTGGAACAACACTTTACAGAGTTCCATAATAATCACATGACTTTGATATCTTTTGGTGATCAATCTCATACATATTTCAGTACTGATCAATACGATCAAATGAAGGAGAAATATAACAACATTAAGACTATTATACAAAGCTATAACCCTCTCGCAAACAGACCGCAAACCCCGGAATTGAAACCTCCTTCGTTCCAACCTACTGCGGAATCTCAAACCTCGAACCTCGCATCTCACGCTGCTTCTAAAACCCCTGCTCTTGAAGAGAGTAAAGCTGAAACTCTCTTCAAAAAGCAAGCTACCAATTTTAAGGCTTTCTTGAGAACTTCTTCCAATATCAACCTTGATCTCGTCACGGAAAAATGGGAGTTTGAAGATATCCTGAAGACTATACAATCCCGTTGGGCGGCTATTGACTCGCTTCATTGGGAGCTGGACATCGAGTATGGCGGGTCAAACCCCAAATACGAAGAGCAATTCACCCATTATGAGGAGTATTATAACAAAATCAAGAAAGACATCAATAAGAAAATGTGGTCCGTTGCGCATATTGAAAAATCTACTCCCAAAATGGAGATAGTCACCTTTGATGGAAACTACAATAAGTGGATTTCGTTCAAAGACCTTTTTACCGAAGCAGTGCACAACAACCCCTCTTTGTCAAATGCACAAAAGATGCAGTTTCTAAAGAGTAAGATCAAAGGTGAGCCCGAAAAATTGATCCAACATCTCCAAATAAGCTCCAACAATTATCCTGTATGCTGGAATATCCTCAATCATCGTTATAATAATAAACGACTGATCTTTACATCTTATCTTAACAATCTCATGAATATCCCCGCAAACCAGCATCAATCATCAAATCATATAAAACGCATTCACGACACTACATATGAGAGCGTGAATGCTATCAAGAATCTGGGAGTAGAAAGAAAGAAAGAAAAAGTGTTTATTCGCCACAAAAACGACATACAAAATTTTTGACATCTTAAATTAAACCCTTAACGGTATCCAATATTAGTAAGTATTTAAATTATGTTAGTAAAGAAAAGTAAGATTAAAATTAAAAACCAAAAACCAAACTTGAGTACAGTACTAGGTTGACGAGTAAGTACAAGCAGATGCATGTCGTGACTGTGACAAGAAGGCTTCCACTCAGCATATTGCTGTGCCGTGGGAGACCCACAGCACGGCGCTGATTTTCAGTGGTCGCCTAGGACGTGACGTACGGAAACCAAAGCATGTTGTGTCTAATATAATACAAAAACATAAAACAAATATAGAAAGATAATATAAACCACTACGTAAATAATATATGTTGCGACTAAAACGAAAATAGGTATCAAGATAAAATTAAAACATAAAGTGCGGGTATTATTGCTCTGTCTCGCTCTCACACCCACACCGGCGCGGCGGCGTGGCGCTCGATCTTAAAAAGCCTTAATGAGAGCCTATCTGACGTCGTGCACACGCGCGCGCTCTGCTTATCGCACGTGAGGCAGCGCGCGCCACTCAGAGGCGCACTAGCTGGTTCGTTATGACGTCAGGCGGTTGGTATAGCTTGTGTGGTACGCGATTGTGATGACGATGGTTGACAACAACCAAGGAAGAAGAAAAAGTGAAGGTGCAGTGCTCAGAGAAGAGGGGCCCACGTCGTTACCCGTGAAAGGACTGTGATGCCGCCGCCTCGAACCGCTTGGATATGATGCCCATGAATTACAAACCTTAGGTGAGTAACAGTAAAGGTTAAAAAACTTCATTTATAAAATATACTTTGCCCAACCTTCTGTTCTTCTAATAGGATTTTATTTAAATGAAATTTAAAACTTTGTTTTGTTTTCAGCGATCTTATGGGAGGTGGTAAATCGTTCCAGCAGCGAGTGGCGGCATACTTAAAGCATCCTCTGAAGGCTGCGGTCCCACGACGAGGCAACGAGAGTGGTTTGGAGGTAGAACGGGCCGAGTAGCTGTAGTGCTCGTGTCTCCAGCTAAGCTTTTTAAAAAGGTATTCCGGTTTGTGTGTTTGTATGACGCCGAACATTAAGACTGCCAAATGTAATTTCCGTCGTGCAGCCATTTTTAACATGTTGTGTTTATTTAAGTACGGTGTGATATGATGCCTCCGGGTTATACTGAAGCAGTAACGCGCACACGCATTTTGTACCCGCTGTATTAGACGCTCTGTGCGGGATAGGAGACACGGCCCGTATACAGTGTCACAATAATTCAGTTTGGACAGTACCAGGCTGTCCGTGTCCACCAATCTCTTCCTAATTGCAATACTAAGGAGGTCTTTCACCCGGTACAGAACCTTTAATCTATAAAAACAATTTACAAAACCTCACTACACTAGCGATATGCGCCTCAAAACGAAGTTCTGGGTCCGTGACTAGACCCAGGTTGCAAGCGCTTTCCACCCTTTGAATGTTTTCTCCCATGATTTTAACTTCAGGCTTCGCAGAAAGAATTGAATTTATTTGATTTCTGCTCCCCATGACCATAAACTTAGACTTTTTTGGATTCAGTACAAGTGAGTTTTCCATAGACCACGACGCGATTTTGTCTAGCTCTTCATTTAGGGTACGTACGCCGGCTACTGTGTTACTAGTGTTAAACGAGAGATACAACTGAGTATCATCCGCGTATACATGGAACTTGCAGTTTTTAATACATGCAGTTAGATCGGCACTGTAAAGTATGTATAGTAACGGCCCGAGCAACGATCCCTGAGGAACTCCCCTTGTGATTAATTTCGGGGCAGAAGATACCGTGGAACCGTCTTTCTTGCGCAACTCTACCCGCTGCGACCTACCCGTTAAGTAACTCTTAAACCAAGCCGTTGTCCGACTGTCAAAACCGCGTAATATGTTAATTTGGCCAATAACAAATCTATATTAATTGAGTCAAATGCACGCGAGTAGTCGAGCAGCACCATAATAGAACCCTCACCACGGTCACGTGCTTCAAGGAGATTACCCACGACGTCCGCTAAAGCAGTCGCTGTTCCGCGTCCCTTCCTGAAACCTGACTGCAGTTCAGGCAGCATACCATGCTCCTCGAGAAAATCGGTGACCTGCAGATACACTACTCTCTCCAACACCTTGGACAAACATGGTAAAATACTTATTGGACGAAGATCTTTGTAACTTTGTGGGTTATTATTTTTTGGAAGAGGCCTCACTATCGCATTACGCCACAAATCAGGAAATGCGTTCGACATAAGTGATCTGTTTACTATCTCGGTTATTGTAGTTAAAGATTGTGGCAGTGTAAGAGTTAACATATCCTTCGATATACCGTCTATTCCTTGTGCATTTGTGGATATGTCTTTCAAGATATCAAATACTGTTTTTGTGTCAGTTGGCATTAAGGTGAAATTCGCGGAACCGAATTTATTATCTTGAAAGAAGGTTTGTTGGGAAGTGCTCACTTTAGGGTCGCCCGGTACATCTAGAAATGCTGAATTTATACCATCTGGGTCGTCAAATTGTTCAGTGAGCACACCATCGTCCCCACTTACTGGAAGCACATGTTTTTTCAAATTGTACCATAATGATTTAGAGTAATGTTGTCATTTATATATTTAGTATAAAAGGCTTTTTTCTCATTAAGTAAACCTACTACTGCTTGATGTTTAAGGTCTAAAGTAGTACCGTTTGTGTGCTTCCAGTTTTGTTCGGCGATATTGAAGGCGCGCATCATTCCTAAGTTTAAAAATTAATTTTATAATGTCTGTTATCCAAGGCGTTGGTTGGGTTTTGAAAATTCTGGTTTTAATAGGTGCGTGTGCGTCAAAAAGGCTAATGATGTGGGAATTAAATGAATGCACCATGTCATTCACATCCTGTAGTTCGCGGATTGAGTCCCACGGGACCGCCTCCAGGTCTCTCCTGAAATCGTCAGCCTTAATGTCCCTAAACGCGCGATAAACAATCCGTTTACGCGATGGTTTCTCTTTTTTAAAGACTATTTCGCATGAGACGAACGAGTGATGACCAAGCTCCACGACGTGGTCCACAGAAGCATTCCGATACGGTCCATCCGTACAGATAACGTCAATTAATGTGGCACTGTCGCCCACAAAATGCGTAGGCGCGGGTACGATCTGGTCCATATTACAGTAATCAAGGAATTCTTTTAGACCTTTTGCTTTACCATTGTTTGTGTCAAGCATATTAACGTTAAAATCGCCTAATAAAATAACATTGTCATACGGAGCCAATGCACACATGCTGTCCGTGATCGCGTCCAAGAAAATATTGATGTCTAACCAGGGAGGCCAGTATGCTGTTCCTATAAGTAGCTTTTTCTTTTTGGCTGTCATATTCATCCACATTTGTTCCACCTGGGGATGATCTGGATGGGCCCTTATTTGGGTGCTGGTCCCAGCTTTAATATAAAACGCGACTTCTCCCCCGCGTCCCCCACGTATTCCCACCGGGCGCGGTCTGTGTCGTAACTGATATCCAGGAACCACTGGCGCCCTGCCCTCCTCCCCCTCCCTCAACCATGTCTCATTGATCGCCATAACATCGACTGAATGGTGATCCATAGCGACAATAAACTCGTCATGATTCGTCGATAATGAACCCGCGTTCAGAAGTCCAAACTTAATATGCTTATTTCGCGGCATATGAAATAGAGATACAGCCATATACATTCAAATTATGCACAGTGCGATACAACAAGCAGCAGTGACAGAAGCAGTGGGTAGATAAAAAAATAAAAATGTAACAATAATAGTGGGTAGGTATAAATGCAAAAATAAGCAAATTATGCACAGTGCGATACAACAAGCAGCAGTGACAGAAGCAGTGGGTAGACAAAAAAATAAAAATGTAACAATAATAGTGGGTAGGTATAAATGCAAAAATAAGCAAGTGACAGTAAAACATGACAATATTATGGTATGATGGTGCAAATAAATAATATACCATAGGATCAAACCGATCCACGTACGTCATAATCACTGAGGCACACTCTTTCCTCTCCCAGCCATTACATGCAGCGCCAAGCAAGGTACCTCTTAAAACAATGTGTAAGTAACATGACAACTCAATGAAAACAAGAAATCCAAACACAACAAAGCAACAAAAATAGACATTAGCACTAGTTTTGAGTGAGCCCATCAACATCCGGTCCAAAGACATCCCGTAACTCTGTCTCATTGCGTATGAGCTTGGACTTCTCACCGGGACTGCGTCGGGCAAATATGCGGCCCTGTTTAGTCCACACGAATTGCCAGCCAAGACGTTGGCCCGCATCTCGAGCTCGCCGAAATAACTGGCGGTTGATTTTGGTTAGGCGTTCATTAAGGTAGAACCTACTTGGAGGACCGGGCATCTCGAGATCCGCGGTGTTGGTTCCCCGCCGAACTCTCACGGCGCGCATAAGCTCATCACGTAGGTCGCGGCGGACGAGTCGCACGACCACGGTGCGAGGGCGCGTCTCCACCAGGCCCGCAGCCTTCACAGCGCTCACCCGCCTGCCGCCCATGCGATCCACGCACACTATGTCTCGTTCTTCAATATGCACGCCCAACTTTGTGGCTATGAGCTTCACTGTGTGCGTGAGGTTTTCCGACTGGGCTTCCGGTAAATTGGAGATCTCCAGTCATTGCCTAGAAGCTGTTGATCCCGGTCATTTATCTCTCGCTTTAAATTAGCAAATTCCTCACTTGCACCCGATATATCAATGACTGCCACTTTCTGCTCAAGTAAGCCCATTCTGCAGTCCATGCTATCCATACGCTTATCGTACTGCTCAAATGACCCCTTCATATGATCCCTGTCCGCTTTGAGCTGAGCCAAATCTGTGCGAAGACTCTGAAATTCAGACTGGAAACGATTTTGCATGATTTGCAACTCTGTCCGCAACTCTTCCTTGAATACAAGGCGCAATTCAGCTCGCAGCTCCTCCTTAAAATTGCGTAAGGTGGTAGACAAACCAGAAGCAACATCCTTCGTATCACCTAGTGTGCTGCAACTCAAGACACTGGTAGCCATGTACTCCTCCGAGGCATATGCCTGCGCTGGCATAGTATCCGCCCTGGTCGGCGCCGATGCATTTCTACAGCCTGGACAAACCCAGGCGGGATTTATAAAACCCGATACCGGCAAGAAACCGCAAGCCCGATGAAAAAGAGCGTTACAATTGCTGCATTTAGCGGCCTCTAGTGGCGATATAAATTTTGCGCAACCACCACACTTTGCTGCCGGCATGTTGTTGATCCTGCTGATTTGGTACCCCGGAGTGTCAATAGATGGCGCTGACACAAACAATCCGTATAAGGCAGTTTAATGTATGGGATATGTAATGGTGTTACAACACCATGCAGCGCTGCACCGCTAGCAACACAACACACAGATCGGATTAAATTCCAAAGCCGAGCTTTAATATTTGCAAATACTATTTCAAGTCCGTTATTCACTTTTTGTATCAAGTAGGTAGTTTTTTTATCCACTTTTGTCCCAAGTTTATGTTTCTGCACTTTTCACTTATTTCTAAGCTACCACTCCACTGTACACGAACTGTGATTGATTTTGGCAATGAAAGCCAGACTTTAGGCAGTAAATACTATAGAAAAGAGCCCTTTTTTAATTTAAGATGTAAACAAACAGCTGACTGTATGGAGTCGATGTGTCTTCCTGGGACCCTTTCCTGGTATGTTTATTGTCTCAAAAATTGGATGCAGATACATACGAGGATTACCTACAAGCCTTAAAAGCCCCGCGAGAGTTGCCCGTCTTGGAAGATTTCCTTAATTTTTTGGAAACTAAATTTATGATGCTGGAAACTTCACGTAAGAAGATTGAAAATTCGTCGCAGAAATCACCCCCATCGCAATCTAACAATTACAAACGAAATTATAATTATCCTATAAAGAATTACTCAACAAACCAAGTTTCGCAATCGTCAAAGTCCAAACGCAAAATTAACTATCGCAAGCAATGCCCTATTTGCGACTCCAATGATCATCGAATTCATGCATGTCTAAAGTTATTGGAATTGCAACCTAATGAACGAAAAAATGCTATTGATAACTTGAAACTTTGCATCAATTGTTTACATTATCACGAAGGCAAAAAATGCCTTTCCGAAATAAGGTGCAAAGAATGCAATAAGGAACACAATACCATTTTGCATGAATCTTTTACGTCACATCGATCAGGGTCAAATGCAGCCACGATTACGAAATCGCCTTCTCAGCAGCAAGAAACTAACACAGTTGCATCGCTTCGTAGAGAACCCTCAGAAATATTGCTTGCCACAGCAATAATTAACGTACAAGCAGTGGACGGATCTTACCAAAAAATGAGAGTTCTTTTAGATCAAGGGTCACAGACATCCATTATTAGGGAAAGTGCAGCTCAGGGGGGTGACCATAAGCTCTTAGAGCGGTATCAATTTGAGATCGAATAAGGGACAGATGTATCTGACGTGTATACATCTGTCACTTACTTGATCTCAAATTGATACCGCTCTAAGAGCTTATGGTCACCCCCCTGTTGTTAAGACTACCGCGACGGAAATGTAACGGTTATATTTCTGGAATAGGCAATAAGGATAACAACTGCAAGGGCATGATTACTGTAGTGTATGTAGATGTCAATAGATCGCGCTACAAGCCGATAACAGTATTGTAATGTTGTCTCGTACGCATACGTCGCTCGGTTATAAATACCGGTCCGAGTAGTGGGGCGATCAGTCGTTATCGGTCTGTTGGCCTGTGCGGTGGTGCGTTGGCGAGTCGACTATTAATGTTGATAAATGTGCATATTTTACATTGGCGACGAGGATAAAACCGTAGAGTAAAATAAAGTTGTTTTTCTCTAAAAGGAACATGAAGACTTTGGTTACAATGCATTATATTCCATTCTATTCTATAATAATAAAAAAATAAAAAATAAAACAAGAAAAAAAATGTGTGTGACGGTGACAGTTAAAATCAGTGGCGGTTCGTTTTGAAGCGCATCAAATGTATACGATAAGTAGTGCACTTGCTGAGTAGTGCTGTGGAATTCAACCTCGTAAACACACTGTGCACACTGTTGGCACACAACACCGTCTGCGTCGTATTGTTTTGGTCCCACCAAAACTGAATGCAGTAGAAGTAAGCCCTTCTGCTTCGCGTCTACATGGCAGGAACAATGTGGGACTAATTTAAGGAGTCGTCTAGTTTTCTACGACTACCCTCAGAATCTCGAATACTGAAAAATAAGTCCAGAGTGGAGCAACAAGAAAGCTAGCAACAAACAAGGAGCTGGACAGGTCAATGAGGAGCGTGTGTATGTGTGGATCCATACACACGGCTCTTTATGCCAATCTGGTGAGTCGTTTTCATTCATTTTCAAAAATCGATCGATCGATGGATCGATCGATCGATTGATTTTTGTCTTCAGATCTTAATTCACTTGCTTACTTTTAAAGTAACATGATGATAGTATTAGATCCCGCGATCGCTATCTTTTGAAATCTGTAAATATTATAGAATGAATAATGACGCTTACGATCGCATACAAAGGATGCCTCTAAGTTGTGCTCCTAACGAGTTAAACGTAGAAAACAGTGAGAAGGCTTCCTCCACCGAGCAGGAGAGCACATACCGTAGCTCACACTGTACGCACTTTTCTGTAGTCGTACCTGCAATTCACTTGTGAGTTGTTCAGGGGGCGATGGGCAGCTGGTGGTGTAGCGGGGACACGGGTCTCATAGGAGATTCGTTGTATTGGTTTTGTAATAACCTAGAAGTCGTAGACTCTATGTGAAGTGATGTGTGATGATCACTTGAGGTTGTGACGATATGGGTGGCATGAGTGTCACTAGCTGCTGCGGCAGTCGTGCCATGAGCGTTGTATATGATCTAAGCTGATACGGTTTCTGATCAATTACTACTAAGGCTTAGAGGAACTTTTCGCTATCGGTGATCGTTAGACACTGAAGGCTTTAAATAGGCACGCTTAGAACTTGGAAGTATACACACGATAGGTTTAGGAAGATGATAGTGGATCACGTACTCACGTTCCAGTCGATGTTGATTTCGATAATGATATTTGATGAGCAAGCTGTAGAAGGTCGAGTAATTCAGTCTATCAGCCGTAGCATGTACCGTACCAGTGGTTAAGCCTAATCTTGGCCGTAAATCGGTATAATTGAGGCAACACAAGTAGTCCGTAGGTTCGCGATATTGCGTTTAGCTCTTTTGGAGGTCTGGGTCTAGATAGACCGTTGTGTGAGGGCAATACGATTGCTGGACGGTTTGAGAGCCGTGGCGTTAGAGGCTTTACTCGAGGGTTTCTGTTGACTTGGCAGTTTTGCTGCAGTAGAGTTTCGAAGTTTCTTTGGAACGACTGTGACTGTGTTCAATCAAATTCTAAAAGAGTTGAATTGAATTGGTTAAGAATAGCCTAGTTGGCCTTTGTGGCAACTGTGAGCCTAGGTGGCAACCGCTGGCATAACATAAAATCACGCATGTGGTGTATTATTGGGAAGTTCCTGATGGAGAAACCGAGTGACACTGCCGACCTGGGAGTCGAATCCGTGACCTCATGATTAGTTATTTGATTTGAGCTACATGATTAGTTCTAAAATAATAAATCAAAGAGCACACAAATGCAGCAGAACGTACCTACTGGTCATTAAATTGACAGGCAGTAGAATATAGCTACTGGTCATTAAAATGACAGACAGTAGAAAAAAAAGCTACTGGTCATTAAAATGACAGGCAGTAGAAAATAGCTACTGGTCATTAAAATGACAGGCAGTAGAAAATAGCTACTGGTCATTAAATTGACAGGCAGTAGAATATAGCTACTGGTCATTAAATTGACAGGCAGTAGAATATAGCTACTAGTCATTAAATTGACAGACAGTAGAATATAGGTACTGGGCATTAAATTGACAGGCAGTAGAATATAGCTACTGGTCATTAAATTGACAGTCATCAGATAATGACAGTAATAACAGTAGATTATGCCTACTGGTCATTAAATTGACAGCCATCAGAGAATGATAGTAATAGCAGTAGATTATGCCTACTGGTCATTAAATTGACAGTCATCAGAAAATGACAGTAATAGCAGTAGATTATGCCTACTGGTCATTCAATTGACAGTCATCAGAGAATGACAGTAATAGCAGTAGATTATGCCTACTGGTCATTAAATTGACAGTCATCAGAGAATGACAGTAATAGCAGTAGATTATGCCTACTGGTCATTCAATTGACAGTCATCAGAGAATGACAACAATAGCAGTAGATTATGCCTACTGGTCATTAAATTGACAGTCATCAGAGAATGACAATAATAGCAGTAGATTATGCCTACTGGTCATTATATTGACAGTTATCAAAGAAAAAAAAGAGAGAAGTCAGCAGTAGTGGTACTTTATATGTACATACTGGTCACACCCGGAAGACCCAAGAGATGAGATCTGGTGTGTAGAATACTTCACCGTTGCTGATTGGAACAGAGGCAGTGGCACGCGTCCGCAAATTCACTTACCGCGGGAGCGTCGTGTCATAGACTGGAGGTAGTGAAGAGGACATCGCAACAAGGATTGCTAAAGCACGATGAGCTACCTTCGCACTGCTGAGACCTGTTTGGCAATCGCGGAAACTGACCTGAAGGATCAAACTTAAAACTTTCTCAACTCAAATCCGTGCTGCTTTACGGTGAACGGTCACAAAAGAATTCTCACGCCAGATCCAAGTCGTCGTCAACCGCTGTCTTCGTCGCATACTCGGCATTTACTGGCCCGAGACCATCACCAACGTAGAGCTTTTGGGGCAATGCCACGAGAGCCCGATTGACCGCCAGATCAAGCGTCGTAAATGGAGTTGGATCGGCCACACGCTGCGAAGGGATTCTGATCATATACCTAAGAAAGCGCTGGATTGGAATCCCCAAGGCAAAAGAAAGCGTGGCCGTCCCCGTCAAACCTGGATGAGAGGAGCTTCCCGGACGCTGCCTGGCCGAGTGAGATTCGACAGTTGACCTCTTTCTCGAGGCTGGGCATGCCTAGCTGGACTATTCGTCCCAGGTAGGCATGGTCGTCCACGGCTGCGGGTGTGGAGGTTCCGATCTTGACGGGAATGGGTGCGACATGGGCGTTTAACCTCACTTTGGTTTTATCCAAATTAATTTTTGGACCCACTCTTTCGGCAGCTCTACTGAGGTCATCAAGCGTTGTACTGGGGTCCTCCATGGTCTCAGCCATGACAGCTATATCATCGGTGAACCGAAGGCGAGTGAAGTGCTCGCCGTTGATTTCGGTGCCTGGCCCTCTCCGGTCCGGAACCTTGAAGGCGTCCTCCAGTGTAGCGGTGGAAGGTTTCGGAGGTGGCGTCTCCCTGTACCACACCTCGCTGCGGAGGGATGGGTTCCGAAGCCAGGTCGCAAGGTCGGACTAGAGTAATGGCATTTTTGTGCAGGTGCTTCGGCACTCCGATGTACCGGTGGTCGATTTGGCGCCGTTGGAGGGACTGCAGTGCAGCCAACTTTTACGTGTTTCATAGACGCTGAGCGAAAAGGCAGGTTGTTGTCTTCGGCTCTCTGTATAGCCTGCCGCAGCGTACGTGTGTGGTCTACGGTGCTGGAGTCTGTTCGGAGGCTCGAAGTCGTCGGGCCTGCGCGCGAGACGATTCGTGTATTAATTCATTAGTGCCAGGTAACTAATTAATAACATGAGTTCTCAACTAACGTTAGAGCAATTTGATGGAGAGGGGGAACCTTCATCAGAAGGCCTGGAATGGATATCAGAAAATGGAATAGAAGAAGAAGAGGAAGGGTCAAAGGAAGCACTAAATTAAACCAGTAAATGATTTTTAAATAATAATGTGCTCTCATTTTGTTATGCCAGAGATGCCAGTTCATTAATAATAAAAATAAGAATATGCTAAATGTCTTAATAATAATTCTGGTTACATACAACTGGTTAAAACAAGGAAGGGAATGTAGTGTATGTAGATGTCAATAGATCGCGCTACAAGCCGATAACAGTATTGTAATGTTGTCTCGTACGCATACGTCGCTCGGTTATAAATACCGGTCCGAGTAGTGGGGCGATCAGTCGTTATCGGTCTGTTGGCCTGTGCGGTGGTGCGTTGGCGAGTCGACTATTAATGTTGATAAATGTGCATATTTTACAATTACCATCAAATGTTCGTCGCTGGTTAGCGATTTCACCTTTGAAACGGACGTTTATATAATGAATAGACTCATAAATAACTTACCCAGCTGTACCTTGCCTAAGCCAGACTGGCCTACTCTGAACCAAATAACTCTTGCAGATCCCGAATTTTACAAAAGTAGGCCTATTGATATCTTATTTGGGGCAGATATCTATTCCACTATCCTTATGGACGGTATCTGTCGATCAGAAGGTGTGTTGCCCATTGCCCAACAAACCCAGTTGGGATGGATCTTAAGCGGCAACTACAAAACGTACCATTGCAATGTGACCCTAAATAATATCGAAGATATTCAGCAATTTTGGGAAGTGGAGGACATACATGAACCTCTAGCAATATCAGAAGAAGATCAAAATTGCATCGAATTTTACCAAACTTCGACCTCCAGACGGGCAGATGGAAGCTACGTCGTTAAAATACCCTTCAAAGAAGATTTTGATAACAATTTAGGCGAGTCGAAAACAAAATCGATTGCTCAATTTTTCCAAATAGAGCGGAAATTAAGTAAGCAACCAGCTCTGGCACGTGACTACAAAATGTTTATTTCTGAATACTTAGAGCTCGGACATATGACACCCGTTGCGCCACACGTACAGCCGGACTGCTACTTATCGCACCATTGCGTCCAACGATCTGAGTCATCAACTACCAAATTGCGTGTTGTCTTTAATGCCTCGGCAAAAACCTCGAGTGGATACAGCCTCAATGATCTCATGTGCCGAGGACCCAATTTACAACAAGACCTTCAGAGCCTTATCTTAAAATGGAGACAATTTAGATACGCTTTTACAGCAGATATAGAAAAAATGTTTCGCAAAATCTGGCTACATCCCGATGACCAGAAATATCAGAAAATTATCTGGCGAAACCATCAATCTCAACCTTTAAAAGAATACCAGTTAGCGACAGTTACCTATGGCACTAAAGCCGCACCATTTTTGGCCATGATGACACTGAAGCAACTGGCCATCGATGAAAGGCCAAACTATCCACAAAGTTGCGCTCCTGACATCTTAGAACACTCGTTTTACATGGATGATCTCATGCATGGTGAACACTCAGCGACAGCAGCTAAACAGCTCAAAGCAGAGATGATCAGCCTCCTCAAATCAGGCGGGTTTAATCTCAGAAAATGGCGATCAAACTTGCCGGAATTAATAGATAGTTCAGATGCACTTCAAAAGGAAGACTTTGACTTTAAGCAACCGGAATCAACCAAAACATTAGGTCTTCGGTGGGAACCAAAAAATGATCAATTCTTTTTTCATCCTATAGAATTTATCTCTAGAGACATCCTTACAAAAAGACAATTCCTATCTCAAATATCTAAAATGTTTGACCCCTTGGGCTGGTTAGCACCAGTCACAATAAAACTTAAGATCTTGTTCCAAGAATTATGGAAATCTGACCTGGGTTGGGACAACCCTGTCCCTCAAGAAATCGCGTCAGAGTGGAATACTATTAAAGCCGATCTATCTCATATATCTCGATTTAAAATACCAAGTTGGATTCGGACCCAGGAAAAGGATATCATCGAACTCCATGGCTTTTGCGACGCTAGCACAAAAGCATACGCATGCGTCGTGTATTGCAAAATACAGAGAGAAAATGAAACTCATGTGACCCTTATTGCAGGGAAATCAAAAGTAATACCGCTGAAAAAACCACAATCGATACCGCGTCTGGAACTCAGCGGCGCTCTCTTGTTATCAAAACTTATGAGAAAAATCATCTCATCCCTATCGAGCTACAAGGTGCATGTTTATGGTTGGATTGATTCAACGGCTGTTCTAGGTTGGTTAAGTGGTGAAACTTAACCAACCTAGAACTTAGGCTTACTAAGAACTGAAACTTTTTCTACTGCATAAAAAAAAAACAAATATTTTTTTTATTGTAAGTACCTACTAAATTAAAGTTGCGGGTATACTTACGTGAATTACTCTACGCATAACACTGTTACAACACCAATATATCACGACTGCTTGGCGACCATTTGTCACTGCAGGGATCCAGCAGAATATCAGCGTCAGGTATATTTGCCTGACACGTGCTGAGCTGGACTCCCATTTGGTGCAACCTTGAGACGCACACCGCACTGTGTTATGATTGTTTTGATTGTCAAAATTAATGTTACTGATGTCATTTTTACTTTTGTTTCGGTTTCCTTTTTCTTTTTATGTTGGCACTTTGTTTTTAAACATACCTACATGACAATTGTAATAATTTTATTAAAATTTTGTGTGTTGTGTTGTGTCTTTTGTGTGCACTAAATAAATGATTTATCTATCTATCTATCATATAGTTATCCCGTTACACAGTATACGAAGACCCAATCAACAGCACATTAGTCGATCTGGGAGAACGGATCAAACAACTGAAATCTGCCAATACTAACTCACCAGATTACACTCTGTCTACGCATGACATTCATCAGTACACTGTTTGTTACTGCCTGCTGGGTGTAGCCGTTTTGGTGGCAGCGTACTTCATATGGAGGAGGTGTCGAGCAGTATCTTCAGTGGAACTATTCCAAAGTGTAGCAAATAGTGTTGTGTTTTCGCGAAAGCAGAGTACGGCTGACCATCAGCCAAGTGAAGTGAACATAACAAGTGCGAACACTGTTTGTAAACGGGACATAGCTACGTCACCTATTTCTAAAACGTGTCGCTTTAGATTAGAAGACGTGTAACATTTTTGTATATTTTTGGCCCGGGGGCATGTACGGTGAAACCATACAGTAATAATAATGCACTAATGCTTATTCGTGCATTTTACCATATTTCACTAATTGATATTAGTAGAGCATTCAGTACTCGATTAGCGGTCATCGCGTGTGCTCCCTCGCTCCTTTATATTACTAAACCTTTGGTCCGCATAATATATTTAATTTGACTTTATAAGCAGCAGTATCATTTAGCTATCTTCCTAACTTTCACATTGGTCCTTCGAGCTATCGGGCGGGACCTCGCGAGTGTTAGTATTCGTTTTTCTTTGGGGAGTAACGTGTATTAAGTAACTTGTGAGGGAACTCGTCCAGAAATCAGCATATTGGATTGCAGTGATACGTGTGAACTGTGGACATACTTTCGTAACCGCAGTAATTTAGCAAAGCATTTGTAGCAAAACCCTAGCAGCACTGGGTGGCATTGCAAAATTAGTTAGCAAGAGCACCGTCCTTAAGCATACCAAGCAGTGGGACATCAGCGCCTCTAAGAAGGGGCAATCAGCATATTGAGCAGCAAGCAGCACATCGGTATTCAAGCAGTAGCAGCACTCGGTATCTTCAGCAGCAGGGCGACAGAGCCCAGCTACATCAGAGCAGCAGCTTTTGGAGTGCAACAGCAAACCAGCGGCAGTCGAAAGCCAGTTTCGAACAAGTAAGATCTTTCCTTTTTATCATCAATAATAAATTAGCAGCATAATGGAGGAGCTTTACTACTAGCAACTTGAACTTAGCGAGTCAATCAAGAAAATACCGATAAATATAAAAAAGGATAGCGCCGATAGGAAATCGGATGACTATTTTAAATGGCGACTAGAGTTGTTAGAGAGGTATTGATCAGATTTTCAGAACAATCATTTAACGATCTGTCAACATGGGGACAAAGATCACTCATATTTTATAAATTCCGAGCATGAACAAGTTAGCAAGCTTTATACAGCAGCCAAGTCTCTCATCAATGAACAACGCCAACAGTTGTCAAGCAAGCTAACGCCCATGAAATCCGATAGGGGTACTCAACCAATACAGGAGCAGCAAGAGGACGCCGAACTAGCAGCAGCAGGACCAAAGGGTTATAAGCAGCCAGCAAAAGCCAGCATGTTACGTACAATGGAGTCAAAAGGCTCTACTAGCAAATTAGATGACATGCTGCGTAAGCAAACAGCAAATTTCAAAGCATTCAAGAGATCAGCAGGGTTTATTGACCTAGACTCCATGTCCGAAAAATGGGAGATGGAGGACGCCTTGAGAACACTTCAAGCGCGCTGGTCGCAAATTGATTCCCTCCATTGGGAGATAGATAGCGAGACAGGTGGAAATGAAGAGGATTACGAAGAAGTGTATACTCAGCATGAGCGATCATATATTCTGTTAAAGAAAATGATCAATAAAAAGCTATGGAGTGTATCGCATAGAGAGCACTCCACACCAAAAATGGATATACCAGTATTTTCAGGTAGCTCCCAACATTGGACGTCATTTAAGGACCTCTTTAGCGAAGCTATTCATAACAACCCTACCTTGTCACCAGCGCAAAAAATGCAATTTCTAAAAGGGAAGGTCAGGGGTGAAGCAGAAAAACTTATTCAGCATCTACCAATAAGTTCCGATAACTATCATACCTGTTGGGAAATCTTAAACAATCGGTATAATAATAAAAAGCTTGTATTTACGTATGTTATAAATACTTTACTAGGCCTACCGAGTACGCAGCATCAAACGCTAAGTCATATTAAGAAACTGCATGACGTAGCACTAGAAAGCTTGCATTCCATACGGAACTTAGGAATCGACATCAGCACCTGGGATCCGCTTCTTGTGCATTTATTAGCGCAGAAGCTGGATAGCGAAACGTATGGAGATTATATAGACTCCCTTAAAAACTCCAGGGAGCTACCTGTACTGCAGGAATTCTTAGACTACTTAGAAAGCAAGTTTACGAGCCTGGCAACTTCTCGCAGGAAGCTAGATCAAGCAACACCGAAATCCACTAATCATACAAATAGCGATGTTCCTGAAAACCAAAAGGCAAGACGACATGGCCTGAATTATGCTAGTAAATACAATAAGCTACAGCCATATTCAAATACCTTACACGTGTCTACCACAAAATGTCAATTTTGCGGTCAACAACATGCCATGTTGCAATTTTTTGCAATTACCTAATGAAGCAAAATTGAAATCGGTTGAAAAATTGAAATTATGTCGAAATTGTTTATTTAATCATAATGGCCAGCAATTCATTTCCGTTAGGCGATGTCGCAAATATGACTGAAATCACCACTCCGTTTTACATGACGCTTGCTCAAAAAACATATCGCAATCGAGCAACGTAGCAACGACAACAAATAATCCAAAAGACAATGTCGCAATGACTGCGCATGTGTCTCAGAATGATCCAACGACGAATGAAGTATTGTTAGCTATAGCCTTAATAAAGGTCGCAACGATGGATGGATCGTGTCACATTTTAAGGGCTCTAATTGATCCTGGATCACAAGTGTCGATAATAAAAGAAAGTACAGCAAAGAAATTAGGATTACGTAGATCTAAATTCAATGGATTGATATACGGAGTAGGTGAAGTCGAACATAATTGTAAGGGTATGGTCACACTAAGCTGTTTCTCAACTTACAACGACTATTCGTTTACAACCGGCGTACTTGTCATGAACAACATACTTAAGGATATTCCGTATAAATCCTTCGACACATCGAAGTGGTCCTACATAGAAAATTTTAAATTAGCAGATCCATATTTTAACATTAGCCGTCCACTTATTACTAAGACTTATTACTAAGCGCCCAAGTCAATGGCTTGATTTTAATGGGAGGATTGATCAAAGGAGAGAGTGTATCACAGCCAGTGTTGCAAGAAACACAGCTTGGGTGGATCATATATGGTGGTGGCCAATTAGCATCACTACAGTGCAACGTGATCATGAATAATATCCACGATATTCAGCAGTTTTGGGATATCGAGGATATAAGCGACAAATCAAACCTATCATTAGAAGATCAAGAATGTATCGATTTTTATTCATCAACTACAAAACGTCAAGAAGACGGCCGGTATGTAGTAAAATTGCCACTAAAAGCAGACATCAATGAAAAACTAGGTTTAAAAGATAAGAGATGGCAATAGCACAGTTCCAAAATCTGGAACGTAAATTTAGCAAACAACCTGTTCTAGCAGAACAATATAAAACATTCATTAGTGAGTACATAGCCTTAGGACATATGGTGCCTAGTTACAGCCATAAAAACAAACAAGCGCTATCGTGTTACTTGCCGTACCATGCCGTCCAACGAGCAGAATCAGCTACTACAAAGCCACGGGTGGTGTTTAACGCGTCAGCAAGGACGTCAAGCGGATATAGCGTGAATGACCTGATGTACAAGGGCCCTAATTTACAACAGGATCTACAGGAACTGATACTGAAGTGGCGGCAATATCGTTATGCTTACACATCAGATATCGAGAAAATGTACAGGCAGATAATGGTGGACGAAGCAGATCAGCAATATCAGCAAGTTATCTAGAGGTATGCGCCAGATCAACCACTACAAACGTACAAGCTTACTACCGTCACATACGGTACAAAATCAGCACCATTCCTAGCGATGATGACTTTAAAACGTTGAGCTTCGGATGCACGAAGTGCATTTCCGGAAGCAGCAAAGATTCTAGAAGAATCATTTTATATGGATGATCTGGTCCATGGTTCTCACTCGATATCGAAAGAGGAAAGCAGCTCATCGAAGATCTCAACAGATTATTAAAATCAGGTGGTTTTACACTGAGAAAATGGTCCGCAAATCATCCGGAACTTCTTGAAAATATAGAGCAGAGCAGCAGCAATGGCGAAATCATTTTTAACTTCAAATCAGAAAGTACGTCAAAAACATTAGGCTTTCGATGGAACTCTTGTGATGACATGTTTACTTTAAAATACAACATAGCTAATCCAAACGCCAAAATTACTAAACGATTACTTTTGTCAGAGATATAAAAAGTATTCGACCCGTTGGGGTGGTTGTCCCCACTTACAACAAATTTAAAGCTGATATTCCAAAAGCTGTGGTTAAATAAAATGCATTGGGATGAAGAAGTTCCTGTAAACATCAAAGATGAATGGGAAACGATAAAAATAGACATGGAATATTTGAATCAATGCAAAATACCACGTTGGATGGGGTATCAATCTAATAACGTCATAGAACTGCTCGGTTATTGTGACGCATCTACTAAAGCCTACGCGGCAGTTACATCTGTGGTACTAGTAGTTGCTAAGACTAGACTAGTACCCATTTCTAAAAGCGTCTCTTTACCAAGATTAGAATTAAGTGGAGCGTATTTACTAGCCAAGTTAATGAATAAAGTTATTAGCTGTTATAGCGAAATGGACACTCGGATATATGGATGGACGGATTCCATGGTGGTCTTAGGGTGGCTACAAGGCGATTACAGCCGATGGAAACCTTTCGTTGCGAACAGGACCAAAGTTATCGCAGCAACAATGAAACCAAGCTGCTGGTGATATGTTAAGTTGGAGGATAATCCGGCAGATGCAGCCAGTAGAAGCATCTCAGCATCACAACTGAAAAATCAAACCCTGTGGTGGCATGGACCGCAGTCATTGGGAACGTTTGATGAAAAATTAGAAGCAAAGCAATGCATTTATACCACGGATCAAGAAAAAAAGGCAAAATCAACACCAAGCTAGGTGAATGCCGCTCAAATAGATAGCAAGAAAAGCATCATATTACAATTGTTACTTAAATTCAGCTCACTTAATAAAATAACTAAAATACTAGCATGGCTTTTACGAGCCATCAAAACGATACAATTTAAGCAGATTTCAGTCACGTTAGTTAAACATAGCGGTTTGCCTGAGTTTCTTACCTTGCTTGAATTACGGAAAGCAAAGTTACTAATTATAAAATATGTACAAAGAACTGAGTTTGCAGACGAAATCATGTCATTACGAAAAAATTATAAATTGAGTAGCAGAAGTAATATACTAAAATTAAATCCTTTCCTTGACAACGAGGGGATTTTACGAGTGGGAGGTCGTTTAACCAAAGCAAACATGAGCATGGAAATGAAGCATCCAGCCATATTACCGTATAGCAGTCGGCTTACTACTCTAATAATTCAGCAAGCTCATCAGCTCACCTTTCATGGTGGACCGCGATTAACTTTATTTAATCTTAGGCAGAGATACTGAATAATCGCTGGCAACAAAGCAGTAAGGAAAGAAGTGCGAAACTGTGTCACCTGTAGAAAACATGAGCCCAAACTGCAGCATCAATTAATGGGAGAGTTACCCGAAACCAGAAGCAACCCCGCCCCGCCATTCTTTCACACCGGAGTGGATTATACAGGTTTCGTAGAGGTAAAAAGCAACAAGGGGCGCGGAATTAAGACCACAAAAGGATATTTTGCGTTGTTTATTTGTCTAGCGACTAAAGCTGTACATTTAGAACTTGTATCCGACCTAAGCAGTACTGGGTTCTTAGCAGCATTACGGCGGATGGCCGCCAGAAGAGGGGCGCCACGCCATCTTTATAGCGATAACGGGACGAATTTCGTAGGTGCAAATAGAATGCTACAGGAAAGCTATCACGATTTCGAAAACGTATATGATCGTAACTTTTTCGCAGAGCTAACAGATTTAAATATAGAATGGCACTTTAACGCGCCATCTTGGCCAAGTGCGGGAGGTCTATGGAAACGAGCCATTAGAAGCTTAAAATATCACCTCAAGCGAGTAATTGGAGAGCAGAAGTTGACTTTCGAAGAGTTCAGCACAATATTAGCACAGATAGAGGCTTGTCTGAACTCCAGACCTTCGTGTGCCTTGTCTGAAGACATCGAAGATTTAAACGTACTTACCCCAGCACATTTCTTGACCGGGAGGTCTGGAACTGTCATAATCGAAACGGAAACAGATGCTCGAACTAGATGGCATTTATCAGCTAATATAGTAAATGACATAGGGAAGAAATGGAGATCGGAATACCTAACGCAGTTATCTGTAAGAAGCAAATGGCGAAGCACTGAGCAAAATATCAACATCGATGATTTAGTGACCATCCAGGATGACAATTTGCCACCTGGAAAATGGATGATGGGAAGAGTAGTAGAAACTCACCCTGGTCAAGATGGATTAGTTCGGGTAGTAACATTAAAAACGAAAAGCGGAATACTTAAAAGGCCGGTTGTGAAACTCTCAATCTTGCCGATATCGCCTGCTTCAAGCAAAATGAAAGACGATAGAAAGGTTAATCAAGAAATCAACATCAGCTTAAAGGAACCTGACGAGCGGAAACCAAGCAATAGAATCAAATCTAAGTTTGTATCAGTAGTAGTGTCGTTAATCTTTTTTATGTCATTGATAACATTGTAAGGTTGTGAGTCCGGGGAGATGAGTTAAACAAGTCTCTTCATTAGAATCTCCTTTATTACTGCCTTTAATCATAGAGTACAATTGTTTATATACGTGTTGATAGGTACATTAGAATACATGAGCTCACATACATATGTCTTACACACTACACGCCCACCGGCTAAATAAAATAAAAATAATGGTTACACTTATTTTTATTTTTAGGTTATAATACGTGTATAGTCACTTAAATTTTTTTTATAATATGCTGACAAAATAATGACGAAAATAAAATATTGGTACAAAATATAGGGTTACACACAGAAATACATTTAAAAAAATAATAGTACAATCTATTTTTCAACTTAAAGTTACATGCTAACAGCTTATCATTAGGTAGTATATGGTCTGGTTCTATTTTTATGTACTATTACTTCTTTTCCTTTATACAGTATTTTTAAATTTGGGTTACAATCTTCTATTACTTCGTAGGGTCCTATATATAGCGGATCAAATTTGTTTACAGTTTGTTCATTCTTAAGTAGTATCATGTCACCATTACTGTATGTTACAGGATTGGTATACGAATCATATCTACATTTCCTGATCTGTTTACTATTAATTAAATTTTGTCTCGCGTCATACTGTGATTTTTGAAGCTTATATTTGAGTTGTTGTGGATAGTCATAAAAGTTATATAATGGTTCAATATCTGAAGTTAAATTACTAGGTAAATTGCACAGTTTTCCAAATACCAGTTCATATGGAGTGTATTTAGTTTCCGTATGTACAGTGGTATTAAAAGCAAAGCACCAATATGGAAGCCATAAACTCCAATTTTGGGGTTGGTTCTCTGTTTGTATGCGAAGGAATGAAAGTAGATTTTTATGAGTATTTTCTAAGCCTCCAATTGATTGGTGATGATATGCTGTAGATGTTGATTGGGTTATTTTTAGTATTTTACATACTTCATTCATTACTTTCGAAACGAACTCCGTACCGCGATCTGGGGGGTGACCATAAGCTCTTAGAGCGGTATCAATTTGAGATCGAATAAGGGACAGATGTATCTGACTTGTATACATCTGTCACTTACTCGATATCAAATTGATACCGCTCTAAGAGCTTATGGTCACCCCCCTGATATTATATTTCTCGGAATGCCATAACGTAATACAAAATTATTAATGAAAGCCATTGTCACTGAAATTGTATCCTTATTTCTAAGCGGGTAAGCTTCTACATACTTGCTAAGATCACACTGTAGTGTGAGTATATACATATAATTATCACTATCCTTACTTAAGGGCCCAACTAAATCTAAAAATACTCTATCAAACGCCGAATGACCTGTATCAGTCAGGACCATTGGCTGTTTTATGTGCCTAAAATGTTTCTGTCGCTGGCATTTATCGCAGCGATTTACAAACTCTGTGACGTCATTTACCAATTTCGACCAAAAATAACGCCGTTTTATATTATTTATCATTCGTCGTATACCGGCGTGGCCGCTACTCGGTAATAAGTGGTAGTCATTTAAAATTATACGTTTCGTATCGTGATCACTTATTACTTTTACACCTTTTATAACATATAAACGTGGTCCGGACCAATTAGGTGTAATATTTGTGCTATGAATTAAATCTCTTACTATCTCAATGTTTTCATTACTTTGTACAATGTACAGACTATCAAGTTTCATTAGGTTACAGTAATAAGCCAACTCCCGTACAAAGGCATCTCGTGCGCATTGTAATCGGTAAGATGGGTTTACTCTTAGTATACAATTTGATGCATCATAATTAAATATAGTATTTGATTGGTTATTCCATTCTTTTTCATTTACGAACCTTAACTCAGTGCAATCCTTTGGTTTTTTAAGCAATTCCGTAACTCTTGGGTGATCAGTCCAGTCGTTCATAGATCGCTTAGCAACCATAGGGTTGTCACTCAGAACTTGTTCATTTCCTTCACGCATACGCTTTTTCTGGCCTCTGGTTAATACAGACACAACGTGCTGGTTTATTTCCTTCAATTCATCGCTTGTTATACGGATACGTGACATGGCATCTGCAGCTGCATTGTCAGTACCTCGAACATATTCTATTATGTAATCGTACTCCTCTATTATTAAACGGAATCTAGTCAAACGGCTAGATGGATTTATTTGATTAAATAAGTAAATTAATGGTTTGTGGTCGGTTTTGATAATAAATTTTCTACCGTAAAGATAGGGTCGGAAATACTTAACAGACCATACGATAGCGAGTAACTCTTTTTCTATCGTGGGGTACCTAATTTCTGCTTTATTAAGACTACGGCTTGCGTAAGCAATTGGTCTGTTATCACTATTGCAAAGCACGGAACCGATTGCATATCCGGACGCATCTGTTTGTAAAACGAAAGTATTGTTTTCATCGAAGTTGGGATATTGTAATATTGGTGGTGATATTAACGACTCTTTCAGGGATTCGAAGGATTTCTGACACTCATGTGACCATTCAAAGTTAAAATTTTTTCGACACAATCTGTTAAGTGGTAAGGATATTGCGGCAAAATCTGGTATAAATTTTCTATAAAAGTTGACGAATGCTATGAATCTTTTTGTTTCGTCTGCATTTTTGGGTACGGGATAATTTTTCACTATGTTTATTTTATCTAAATCTGGTTTAATTCCTTCAGATGTTACAACATGTCCTAAAAACTGCATTTCTTTTCTTAGGAAATCACATTTCATTGGATTAAGTTTCAAGTTAACTTTGCGTAATCTAGTTAAAATATCTATAAGATTTTTATTGTGGACTTGTAAATTACGACCAAAACAGATTAAATTATCTAAATATACAAATAATTTGTCGTATGTAAGTCCAGACATGGCAATTGTCATTAGACGAGAGAATGCACTTGGACTAATTTTTAATCCCATAGGTAACCGGGTCATTTGATATTGGCCTGATGGCGTAGTGAATGCTGTATACTTTCTGCTTTCTGGTTGCAATTTTGCCTGTTAATATGCTTGTGATAAATCTAATTGTGAAAAATACATTGAACCGGATAAAGAATCTAAAATATCGTTAATATTCGGGAGTGGAAATTTATCGTCTAAAATTCTAGTGTTTAATTTACGAAAATCAATAACCAGCCTCCATTTCTTAGAATTATCATCTGATTTTTTGGGTACTAACAAAATTGGGCTTGACCACTCACTTTTTGCTGGTTCAATGATATGTTCAGAAAGCATTTTCTTAACTTGTGCTTCAATTTCCTTACGCTGTGAAAAGGGTAACCTGTACTGTCTAGTATAAACTGGATCAGCATGTGGTTTTAACATTATACTTTGTTCGTATAGGTTAGTGGTAGTTAATTTATCGTTTGGTAGATGAAATACATCCGAAAATTTAGCACATATGTTTTCGATTGATGACCTTTCTTCATTGTTTAGATGATTTAATTTTAAAAGAGAAAACATTGTACGTACTCTCTCTCCATCAATATTACTGTCTTTTCCAAAGTGACTGATGTCATAGTCTGATAATAAATGTATTTCCGGTCTGAAATAGTTAACATCTACTTGTGTTTCACGAGTATTTAATATTTGTATACAAATTTGTCCATTGTTTGGTTTACATATACTTCCGGCTATAAAAACTCCGTCGCATAATTGATACGGTAATATTACGCAGTCCTCGTTAAAACTACTGTCTAACATAACTATTTTTTCACATCTCGGTGGTATTCTTAAAAAGCAAGTTTTATTTAACGAACTATTAATCATGGGCAGGGTTATACTATTGTCATGTTTTTTTAAAGTTATCGTATTATTTTCAAAATTCAAAATAGCGCCATATTTGCTCATAAAATCTCTGCCAATTATACCATGTTGTAAACCTGGTAAGTTGCGCATAATGTAAAATTTGTTTACAAATTCCTGTCCATTTGCGATCAATGTAACATAAACGTAGCCTGAAGTTTGCACTTTGCCCCCAATGCCATTTATATAAATGCGTTCCGTTTGGACTGGAATATTCCAACGTGCCACAGTTTCATATTTCAATACTGATAGTGATGCTCCTGAGTCTATAAGTAATCCATATTTGGCACCCTGTACTAAGAATTCCACCGAGCTGTTATTGTTACAAGCAAATATAAAATGATTATCGAAAAAACTGTAATGGTTCAGTAATTTGTCTTTCTGTAGTTTGGGGAGTTCGATTCTGGTCAGTTAAATCGATACTATTCATGGCATTTTCTATGACATGTACATTACCATTGCGCGTGAAAGTCCGTCCAGGCCTACCGCGAGATGAACCCCGGATGTGACCACGATTATTGCTAAACTGTTGTTGAATTCTTTGGTTTTGCCTATGATTATGAAAAGAACCTCTACTATTCCCTCTCTGTATAAATCGATTGTTATTTGAACGATTAGGGCGTCTATTATTATTACAACTATATCCGCGATTATTAAATGATCTGCCTTGGTATCCGACATAAACAGAAGCGTCAGTATTTTGCCGACTGCATGACAATTCCTCATCCTTGGCTGCTCTTATTGTATCTTTCAGGTTATCATAATTACGCGCTGCTAAAATAGTGCGGATTTCGCGGTTTCGCAAGCCATCAATGAAACATTTTATTGCAATCTTCTCATTTTGAGGGCGTAATATTTTATGTGCATTTTGTTCATCACCCGCTTGCGCGACCGTCAAATCCACAAAAAGCTGTTCGACCTTGGATCCATACTTTTCTATAGAAAAACCGTTTTGGTTTATTTGTGTTAACTCCTTGTGTATTGCTGTACTAGACTTCTTTGTAAGAAGGTGTTGACGCATTTCAATTATAAGTGACTCACAACTATCATAAGAGGTCGACAATCTTAATTTTGCGCTCTCGGTTAATCGGGTTTTTAATATAAACTTAACTAGCATTTTGTTGCCTTCTTCGGTGAGTGAAGAACTGTATAACTCTATGGTATCTATTAAACTTTTCGTGATATTTTCATCACCATTCATAATTGGTAGTAGAGCCACGGCAGTCCTATAATTAAAAGCCTCCATATTGCCTACCTCGGTTCTAGTCTTGACCGTATTCTGAGCACTTGGTTGAGAACTGTACGTTTTGGAGCAAAATGATTCTATTTGAGTATAAGTCTTTTCAAATAAATCACAGTACGACTGTATTTCCTGTAAAACACTTGTACTAAGTTGCTTAGTTTCAATCGGTCTCGATAAGGTTTTAATACAACCATCAAACTGATATTTTAATAACGTTGCTTCCTTCAACTTTTGTTTCAGAACAGTTTCTGTCCTTTTAGGATAACTTAGTTTTATTAAATTTTGTTCAATATTTTTTAATTGGTCATATAACAAGTTAAGCTCATCTGCCATTACCAAACCAAATAAGATACTTAAATGATTTACAGATTATTTGACAGTATGTACTTAAACAAAAATATATTGTCCATTAATCGTTCCGTAACTTTTCATGTTTCACTCAACGATAGAACACCACTTCACTTATCACTGAATATATTTTTAAACACTTACTGCGGTTTCTGGGCTCTGATACCCGTCTCCTGGCGAGTCTCCTGGCGCTGCTGGCGGCATTCGTAACAAACACGAGCCTCCGGGATCGGTCGACGAAACGAACGTGATAGGTTTTGTGTGAAAACCTCATTCCTTATCCATGAATAATGACAATTTCGGTACAGTTTATACACCGCATAAAGTCCAGCTACTCCAAGTAAGGTGCACATGATAAACATCACGATACTAATGTTCGATAAGTGGTACTCTTGCATAGAAGCAGAATTTGAACCACCCGATGCACTTTGTGTTATAAAAACGTCTTCTTTTTGTACATCTGACCGGCACATTGTAGAGAAAACAAAAACTCCCGTTTTAAAAGACAAAAGATAATCACTTATATCATAGTCTATTAATGTCTTTCAAATAATTAAGTAACGCGGCCGAACGCGGCACCCGTCTCGGATGGCAGGGTCGCCATGTAAGGTTGTGAGTCCGGGGAGATGAGTTAAACAAGTCTCTTCATTAGAATCTCCTTTATTACTGCCTTTAATCATAGAGTACAATTGTTTATATACGTGTTGATAGGTACATTAGAATACATGAGCTCACATACATATGTCTTACACACTACAACATCATCTCGCGCAGCTTTTAACATATCAGCGTTGCCAAACAACAATTCACTGTATTTCGAGACAGTGGGCAATATGCAAGTTATACGAGATAAATGGAATCTTATTGTTTACTATGACATGATCCCTTACTGGGAAGGGAATACAGCAGCCACTAAGTTTTTGGATTATTTACAAAGACTCTGGGCATCCCTAAACGATACTAGCCAATGTAATATGATAACGCTTCAATTAAATCACGACTATAAAGAAATACAGCACTATAATCAACGTATGATTAATCAGCACATTGACGCGCGCGCCAGACAGCGTCGCGGTCTCATTAATGGCATCGGTTACGTGGTCAATAGCCTGTTCGGAGTATTAGACGAACGATTCGCCGAACAGTACAAGAAAGATATACAGCTTGTAAAACAAAACGAGCATCATCTTGGTAACTTATTAAGAAATCAGACATCCATCATCGAAGCTGAATATAACGTATTGAAAAGAACCGAGCAAACTATCCAATTACAACATAAAACTATAAACAAGCACTTGAATCAATTAAATAATGCAGCCTTTGTTATTAAACAAGAAGTTGAAGGCTTAGCTAAAACATAAGATTTTGCCCTGTCGGCCGACACGACTCACGACCATCAACTTGCTTCAAAACCTAAAAAGGATTCAGGATACTGTGTTAGATATCATCACGGATGTCTACAACGAGAAATTCAATACTCACCTGTTAACACCGGATCAGTTACAACGTGAGTTACAGTTTATTTCAGGACAATTAACAAAGGATACTACATTGCCAGTGGACAACCTACAGTCAGACCATTCTTCCATTTCCATTCCATTGACCAGCAGAGATAGCTACAAAATCTATAAAATCATACCAGTTCCACAGAAAATTCAAAATTATATGATAGCGTTCTACCAGCCGCAGATTTCGTAGCTATTAGCTTGAAAAAAGATGCCTTCTTCACAATGTCGTTTATAGAGCTCCAGTTATGTCAGCAGCACAATGATATCTCATATTTATGCCAAGCTAACAAACCGATTAATCATATAAGCATTGATGAAAAATTCTGTAAACTGGATAGCAATTTAAAACAATGCATTGTAATTAAATCCCCTTGTCAAGACAGATGGCTCGAATTAAATGAGCCAGCTAGGTTCATGTACTTTTGCTGCAATACCTACGCAGTGAGGATTATATTTCAAGATCAAGTTGCCTTGAAACAGGTGACAGGAGTCGGTATCATTGACCTAGATTCGATATGCATAATAAAAAATAAAGAGGTTACTTTGTATCCTCATGCCCATACATCAGCTATTACAATTAAATCTAAATCTGAAATTGTGACCCCTCAGATAGCAGAATTAAATCATATCGTAAATATATATAATATATATCTATAAGATAAGGCCTTATCTTTCAGAGGAGCTGCGGATCCAGCTGGCTGAGTCTCTCGTGCTGTCTAATCTGAGCTATGCGGACGTAGTTATTGGCCCTCGACTGCTTGCCAGAACTGATCGACTGATTCAGAGAGTGCAAAACGCCTGTGCTCGATTCTGCTTCTCAATCCCACCTAGAAGTCACGTAACGCCATTTTTAAATAACCACTCAATCCTTAAGATGAAGTCGCGTCGTAAGTTCCACTTGGCATGCCTACTTTTTGGAGTTATAAAGTACAAGCAGCCGACCTATCTGTATAATAAACTTAGCTGGATCGCTAGTAGAAGAGACTGTGCAAGTAGACAGTGCTCACAACAACTCTCCACTCACTCGCACAAGACAGCGGCTTTCAGGGGAAGTTTTAGATACGCCGCATCCAAATGCTGGAACAATATTCCCCCGCCGATAAGGAATCTTAAATGCCTTATAACTTTCAGATTTCGATTGCGGCGGATTTTGAGTTTCTTATCGCATCACAGAAAAAACTGGGGATTACTTTTTTGAACACGTCCATTATATAACTGGCTGTCATGTACTTCCCGAGCTGGCTGTTTGGCGCATATCGTGGTCGAATCCTGAGCGAAGGATATAGGCATTTATTAATTGAATGACTTGTGGATCTTTTGTGTGCATAATATGTTATTTACGTGTATTTATTTTATATTAATTGTAAGAATATTAATTTTAGTCTAGCCAAATCGTTTACTTTAATTGAACCTACGCCATCATTTATTTATTGGTTATAGTGAGATTATTAATTATTTTATACATTGTACATTTAACTTTATATATACCTAACCAAGTAATCAAAACGAGTCTATAAAATATTCAACACGCCTAAGAACTGAAACTTTTTCTACTGCATAAAAAAAAAACAAATATTTTTTTTATTGTAAGTACCTACTAAATTAAAGTTGCGGGTATACTTACGTGAATTACTCTACGCATAACACTGTTACAACACCAATATATCACGACTGCTTGGCGACCATTTGTCACTGCAGGGATCCAGCAGAATATCAGCGTCAGGTATATTTGCCTGACACGTGCTGAGCTGGACTCCCATTTGGTGCAACCTTGAGACGCACACCACACTGTGTTATGATTGTTTTGATTGTCAAAATTAATGTTACTGATGTCATTTTTACTTTTGTTTCGGTTTCCTTTTTCTTTTTATGTTGGCACTTTGTTTTTAAACATACCTACATGACAATTGTAATAATTTTATTAAGATTTTGTGTGTTGTGTTGTGTCTTTTGTGTGCACTAAATAAATGATTTATCTATCTATCTATCTATCTATCATATAGTTATCCCATTACACAGTATACGAAGACCCAATCAACAGCACATTAGTCGATCTGGGAGAACGGATCAAACAACTGAAATCTGCCAATACTAACTCACCAGATTACACTCTGTCTACGCATGACATTCATCAGTACACTATTTGTTACTGCCTGCTGGGTGTAGCCGTTTTGGTGGCAGCGTACTTCATATGGAGGAGGTGTCGAGCAGTATCTTCAGTGGAACTATTCCAAAGTGTAGCAAATAGTGTTGTGTTTTCGCGAAAGCAGAGTACGGCTGACCGTCAGCCAAGTGAAGTGAACATAACAAGTGCGAACACTGTTTGTAAACGGGACATAGCTACGTCACCTATTTCTAAAACGTGTCGCTTTAGATTAGAAGACGTGTAACATTTTTGTATATTTTTGGCCCGGGGGCATGTACGGTGAAACCATACAGTAATAATAATGCACTAATGCTTATTCGTGCATTTTACCATATTTCACTAATTGATATTAGTAGAGCATTCAGTACTCGATTAGCGGTCATCGCGTGTGCTCCCTCGCTCCTTTATATTACTAAACCTTTGGTCCGCATAATATATTTAATTTGACTTTATAAGCAGCAGTATCATTTAGCTATCTTCCTAACTTTCACATTGGTCCTTCGAGCTATCGGGCGGGACCTCGCGAGTGTTAGTATTCGTTTTTCTTTGGGGAGTAACGTGTATTAAGTAACTTGTGAGGGAACTCGTCCAGAAATCAGCATATTGGATTGCAGTGATACGTGTGAACTGTGGACATACTTTCGTAACCGCAGTAATTTAGCAAAGCATTTGTAGCAAAACCCTAGCAGCACTGGGTGGCATTGCAAAATTAGTTAGCAAGAGCACCGTCCTTAAGCATACCAAGCAGTGGGACATCAGCGCCTCTAAGAAGGGGCAATCAGCATATTGAGCAGCAAGCAGCACATCGGTATTCAAGCAGTAGCAGCACTCGGTATCTTCAGCAGCAGGGCGACAGAGCCCAGCTACATCAGAGCAGCAGCTTTTGGAGTGCAACAGCAAACCAGCGGCAGTCGAAAGCCAGTTTCGAACAAGTAAGATCTTTCCTTTTTATCATCAATAATAAATTAGCAGCATAATGGAGGAGCTTTACTACTAGCAACTTGAACTTAGCGAGTCAATCAAGAAAATACCGATAAATATAAAAAAGGATAGCGCCGATAGGAAATCGGATGACTATTTTAAATGGCGACTAGAGTTGTTAGAGAGGTATTGATCAGATTTTCAGAACAATCATTTAACGATCTGTCAACATGGGGACAAAGATCACTCATATTTTATAAATTCCGAGCATGAACAAGTTAGCAAGCTTTATACAGCAGCCAAGTCTCTCATCAATGAACAACGCCAACAGTTGTCAAGCAAGCTAACGCCCATGAAATCCGATAGGGGTACTCAACCAATACAGGAGCAGCAAGAGGACGCCGAACTAGCAGCAGCAGGACCAAAGGGTTATAAGCAGCCAGCAAAAGCCAGCATGTTACGTACAATGGAGTCAAAAGGCTCTACTAGCAAATTAGATGACATGCTGCGTAAGCAAACAGCAAATTTCAAAGCATTCAAGAGATCAGCAGGGTTTATTGACCTAGACTCCATGTCCGAAAAATGGGAGATGGAGGACGCCTTGAGAACACTTCAAGCGCGCTGGTCGCAAATTGATTCCCTCCATTGGGAGATAGATAGCGAGACAGGTGGAAATGAAGAGGATTACGAAGAAGTGTATACTCAGCATGAGCGATCATATATTCTGTTAAAGAAAATGATCAATAAAAAGCTATGGAGTGTATCGCATAGAGAGCACTCCACACCAAAAATGGATATACCAGTATTTTCAGGTAGCTCCCAACATTGGACGTCATTTAAGGACCTCTTTAGCGAAGCTATTCATAACAACCCTACCTTGTCACCAGCGCAAAAAATGCAATTTCTAAAAGGGAAGGTCAGGGGTGAAGCAGAAAAACTTATTCAGCATCTACCAATAAGTTCCGATAACTATCATACCTGTTGGGAAATCTTAAACAATCGGTATAATAATAAAAAGCTTGTATTTACGTATGTTATAAATACTTTACTAGGCCTACCGAGTACGCAGCATCAAACGCTAAGTCATATTAAGAAACTGCATGACGTAGCACTAGAAAGCTTGCATTCCATACGGAACTTAGGAATCGACATCAGCACCTGGGATCCGCTTCTTGTGCATTTATTAGCGCAGAAGCTGGATAGCGAAACGTATGGAGATTATATAGACTCCCTTAAAAACTCCAGGGAGCTACCTGTACTGCAGGAATTCTTAGACTACTTAGAAAGCAAGTTTACGAGCCTGGCAACTTCTCGCAGGAAGCTAGATCAAGCAACACCGAAATCCACTAATCATACAAATAGCGATGTTCCTGAAAACCAAAAGGCAAGACGACATGGCCTGAATTATGCTAGTAAATACAATAAGCTACAGCCATATTCAAATACCTTACACGTGTCTACCACAAAATGTCAATTTTGCGGTCAACAACATGCCATGTTGCAATTTTTTGCAATTACCTAATGAAGCAAAATTGAAATCGGTTGAAAAATTGAAATTATGTCGAAATTGTTTATTTAATCATAATGGCCAGCAATTCATTTCCGTTAGGCGATGTCGCAAATATGACTGAAATCACCACTCCGTTTTACATGACGCTTGCTCAAAAAACATATCGCAATCGAGCAACGTAGCAACGACAACAAATAATCCAAAAGACAATGTCGCAATGACTGCGCATGTGTCTCAGAATGATCCAACGACGAATGAAGTATTGTTAGCTATAGCCTTAATAAAGGTCGCAACGATGGATGGATCGTGTCACATTTTAAGGGCTCTAATTGATCCTGGATCACAAGTGTCGATAATAAAAGAAAGTACAGCAAAGAAATTAGGATTACGTAGATCTAAATTCAATGGATTGATATACGGAGTAGGTGAAGTCGAACATAATTGTAAGGGTATGGTCACACTAAGCTGTTTCTCAACTTACAACGACTATTCGTTTACAACCGGCGTACTTGTCATGAACAACATACTTAAGGATATTCCGTATAAATCCTTCGACACATCGAAGTGGTCCTACATAGAAAATTTTAAATTAGCAGATCCATATTTTAACATTAGCCGTCCACTTATTACTAAGACTTATTACTAAGCGCCCAAGTCAATGGCTTGATTTTAATGGGAGGATTGATCAAAGGAGAGAGTGTATCACAGCCAGTGTTGCAAGAAACACAGCTTGGGTGGATCATATATGGTGGTGGCCAATTAGCATCACTACAGTGCAACGTGATCATGAATAATATCCACGATATTCAGCAGTTTTGGGATATCGAGGATATAAGCGACAAATCAAACCTATCATTAGAAGATCAAGAATGTATCGATTTTTATTCATCAACTACAAAACGTCAAGAAGACGGCCGGTATGTAGTAAAATTGCCACTAAAAGCAGACATCAATGAAAAACTAGGTTTAAAAGATAAGAGATGGCAATAGCACAGTTCCAAAATCTGGAACGTAAATTTAGCAAACAACCTGTTCTAGCAGAACAATATAAAACATTCATTAGTGAGTACATAGCCTTAGGACATATGGTGCCTAGTTACAGCCATAAAAACAAACAAGCGCTATCGTGTTACTTGCCGCACCATGCCGTCCAACGAGCAGAATCAGCTACTACAAAGCTACGGGTGGTGTTTAACGCGTCAGCAAGGACGTCAAGCGGATATAGCGTGAATGACCTGATGTACAAGGGCCCTAATTTACAACAGGATCTACAGGAACTGATACTGAAGTGGCGGCAATATCGTTATGCTTACACATCAGATATCGAGAAAATGTACAGGCAGATAATGGTGGACGAAGCAGATCAGCAATATCAGCAAGTTATCTAGAGGTATGCGCCAGATCAACCACTACAAACGTACAAGCTTACTACCGTCACATACGGTACAAAATCAGCACCATTCCTAGCGATGATGACTTTAAAACGTTGAGCTTCGGATGCACGAAGTGCATTTCCGGAAGCAGCAAAGATTCTAGAAGAATCATTTTATATGGATGATCTGGTCCATGGTTCTCACTCGATATTGAAAGAGGAAAGCAGCTCATCGAAGATCTCAACAGATTATTAAAATCAGGTGGTTTTACACTGAGAAAATGGTCCGCAAATCATCCGGAACTTCTTGAAAATATAGAGCAGAGCAGCAGCAATGGCGAAATCATTTTTAACTTCAAATCAGAAAGTACGTCAAAAACATTAGGCTTTCGATGGAACTCTTGTGATGACATGTTTACTTTAAAATACAACATAGCTAATCCAAACGCCAAAATTACTAAATTATTACTTTTGTCAGAGATATAAAAAGTATTCGACCCGTTGGGGTGGTTGTCCCCACTTACAACAAATTTAAAGCTGATATTCCAAAAGCTGTGGTTAAATAAAATGCATTGGGATGAAGAAGTTCCTGTAAACATCAAAGATGAATGGGAAACGATAAAAATAGACATGGAATATTTGAATCAATGCAAAATACCACGTTGGATGGGGTATCAATCTAATAACGTCATAGAACTGCTCGGTTATTGTGACGCATCTACTAAAGCCTACGCGGCAGTTACATCTGTGGTACTAGTAGTTGCTAAGACTAGACTAGTACCCATTTCTAAAAGCGTCTCTTTACCAAGATTAGAATTAAGTGGAGCGTATTTACTAGCCAAGTTAATGAATAAAGTTATTAGCTGTTATAGCGAAATGGACACTCGGATATATGGATGGACGGATTCCATGGTGGTCTTAGGGTGGCTACAAGGCGATTACAGCCGATGGAAACCTTTCGTTGCGAACAGGACCAAAGTTATCGCAGCAACAATGAAACCAAGCTGCTGGTGATATGTTAAGTTGGAGGATAATCCGGCAGATGCAGCCAGTAGAAGCATCTCAGCATCACAACTGAAAAATCAAACCCTGTGGTGGCATGGACCGCAGTCATTGGGAACGTTTGATGAAAAATTAGAAGCAAAGCAATGCATTTATACCACGGATCAAGAAAAAAAGGCAAAATCAACACCAAGCTAGGTGAATGCCGCTCAAATAGATAGCAAGAAAAGCATCATATTACAATTGTTACTTAAATTCAGCTCACTTAATAAAATAACTAAAATACTAGCATGGCTTTTACGAGCCATCAAAACGATACAATTTAAGCAGATTTCAGTCACGTTAGTTAAACATAGCGGTTTGCCTGAGTTTCTTACCTTGCTTGAATTACGGAAAGCAAAGTTACTAATTATAAAATATGTACAAAGAACTGAGTTTGCAGACGAAATCATGTCATTACGAAAAAATTATAAATTGAGTAGCAGAAGTAATATACTAAAATTAAATCCTTTCCTTGACAACGAGGGGATTTTACGAGTGGGAGGTCGTTTAACCAAAGCAAACATGAGCATGGAAATGAAGCATCCAGCCATATTACCGTATAGCAGTCGGCTTACTACTCTAATAATTCAGCAAGCTCATCAGCTCACCTTTCATGGTGGACCGCGATTAACTTTATTTAATCTTAGGCAGAGATACTGAATAATCGCTGGCAACAAAGCAGTAAGGAAAGAAGTGCGAAACTGTGTCACCTGTAGAAAACATGAGCCCAAACTGCAGCATCAATTAATGGGAGAGTTACCCGAAACCAGAAGCAACCCCGCCCCGCCATTCTTTCACACCGGAGTGGATTATACAGGTTTCGTAGAGGTAAAAAGCAACAAGGGGCGCGGAATTAAGACCACAAAAGGATATTTTGCGTTGTTTATTTGTCTAGCGACTAAAGCTGTACATTTAGAACTTGTATCCGACCTAAGCAGTACTGGGTTCTTAGCAGCATTACGGCGGATGGCCGCCAGAAGAGGGGCGCCACGCCATCTTTATAGCGATAACGGGACGAATTTCGTAGGTGCAAATAGAATGCTACAGGAAAGCTATCACGATTTCGAAAACGTATATGATCGTAACTTTTTCGCAGAGCTAACAGATTTAAATATAGAATGGCACTTTAACGCGCCATCTTGGCCAAGTGCGGGAGGTCTATGGAAACGAGCCATTAGAAGCTTAAAATATCACCTCAAGCGAGTAATTGGAGAGCAGAAGTTGACTTTCGAAGAGTTCAGCACAATATTAGCACAGATAGAGGCTTGTCTGAACTCCAGACCTTCGTGTGCCTTGTCTGAAGACATCGAAGATTTAAACGTACTTACCCCAGCACATTTCTTGACCGGGAGGTCTGGAACTGTCATAATCGAAACGGAAACAGATGCTCGAACTAGATGGCATTTATCAGCTAATATAGTAAATGACATAGGGAAGAAATGGAGATCGGAATACCTAACGCAGTTATCTGTAAGAAGCAAATGGCGAAGCACTGAGCAAAATATCAACATCGATGATTTAGTGACCATCCAGGATGACAATTTGCCACCTGGAAAATGGATGATGGGAAGAGTAGTAGAAACTCACCCTGGTCAAGATGGATTAGTTCGGGTAGTAACATTAAAAACAAAAAGCGGAATACTTAAAAGGCCGGTTGTGAAACTCTCAATCTTGCCGATATCGCCTGCTTCAAGCAAAATGAAAGACGATAGAAAGGTTAATCAAGAAATCAACATCAGCTTAAAGGAACCTGACGAGCGGAAACCAAGCAATAGAATCAAATCTAAGTTTGTATCAGTAGTAGTGTCGTTAATCTTTTTTATGTCATTGATAACATTGTAAGGTTGTGAGTCCGGGGAGATGAGTTAAACAAGTCTCTTCATTAGAATCTCCTTTATTACTGCCTTTAATCATAGAGTACAATTGTTTATATACGTGTTGATAGGTACATTAGAATACATGAGCTCACATACATATGTCTTACACACTACACGCCCACCGGCTAAATAAAATAAAAATAATGGTTACACTTATTTTTATTTTTAGGTTATAATACGTGTATAGTCACTTAAATTTTTTTTATAATATGCTGACAAAATAATGACGAAAATAAAATATTGGTACAAAATATAGGGTTACACACAGAAATACATTTAAAAAAATAATAGTACAATCTATTTTTCAACTTAAAGTTACATGCTAACAGCTTATCATTAGGTAGTATATGGTCTGGTTCTATTTTTATGTACTATTACTTCTTTTCCTTTATACAGTATTTTTAAATTTGGGTTACAATCTTCTATTACTTCGTAGGGTCCTATATATAGCGGATCAAATTTGTTTACAGTTTGTTCATTCTTAAGTAGTATCATGTCACCATTACTGTATGTTACAGGATTGGTATACGAATCATATCTACATTTCCTGATCTGTTTACTATTAATTAAATTTTGTCTCGCGTCATACTGTGATTTTTGAAGCTTATATTTGAGTTGTTGTGGATAGTCATAAAAGTTATATAATGGTTCAATATCTGAAGTTAAATTACTAGGTAAATTGCACAGTTTTCCAAATACCAGTTCATATGGAGTGTATTTAGTTTCCGTATGTACAGTGGTATTAAAAGCAAAGCACCAATATGGAAGCCATAAACTCCAATTTTGGGGTTGGTTCTCTGTTTGTATGCGAAGGAATGAAAGTAGATTTTTATGAGTATTTTCTAAGCCTCCAATTGATTGGTGATGATATGCTGTAGATGTTGATTGGGTTATTTTTAGTATTTTACATACTTCATTCATTACTTTCGAAACGAACTCCGTACCGCGATCTGGGGGGTGACCATAAGCTCTTAGAGCGGTATCAATTTGAGATCGAATAAGGGACAGATGTATCTGACTTGTATACATCTGTCACTTACTCGATATCAAATTGATACCGCTCTAAGAGCTTATGGTCACCCCCCTGATATTATATTTCTCGGAATGCCATAACGTAATACAAAATTATTAATGAAAGCCATTGTCACTGAAATTGTATCCTTATTTCTAAGCGGGTAAGCTTCTACATACTTGCTAAGATCACACTGTAGTGTGAGTATATACATATAATTATCACTATCCTTACTTAAGGGCCCAACTAAATCTAAAAATACTCTATCAAACGCCGAATGACCTGTATCAGTCAGGACCATTGGCTGTTTTATGTGCCTAAAATGTTTCTGTCGCTGGCATTTATCGCAGCGATTTACAAACTCTGTGACGTCATTTACCAATTTCGACCAAAAATAACGCCGTTTTATATTATTTATCATTCGTCGTATACCGGCGTGGCCGCTACTCGGTAATAAGTGGTAGTCATTTAAAATTATACGTTTCGTATCGTGATCACTTATTACTTTTACACCTTTTATAACATATAAACGTGGTCCGGACCAATTAGGTGTAATATTTGTGCTATGAATTAAATCTCTTACTATCTCAATGTTTTCATTACTTTGTACAATGTACAGACTATCAAGTTTCATTAGGTTACAGTAATAAGCCAACTCCCGTACAAAGGCATCTCGTGCGCATTGTAATCGGTAAGATGGGTTTACTCTTAGTATACAATTTGATGCATCATAATTAAATATAGTATTTGATTGGTTATTCCATTCTTTTTCATTTACGAACCTTAACTCAGTGCAATCCTTTGGTTTTTTAAGCAATTCCGTAACTCTTGGGTGATCAGTCCAGTCGTTCATAGATCGCTTAGCAACCATAGGGTTGTCACTCAGAACTTGTTCATTTCCTTCACGCATACGCTTTTTCTGGCCTCTGGTTAATACAGACACAACGTGCTGGTTTATTTCCTTCAATTCATCGCTTGTTATACGGATACGTGACATGGCATCTGCAGCTGCATTGTCAGTACCTCGAACATATTCTATTATGTAATCGTACTCCTCTATTATTAAACGGAATCTAGTCAAACGGCTAGATGGATTTATTTGATTAAATAAGTAAATTAATGGTTTGTGGTCGGTTTTGATAATAAATTTTCTACCGTAAAGATAGGGTCGGAAATACTTAACAGACCATACGATAGCGAGTAACTCTTTTTCTATCGTGGGGTACCTAATTTCTGCTTTATTAAGACTACGGCTTGCGTAAGCAATTGGTCTGTTATCACTATTGCAAAGCACGGAACCGATTGCATATCCGGACGCATCTGTTTGTAAAACGAAAGTATTGTTTTCATCGAAGTTGGGATATTGTAATATTGGTGGTGATATTAACGACTCTTTCAGGGATTCGAAGGATTTCTGACACTCATGTGACCATTCAAAGTTAAAATTTTTTCGACACAATCTGTTAAGTGGTAAGGATATTGCGGCAAAATCTGGTATAAATTTTCTATAAAAGTTGACGAATGCTATGAATCTTTTTGTTTCGTCTGCATTTTTGGGTACGGGATAATTTTTCACTATGTTTATTTTATCTAAATCTGGTTTAATTCCTTCAGATGTTACAACATGTCCTAAAAACTGCATTTCTTTTCTTAGGAAATCACATTTCATTGGATTAAGTTTCAAGTTAACTTTGCGTAATCTAGTTAAAATATCTATAAGATTTTTATTGTGGACTTGTAAATTACGACCAAAACAGATTAAATTATCTAAATATACAAATAATTTGTCGTATGTAAGTCCAGACATGGCAATTGTCATTAGACGAGAGAATGCACTTGGACTAATTTTTAATCCCATAGGTAACCGGGTCATTTGATATTGGCCTGATGGCGTAGTGAATGCTGTATACTTTCTGCTTTCTGGTTGCAATTTTGCCTGTTAATATGCTTGTGATAAATCTAATTGTGAAAAATACATTGAACCGGATAAAGAATCTAAAATATCGTTAATATTCGGGAGTGGAAATTTATCGTCTAAAATTCTAGTGTTTAATTTACGAAAATCAATAACCAGCCTCCATTTCTTAGAATTATCATCTGATTTTTTGGGTACTAACAAAATTGGGCTTGACCACTCACTTTTTGCTGGTTCAATGATATGTTCAGAAAGCATTTTCTTAACTTGTGCTTCAATTTCCTTACGCTGTGAAAAGGGTAACCTGTACTGTCTAGTATAAACTGGATCAGCATGTGGTTTTAACATTATACTTTGTTCGTATAGGTTAGTGGTAGTTAATTTATCGTTTGGTAGATGAAATACATCCGAAAATTTAGCACATATGTTTTCGATTGATGACCTTTCTTCATTGTTTAGATGATTTAATTTTAAAAGAGAAAACATTGTACGTACTCTCTCTCCATCAATATTACTGTCTTTTCCAAAGTGACTGATGTCATAGTCTGATAATAAATGTATTTCCGGTCTGAAATAGTTAACATCTACTTGTGTTTCACGAGTATTTAATATTTGTATACAAATTTGTCCATTGTTTGGTTTACATATACTTCCGGCTATAAAAACTCCGTCGCATAATTGATACGGTAATATTACGCAGTCCTCGTTAAAACTACTGTCTAACATAACTATTTTTTCACATCTCGGTGGTATTCTTAAAAAGCAAGTTTTATTTAACGAACTATTAATCATGGGCAGGGTTATACTATTGTCATGTTTTTTTAAAGTTATCGTATTATTTTCAAAATTCAAAATAGCGCCATATTTGCTCATAAAATCTCTGCCAATTATACCATGTTGTAAACCTGGTAAGTTGCGCATAATGTAAAATTTGTTTACAAATTCCTGTCCATTTGCGATCAATGTAACATAAACGTAGCCTGAAGTTTGCACTTTGCCCCCAATGCCATTTATATAAATGCGTTCCGTTTGGACTGGAATATTCCAACGTGCCACAGTTTCATATTTCAATACTGATAGTGATGCTCCTGAGTCTATAAGTAATCCATATTTGGCACCCTGTACTAAGAATTCCACCGAGCTGTTATTGTTACAAGCAAATATAAAATGATTATCGAAAAAACTGTAATGGTTCAGTAATTTGTCTTTCTGTAGTTTGGGGAGTTCGATTCTGGTCAGTTAAATCGATACTATTCATGGCATTTTCTATGACATGTACATTACCATTGCGCGTGAAAGTCCGTCCAGGCCTACCGCGAGATGAACCCCGGATGTGACCACGATTATTGCTAAACTGTTGTTGAATTCTTTGGTTTTGCCTATGATTATGAAAAGAACCTCTACTATTCCCTCTCTGTATAAATCGATTGTTATTTGAACGATTAGGGCGTCTATTATTATTACAACTATATCCGCGATTATTAAATGATCTGCCTTGGTATCCGACATAAACAGAAGCGTCAGTATTTTGCCGACTGCATGACAATTCCTCATCCTTGGCTGCTCTTATTGTATCTTTCAGGTTATCATAATTACGCGCTGCTAAAATAGTGCGGATTTCGCGGTTTCGCAAGCCATCAATGAAACATTTTATTGCAATCTTCTCATTTTGAGGGCGTAATATTTTATGTGCATTTTGTTCATCACCCGCTTGCGCGACCGTCAAATCCACAAAAAGCTGTTCGACCTTGGATCCATACTTTTCTATAGAAAAACCGTTTTGGTTTATTTGTGTTAACTCCTTGTGTATTGCTGTACTAGACTTCTTTGTAAGAAGGTGTTGACGCATTTCAATTATAAGTGACTCACAACTATCATAAGAGGTCGACAATCTTAATTTTGCGCTCTCGGTTAATCGGGTTTTTAATATAAACTTAACTAGCATTTTGTTGCCTTCTTCGGTGAGTGAAGAACTGTATAACTCTATGGTATCTATTAAACTTTTCGTGATATTTTCATCACCATTCATAATTGGTAGTAGAGCCACGGCAGTCCTATAATTAAAAGCCTCCATATTGCCTACCTCGGTTCTAGTCTTGACCGTATTCTGAGCACTTGGTTGAGAACTGTACGTTTTGGAGCAAAATGATTCTATTTGAGTATAAGTCTTTTCAAATAAATCACAGTACGACTGTATTTCCTGTAAAACACTTGTACTAAGTTGCTTAGTTTCAATCGGTCTCGATAAGGTTTTAATACAACCATCAAACTGATATTTTAATAACGTTGCTTCCTTCAACTTTTGTTTCAGAACAGTTTCTGTCCTTTTAGGATAACTTAGTTTTATTAAATTTTGTTCAATATTTTTTAATTGGTCATATAACAAGTTAAGCTCATCTGCCATTACCAAACCAAATAAGATACTTAAATGATTTACAGATTATTTGACAGTATGTACTTAAACAAAAATATATTGTCCATTAATCGTTCCGTAACTTTTCATGTTTCACTCAACGATAGAACACCACTTCACTTATCACTGAATATATTTTTAAACACTTACTGCGGTTTCTGGGCTCTGATACCCGTCTCCTGGCGAGTCTCCTGGCGCTGCTGGCGGCATTCGTAACAAACACGAGCCTCCGGGATCGGTCGACGAAACGAACGTGATAGGTTTTGTGTGAAAACCTCATTCCTTATCCATGAATAATGACAATTTCGGTACAGTTTATACACCGCATAAAGTCCAGCTACTCCAAGTAAGGTGCACATGATAAACATCACGATACTAATGTTCGATAAGTGGTACTCTTGCATAGAAGCAGAATTTGAACCACCCGATGCACTTTGTGTTATAAAAACGTCTTCTTTTTGTACATCTGACCGGCACATTGTAGAGAAAACAAAAACTCCCGTTTTAAAAGACAAAAGATAATCACTTATATCATAGTCTATTAATGTCTTTCAAATAATTAAGTAACGCGGCCGAACGCGGCACCCGTCTCGGATGGCAGGGTCGCCATGTAAGGTTGTGAGTCCGGGGAGATGAGTTAAACAAGTCTCTTCATTAGAATCTCCTTTATTACTGCCTTTAATCATAGAGTACAATTGTTTATATACGTGTTGATAGGTACATTAGAATACATGAGCTCACATACATATGTCTTACACACTACAACATCATCTCGCGCAGCTTTTAACATATCAGCGTTGCCAAACAACAATTCACTGTATTTCGAGACAGTGGGCAATATGCAAGTTATACGAGATAAATGGAATCTTATTGTTTACTATGACATGATCCCTTACTGGGAAGGGAATACAGCAGCCACTAAGTTTTTGGATTATTTACAAAGACTCTGGGCATCCCTAAACGATACTAGCCAATGTAATATGATAACGCTTCAATTAAATCACGACTATAAAGAAATACAGCACTATAATCAACGTATGATTAATCAGCACATTGACGCGCGCGCCAGACAGCGTCGCGGTCTCATTAATGGCATCGGTTACGTGGTCAATAGCCTGTTCGGAGTATTAGACGAACGATTCGCCGAACAGTACAAGAAAGATATACAGCTTGTAAAACAAAACGAGCATCATCTTGGTAACTTATTAAGAAATCAGACATCCATCATCGAAGCTGAATATAACGTATTGAAAAGAACCGAGCAAACTATCCAATTACAACATAAAACTATAAACAAGCACTTGAATCAATTAAATAATGCAGCCTTTGTTATTAAACAAGAAGTTGAAGGCTTAGCTAAAACATAAGATTTTGCCCTGTCGGCCGACACGACTCACGACCATCAACTTGCTTCAAAACCTAAAAAGGATTCAGGATACTGTGTTAGATATCATCACGGATGTCTACAACGAGAAATTCAATACTCACCTGTTAACACCGGATCAGTTACAACGTGAGTTACAGTTTATTTCAGGACAATTAACAAAGGATACTACATTGCCAGTGGACAACCTACAGTCAGACCATTCTTCCATTTCCATTCCATTGACCAGCAGAGATAGCTACAAAATCTATAAAATCATACCAGTTCCACAGAAAATTCAAAATTATATGATAGCGTTCTACCAGCCGCAGATTTCGTAGCTATTAGCTTGAAAAAAGATGCCTTCTTCACAATGTCGTTTATAGAGCTCCAGTTATGTCAGCAGCACAATGATATCTCATATTTATGCCAAGCTAACAAACCGATTAATCATATAAGCATTGATGAAAAATTCTGTAAACTGGATAGCAATTTAAAACAATGCATTGTAATTAAATCCCCTTGTCAAGACAGATGGCTCGAATTAAATGAGCCAGCTAGGTTCATGTACTTTTGCTGCAATACCTACGCAGTGAGGATTATATTTCAAGATCAAGTTGCCTTGAAACAGGTGACAGGAGTCGGTATCATTGACCTAGATTCGATATGCATAATAAAAAATAAAGAGGTTACTTTGTATCCTCATGCCCATACATCAGCTATTACAATTAAATCTAAATCTGAAATTGTGACCCCTCAGATAGCAGAATTAAATCATATCGTAAATATATATAATATATATCTATAAGATAAGGCCTTATCTTTCAGAGGAGCTGCGGATCCAGCTGGCTGAGTCTCTCGTGCTGTCTAATCTGAGCTATGCGGACGTAGTTATTGGCCCTCGACTGCTTGCCAAAACTGATCGACTGATTCAGAGAGTGCAAAACGCCTGTGCTCGATTCTGCTTCTCAATCCCACCTAGAAGTCACGTAACGCCATTTTTAAATAACCACTCAATCCTTAAGATGAAGTCGCGTCGTAAGTTCCACTTGGCATGCCTACTTTTTGGAGTTATAAAGTACAAGCAGCCGACCTATCTGTATAATAAACTTAGCTGGATCGCTAGTAGAAGAGACTGTGCAAGTAGACAGTGCTCACAACAACTCTCCACTCACTCGCACAAGACAGCGGCTTTCAGGGGAAGTTTTAGATACGCCGCATCCAAATGCTGGAACAATATTCCCCCGCCGATAAGGAATCTTAAATGCCTTATAACTTTCAGATTTCGATTGCGGCAGTTTCTTATCGCATCACAGAAAAAACTGGGGATTACTTTTTTGAACACGTCCATTATAAAAAAACTAGAAATAACATGAAAACTAAAGACTAATGGCTGTCATGTACTTCCCGAGCTGGCTGTTTGGCGCATATCGTGGTCGAATCCTGTGAGCGAAGGATATAGGCATTTATTAATTGAATGACTTGTGGATCTTTTGTGTGCATATGTTATTTACGTGTATTTATTTTATATTAATTGTAAGAATATTAATTTTAGTCTAGCCAAATCGTTTACTTTAATTGAACCTACGCCATCATTTATGTATTGGTTATAGTGAGATTATTAATTATTTTATACATTGTACATTTAACTTTATATATACCTAACCAAGTAATCAAAACGAGTCTATAAAATATTCAACACGCCTAAGAACTGAAACTTTTTCCACTGCATAAAAAAAAAACAAATATTTTTTTTATTGTAAGTACCTACTAAATTAAAGTTGCGGGTATACTTACGTGAATTACTCTACGCATAACACTGTTACAACACCAATATATCACGACTGCTTGGCGACCATTTGTCAATGCAGGGATCCAGCAGAATATCAGCGTCAGGTATATTTGCCTGACACGTGCTGAGCTGGACTCCCATTTGGTGCAACCTTGAGACGCACACCGCACTGTGTTATGATTGTTTTGATTGTCAAAATTAATGTTACTGATGTCATTTTTACTTTTGTTTCGGTTTCCTTTTTCTTTTTATGTTGGCACTTTGTTTTTAAACATACCTACATGACAATTGTAATAATTTTATTAAGATTTTGTGTGTTGTGTTGTGTCTTTTGTGTGCACTAAATAAATGATTTATCTATCTATCTATCTATCTATCATATAGTTATCCCATTACACAGTATACGAAGACCCAATCAACAGCACATTAGTCGATCTGGGAGAACGGATCAAACAACTGAAATCTGCCAATACTAACTCACCAGATTACACTCTGTCTACGCATGACATTCATCAGTACACTATTTGTTACTGCCTGCTGGGTGTAGCCGTTTTGGTGGCAGCGTACTTCATATGGAGGAGGTGTCGAGCAGTATCTTCAGTGGAACTATTCCAAAGTGTAGCAAATAGTGTTGTGTTTTCGCGAAAGCAGAGTACGGCTGACCGTCAGCCAAGTGAAGTGAACATAACAAGTGCGAACACTGTTTGTAAACGGGACATAGCTACGTCACCTATTTCTAAAACGTGTCGCTTTAGATTAGAAGACGTGTAACATTTTTGTATCTTTTTGGCCCGGGGGCATGTACGGTGAAACCATACAGTAATAATAATGCACTAATGCTTATTCGTGCATTTTACCATATTTCACTAATTGATATTAGTAGAGCATTCAGTACTCGATTAGCGGTCATCGCGTGTACTCCCTCGCTCCTTTATATTACTAAACCTTTGGTCCGCATAATATATTTAATTTGACGTTATAAGCAGCAGTATCATTTAGCCATCTTCCTAACTTTCACATAACCCATGAGTGTAAATATGTAATGGTGCCAAAATAAACCTATTGATCGTTTAAACAGTGTATTTTCGTTATAATACTCACAGTACCTATCCACCCTGCGCCTGAATCCCCTACAATAAGAGACCCGTTGTTCGCCTCTGTACTCTACCTTCTCAATAACTTACTCTGCCCCCTAAATTCCTTCATTGTTTTCCACCGCTTTTCTCTTACTTTAAGTTAAATTTTATGAAAACCGAAGGTTTTCAAGCCGGGGGCATGTTCGCGCCACCTCTAGGTGGGCCTTTTGTTTAGTTACCCACATTTCTCTTAATATTTTATCTACCCTTTCTTGTCAATTTTCGCTGCATTAAACTACATGTTCGATTTTCGAACAGTCTACGTTCGGCCCTCGTCAAGGGTAGCCTCATCGCTCGTGGAAGTCAACCGCCTGGCTATTCACCCTGGATTCCTCACCCGCTGTGAGATCTCACCGCTTTATTAAACCGCATCGTCTGCGATCGACTCTCGTCGTCGTCGGATTCGTGGTGATCACCTCTGATCATCACCTTGAGCCAGCGTTACGTGGCTCGCCGTTCTACCGCGCCGCATACAGTCCACTCTCGCGTCAGCAAATTGTGCCAGTACCCAGGGAACTTCAAACCAAGACGTCCAGTGGAACAGAGAAGGAGCGCTGCCAGAATTAACCAGAAAGAGCACGAGGAAACCCGCCTCTGAGGTTAGTCGTAGCTTTGTTTAATGCAGCATCTCTCTCAGCATACCGACCCGTCTGTTTTCCCTAGGTCTAGCCTATCTACTTCTTGAACCTAGCGCACCGCGCGTGTTTGGCGTGCTCAGTACTATTACTGCACCGCTGCGCCGTAACAACAGTCTTGACATCATTTTTATACAGAGTTATTTTATGTGTTAAATAAAATAAAACAAAACCGGTGTCTGACCTAGGACTCGAACCTAGGTTCTAATGCTGCAAGCCAGTGGTTTCATTGATGATTGCAGGGTTGGTCTATCTTTAGCTTCTTGTGAGTATGAGCTCCTGGGTTCGATTCCCAGGTCAGACACTATTGTTGTTTTTTTTTTTTATTTACCTTCAAGATTGTTATTATGTAATTAGTTAAAATTTAATTTACATTTTTTTTCTTGGTAATCAGTTATGATTAATTTAACACCAGACACACACACAGACACACACACACACACACATTCAGACACACACACACACACACACTACACGCCACACACACACACACAGACACAGACACAAACACACACAGACACACACAGACACACACAGACACACACAGACACACACAGACACACACAGACACACACCGACAGACACACACTCAGACACACACAGACACTATTGTTTTTTTTTTTTTTTTTTTTAATTACCAATCCCTATAATTATATTATACTTTATACTTATATACTAATATTGTAAAGAGGTAAAATTTGTAAGTTTGTATGTAGGGGGTAATCTCTGGAACCAATGATCCAATTCTAAAAATTTTTTCACTGGTAGAAAGCTACATTATTCCTGAGTGCTATAGGCTATATAACATTACGCTAAGACCAATAGGAGCGGAGCATAAATGAAAAATGTTGCAAAAACGGGGAAGAATATTACTTTTTGAGGGCTTCCGTTGCATGCGCTGCGTAAACGGTAGGTGTAGGGTAGGTGTAGGGTAGGTGTAGGGTAGGTGTAGGGTAGGTGTAGGGTAGGTGTAGGGTAGGTGTAGGGTAGGTGTAGGGTAGGTGTAGGGTAGGTGTAGGGTAGGTGTAGGGTAGGTGTAGGGTAGGTGTAGGGTAGGTGTAGGGTAGGTGTAGGGTAGGTATAGGGTAGGTGTAGGGTAGGTGTAGGGTAGGTGTAGGGTAGGTGTAGGGTAGGTGTAGGGTAGGTGTAGGGTAGGTGTAGGGTAGGTATAGGGTAGGTGTAGGGTAGGTGTAGGGTAGGTGTAGGGTAGGTGTAGGGTAGGTGTAGGGTAGGTGTAGGGTAGGTGTAGGGTAGGTGTAGGGTAGGTGTAGGATATGTGTAGGGTAGGTGTAGGGTAGGTGTAGGGTAGGTGTAGGGTAGGTGTAGGGTAGGTGTAGGGTAGGTGTAGGGTAGGTGTAGGGTAGGTGTAGGGTAGGTGTAGGGTAGGTGTAGGGTAGGTGTAGGGTAGGTGTAGGATAGGTGTAGGGTAGGTGTAGGGTAGGTGTAGGGTAGGTGTAGGGTAGGTGTAGGGTAGGTGTAGGGTAGGTGTAGGGTAGGTGTAGGGTAGGTGTAGGGTAGGTGTAGGGTAGGTGTAGGGTAGGTGTAGGGTAGGTGTAGGGTAGGTGTAGGGTAGGTGTAGGGTAGGTGTAGGGTAGGTGTAGGGTAGGTGTAGGGTAGGTGTAGGGTAGGTGTAGGGTAGGTGTAGGGTAGGTGTAGGGTAGGTGTAGGGTAGGTGTAGGGTAGGTGTAGGGTAGGTGTAGGGTAGGTGTAGGGTAGGTGTAGGGTAGGTGTAGGGTAGGTGTAGGGTAGGTGTAGGGTAGGTGTAGGGTAGGTGTAGGGTAGGTGTAGGGTAGGTGTAGGGTAGGTGTAGGGTAGGTGTAGGGTAGGTGTAGGGTAGGTGTAGGGTAGGTGTAGGGTAGGTGTAGGGTAGGTGTAGGGTAGGTGTAGGGTAGGTGTAGGGTAGGTGTAGGGTAGGTGTAGGGTAGGTGTAGGGTAGGTGTAGGGTAGGTGTAGGGTAGGTGTAGGGTAGGTGTAGGGTAGGTGTAGGGTAGGTGTAGGGTAGGTGTAGGGTAGGTGTAGGGTAGGTGTAGGGTAGGTGTAGGGTAGGTGTAGGGTAGGTGTAGGGTAGGTGTAGGGTAGGTGTAGGGTAGGTGTAGGGTAGGTGTAGGGTAGGTGTAGGGTAGGTGTAGGGTAGGTGTAGGGTAGGTGTAGGGTAGGTGTAGGGTAGGTGTAGGGTAGGTGTAGGGTAGGTGTAGGGTAGGTGTAGGGTAGGTGTAGGGTAGGTGTAGGGTAGGTGTAGGGTAGGTGTAGGGTAGGTGTAGGGTAGGTGTAGGGTAGGTGTAGGGTAGGTGTAGGGTAGGTGTAGGGTAGGTGTAGGGTAGGTGTAGGGTAGGTGTAGGGTAGGTGTAGGGTAGGTGTAGGGTAGGTGTAGGGTAGGTGTAGGGTAGGTGTAGGGTAGGTTGACGTGGACGTGGGACAGCTAGTATACCATAAATGGATATGTAATAACTTGGTTAGTTTATCACTCTCACAGCGCTCTCACGGCAAACATATCAGTGACAAGCTTAGTCGCTCATAAGTGATTTTGTTTACGATTCGAGCTGTCAAAACTGTCTTAAAGTACAACTCACACTCGCGAAAAGCATGTTTACGCTAACACAAGTGCTAAGTGACGCGCTTACTTATGAGATGTAGTCGATTGTCACTAGTGTCTAGATGTCACATGCCTTCGAATTAATGGTTCTAGATAATCAGGGCGTACTCCAAAACTCGCGCATTTAGACTCCTACGTGTCTGTATTGAATAAGTACAATTTAAAAAAATTAAAGCCCCCACACACATCTTATTTACTGCTTTTTAAACTACATCATTTATGTAGTATTAGATACGAGTACAATCTATCCAACATGTAATTATGACATTATCTTGCGAAAATATCCCGATTCAAACAGTAAAACGCCCATTACTTTTGAACGGCTGAACCGATTTTAATCAAACATACCTAAGAACACTCTCGATAAAGGCACCTTTCAAACAAAATCGGTTCATCTGTTTAGGAGCTATGATGCCACAGACAGATACACACAAACACACAGAACTTATTAAAATAGTATGAGAATAACTAACTGAATCAAGCCCACGTCAAGGGTTTTATTACACCTGCACGAGTTTTATCGTACGCCCTCAGAAGTAAAAAATGTCAAACACATAAAAGTAATTATTGTTATTTATTAAAAAGCAAACTCATTGGTCTCCAATATATAGTAACAACATGACTATGTTAGTCCAAAAGTAGTAAATTTACAAGTAATAAAAATTTATTCTACCGTGCATTCGGAAAAGTAGCTTGTTATGGAGAAGAACGCACAAGAAACTCCATAATTACTAAAATTAAATCTATTCGATTAAAACGTATAACATTCATAAAATTTATTATAACATCGTTTTGAGAGCAGTGGTCATGAACTAAATTACAAAAAGATGCGCCTGCTGGGATCAAACCCACGATCTTGTTGAAGGCATAAATCGCGACCGTAACCACTGAGCCACCACTGCTCCCAAAAAAATGGTAGCAACAACATTTAGGATAGTTAATTTATATAAAATTAAAGAATAGTGATTTATATAAAATTAAAGAATAGTGATTTATATAAAATTAAAGAATAGTGATTTATATAAAATTAATGAATAGTTATTTAGGTATATGAAATTTAAGTGTAGTTATTTATTAATCGCATAGCAACTAGATCATAAAAAAAATGTTAAACATACCCGTTGGTTCAAACAATCTGAAAAAAAAAGAATGTATTAGTTTACTTGGCTTTTTACTAGTGTACTCGCGTTAAACTGAAAAGTGTTTTATCTAGAAAGTAAGATTTAAAAAAATCCTATATTCTAACCCATCATATCATCATCATCATCATATCAGCCGAAAGACGTCCACTGCCGGACATAGACCTCTCCCAAGCGACGCCACACTGACCGGTCCCGTGCTCGGTATTACTGGTCTCGCAACCAGCGGATCCCCGCAACCTTCACCAGGTCATTAGTCCACCTGGTGGGAGACCTTCCAACGCAACGTCTTCCGGTTTGCGGTCGCCATTCCAGAGCCTTTCTGCCCCATCGGCCATCCGACACCATGTGCCCTGCCCACTGCCACTTAAGTTTGGCAATTCTTCGGGCTACGGTTCTCTTACGGATCTCTACATTTCTGATTCGATCACGCAAGGAAACGCCGAGCATAGCCCTCTCCATTGCCCTTTGAGTGACTGTAAGCTTTCTGATGAGGCCCATTGTAAGCGACCAAGTCTCAGAGCCATATGTCATCATGGCAACACACACTGATCATAGACTTTTGTCTTGAAACACTGTGGTAAGTTGGACGAGAAGACACCGCGCAACTTCCCGAACGTTGCCCAGCCGAGTCGGATTCGACAGTGACCTCTTTCTCGAAGTTGGTCCTACCCAACTGGATAGTTTGTCCCAGGTAGACATAGTCGGCCACAGCTTCGAATGTAGAGTCTCCGACCTTGGTAGGAGTGGGTGTAACATGTGCAGTCAACATCACCTTGGTTTTGTCCATGTTCATTTACAGACCCACTCTTTCGGCAGCTCTACTGAGGTCATCGAGCATTGTACTGATGCTCTCTATGGTCTCAGCCATGCTATGTCGTCGGCAAACCGAAGGTGAGTGATGTACTCGCCATTAACGTTGATGCCTAGGCCCTTCCAGTCCAGAACCTTGAATACATCCTCCAGCGCAGTAGCAGTGAACAGTTACGGACAAATGACGTCTCCCTGTCTCACGCCACGCTGGAGAAGGATTGGTTTCGAGGTCTGATACTGAAGATGGACTGACATAGTGGAGTTTCTGTACACTTAACACCTCAATGTACCGGTATTCGATCTGGCACCGTTGGAGAGACTGCAGCACAGCCCAAATCTCGATCTAATCGAAGGCTTTCTCGTAGTCCACAAACGCTAAACAGAGAAGCAGGAAGACCGAAGAGTACAAATTCTTCGGTCTTTTGTATGACCTGCCGCAGCGTCTGTATGTGGTATACGGTGCTAAAGCCTTTTCGGAATCCGGCTTGTCCAGGAGGCTGGAAATCATCAAACCTGCGCGCGAGACGATTCGTGATGACTCTTGAAAACAACTTGTAGACATGGCTAAGAAGTGAGATGGGCCTATAGTTCTTCAGCCGGGCATTGTTGCCCTTTTTCAAGAAGAGTACCACCACACCCCAGCACCATGCCTGTGGCGTTTAGCCCTCGACATGACGGAATCAAACAGCTTCTGAAGGGCGTTAAGGACCGGTTTCCCACCCGCCTTCAAGAGTTCAGCCGTGATTCCGTCGTCACCCAGCGCCTTGTTGTGTAAGCTGTTTCAGAGCCATCCTAATCTCGTACAGGCTGACGTCCGGGATATCTTCGGTATAGTGGCGGGTCAATCTAGCTCTTGAGTCGTTTGCTAGATTCGCAACGGGTTTACTGGTTGATGTGTACAGCCCATAGAATCTCTAGATCTCCCTCAGAAGCTCCGGTTTGGCAGATCGATCCTGCCATCATCGTCATCAATTTAAATTTTTCATCAGTCTTCAATTTCGTGAGCTAGATCTGCCAAAGACCTTGGAGCCCTTATTCCGCTCAATCGTATCTTTCTTCCGGTATTAAAGTGGCGGAGGTCGCTTTTCTAGGACTTTGAGATCCGTCTATTTAGCTGCCGGTATTTCATCGCATCGTCTGAAGACTGCAGGATCATCTCACGCCTCTCCTTCATTAGCTTGAGAGTAGGATCAGAGAGCTTTTTGTTTCTATCTGTACCGAAGGGTGGGTCTTGAAAACGTAGACTCGACCGTATGGACAGCTTCTACGAACCCATCGCTGTATTCGTCCACGGAGCTACCTAGGCACTGTAACGATTCTGGAGTTCGAGCTGAAAGGTTTCGGGGTTTTGGATCTGGATCTGTGCTGGACGGAGCGTGGACTTCATCAGTCGAGACCTTTCAAGCTTGATATTAATGTTCAATATGTGCTTTACCATGCGGTGGTCGCTTCCGGTTTTCACCGAATTGATCACAGAGACATCATTGAACATTTGCTTCTTGGTTTACATGATGAAGTCGATCTCGTTTTTAGTTGCACCATCGGGCCTTTGTCATGTCCTGTGCTCACGCTTTCTGAAGAAGGAGTTCATCATATAGAGGCCTTCCTTCTCCATAAAACTGGCCAGTAAGTGACCCCGGTGGTTCCAACGTCCAACTCCAAATTGTCCCACTTGCAGCTCATCCTCGTCTCGTTTGCTGAGTTTTGCGTTGAAGTCCCCCATGACAACGGTGAAGTGATTTTTGAAACCATGCATGGCTTTAGAGATATCCTCATACATGGTCTCTACCTCGTCGTCGGGGTGTGCCGAGGTTGGGGCGTAGACCTGTATAACCTTCAGCGAATATCTTGAGGACATTCTAAGTATAAGGTACGCCACCCTGGTCGACACACTCTCGATCTTCACCACGCTGTTCACAAGGGGCCGACACCAGCCTGGGATTGCCGGTGACCCCCTCGAAAATAGAGCAGGTTTTGAGGATTATCGTGTCCTCCCCCTCTCTTCGGACTTCAGATAACCCCATAATACTCCATCGTAACCTGCTCAATTCTTCCTCGAGTTCGGCTATCTTCTTGTCGGTCCGGAGTGTTCGCGTGTTATACGTTGCCAGGTCCAGTTGTCGGTGTTTATTGGGGTAGCCGGGTCCACTCCGGGGATTCTTTGCACCCCTTGCCACGCCATCGCCTCGACCGCTACCGTAGTCGAGGGCAGACGGGCTGCCGGGCACTCGGGCCGTTTTTTAATTGTGCTATTCATGGTTTGCCGTAATCGCCACGCATGGCAGGTGGGTTGGCGATCACAGTTTGTTCTTAAAGTGCACAGCTAGAGAAGGCTGCTGCCCATTCCCTGGTGTTTCCCTTTGTCGCCTCTCTTACGACACCCACAGGAAAATATGGGGTGGCGAAATTCTTCACGTCCGTGACCATACGGTACATCATTCTAACCCAAGAAAATGCCAAATTTCATTCTAATCCGAACAGCCGTATCCAAACAAACAGACTTTCACATTGCAGTCTTCGGTCATATGCTGAATTAAAAAAAAACAACGGGACCTTGAAGACGGTTTCCAAAATTATTGTTTCATAATGTAACGCCACAATGCGCGCAGATTGGCTGAATAATCATTGTATAAAAGCGTTTCTGTAAACTTCAAGCTGACATAGTTGACTAAAAAATGTCTAGATAAGCGCTTACACAGATGTTATTCAAGCAATTTGGGCACAAAATAAACTGCATTAATTTTTATAGTAGCAATATAATCGCAACATAGTAGCTGAATAAATATACACCAATCTTAATATCGTCTGTATAATCGCTGATCTACCTATGTAACAACTCTTTTAACCGATTCTTAATCAACAATGAGTATTTATTGAATTTTTATAAGTAATTTTTTTGTGTGTTTATGTTAAAGCTTGTTAAAGGCAAGTTAATTTTTACTGCGCTTTTTAATTTTAACTTTATTGTGAATAAACATATATATTCACTGTATTTTTTTAAGCGCCACAATATAATTCTACCGTTCAAGAGCTAAAAAAGGGTTTTATAATAGGATAGGTATGACGAGTAAAACATTTTCAATGCTTTTGTAAATTTCATTGTGCAAAAGCCAGTCCCAGTAAGAGCAGTGGTGGCCCAGTGGTATCGGCAGTGACTTACAAGTTGTAGGTCATGGGTTCGAGCCCAGGCAGGCGCTTTACTATGTGTAAATTATTTCATCACCACTGCCCTCAAAACGGAAAACGGCGAAGGAAAACACCGTGAGGAAACCGGCATGTCCTAGAACCAAAAATTCGAAGACATGTGACATCCACCAAACCGCACTGGGCCCGCGTTGTGGATTACGGCCCATTCCCTCTCACAGAGAGGAGGCCTGTGTCCTAGCAGTGGCAACATTAATAGGCTGATGATGTGTGATGTGATGTGATTGTGCAAAAACAAAATTAATTAAACGCAGTTTCATTTCAAACCCAATTTTATTCCTCCCATTGTTTGTTTGTTTTCCATGTATTGAAGACGTGTTTGTTGATATTTTTACACGGTGACATTTTGTTATTGTTACCTAGTAGAGTTATAACAGCCTAACGAGTCTTCAATATCCAGTTATCTTCTGTATAAAAATCTTCATTTCATATTTTTTAACGCTATTAGCTGTATATATTCGTAATAGTGCGCTAAGCGCTTTAAGTTAGTTGAAAGAGCTTACTCATTTTCAATTATAACGCCTTCTGCTTTAAAAAAACAAAACAATCCTCAAACATTCAGCTACTGAATAAGTGCTTATGATTGAAGTGAAATACAGCTTGAAGAGAATAGAACATAGGTTATTCAGCATCAAGCAGTATAATGAAAATTGATACCGAAGTTATACAGATAAATGCTATCAAATCAGTTGTTATGTAGCATTCAGTGATCTGGGATGTCTTAAACTGAATAGCGTATCTTTAATCATTCCGTTCATGACCAATATTAAGCTTCAAAAAAGTAAATCAGTGTTATAAAGACTTTATTAAGCTGAAAGAGTAATAATAACCCAAAAATCATTCTATTCAGCGTATGTCTGTCCCGTAAGCTTTAATAACTATGTTACTATGTTATCTGGCTTATGTGTTGCTGGGGCGGGAACAGAAGGCGGTTACCTATACCTAGCAATCCTAGCATTACTCGACCTTAAATTAAATAAGTACTACCTAGCTCACTTAACTTCAATAATAGTTGAGGAACTTTCCAAAGTACTCACGTAGTTTTGACATCAGCCGCTTCGAGCATCCGCTTAGAAGCCTGGTACTCAAGCTCGAGTTTTTCTTTATCACTAAAATACAAAACGGTTTTGATGCCTGACTGGATGATCACCTTGGCACATTCATTGCATGGGAAGTGGGTAACATATATGGAGCAACCCTTCAAATCGCCCGTATTCCTGTAGATAATTGCATTCATTTCTGCGTGGCACACTGAAATAATGATTTTATATAAATTAACCAAAATAGTACAAAATAAACTAAATCAAATTGGTTCATCCGTTTGGGAGCTACGATCGCATAGACAGACTCACATTTTTCGGGGATTATTAAGTAGCTTTAGCCAGAAAAACTTCAGAGATTTCAGTGGGGGTGACCATAAGAGTAAGGTTATATTGAGTGTGCGTAAGAGACAGATACAAGGCACGAGGCATATAGATGTATACAGGTCACCCCCCCAGGAGCGTAATACTTCCAATACGCCAAGTTTTTATATCTACGTGTAGGTAGCTGCGTACTCGGTCGCGTTAGCGCAAACTTCAATATGTACTGAAAAGTGAAACTGAATAAGCACTGTCTGGTGACAATAATGGGCAAAACAATTATTCCATACAAATTGGTATAAATACGTGAACATCAAGTAAGTATGAATACTCGCACTAAGCCCTCAGATGTATTATATCATAGCCGGTGGAGTTCTATAGTTTCTGCCTGCCCCTTTAGGGAAAAGGGGTGACACAATAACATATACAGTAAAACTTAATAAAAATATGCTCACCATAGAAATGTTTGCTATCTAGGGGTGAAGCTGTATTCTTAGCCCACGAAAATTCACATCCAGTTGGAAATCCATTATATCTGCAATAATAAAACGTAAAAAAAACTAGTGATAATATTATATTAACTTATTTAAGCGTGGCGAAGGGATCCCGATCTCACACCCAAGCAAGCATTGAATTGGAATCCCCAAGAGAAACTAAGCGCTACCATCTCCATCGCATCGCGTCGTGTTGGTAGAAACGACTAGCTTTGGAATGACGTGGAGCGAGGTGAAGCGTGAAGCTCCACGTCACGCACCTTTCGCTATGGAGGACTTCCATGGCCGCCCTCTGCCCCATCTAGGGGCATAGGTCATTATATGTCCCAAACGACAATTAACGTAGGGGTCATTTATCATTCAGACTCTTGATTCCTTTGTGTAGGTACATTATTATACCGTACTAGCTGTCCCACGCGGCTTCGCTCCCGTCAACTGGCTACGTACCTACACCTACCCTACACCTACCCTACACCTACCCTACACCTACCCTACACCTACCCTACACCTACCCTACACCTACCCTACACCTACCCTACACCTACCCTACACCTACCCTACACCTACCCTACACCTACCCTACACCTACCCTACACCTACCCTACACCTACCCTACACCTACCCTACACCTACCCTACACCTACCCTACACCTACCCTACACCTACCCTACACCTACCCTACACCTACCCTACACCTACCCTACACCTACCCTACACCTACCCTACACCTACCCTACACCTACCCTACACCTACCCTACACCTACCCTACACCTACCCTACACCTACCCTACACCTACCCTACACCTACCCTACACCTACCCTACACCTACCCTACACCTACCCTACACCTACCCTACACCTACCCTACACCTACCCTACACCTACCCTACACCTACCCTACACCTACCCTACACCTACCCTACACCTACCCTACACCTACCCTACACCTACCCTACACCTACCCTACACCTACCCTACACCTACCCTACACCTACCCTACACCTACCCTACACCTACCCTACACCTACCCTACACCTACCCTACACCTACCCTACACCTACCCTACACCTACCCTACACCTACCCTACACCTACCCTACACCTACCCTACACCTACCCTACACCTACCCTACACCTACCCTACACCTACCCTACACCTACCCTACACCTACCCTACACCTACCCTACACCTACCCTACACCTACCCTACACCTACCCTACACCTACCCTACACCTACCCTACACCTACCCTACACCTACCCTACACCTACCCTACACCTACCCTACACCTACCCTACACCTACCCTACACCTACCCTACACCTACCCTACACCTACCCTACACCTACCCTACACCTACCCTACACCTACCCTACACCTACGCTACACCTACGCTACACCTACCCTACACCTACCCTACACCTACCCTACACCTACCCTACACCTACCCTACACCTACCCTACACCTACCCTACACCTACCCTACACCTACCCTACACCTACCCTACACCTACCCTACACCTACCCTACACCTACCCTACACCTACGCTACACCTACGCTACACCTACGCTACACCTACGCTACACCTACGCTACACCTACGCTACACCTACCCTACACCTACCCTACACCTACCCTACACCTACCCTACACCTACCCTACACCTACCCTACACCTACCCTACACCTACCCTACACCTACCCTACACCTACCCTACACCTACCCTACACCTACCCTACACCTACCCTACACCTACCCTACACCTACCCTACACCTACCCTACACCTACCCTACACCTACCCTACACCTACCCTACACCTACCCTACACCTACCCTACACCTACCCTACACCTACCCTACACCTACCCTACACCTACCCTACACCTACCCTACACCTACCCTACACCTACCCTACACCTACCCTACACCTACCCTACACCTACCCTACACCTACCCTACACCTACCCTACACCTACCCTACACCTACCCTACACCTACCCTACACCTACCCTACACCTACCCTACACCTACCCTACACCTACCCTACACCTACCCTACACCTACCCTACACCTACCCTACACCTACCCTACACCTACCCTACACCTACCCTACACCTACCCTACACCTACCCTACACCTACCCTACACCTACCCTACACCTACCCTACACCTACCCTACACCTACCCTACACCTACCCTACACCTACCCTACACCTACCCTACACCTACCCTACACCTACCCTACACCTACCCTACACCTACCCTACACCTACCCTACACCTACCCTACACCTACCCTACACCTACCCTACACCTACCCTACACCTACCCTACACCTACCCTACACCTACCCTACACCTACCCTACACCTACCCTACACCTACCCTACACCTACCCTACACCTACCCTACACCTACCCTACACCTACCCTACACCTACCCTACACCTACCCTACACCTACCCTACACCTACCCTACACCTACCCTACACCTACCCTACACCTACCCTACACCTACCCTACACCTACCTGTCGGAGTATGTTTCTGTAGCTGATACAGTGATCCGCGCAGTGGAATTAAGAAAGAAACGTTGTTTTAACAGTTTAATTATTATGAGAAAGAAAAATATATACACATTACGACAAACAGTTATAGATGAGTGACAGCGTCAAATTATTGCAATGGCCAGTACTAAATTAATGCTTGTTACCAATCTCCTTCACTCCTCCTTAACAGGCATTGTTACCGGCACCTCTTAACCTACCAGCACGTCTAACATTAATCTCACTGTTACACATCAAACTCACGCAACAGGACCCATCCCCATACCTCTTACACAGAACTCAAGCTTCCCTTTCGTTAAGGGTTTAGTCATCACATCTGCAATCATAGACTCGGTCTCTACATACTTCAGATCTATGGTGTTGTTCTGTAAGGCTTCTCTGACAAAGTGTACTCTGAGATCAATGTGTTTAGTTTGTTTATGGTGTGAACAGTTTTTAGCTATCGCCATAGCTGACTGACTATCACAGCTGAACACAATTGTATTCTGAAGACCAGTAAGCTCTTCAAAAAATCTCCTCAGAAACGTTGCTTCTCTTGCAGCGTTGGATAAACGTATGTATTCGGCTTCGGCGCTAGACAAAGCTACAACAGTTTGTTTTCTGCTTTCCCAATTCACAGATGCAGAGCCAAATTTAAATACATATCCCGAATAAGACTTTCTGTCGGTGATATCACCTCCATGATCTGCATCGACAAAAGCTTCAAGATCTCGCTCACATCGTTTGAAGTGAAGTCCAAAACTCTTGGTACCTTTTAAGTACCGCAGCACTAGCTTAGCTGCTTGCCAGTGTACTTCTCCGTAACAGCTATTGAACTGACTCAAATAACTTGTGGCATATGCAATTTCAGGCCTTGTACATACTGCTAAGTACATGATCGAACCTAGCAACTCGCGGTAGGGAATATTTTTAGGTGACTCATAGTTTGCTTCTTCTGGTTTACTCAGTCTTAATCCAGGAACCAGTGGAGTAGCTACTGTTTTGCAGTTTTCCATGTTGAACTTTATCAATACTTTCTCTAAATATCCTTCTTGGTCCAACGTAACCGTATCAACCGACTGTCGAAGTCGCATTCCTAAAAACAGTTCCACTTTGCCGAGATCTCTCATCTCGAACGTATCCATCAGTTCTTTCTTTATCTGTAACATTTCACTCTTGTTGTTCCAGAATATCAGGATGTCATCAACATACACAGCCAGTATGATTAATCTGTGTTGGCTTTTCCTAACATAGACACATGGTTCATTTCCCAGTTGTTGGAATTTCATGATCTTTAATGCTGAATCCAACCTCTCGTTCCATGCTCGTGGCGCCTGTTTCAGGCCATACAAAGACCTCTTCAATAAACAAACATAGTCTTTTTTTCCCTTCTCTTCGCACCCCTCTGGTTGCTTCATGAATACTTTCTCGCTAATGTATCCATTCAGGAAAGCAGTCTTCACGTCCATTTGATCAATATGCAGTTTCTTCTCTGCGGCTAAGGCCAAACATAAACGTAGCGAGCTGTGCCGTATCACTGGTGAGTAGGTGTCTGAAAACTCGATTCCTTCCCTCTGTTTGAATCCTCTCGCTACAAGTCTTGCCTTGTATCTTTGTTTATTTCCAGCTTCAGACTTTATCTTGAGAATCCATTTAGAGTCAATCACATTCTGTCCAGATTCCCGTTTCACTAGCTCCCACGTCTTATTCTTCTTAAGGGCGTCTAGCTCCTCCCTAATTGCCATCTGCCACTGCATTTTATTTTTCCCTGTTAGTGCGTCCTTCACCGATATAGTGTCGTCTAGATGTATAGGCTCACTGTCTACGTGATACAGAACTGCACCCGGAATCTCTCTCGGCGTCCTGTTTCGTACAGGATACCTCCGATCAGTCGCTTCCTCATTTGCTATTGCTCTAATCTCCTCCGAAACGGCTGTATCAGGAGTATCTACTACTGAGATTTCTACCTCGTCTGCTGAGGTGTACTCCTCATCCTCAGACTGGAGAGAGCTTCTATCTCTGCCGCCACCTCCTCCTTGACGCGGCGGTTCTATTCCAGTACTGGGCTGCGCAGGTGGTGCCTCACCACTGAGTACGTCCGCTACTGGTACCACTAATGAAGGCCGAGATTTCTTGCCTTGGTTGCCAGCTGGAGTATTTTCAAAGAATACAACGTCACGCGCTCTGTGCACATTTTGTGTAACGGGGTCAACTAGTCTATACGCCTTTGTGTTCTCTTCATATCCTACATGAATAAGCTCCTTACTCTTAGGATCCCATTTCTTGCGTTTCTGGTCAGGAATATGCATGTACGCCTTACATCCAAAAACTTTTATGTGGCTTACATCTGTTTTCTTGCCAGTCCAGGCTTCTTCTGGCGTCATGTTTTGGACAGCGATTGTTGGTGAGCGATTCTTCAAATAAACCGCATGTCTGACGGCCTCCGCCCAGAAGCGCTCATCCAAATCGCTTCCTGTAACATACTCCTACTTTTCTCGCAAATTGTCCTGTTTGCTCTCTCCGCGCATGGGTTCATCTGAGGAGTATACTCAACAGTTAGTTGGTGTACAATACCATTCTCTTTGGTAAATTGTTTCATCTCCTGATTGACACATTCTTTCCCGTTATCTGTACGGATAGCTTTCAGTTTCTTGCCGGTCTGTGTCTCTACGAGAACCTTAAACTCTTTAATTTTCTCTACGGCCTCACTCTTTCTCCTAAGTGCATACATGAAAGTCTTCCGCGTTTTATCATCAATGAGTGTCATAAAGTATTTAAAACCTGTTAACGATTCAACACTCATAGGTCCACAGATATCAGAATGTACGAGCTCCAGTACATCCTTGGCTCTAGAAGCCTTCTTATTTGGAAAGGGCTGCCTAGTCTGTTTGCCTAATAGACAAGCAACGCATTCTAACTTATTATTAGAATCTGGGAAACTCACCCCGTTTGCTAACTTATCTCTCATTAGCTTTAGATTGCGTACTCCTAGGTGGCCCATCCTCCGATGCCACAACTCCAGTGACTCATATTTGCTTACGCCAAGGGCCAGCGCCGCCGCCGGCGCCGTGCACTGTTGATAGTGTTTAAGTTTGTAAATACCTCTCTCTTCCATACACCTAACAGTCACTTTGCCTTTCACTACGTAATCATCCGAGTCATATATCTCCCATCCAGCCTTTGAAAATACTACTATCCTACCTCTCTTCACCAATGTACTCACGCTCAGTAAGTTCACTGACAGGTCAGGTACATACATAGCTCCTGCTACACATACATTCTTTCCATTTTTACTTACCACATCTCCTTTTCCTATACCATATACTTTACCGCCATCCGCACATGAAATCTCTATCTTATCATGCTTTACATAGTTCCTCAACCACTCCTTATTATACGTCATGTGATCTGATGCTCCCGTATCCACGATGAACTCGTATCTGCTCGAGGAGCTGGACGTCGCCATGGCACAGTGCAGCGCTCCATCGTCCACAGAGTCCACCGCTGTATGCACTTCTGTGTGCATCGTAGAGTGCGCCGTCGCCTTCTTGAGGGGATTATCCGGGCAGCCTCTAACTTTGTGCAGCATAGAATCACAAATGAAGCATTTCGTGGTCTTCTGAGATGGTGGTCCACGCTTCTGTCGAGATTTATTTGGTACTCTCTTGGATCTGGAGGTAAGGGCTGCTTCACTCTGGTTTGACTCACTATTACTTCGGTATGTAGTCAACTGAAGCAGTTTAGTTTTCACATAGTCTGTGGTAAGTGTAATTGTTGTGTTCTCCAGGGCTAGTTTCATGGGCATGAACTCTTCCGTCAGCCCCTGTAGCATCAAGGTGGCTAATAACTCGTCATCGATCTCTTTGCCAAGGTCGTTCAGTTGTTGGCTTACATTCATGACCTCTGTCACGTACTCGGGCACTGAGGTAAACTGCTCTAGTTTTATGCTTACAAGTCGGGATAATAATCTACACTTATTATTGATTCCCTTGTCTTCATACGCTGACTTCAGGGCGTCCCAGGCTTGTTTTGCCGTTTTAGCACTCTTCACATGGACCTTGCAACTTTTGTTGATCATTAGACAAATCTTCGCTCTAGCCTTTTGATCTTTCTTCACAGCGTTCGCGTCTGCTATGTCTGGTTCGGCATTGATGTAGTTCCATAGCTCATCATGAACTAACACGCACTCCATGTCAAACTTCCAGTTTGCATAATTTGAACTACCATCGAGTCGCTCTATCGACGGTAATCCACCCGAACTAGATGACGATTGCTGCGCGCTATCGCCTGTTGCAAAGGTTTTTGTGGACAATAATTGTAGAGATTTTTCTACACTTTTCTTCTCAAAGTTGCATAAATTCTTTTCGGTGCTGACTCCATAACCTGTCGGAGTATGTTTCTGTAGCTGATACAGTGATCCGCGCAGTGGAATTAAGAAAGAAACGTTGTTTTAACAGTTTAATTATTATGAGAAAGAAAAATATATACACATTACGACAAACAGTTATAGATGAGTGACAGCGTCAAATTATTGCAATGGCCAGTACTAAATCAATGCTTGTTACCAATCTCCTTCACTACCCTACACCTACCCTACACCTACCCTACACCTACCCTACACCTACCCTACACCTACCCTACACCTACCCTACACCTACCCTACACCTACCCTACACCTGCCCTACACCTGCCCTACACCTGCCCTACACCTACCCTACACCTACCCTACACCTACCCTACACCTACCCTACACCTACCCTACACCTACCCTACACCTACCCTACACCTACCCTACACCTACCCTACACCTACCCTACACCTACCCTACACCTACCCTACACCTACCCTACACCTACCCTACACCTACCCTACACCTACCCTACACCTACCCTACACCTACCCTACACCTACCCTACACCTACCCTACACCTACCCTACACCTACCCTACACCTACCCTACATACATGATTGCATAACTCAAACCGTTTACACAGCGCACGCAACGGAAGCTCTCAAAAAGTAATATTCTTTCCCGTTTTTGCAACATTTTTCATTTATGCGCCGCTCCTATTGAAATAGAGCAGTACAGAAACCTGTTGAAACTTCTTGGCAACACGTTTATATTGGGAGGTGACTTTAACGCAAAACACATACGTTGGGGATCTAGACTAACCAACACTAAAGGAAGGGAATTGCTTAGTGCTATGCGAGAAATCAATTGCAATGCAATATCAACAGGAAAGCCTACTTACTGGCCTACTGATACCCAAAGAATTCCAGATCTGATCGACTTTTTCATTTTTAAGAATCTGTCGGCTACATATCTTCACATACAGGAGGGATTTGATATGAACTCTGATCATTCGCCCATTATCTTAACTTTAAGTGAAACCATAATTCAGAAAGAAAGCAATCCAACTTTAGTGAATAAAAACACGGATTGGGATAGTTTCAAATTCGATTTAGACAATATGATTGACCTCAAAGTACCACTCAAAAATAATCAACAATTGGATAAAGAAGTGTCAAAATTTGTGACAGACATTCAAAACTGCGCTTGGGGAAATACACCTCTCTTGAAAAGAAAAGTTGCAAGTCATAGTTATCCGTTAGAAATAAGAAACCTCATAGCCATAAAGAGGGCTCAGAGGCAAAAATGGCAACAATCAAGATATCCACCTGACAAAACAATGCTAAATAGACTAACAAAAAGATTAAGTAAAGCAATACAGGAATATCATGATGATGCTACGCATAATTACTTAAGCCAATTAACAAGTAGTGGAAAAACAGAACACTCACTGTGGAAAGCCACTAAACGTCTAAATAAGCCTATTGTTCATGCATCACCTATTAAACAAAAAGATGGCAAATGGGCCATAAGCAACGAACAGAAAGCAAATATATTTGCAGAGCATTTACAACAAACTTTTCAAACAAGTGCTGAGGAAAGCTCTGAAAACATAACACTAGATGTCACTCACCATGATGAGTTGAATATACGATTAGCTACGCCGAAAGAAGTGCAAAATATGATCAAAAACTTAGCCAAAAAGAAATCGCCTGGATACGACCTTATCACTGGAGAGCTGCTTCAAAATCTGCCACGAAAAGCTATAGTAAAACTTACAACCCTTATAAATGCAACTTTCCGATTGAAACACGTGCCTGATATCTGGAAAGTTGCTGAAGTAATAATGATCCCCAAACCCGGAAAATCGCCTCAGGAAGTAACATCATACAGACCTATATCCCTTTTACCAATTATTTCAAAATTATTTGAAAAACTACTTATAAGACGCATAAAACCAATAATAGAAGACAGGAAACTATTTCCCAATTACCAATTCGGTTTCAGAGAAAAACACTCCACGATAGACCAAGTACACAGAATTACCAACATTATAGAAAAAACCCTAGAAGAAAAAAAAGTCTGTTCTACAGTTTTTCTAGATGTAGCACAGGCATTTGATAAGGTTTGGCATAAAGGTCTCATTTATAAGTTAAGGAAATTGCTTCCTAAACAATTTGCAGACATTTTAGAATCTTACCTAACAGAGAGGACGTTTAGAGTCCGACATGAAGATGCTTACTCAGATCTCAAGCAAATAAAAGCTGGTGTACCACAAGGAAGTGTTCTTGGACCTATCTTGTACCTATTATACACCTGTGATATCCCAGAAATGGAAAACAACTTTATTGCAACCTTTGCAGATGACACAGCCATCATGGCTATAGGTGTCACTCACAAAGAAGCCGTAGATAAAGTACAAATTGCTGTGAACTCCATCACCAACTGGACAAAAAAATGGCGAATTAAGTTAAATGAGTCCAAATCGACCCATATAGACTTCACAAACCGAAGCCCTAATTATACACCGGTTTATATCAACGGTTGCATAATACCTTATGAAAATACAGCAAAATACCTGGGTATGACGCTTGACGCAAAGCTTCGCTGGAAGGCTCATGTCAAAAAGAAACGCCTGGAGTTAGATATCCGCTACAGGAATATGTACTGGCTACTTGGCAGACATTCATCATTGTCAGTGTACAACAAAGTACTTCTGTACAAACAAGTACTTATGCCTGTATGGGCATACGGTATACAGCTTTGGGGCTGTACAAAACGTACCAATGTTGAAATTATTCAAAGATTTCAAAACAAGGTACTGCGGAGCATAGTAAACGCTCCCTGGTATATTAGAAACGAGGATATCCACCGGGACTTAGGAGTGGACCTCGTCGCCAAAGTTATAAAAAAATACGCCGAAGCTCATGAACAGAGACTTCATAAACATGTGAATGTCGAGGCTATCCAGCTCCTTGACACCACGGACATAATAAGGAGACTGAAAAGGACTAAGCCTTTTGAGTTAGTTTAAAGTGAAATTAGTGTTACGAAGTGCAGTGAGTGCTACCTTTTAAGAACACATGAACTAAGTGTCTTCCCATCATAATAGAGACAATAAGAAAAGTGCCAATGGACACATTCTTTACCATATAAATTATTAGCAAATTAGGTTAAATTTAAGTTACTTATTAGCCTCGATGCTAGATTGTGACTGTTATGAGGTAACTATTCAGTTACATCGTAATGATAAAAAAAAAAAAAAAAAAAAAATTGGTCGTAGCGTGATGTTATATAGCCTATAGCACTCAGGAATAATGTAGCTTTCTACCAGTGAAAATTTTTTTAGAATTGGATCATTAGTTCCAGAGATTACCCCCTACATACAAACTTACAAATTTTACCTCTTTATAGTATAGAAAGAAGAAAGAAGAAGAAGAAAAGAAGAAGAAGAAGATAATATTAGTATAGATTTAGCCAAATTCAGTCTAATGCTAAATTCTCAACAGAATTTCAAGTGTGTGTGTGTCTACACAAACTTAAAATTCATCATGTAACATAAATAACAAATACATTTATATTGAAATACTAAAATTAAAGGCTAACCCAATTCCAACAATTTTTTTGTCGGCGTTAACAATACAAGCTCCAACTTGGCATTTCGGGTCCTTGCTCCGTTTCGTCGCCAAAAAAGCAGTCGCCATGAAGTATGTATCCCAATTCATATAATTTTGACGCTCTCGACTGATAGCAAATCTGAAATCACAATAAATAATTATAGGTAATACGTAGTGTAAGTTCCTAATGAATTCAGGCGTTACATGGTTACTTATTCAGTGTAATTAGTAATTTAGCGCCAGTGAGCTAAGCTAAAAGGGGGTTTTGTCGTGTTCGATCGCGTGAACCTAATCATCAATTTGTATTGGAAAAGGTTTGTATGTAAAAAAAGGATTTCCTATTACTGTTAATAGGAAATCTCTTTTTTGTAGGTATAAAAATTTAAATACTTAAGAGAATGTTTACCTTAAAACGATCAAGAAGGCACGTTAAAAAATTCGCCTCTGATGTATCTATGCAACGCTTAGATGAAAATATGTACAATAATTCAGTTACAAACATTTCTTAAAGTAGGTTTTTACTACATATGAAATTAAAATACAGTTTCACGTACTACTAATATTTTAACCGACACGGATAGATTAGGTTCGATATAGTGATGACGGAAATTAAAGTAAGAGCACTAAGCAAAGCGAGTGTACTAAGCTTCGTCGACTTCCCTTACTTAAAACCCTATTTTAACCCATATAATGCTCTATGCTAATATTGCTGCAGATATGACATACATTTTAAGGCTGCCCAATATTACTTTACTTACTGATCAGCTAAGTTATTTTTGCCAACCAGTAGTAGCAGCTCAATTTACTTTGTTTGCTGATAAAATACATGTTGGAGCTTATCAAAACCTCATCATTTAGCTGGCCGTTTAAATGATAACCTAATTTATGAAAGTATGTTACTATTGAGAAATTTTCTTATTTTAAAACATAATATAATAGTATTTTTGAACTAACTCGTTTGCCATATTTGTTTCTTGCACGCCGTCAACGGTCTGTAGCTGGCGATAATCTTTTGTATATTCCTTCACGAGTCGTGGAGCAATCAGCTAGAAATTACTGAAAGAATAAAAATCCTTGAAACAGATTTGTTACTGGCTTACTGGAACACTGACAATCACAGTAAAATAACTGTAATTAGAAACGAACTAGGATTTTTTTGCAGGCTTACACCTGAATTATGTTGTCTGAAAAGTATATTGGCATTCCTTATTTATTGTACACAATAGTACTCGTACCTACTAAACTTGCTCTTACCTAAATTGCAGTAAACCCGAAATTTTACGAGAACTAAGCCAAAAACTGTTTTTTTGGACCTTTGACATCCAATAAATATTTGTTTTCGGTTGTTATCGGTTCAGCGGTTTTATCGTTGCAGGTTTACGAGTACTTTCGCGTTTATAATATTAGTCTTATGTTTTAGAATATTCAATTGTATACATTATAAAGAAAACTGAAACAGATCAAGATGTAATAAAATCATTTATCAATCGAATTCACTACTACAGACATACCTAACTTTGTTATTATTACTACAAAATTATAAATATATAATTTTATTATGGAATAGTATTATGGATAAAGGTGAAGAGTTGGTTTGTTTCTTGTTTAAACGCGCTTATCTCTGACACTGCCAATGGGCATGTTTCTTTTTTGCATTTGATAACCCAGTTATTGAGGTAAGTTATAGGTTATATATCATCACGCAAAAACCCTTAGGAGCCAAACCACTGCAACTCCTGAAATACAGAATCAAAACACACTAGAAAAGCGCCGAGACAATGAAGCTCGTCGAAGTCCCGTAGAATAAATTTAACTGTCTTGGATCCCGAAACGAAATAGATCAGAAAATAATAACGGAGGAGTAGGAAAAATACACACACAAATACACATGCTTAGGAGCTGAGCAAAAATAGACATAAAGAGCACTAATAAAAGAAGCCGGCCAAGTACGTTTCGGACTTCGCAAATTAGGGTTTAGGTTGGTTTTAATAGGAAAATTGGGAAATTCCAAAGAAAATCAGGTTTATCAATACTTTGGTATTTGTTTGTAAAATATGAGTACCTATTAATAATCAGATCACTCTCACAGTGAGGAGGCCTGTTTCCCAGCAGTGGGAATATTAAAAAAGCTGATGATGATGATTAATAATCATCATTACCAAATTTCACGTTCATAGGTCAATGGGGAGTTAAAAAATTCTTCAAAACAACATTTTGTAAAAAAGCTGTCTTTGGTGGCTTCTCATTCCTTTGTTTTTCAATATTTTCAAACAAAAAATACAGCATTTATCTACTCAACGAGTTCTAAAAAACGATACTACACTTTATGGGGCAGGTCATTTATTTTTCTTTGCTGTATGCTGCATTTATGTTATTTTTCTTTGCCCCCGAATGATTTTTAAAAAAAAAATGACCATTTTGATGAAAAAGAAATTTGAAGACTGTAGCTACAACCGTTTGACTTTAAAACCTGTGTGGCAGATGACAGACAGGCAGATGGACACGAGTGACAGCAATAGGGCTCCGTTTGGACCCTTCGGTTACGGAACCCTAAGTACGAAGTAACAGCCTGGGGGAGGGGTTAATTCGCGAATTTATTTATAAAATAAAGTTTCCTTACCGTGCGCCTTCGGTCTTTTTATATGCAATTTTTCATTAACCTTATTTATACTTTTTTAATGCACATAAACCAACCCACTACAAATACACAAAGGAGTTAGGTAGTTTTCGTAATTTTTTTTTTCAGGAACAATGTGAACACAGTCCTTCCGTCAGAGAATATAACGGCCGACTGATCGGTGGCTGCCTGGAAATGCATTTATTTATACTCCATGCACAAAGCGGTGCAGTATCTATCAGTAAACCAAGGGTGGTGACGACAACATGTCAGGTGCATGGTTACATCATTAAAAATACCGGCTAAGTACCTGTCGGACTCGCAAATTAAGAGTTCCGTCCCAACCCCTAAAACAGGTTGTTTTTAATAGAATCCTAAAATCTAGTTATTAATAAACTAAAATAACGCCAACGACCTTGAGGGAACAAAACGCGCGCTCGTTTCATACCCGCGCGACCCAAAATTTTGTAGTTTTTTGTACTTTCCTTATTATTCTATGACTTAAAAAAAAGCCTCAGATCAAAATGTAGATAATTAAATTATCTTTGAGATGGTGTTGATTTCATTAAAATACGCCGAGCGGTTTTGGTGTGATTGTTGTATTTTTGTCCGTTTTAGACATAACTCAAATTAATTACACTATGTTATACGAATAAAACTCAAAACTTGCTAAGATCAAATTATTAAAAAAATAGTCTAATACATATAACATAAATATCTTTTTCAAAAAATTATGAGTGGCCATTTAGACGTGATTCTCATTTTAAAATCAGCTTCTCAAGGGAATCGGCGCCTTAAACTGCATCATTTGATTTTTGAAAATCAACTCCTGGCCAGGAATCGAACCCGCTGATTTTGAAAAAAAAAACGCTTGCTGTATTATTACACCATTCGATGTGTCGCTAATATAGATCAAATTCTGGACAGTAACGACATACGGAAAAATGGGAAAAAGCCTAATACATAGATACCTATAATTAAAAATATTTAATGTTTTTTAAATAACTAATTCCATCAATATAAATTATTACCATCGAATTTAATTTAATTTTGCCATAATTCTAAATTAACATTTAACATCATTCTGCTATTTTTGTACCCATTCCCAATATATTATTATTATACACAATGTATCTTTTTTTTGAACGGCACTTATCTAAGAACACTTGGGCGGCCAAGACCTATCTAACGATGTCTTAATTATTAAAATCCGTCAATTGGTTTGAAAGATATGAGGTAATAAAGAATATTACATACATACAAGATACGCGCGAAAAACATAACCCTTTCCTTGCAGCCGGGTAAATATGGTCAAATGAAATCGACTGTCCTGATCTCCTCCATAAACTGTATTTAAATGTTCCACAAAGATCAGTAAGATTTAATCCACCTATCTCCATTCCCTCCTCCTTCATCTAACTACAGGCGTAATTCATACTTAGTGCGAGCGAGTAAAGATCTTAACTTATTGTCCAAGGAGTTCTCGTTTGATGTGTTTACGACCAAAAACTCATCAGTTTGAAAGCAGCTTAACCTTGACTCTTACAAAAGTGGATAGTGTGCAATATTGTCCTTTAGCGTTAGTGATTTAATTTTTCTGATTGTTTTGTGCCTGCTGCTAGTGATCCCTAAGATCTCTTTGACCTGAGAAAATGTAATTGGCTTAATGTAACTTGTTTATTCATTTTATGTATAGCTGTTGGTTTTCCATCTAATAAATAAAGAGTTAATGGATGAGAGGAGAAGGAAGTGAGACGAGGTTCTACGCTGCTAACCTACAGACACGCACTGAAAGGACGCCATCATTGGGGCACCAGTCGGATCCCGCTACCCTCCGCGACTGGTCTCCCAATACGTCCATAACAGCGCGTGTCAGGCTGGTCAGCCTGCAGTGGAACAGCTGTCTCGACCCAACTCCTCTAGTGGCTACACCGAGCATCGTACCGGAACTCGGCTAGGCCGCTTGGCGGTACGCCTTTGCCCGGTGGGTGGTCGCAAGCCTTCGGCCGAAACCTACATCCAGATGTCACCTGATTTGCACCACCCGGAGACCAATGTAGGGACTCAGGCCCAAAATGACTGTGACTTTAAGCTGTCGTAGTTTTCAGATAGAGAGCTGAGAGAGTTCTTTAATCCTGACATTTTGCAATCTAATCTCCTCAATAGATTCATATATATTTCTCCTATTTTGGTGTTCTGTTCCTCCTTGAAATTTTGGAACATGGATCTTATTTCGGACATAAAACTTGACAATTGATCCTGGTCAATCTCAATAACATCTTCAATATCGGCTTCCAAACATTTCCGCTTGGTGTTACGTAATGTTTGGGTTGATAAAACGCCTTTTTTCGGGTTTTCGTGTAAAAGAAAAAGGTGAGATAGTGATCAAGCGCGAGCCTATAGTAAATAAAAAAAAGGTTGCAGTCGACTATTTCTTCCATCGGAGTTTTACTTATAAACACCAGAGGAACGCATCTAATTTCAAGATCTTCAAGATTTTGCACACGCCGGGGAACAGAGTCAGTGTTAAACGCTTTTGCTAGGTCAAGAAATATAGCCAAGCATTTATTATTGCAGTCTGATTTGTTAACTAAAAAGTTAGCAAGATCAAGTACTGCGTTGTCAGTTGAACGGCCAGCTCTAAATCCATATTGCACATCAGGAAACAAGTTATATTCTTCTAAGTATTTCGTTAGCCTGTTATTAATTATGCGTTCAAATATCTTCGATAAAGTCGTTATGATTGCAATTATATTAGCCTATAGTTGCTGACCTTGTCTCTATCACCCGCTTTATGTATCGGATTGTACCACAGCTCTTTTTAATGCATGAGGAAATACTGCGGAAACAAAACATCGATTTATTAAATCAGTAGGCCAGCTGTTATAGAAAAATATATTTGTTTCAGTAAATTTGCACTAATCATTCATTCATTTGATTTATTCATTCAACAATTTACATTTATTCAAATTCTACAAAATGATTACATTTCAGATCATAAGTTAAGTTCGTGTTATAGACTACCCGTGTAGACTACAGGTTTTTAAATCAGTAGGTAACTTATTATATAACTCTACTGCTCAGGGCATCCAGTATCGGAAGGTTTTCAATTCCGGAGTTAATTTACGATATTGGGCTCTCAACTCCGGAATTCCGGAACTGGATCCGAAGTTATTAAAAAAAAAAACAAAAATACCTTGAGTAACTTTTAATCATTTTTAACATTAGTCTTTAACTCAGTCTTGATACGACATTGCAACTTTGAGTAAGCCATTTAACAATATTATTAAAATTAGGAAAGTCTAAACTTTAAAAAAAAAAAAAAAATAACAATTTGAGAGCCTTAAAATATTAGTGAAAAATAACATAATTAAATTAACACAAGAAATATCACGCTTTAGAGTAGTTTGGACATTACTAGGTAGTTAAAATCAAAATATTAAAATGAGCATTTAAGTCTCTCCTCAGATTTATCATGTTTAAAAACAATCTTGACATGACATAATCAGTTCACAATTCACATCACAATCAATAAAATTAAACAAGTCTAATAAAACTTTTTAAAACAAATCAACAAATTAAGGGCTCAACAGCAAATATTATAATTAAAATTATCACAAAAAACACTTAAATATATGAGAACTCACTATCAAGAAAAGCGGTCTACTCTATGTGCTACGCTGTTCTTGATAATGAGTTCTCAAGAGAATTAACGAATCTAACATTTTGTCAGAGAGTGAGCTTCGTATTCGGTTACAAAAGTAACCAGCGCTTGAAAATACTCGTACACTCTCCACACTCGTGGGAAGTATGATATTTAAATAATTATAAGCTTGTGTCAGTTATACACCTCGCTCTCCACCATTATCATACATTGCTTTTTCAAATTTGACAAATCCAGAAAGGTCAAAATGTTTAGTTGTATATTTACGGGGCTTTGTCTGGCATTTATGTAGCTCTTTATCAAGCTGTTCTTGTAGTGTTAAATCATCAACTGCAACGTCAACATCAGAAGCAGAAGACGAAGAGTCATCTTGATTTTCTGCATGCTCAGTGGTAGTGGTAGTGTAGGGCTTGTAATTAAGCTGGCGTAGCAGAGTAACAATAATCTCGCAAATTTCGTCGCTTTTTGGTTTTATAAAAGTTTCATCATCTGCTTGTCTAAAGAAGTCGTTAGAATTGTGCAGATAGTGGAAAACACCTGCAAGTAGTAGTCGCCTTTGCTTGATACGATTTCTCAAGTTTGTAGCCAGCCTAGCACTTAAAAAATTATTCTGTTCGTCGAGTTTTTTAAGCATGAATCGCAAAGCCGTGTAAGCTGTATAAAGAGTCGCATCACGTCGGCACAATGTGAGAACAGACAGTTTTATGACATTCAACCTATGATGAATGTTGTTCAGTGTTTGAAGGTCATCATCTGAAAAGGAAACCTCAGATTTCCAATCTATTAGGGCCTTCAGAACTGAGTCTTTTATTTTCAAAAATACTCCGATCATGTCCGACATACTTGACCAGCGCGTGCGACAATCTAGCTGCAGTTGTATGTCTTTACCGTGTTCGACATTGACGTATTGTCGTAACAAATCAGCTTTTAGAGGTGACTTTCTTACAGACCTTACAAGGCGCCGAACTTTTTATATAAGTTCCTTGTATGTTTTTGGTTCAACCCGAGCAGTGGGAGTTTCAATTTCTAAACGACTGTCATTCGTTGGTGGCGGTGCGGAATCTGCGTCCTCGTCGCTTTCAGATTCGCTGTCTTCATCTGAATCAATTGCCTTGTTGATGGATACCGGCTGGAGTTCTCTTTCTTCGTTCGTATCTTTATATAACGTGTCAATTACCGCGAGCTGAATACCGTGGGCGAGACATATTTGGTGGTAGCCGTTGCAGTATGTCCCCATTTTCGTCATCACGCTCGCACCGTCGGTCTTAAGGCTAACGACGTCCTCATCCAAAGACACGCCGAATTTAACGAGATGGTCTCGCAACATATTATATGCTGCAAAAGCTGACATTGATCCAGTAATTTTGACGAGGCCATGATTCTTGAAATTGAACCCACCGAAACCGTTGCTGTGCAAATTTATGTTCATGTATCTCTTGTTTCGCAAGGATGTCCACTCGTCCAAAGTTAGTGCGAATCTGTGGCCTTCTGTTTTTAACTTTCTGTATTTTATTTTTTATGTCTGCTTTGACTTCTTCAGCTTGAGTAAATATTATTTTTGCTATTGTACTCGGCGATTTAGGTAGATCGTGGCCACTTTTTTTGAACATCTTTTGGAGATCTTGACTCTGAACAAAAAAACGGAAAGAACAACCGTCCAGTGCTGCCATTCGCGATATGATCACTTCCATTTTTTCATTAGACTTGGAACTGAAGAAATCTGTCATCATTTTCCTTTTCTTAGTTTCTGTAGTCAGTATCGGTTGTCTTTGGTTTGAAGTTCCTGGAGTAACATCAGTCATGCTCAATGCCGATGTAGAGTTGTCGTCTTCACTTTCCTTCAAATCTACGTTTATTGCATGTTTTGCTCTCATATGCGTGTGTAAGCCAGTAGTAGTACCACCAACTATTTTCAAGATATTTTTGCAAATTTTGCATTTTGCAGATTGACCGTCACTTGCACGAAGAAAATGAGTCCATAAATTGGTCGTTGTCCTTTTATTGGTGAATTCTTTGTACTGACATTCCTTTTTTTTCGACGACGACCTTAAAGTGAAAAAAAAAACATGTAAATCAGGCAGGTTATTTCTGTGCAATTGTACAGTAGACAGATACTTGCAGATACTCGTATTTATGCAAGTATCTGTCTACTATGCTTACCTAACCTACTTATCAGTACATTGCAGGAGGTTGGAAATTGCCTTAATTTGCTACTCATTTTATGCATATATGTACTTTATGTACAGTACAGAATAGACAAACAGCCTCAATTAATTCCTTTTTGCATAATCAGTTGCACTGTGAAACAAAACTCGCGGTAACTTCGAACGAGACTAGGGAGCTCTCGAGTTTACCATGATATATTCGAAGATTTGCTGACATAACATGAAAAATAGAGATAAACACGTCTTTTAAACCAGCTAGTCTTACAATTAGCGCGGTGTAGGTAAGTACTGTAAATAGTAGGGAATGAATAAATGGTTCGCTGGCCAGCTTGATGTATCTATGTGCAATAATCGCAAGAATAAACGTTGACAGTACTTACTATTACTGCATAATATATTACACATACACACTGAAAACATAACACTTAAATTAAACGCAATTATGTTAAAAACTACTTACATTTTGTCATAAATTGCCTTTTCGTAAATGTGCTCACTGGCACGCAGCGCTCTCCTCCCGTCAAGCACTTGTGGGATGCGCGGGGACGGTACCGGTGCGGTACCATAGGGTAGTCTACTAGTCACTCGTCTAGTTAGTACATGATACACGCGCAGGAACAATTGCGCGTAAAACGGTGAGTTGAAAAATTAAACACATTTTTAAATTAAAAATATTGAATATAGAAATACGATAAATTGAGCCCAATTCCGGATTTGAAACATCGGAAAAACTATCCGGAATTCCGGAGTTGCGAAATTCCGGAATTCCGGAATGGATGCCCTCTGCTTGGTAACGTGAACAATGCGTTGCTATGTTTAATGTAGGCACCATTATATTTTTAATGACTTTCATTTTGTGATTTATATTGATGTATATATTTTGCGAACTTGCCTAACAGAACTAGAATATACAAACTGGGAACTGTGTTAATTCTTTGCATGAGTCACGCTGTGAAATTTTTACAATGGTTCTAATGGCACGCTTCTGCAGGATGAATGCTCTTCAACCAAAGCAATGATAACATGCTTCAAGTTGCTTCAAATTTATTTCATCCCTGAGGCTTCTAAGTGCATAACATGCAGAGGAATCAATAGCAGCAAGCTCCTGTTTCTAGTTCAGATTTGATTCAATGTTAATACCTAAGAATTTTACCTCATTTACCAATTCTATCTTGTCGTCTATCAATGTCACATCTATAGTGTCGGTGTTACGAGATGTAGTCTTAAATAACATTATATTTGTTTTAATTAGTAAATTATTAGCTGTAAACCATTCAGAAAGATTATCTTGACTTTTATTTACTTTTGTGGACAATTCATTTAAATCATGCGTTCCAATTATTACGTTTGTGTCAAAGATAACACACGAAGTGTCAGGTTGAGCTGTGTTCACGAAAATTAATAAATCCTTTGTGAAGATAAGATACCATGTTGTACCTAAAATTGAGCCTTGAGGTACCCCGCGTCTTATGTATATGATCTATGATTTATGTGCTATTTCATGATTGTTTTCATCAATGTTTATTATTTCGACATACATTCGTCTGATTTGTCATAAATTTTAAAGCCCCTCCTCCTCCCCTCTTAAACTTTCCAGTTAAGCCAGCAGTAATTGATGATCTAAGTGTCAGATGCAGAACTCAGGTCAATAAATAGTCCAGCCACTTTAATTTTGTCTTTTAATTTACTAACTACGTCATCAAAGAGAGTGTCTATGGCATCTGAAGTGCCAATGCCCTTTTGATACCCAAATTGTCTTAAATTGATTATTTTATTTAGATTCAAATGTACCATCAGTCTAAATTTAATTAACTTTTCAAAGAGTTTCGACAAAGTTGGTAGCAAGGATATTGGTCGTCAATTTTTTGGGTCAGTCTTTGTGTCCTTTTTATATATCGGAATTACCTTAGCCAGTTTGAGTTGATCAGGAAAAATCGATTGTTTAATACATTGAAAAAGGACCTGCTAAAATTCTATGTTTTCCTTAATAATTAATCCGCAAGATTTTTTTTTAGCCATGTGCCTCACAATCTTTTTTATCTCAATTGGTGTATAGTGCGCGACACGTAAGTTGAACCAAAATGTATTCACGTTTTAATGAAATTAAACGATTTAAACCGAAATGAATCTTTTCTTTATGACCTAACCGTTGACAATTTGTATATTGTAAAAGGTTAGGTCGTATAAAAGGGATTTATTGCGGTTTAAATCGTTTACTTCAATAGAACGATAATACATTTTGGGTCAACTTACGTGTCGTGCACTATAGTCGGCTGAATCTTATCCCAAACAGTCAAGTAGTCACTTTTTAACCGTTGAAGTGTTCTTTGAACTTCTTCGATATCAGTGGGAAGGAGAACGAAATAGGTTTAGCGGTGGCTTAGTGACTTTCTTAAGACTAAGAATATGTGACGGAATCATGTTAGATAGTCTTTTACCGATATTGAAGAACGATATAAATGAATCTATAAATAAAACAAATGAATACTTAATTTTTAAAGGGTTAATGTTTTTGCTAATAAACGGTTAATCATTAACGAGTATAAAACAGTGATTTTATTTTTAGAACACGTAGGTACTGCCCGTACAGATAATAATAAAATAAAAAAAAATTAAAATTAAAATAGCCTTTATTCCCTGAAACCTGTTTACAACACTTTTACTATAAATTAAATCTTAAATCTAGCTTATGTTAACTATTCATTACTAACTAATCTATATTAAATCTTATCTTAACTACTATCAGCTACCAGGTCAGGTTGTCTTTCGACATAGGCCTCCTCTGATTCCCTCCACTTGTTTCGGTCTTTTGCTGTTTTTCGCCAATCCTTTGGTAAATCGTCCTCCCAACTCTTTATCTGTCTTCCTCTTTGTCTCTTTCCATTTCTTGGGTACCATTCTGTAACTTTTTTTGTCCATTTGTCTGTTTTTGTTCCCCACATATGTCCCGTCCATCTAAACTTCAGTGTTGTAGTCTTTACTCTCACATCTGCCACCTTGGTTATGTTTCTGATTTTTGTAGCTGTCCATTTGTGCCTAAGCCTTAGGTTCAGCATGCTTCTTTCCATGCTTCTTTGACACACCCTTAATTTGTGCTCGATATTTTGTGAGAATGGCCAGGTCTGACAACCATATATGAGGCATGGAAGAATACATGTGTTGTAGACTTTTCTTTTTTCGTATACAGGTATGTTCTTATTTTTCATAACCTCTTTGAGAGACCAGTATCTTTGCCAGCTGTTATTTATTCTTCTGTTCACTTCTTTATTAGATTGATCCTCCACTGCTATGATCTGTCCCAGGTATATGTATTCATCAACATATTCGATCTCTTCTCGTCCCAAATTTATTTTAATTTTAGCCTTGTTTGTCATCAATTTCGTCGTACTTGTATTCATTGACAATCCTACTTTATTGCTTTCTGTCAACAATTGTTGTAACATGGTTTGTAGTGTAGTTGGGTCTCTTGCGAAAAGAATGAGATCGTCGGCAAATCTTAGGTGATGCAGATTTTCTCCATTTATTCCGAATTCGTCCCAGTTAAGTTGTCTGAATATATTTTCAAGTACTGCATTGAATATTTTTGGAACATCGGATCTCCCTGTCGCCTTTTTCAATTTTAAATTTGTCTCCAATGCATTCTAGTTGCACTTTTGCCGTACTATTTCCGTAAATTTGTTTGATTATTCTGTAGTATTTATTTTCCACGCCCTGGTTTACCAGTGACTGCCCTATGTAACTGTGTTTCAAAGAATCAAAGGCTTTGTTGTAATCTACGAATGATAGTGCGGCTGATCATTCATTGCATTTCTGAATAATTTGCTTGACTGCATGTATGTGGTCTAAAGTTGAGAAGTCTGATCGAAATCCTGCTTGTTCCTTAGGCTGATTACTGTCTAGTTTTTTGGTTAACCGTTCCAATATTATCTTTGAGAAAACTTTATACAAATTTGCCATTAGACTTATTGGTCTGTAATTATTCATTGCATATATTCGTGAAAGGTTCTAATATTTGGTCCATTGTGTATTTTATTAGTTCATTTGAGATGTTATCGTCTCCGGGTGCTTGTGTTTCAATAGCCTTTTTTACTTCACTCTGCATTATGTGTGGGATTATTTCATGGACAGTATCGTCATCTTCTTTTGTCGTATCCGTAGTTTTGTCTATATCTGTATATAAATTTCTGTAGAATTCGGTTGCTGTTTTTAAAATCTCTTGACGTTTCGTTGTGGTGTACATGTTCATTTTGTAGTCTTTTTTTGTTATTTTTGGTATCCAATTAGAATGTTCCTTGATATCTTTTAGGGCTTTTTTGATACCCCCAGTTTTCTGGATCTCTTCTCTTATTGTTTCTAGCCGAATCTTTTTTCTATGTTTTCTAATGGATTTGGATATTTCTTTGCTAATTTTTGCTATTTGTTAACGGTTTTTTTTCTGTTGTTTATCAATTCTTTCCTCTCTTCCATTTTAGTTCTTGCTTCTATACCTAATTTGTCTTTTGTATTTTTCTTTGAACAATGTTCAGATAATATTATTAATAACAAAAAAATGCAGTTTTGCTTTATGATAGCTAACGATAGGATAATCAATGTAGTTTGCCCTTCATGCATTCAAAGTCATTTCTGAAATAAATAGTGTGCGACCGAAGGTTCAGTTTCGGCTTCGGCAAAAAATCTGATTTCGGTCAGAGTATCGGTTTCGGCCAAAAAGTAATAGAATATTTGTATAGAACGAATCTACCGTACTTGAGCTGTTGTTATAGATAACTAAACTGATAAAACTGACTGTCTAGTTCGTCTATGAGCGTAATCTTCTTTGGGTTTGATTCCCAGATCGGTCTCTTTTTTCAATTTTTTTTTTCAATTGGCGCCTGGACTTTTGGGGAAAACACCAGGGAGTGTAGGATTTTACCTCACTAAAACCACTCCGGTGATTACCATCAGCACGTAAAACGCCCCGTGACCTCTTAACAGATCACTCCGGGACCCCTCTGTGCAACGCCTGTTAGGTTAATTCCCTGGGGAGACTCAAAGAGCGTCTTCTCCAGCCTGAGACAAAATGAACGCTCGGTTATTTGGCTTGCGTATTTTATGTAGGACTGAATTTTCAATTGTCTGATGACTTTATTCAAATAAGTAATGCCTTGTATAAAGATTTGAATTTTTGCCAGTTTTTGCTAATACCGCTTCAGTTTCGGTTTTGGTTTCGGCTAAAAGTTGTGTTTTAGTCGGACACTAGTAATGAGTAGATAACAAAGCTAAGTAGGTTGTGGTACTTAGATATAAATAGAGATAACAGTTAAATTGGGCTGCATTTGGGAAGTAATCGCCACCACGTCGACACAGTCGTAAGGGTAAGTTTGTTTTTGTCTTGTCAATAGGAATGTGTAGAAGTGGTCAAGTTAAGTGCACAACTTTCGCTAAGTCCTATTAAAGGAAATTTCCTCCACTCCGCTCAACTCAGGTACCATGATCAGTGGCGTAGCGTGGGTTTAAGTAACCCGGGGCCACCCTATTTTTTTATCATTAGGTAGTCAAGAACAGTAGCAAAAAACAAAATAATATGTTTAAAGCAATTTCTTAAATTACTGAAAATGTTTTAAGTACAACTTGTATTTATTTTTTCAAATCATAATCATATAAACAATTTTTAATGTTGATATGTATGTCATTACCAATTGCCAATACAGCTGAAAGAGTATAAGATTTGCCGTCCCGAAAATAACAACAAGAGCGAGCAAAGCCAGCTCAATTTTTTTATTGTAGTATAATTACATTTTAATTTAGCTTATAAAAATAGAAACGTTTTTTGTCGAGTTACGGATACAAGTTCCACTCCAGAGTAAGAAGGTTGTAAGAGCGAGCAAAATGAGCTTGAAAATTTTAGCACCCCGCTAATAAGTATTAATATTTTTTTCACCTTTGATACATATATACAGTGAAACTTGGTTAAGTGAGACCTGGATAAGTAAGAAACCTCCATAACTGGAACTCATGCTGAGGTCCCAACACTTTGGCACAGAATTACCCCTGTTAGTGGGACGGAGCAAACCTCTATATCTGGGATTCGTTCTTTCGATTTATCATCTTAGTTACCTCTACAACTGAGACAGCGTTTGAATTTTATATGCATAAACCTCTGTAACTGAGATAACATCGTTTTGTTTGTTTACTCACTTATTCTTATTCTACCCGTGTATATACCTATGTAGTTTTGTTTTTTAGTTCATCATCATCTGATGATGAACTAAAAAACAAAACTAATTTTACTCATTTAACTAATTTAACTTAAACTTATTAAAATTTAACTCTAACTAATTTTAAATAAATTTAACTTATTTAAATTTAACTAATTTTTTTTTCACCTTTCATACCTTTGTAGTTTTGATTTTTAGTTATGCATCAAAAATATTCAAGGAAGGGGCGTGAACATTTTAGCAACCCGGATAGCTTAGATTTTCTTTTACCATGAATACAGTTATAAAAAAAGTAAGCGGCGAGCTGGCCACATGCTGAAACCTTACTTTCAAGGGGCTGCATCTTCAGTTCAGTTGCACATACCGAGCTCTAAGTTTTAAACCAATATAAGGTTGTTTCAGTCTTATTTATAAGTAAAAACTTCTAAACACTGATTAGGTAGATAGCCAATTCAAATTTTGTATGGTTATTTTTTTATAAATGGGTTAGGGCTTTCATTTGTTTATTCATACAGAAATAGGAGTAACTTTATCAATTCATGTAAAAAAACTCATAGATATCAAATCCACGCTCGCTTTGCTCTTCCCGCATTCAAATATCTAAGTCAAGGCAGCCCAACTTATTTTGAAGGCGGGCCATCTACTAGTGTTAGGGCGGTTATGCACTAGTGACATCCGATCCGTGTACGTGAAATTTCGGTTCCGGAGTAGCCGTAATACTTGTAGGGCTTGTAGTACTTGTGCTTACACACTACATCCAAACTCTATCCGTCATAGTCTGTCATAATTTAGAACATTTTGAAATTGGGAACTCAAATCACGGACATAGACGTGTAGTGCGTAACCGCCATTGTAGTATAACAACAAGATAATAAAATCAAACAAAACTTTAAATCAATGATATTAACACGTTTAAAGAGGTTTTTATGCTAACAATTTATCAATATTGACGCAAAAATCGATAACAAGTCTGAAATATGTCTTAAAAAGAGTGTAGTACGGTATTTTTTTTATATTGAGTTGAAAATAAATGTCCACACATATTTAAACATAGCTCAATTTGTAAAACAAGATGACACAATACAGATAAGTTGTTTACTTTTAGTACCAATTTACAAAATCGGTTGATTCAGCAACATATATTTAGTTTGCCTTCATTTCTGTCTGTTTATTATACCTTGTGCTAATTAATATTGGGAATGGGTATAAAAATAGCAGAATGATGATATATGTTAATTTAGAATTATGGCAAAATTAAATTAAATTGGATGGAAATAAATTTATATTGATGGAATTAGATTTAACAAATTTAATTATAGGTATATATTAGGTTTTTCCTCAATTTTGCCGTATGTTTTACTGCCCAGAATTTGATCCTTATTAGCGACATATCGAATGGTGTAATAATCCAGAAAGCGTTTTTTTTTCAAAATCAGCGGTTTCGATTCCTGGCAAGGAGTTGATTTTTCAAAAATCGAATGATGCAGTTTAAGTTTTCATCAAAATCAGCCTCGTGACTCCTTTGAGTATTTTTGCTAATCCTCATAGTTTCGGATTCGGTCAGGGCCACTTAAAAAACTCATTCATTCATACGATACGATAATATGATAGGCCACGCAAAATACACGTACATATCTAACTATCTATACTAATAGAGTGTTTTAGTGGCAGTGGTTGAGCGATTGACTGCTGCGCTGCGTGTCGGATTCCCGCACGGAACAAATATTTGTATGACTTACAGATAGTTGTTCCGACTTTGGGTGTTTGTGTATGCGAGTTTATATGTTTGTAAACGCACCCATGATACAGGAAGAAATACCTAGTGTGGGGCAAAGATTAAAAAAAAAAGTTTTGTTTGTGCGTTTTTACCGAATAGGCTCCGAAACTACTGGACCGATTTGAAAAAATCTTTCACCAATAGAAAACTACATTATTCCTGAGTGACATAGGATATTTTTTAAATCCGAAAACGGGTGCTGTGGGGTGGTCCACGGGAGCGAAGCCGCGGGGAACAGCTAGTCTCATATATACGTGTATTTTACCTATTTTAGTTTATTAATAACTAGATTTTAGGATTCCGTACCCGAAGGGTCCAAACGGAGCCCTATTGCTGCTACTCAAGTGTCCATCTGTCTGTCTGTCGTCTGTCACACAGGTTCTTCAAATTTTGTCTTCAAATTTTCACATCTTAACAAGATAATATAAAATTATTATTAATAAAATTCAAAGAAAAAGCAAATGCAAAGCAACAGCTTTGAATTTGCTTTTTCTTTGAATTTTCTAATTTTTCTAATGGTCCCAACTCCAAAAAAACCTTTCGGTTGGGACGGAACCCAAAATTTGTGGAGTCCGACACGTACTTGACAAGATTTTAATAATAGTGTTCTTTATGTCCGTTGTTGCTCAGCTCCTAAGGGTCTTTGCGTGATGATAGATAACCTATAACTTACCTCAATAACTGGGTTGTCAAATGCAAAAAAAAACACTATTCCCTTTGGCACTGTCAGAGATAAGCGCGTTTAAACAAGAAACAAACCAACTCTTCAGCTTTATACATAATACTATTCCATACTAAAATTATTTTTCAACACACTTGCTCATAAAGTGGCTCTAATTTCACCGCACATAATGATACCTGTTATCAAACTGTGACTTTTTCATTCATATTATTCACAAGTGAGTTATAGAGTTTTTTTTTTTTTTTCAATTTCATCAAGTTTAGTTTTTCAATGGCCGATCGCCATTGTTAAATGCACGCGTATTGGAAAACTGAATAATTATGCCCGCCATTGTGAATAATTTTTCACAACTCGTTTTTACTGTTGAAAATGATTTTTTAGTATTATTTTCTTTACAAGTGTGTTGAAAAACGTCGTATAATACACGTGTGTATTGATGATTACCGTCCTCGGCTCTCTTAAGACCCTGACCTACAGCTCGGGTCTCAATGGCGCCTCAGCGGTAATCACCAACATTGCACACTTGTACCATAATGTACTATTATAACTTTGTAGAAATAATAACAAAGTAGTATAGTTAGTTATGTCTGTAGTATTGAATTCAATTCATAAACGATTTTATTACAGCTTAAATTGTTTCAGTTTCCTAATAATTATATACAATTGAAAATAAAAATAAAACTTTCATACTTAATATAGTAAATGCGAAAGTAACTCTTGTTAGCATCTTGTTAGCTTTTCACGCTTAAACCGCTCAACCGATTTAGATGGATTGACCATATTAATATGCGAAAAACAAATAGGTACGTATTGGATTTCAAAGGTTCAAAAAATCAGTTTTTAGCTTAGTTCTCGTAAAATGTTGGTTTTACTGCAATTTAAGTTAGAGCGAGTTTAGTAGATCACTCCTATCAAGGTCGGACACTCTACACTCAACGACTTTGGACGACTATGTCTAACTGGGGCAAACGATCCAGTTAGGTAGGGCCAACTTCGAGAAAGAGGTCAATGGTTGAATCCGACTCGGCTGGGCAGCGATCGAGAAGTTGCGTGGTATCTTGTCGTCTAACTTACCACAGTGTCTCAAGACGAAAGTCTATGACCAGGGTGTGTTGCCAGTTATGACTTATGGCTCTGAGACATGGTCTATCACAATGGGCCGCATCAGAAAACTCACATTCACCCAAAGGGCAATGGAGAGGGCTATGCTCGGAGTTTCCTTGCGTGATCTAATCAGAAATGTAGAGAACCGCTAGAGAACCAGGGTTACCGACATAGCCCGAAGAATTGCCAAACTTAAGTGGCAGTGGGCAGGACACATTGCTCGCAGAACGGATGGCCGATGGGACAGAGAAGTTCTGGATTGGCGACAGCGAACCAGAAAACGTTGCGTTGGAAGGCCTCCCACTAGGTGGACCGATGACCTGGTGAAGGTTACGGGGATCCGCTGGATGCGAGTCGCAGGGACCGGTCAATGTGGCGATGCTTGAAAGAGGCCTATGTCCAGCTGTGGATATCTTTCGGCTGATTTGATGATGATGATGTTTTGTAGGTACTATTGTGTAGAATAAATAAGAAATATCTAAACTTTTCATACAGCATAATTTCGGTGAAAGTACCGAACTAGGATTTTTTGCAGGCTGGCCTCTAATTACAGTTATTTTCCTGTGATTGCAGAGTGTTCCAGTAACAAATCTGTTTCAAGGATATTTATTCTATCAGTAATTTCTAGCTGGTTGCCCACAACTCGTGAGGGAATATACAAGACTATCGCCAGCTGCAGATATCGTTAACGGCGTGCAAGCAACAAGTATGGCAAACAAGTTAGTACACAAAATACTTTTATATTTTGTTTTAAAATAAGAATATTCCTCAGTAGTAACATACTTACATAAATTAGGCTATCATTTAAACGGTCAGCTAACTAAAGAGGTTTTGATTAGCTCCAACATGTATTTTATCAGCAAACAAAGTGAATTGAGCTGCTGCTACTGGTTGGCAAAAATAACATAGTTGATCAGCAAGTAATGTAATATTGGCCAGGCTTAAAATTTATGTCCAAAATTTTACCGAAATAATAGATTTTATCGTTTATTGTTTTAAAAAGTATTATAACAAAATCATTTTCACAGGGATACGTTTAAGTGGTGGAAAATCATCTTTTAGGACTATATCATCTTCATCACTTGTAATCTCACCGCCAGAAGATGATACACTTAGCTGAAATTCTTCCTGATCTTAATCCGAAGACTCAACTGGGATCACATTTCTCTTTCATCTTTTACAAGATTTTTTTTTCCTTTGAATAAGTTTAGTGTAACTTTTACAGGTTAAATCTTTATTGTTTTCTTAGACTTCTTGTTTTTCTTTTCAGCCAGAGCATTCTTTTCTGGAGTATCGGTTGCTATCATACTTTTTCCAGATTTTCTTCCATCTTTTCTAATATTTCGCGGTTCTGCTTTTAAGGTGGTGCTCAATGAACCAAGGGTAGTACTCAATGAATCACTTGGATCATTGTGTACTCTCTCAAAGTGTTTAATTCTGTGCCACCCAACTCTTACAAATGTTGAGGTTAAGTAGCCACATGCACCAAGACGAGGTGCTTAACGAGTCTTGGTGCATGTGGCTACTTAACCTTAGTCTTGAGTAAAAGCGCAAAAAAAACAACAAATTTAACAAGCCAATTGATATTCAGCTACTATTTACACAAGACGAAATAAAACTTACGTTATTTTTATAAAATTTTCGGTGAGAAAACACAAAGCACAGGTGCGCGCTTTCACCCGCACTGCTAGCTCGCTGTCGACTGGGGAGGAAGAAGAGCTCCTTAAGGGTACACTAGTCGACGGCACGAACTATTTTGTTCGCGGGGTTAAAATGCATTTTATATCAACCGCCACAACCATGCCCTGGTAACTTAGAACATTTTTTTTTATTGTGAAAAGAGCCATCTATTCTGCACACATGGAACACACGCAGTGTTATTATTAATTAGTCCAGCTACACAAAAATTTACGATTTCATAATATAGTATAAATTATTCTCAAAACGTTTATTAAAATGTTGTATTATTTGAGATACTTTTACGATGATAGAATTTTAAGAGTAGATTACTGATACCAAACATTAGCAACACTGTCCACGAAACGTCACAAGAAATTTACCAACGGTGTGTTTTCGTACGCGCGCGGATTTTCTTGTATTTTTGGTTTATTTGTGTTAATTACGTTGAGTTGAACTTCGTTCCTGCGTACATTCCAGAAATACCTAAATTCCAGCATAAACTGTACTTTGTGAAAGTGTTTGTGACATACATTTAGATAGGCCCTCCATAGGGAGTTTGGACCATATACGAACGTCAGATAACGAAGACCAGATCGTCGCAGGCTCTTGGGATACAAGAAAAGCAAACTGGTGTTGAAATACATTTGTAATAATGTAATAAATTTATTAATTAATATATTTTTGTATTATTTTTCTCATTCTCTTTACCCCATTACCCAAGATATTTAAACTTGTGTTTCTAAAACCATTCATAAAAATATGCATAAGGCAAAACACAGTTTAAGTATCTATTAATAAAAAACGAAATAGTTAAAAATAAAACAGTAGATATTCATAGTACCTACGAGTACCTATACATTTAGTTCAATGTTTGGCATTCAGAGGGCGCTGATCGCTAAGTAAAATGAAAACTTCAGTTGCCAGTCTATCTCAATCTATTATATATTAGTCTATGGCCACAACGTGCGGAAGAGATAGATGTGATGAGCAGTAGGAAGCTAGTTCGCGTACGAATACACACTTTTGAAAGGACATGGCTAAACAACTGCCCTTAGCATGAATGTAATTTTTTTACTAGCTCGTAACATTCAAGTATTCATTAATTAATTATTACAGTTTTGTTATTCTTCTAGAACTTTCGCGAATTAATCAAATAATTAAAAGTGTTTTCATGTTTTTGTTTGACAAGAAGAACATAAGATTCCGTTTTACGAAAAATAGTAGTCAATAAACCTACTTTTAAAGACATTTGCGTAAATTGAAACGAACAGTATTTATTATTATTTATTTTTGTACCTTTCTCTATACATCTCAAAACCTTAGAAGTTGATTTCTTTAATTGCATTTATCTGTTTTCTAGAAATTATTGGCAAAATCTGGAGAGAAACGGCACTTCTAGATTACACTTGATTCGATTAGAACCAAATAAAAAAAATAGATGTTGTTGTCGTGGGAACTCACTTTGATCGTAGTTCCTTTCGCCGGGTATTATGTATTAATACAGAGCCAAATAGTATGGCCTTAAGTTTCAATTGCGTATTGATTCATCATGAGATGCATAAACTGTGGTGTAGCCACAAATGACAGATCTTCAAATGACAGCCGGGACCAACGGCTTAACTAGCTTTCCAAGGCATGAAGGAACCACGGAATGACCTCGGCTAGCGTTGCTTAACCTTGAAGATCGACCTGTGCGGCTGTTATTATTAAACCACGAGCTCCTCTAAACGCCTTACTAAAGTATCATAGCAAAATCTTATTATTTTACAAGTTTGTATACATATTAATGTAGGAGTTTCTATGATTTAATTTTCAGGATTGTGACGATATAAAAAGTTCCAGTAACTTTTTTCATACGAAATACTAATATTCAGCTATTCATCATTACATATTACTAGTTAAAATGTTTATATATTGCTAGGGCAGTCGTCCATACTTTATATAGCCATGTCCTTTGTAGCGAAATGGATAATGATTTAGGACGAAACCGAGCGCGCGAAATTTTATAAACAGACCTTTGGCAGACTAGATATCATAAAAAAACCGGCCAAGTGCGAGTCGAACTCGCGCACGAAGGGTTCCGTACCATTATCGCAAAAAACGGCAAAAAAATCACGTTTGTTGTATGGGAGCCCTCCTTAAATATGTATTTTCTTCTGTTTTTAGTATTAGTTGTTATAGCGGCAATAGAAATACATCATCTCTGAAAATTTCAACTTTCTAGCTATCACGGTTCACGAGATACAGCCTGTTGACAGACAGACAGACAGACGGATCGCGGAGTCTTAGTAATAGGGTCCCGTTTTTACCCTTTGGGTACGGAACCCTAAAAAGTACTAAATCTATCTGTTCAAAATAAAATTATTTGCATTATTGAACAACTAATCTATCCCTGTATGGACGCCGTTTTGCAATTTTCCGTCTTCATATGGTATTTATTCGCGACCAAAAATGCGTTAAAATTAGTGTCCAAATGTGAAACTTTCGACGCTCATAACTTTCAAATATTTTCTTTTTTTACTTTTTTGCTTCCATACAGGGCTAGATAATGATGAGACAAATTTATATCACTTTTTATTTAGAACGTACATCATCAAACAGTGGAATAATCCCTAGACTACGTTTGTATGGAAAAAAATCGACTAGTGTACCCTTGAGGTTCCCCTAGTCGACGGTGCAAACTATTTTGTGCGCGAGGTTAAAATGCATACTATCTCATCCGACAACACGTGCGAAAGATATAGTTGCTGTGATGAGCAGTAAGAAGCTATTTCGCGTACGAATTAGCACTTTTGCAAATTTGTATCGAAATGAATGATGATTTAGGACGAAAACGAGCGCGCGAAATTTTATAAACAGACCTTTGGCAGTCTAGATATCATGAAAAAACTACTAAATGTACATTTTCAAAATAAAATTATTTGCATTGTTGAATTACTAATCTATCCCTGTATGGAGGACTGTTTGAGTTCGGAGATAATTAAAAGTTCCTTTTCTCAATATATTAATTTTATTAAAGGCAAGGCAATGCACACACACTGAACGATTCAGAAAGAAGAAGGAATGGCCGACAATAGTGTTGCCAGCTCAATGCATATTTATGGTTCTTAACATAAGTTGGGGCGGCCAAAATGCCTTAAAATTCGTATAAACAGAATATTACATCAAAGTTATAATTTTATTAAAGTAATGGAAGTTAATTTTGACTCTGTTATTTATAAATGAAATGAAAAAAATTAAGTTACATAATTGCACTACTATAATGATGCGTGGAAACAAGTATCACGCTATAATAAATGCTAAATCAATAATTTAAGTTATCGATATAAGATAAAGATATATTGAAGCAATACCTAGTACATATAGCAAGAACAGTTAATGTCCATATTATTATTAATTTTCTATGGGTAAAAAAAAAAACTTTTTTACAAAAAAATACTACCGACTTCCAAATAAGAAAACTACAAAGTGAAAAATAACTTTATTTTTGGAAGTCGGTGTCTTTCGTAGGTACCATTTTTTTTCGTTATGGACACCGACTTCCAAAAATAAAGTTATTTTTCACTTTGTAGTTTTCTTATTTGGAAGTCGGTAGTATTTTTTTGTAAAAAAGTTTTTTTTATTTTTCACTTTTTAGTTGTACCTACCTAATAGGCAAGTTGTTTAGTAAGTTTCCTATAACGCCAGAATAGATTACCCGAATATCATGAAACTTGAACAAAACCGATCAAATGAGAGATCTGCTTACCCCTTAAGAGCATACTGGCGTTATGTTATGTTATGAAATGGTATAAACAATAAACAGACATGCGATTTCAGCAGTCCCGAGAGATTTGCCGTTATTTATTGAAGAGTTCTGTTGTATATCTTCGAAGTTCTTCATCAGATCTTCACCAAATTAAAATGGGACCAATTTCGGAACATACTCTTTCAAACAAAAAAAGAATTTTCAAAATCGGTCCACAATTGACGGAGATATCGGTGAAAATACACAAAAAAAAAAAAAAAAAAAAAAAAAACATACAAGAAGTCGAACATAGAACCTCCTCCTTTTTCGAAAGTCGGTTAATAACTACTTTAGAGACAGCTCTTGTATGTAATTTGCCATCAGCTGTTCTTACCTCTATGACACGAACCATTTTATCTAATCCTACAAACACTTTTGAGACTCTACCTGTAGGCCATCGAAAGGGTGGAGTGTTTGGATGCCGTAGGAGTATCAACATACCTTCTTTGATATTAGGGTATTCCTTATACCACTTGGTACGCTTATTTAACAATGACAAATATTCATTTGACCATGCCCTCCAAAAATGTTGTCGTATCTGCTCACAACATCTCCAAAGTCGTAGTCTATTTGCAGGAATCTCCGTCAGTTCTTCTTCAGGGTAGGAACAAGGCGCACAACCAATGAGGAAATGTCCAGGCGTTAGATATGAATAATCAGAAGTATCTTGAGATAGCGGAACTAATGGTCTTGAATTTAATATGGACTCTATCTGACATAAAACCGTGTGAAATTGTTCGTAAGTTAGTATTCTAGAACCGTTAATCCCTTTTAGATGAAATTTGGCTGATTTCACGGCAGATTCCCACAAACCACCGTGATTCGGGCTGTATGCGGGTATTAATTTAAATTGTATGCCCTTAACTGATGCAAAATCTTGAACCTTAATTTGAAAATTGCTATTATTATGTAATTGGTAGAGCTCGCGTAGTTTAGTATTGGCTCCCTTAAACGTGGAAGCATTGTCACAATGTATAATTCTAGTTAAATGGCATTTGCTCGGTAGGATGACTGGAAATTTTCTTGCAAAGGATAGGTTTGAATTTTGTAGCCTGCCCCCTACACGGAGAAGGCCATCTCCATCAATAAATAGATGTAATAATTTTAAATTTGAATTAATTTGTTTATTGTTTTCTAAAAAATTAATCTCATTCCGAAAATAGAACGTTTGAACACCTTTAATTGCAATATTTAACGCAGATTTTAATTCCTTTGCAGTAAAATTCCCAGCATCGGTTTCAAGGCGCCTACACCTTTTAATAAATCGTAAAACATACGAAATTACTCTTTGCATTTTATAGAGACTAGAAAATTTAGTAAATAATGGAAAAATACAATCACTATGATTGACGTATACAATATTATAATTATAACATTGAATTGGTAATTCAATGACTGAAGTGTAAAAGTTACAATTACTTTCACATTGTAAATAATCGGGGCCTTGCCACCATATTTTATTTTTATGTAAGCCAAGGGGGCTAGCACCTCTGGATAATACATCAGCTGGGTTTAACACACCTGGCGTGTGATACCATGACATACCTACTGTCTTATCAGCAATTTCTTTGACTCTGTTAGCTACGTAAGCTGGTAATTTATTCAAACTGGAACTCAACCAAGCCAAAACAATTTTGAATCAGAAAATAAATTAATTATTTTAACATTAGGTAATATCTTAGAGATTTTAAACATAAGTTTAGCTAAGAGCAACGCACTATTTAATTCAAGTTTTGGAATGGTTAATTTGGAATTTAAAGGAGCAACCCTAGATTTAGAGCACAGTAGATATGCATAGTATACACCAGCCAATTTTATTTTTATATAAATGCAACATCCATAGGCCTCTTTAGAAGCATCACAATAACCATACAAGGCAGACTCATCTGCTTTTGAAAGCTGCAAGTTACGCGGTATTTTTAGATCAAGCATACTTGACACTTCGGACTGAAAGTCAGACCATACTTTGTTTAATGTAGATGGCAAGGGTGTATCCAATTCTAGGTTGTATTGCCAAATTTGCTGAAGAATAATTTTAGCCCTAACTGTAATAGGCCCAGCATTTGCTGGGCCTATTACAGTTAGGTTAGGGGTCAAAAAATTTACTGACTGAGCTTAAAACACCTCGCTTTGTGGGAGACTCAAGAGAGGTTACCATGCCACCACTCATTTTGAATACATCATCTCTGGCGTCGTAAGATAGTCCTAGGGTTTTTACTATAAGCTTGTCCTGATCTACATCGCCTGATAATTGCGCACAGGCGAAAGTAGCGATCGTCCAGGGACCCTGACTCGTCGTCCTTGTCGTCCAGGCAGAGTATCTGCAGCTGTAGATCTTGAAATTTATTGTATTGCTCGTGGAGGCACCGCTCTCTAACATCAAGTTCATCCTGATCGAGGTCTTCGTAGTTAGGTTGTTTATCGGAGAAGTAACTTTCCAACCTTGTTAAATATGATTTGCATTGTCCACGCCCCGCTCGCAGCCTTTTTATGTCTTCCAAATTCGTCATAATGTCTGAATTGAACTTGTCAACTTAATTTTCTTCGAAACTTTCGTGCCAAACAACGTCGTCAGTTGACATTTAATTTTTTTTTTTCATTCGCCCTTCGAAAAGGCAGGCATCGATCTATAGACCATTCAGCCTCGTCATATTTTCGTATTCTTCTGTATAATATATAAAAGTAAGGCCAAAGCCAAGTCTTCAGTAAATTCTTATCATAGTATCCTTTAGTCAAGGCATATGCCATGTCTTCTTTTTTTTTTCATAATTAAATGTTTCGTCAATCCAATTTTTTTTTTTGTCTTATCCAGTTTCATCGTCATTTCCATGTGGTCATTTCCAATAGTTATGTCAATGTCTTATCCATGTTTTTATTTAAGTCCCGATCAAATTTTACACCCACTAGATGTAATAAACTTAAATAAGGGAATATACGAAGAAAAATTCTCCAGCAATCCTTGAATGTCGCGCGGGAGGTTTGCCGGTATTTTGTAAATCTCAAGCAATTTGTCAATCAATATTATACGATTCACATTATGCGCTGGGCATTCAAAAATAATATGATTAAGGGTCTGATCTTTATCAAGGTTGCAATCAGTGCATTTAGGGGAAGCTATTATCTTCATTCTAGCCAGATGAGCATTAAAACGTCCATGTCCAAATCTTAGCCGACATAATAAAGAATAAAACAGTTTGCTTCTGTGAAATTGTGCCTTCGTAAACCAAGGAGCTGAACCAATAGCTGTATTGATTTTTGCATACCAAGTGCCTTTTATTTGCAGAGTCTCCTGCCAATCTTCAAGCCAACGTCGAATATTATCTTCCTTGATCTTAGGTAATAAATCTAAACAAGGTATGGCAACACTTTTAATTTCTGTATTTCCTATGTCAGCAATGGCTCTCGCTAGAGTGTCTGCGTTTTCATTGCCACTGACTCCTATGTGCGAAGGGGTCCACAAAAATTTGATATCAAAGTCTCTTGATTGAAGTGTGAAATACTTTTCTTTGATGCGATATATGATGTAGTTTGTAGAAGCATCCAGTTTATTGTTATCTAATGCCATAAGAACACTCATGCTGTCCGTTACAATAAGCCAAGAAATGATGCCAGAGTTCTCTTCACTTATGAAATCCAAAGCAGCTGAAATAGCCATCGCCTCAGCAGAAAATATAGTTAAAACATCAGGCAACCTTACACCATGACCAGTCTTATTAAAAGGTATGTAAATAGCCATTGCGACATTTGTACTGCTCTTAGAAGCATCAGTGAATATACATCGATAGCCAGAATGTTCATGCAATAACTGGTACACCACTTCCTTGGTTTTCAAATCATGCTTTATAACAATATTCATATCTATAAATTTACTATTGTATTTGCCAGAATAACATGTCCAAGTGTCATTACATTTGTAAAGTTCATGTTGCTGATTAAGTGTTATTGTAGCAGAGAAGTCATGAAGTAAATAGGGAATGCTAATATTATTTGAAGGATTATAAACTGTATGATAAAATGAAAGTTTTCTGTAAAGAGGGTGTTTATTATATGACAAAAGCTTTAAAAGGAATTTGTAGGGTGAATGAGACGAAATAAAGCTTTGTAGAGAACTTTACACAATATAATCACTCAGACCAATACAAATTACAGAAAATACTTAAAAGTTAACTTAATTCGAGTATGACAAAGAGACAGTGCAAAAATCGTGCCGCTTGCGAGCGTGATGCGAACCGGACTACCTGCCTCTCTGAGCAGGGTGCGGACGACCCCGCAACAAGGGGTGCGGGTGGCGCGGGCGCTTGGGTGCGCATACTCATCATAAAAAACTAATCTTCCTACATACTCCCCCTTTTGACCAACCGAGTGCCCCCACAGGTGGTCAAACGTCAACTATGACACGTTGCTTACGCGGCCTACCACGAGAACGTTTAGGAGCAACCGGCTGCGGAACCTCAGGGCATTCAGCATCTCGAGAATGATACCTCCTTAAGTCGCAAATGTGGTATTTGCCGATGACTTCGTCTGGTGAACCAGGGAACGTTAAGAGGTAAGTAGTCGGACTAACCTTCTTCTGCACCAAGTAAGGGCCATCCCTCTTAGGCATCAGCTTCGAGCTGACACCTTTAGAAGCATTACTGAGGACGTGCGACTTCATCAGGACAAGATCACCGACAGCCAGCTCGTCAGCCTTACGAGTCTTGTCTTTCGCAGCCTTACGAAGGTCCTGCTGATGTTCAATGCACTCCTTGCTGTTGCTGAGTGTCTCCGCAAGCTTCAACAGATACGGCGTAATCTGTGGGACATAATTTTCAGCCTCTATGACAGCCTTCTTAGCGGGCGTGAGTCGATACGGTGGCACTGCAATCGGCGGATGATCACTGCAATCGATGCGATGCTCAGCGAACGATGTAGGTTCTCCCCCTTCTGCGAAGATATCTCCATACTCCTGGAAAACCTGAGTGAGACAATTCTTCTCTGAAGATGACAGCATCGAACCTTCATTACTACGTAAGACATCCGCGGAAGCGCATCCTACAAAGTCACGTGAGGTCTCACACCGCAAGGGGTGAATGTCCTGAGGTCGATCAGCTGTGAACCAAGTATTGTTCGCCATATTGATAACGATACTGACTTTACGCAAGAAATCAATACCGAGCAACGTGTCATTATTTACTGAATCTGGAAAAATAACAAAAGTGATGGGTACTGCCGACCCCCTAAATAATACGTCAACATCCGCGAGTAAAACTTTAAGGTCCCGCACTATACCGTCGGCTAATTTTACCGACATAAAACAACTACGAAACGAATAGTTTTGTTTACGAAGTAGTGCGTAAAGTCTCGAACCGGCTACACTACGCTTGGCAGCCGTATCAACTAAACCCGTACCACGAAAACCACCTATCTCAATATCGAGTATTGGGCGACCGTTGGTACATATGTTGGACGCGGGCAGGTTACCTACTCGACTCGGCAATGCATCACATTCGCTAACACACTTACATAAATGACACGATTGAGACACGTTACATATATTGTTTTCATGCACAACATTACAGCTATCAGAGTCTAACATGTTAATATCAAGAACAGAAAATGATTCCTTAGTACTATTAACAGAACATTTAGGACAATTAGTTCGTATTACACCGTTAGCTCCACAACCATAACACTTCACTGAACTTTTATCGGTCTTTTCTTTAATATTTTTACAAGAGTCGCGGCTGTGTCCGACTTTACGGCAATAAACACAAAATAGTCGTTTACCTTTTTCACCCGTATTGTTATTGTTTACCACAGTCGGCGGGGGCGGAGCACTACTTGTAGCGCTCGACGACCCATTAGGTATATCCACAGGAGCGCTCGGCGCACACGTCGCGGAGGCCGAAGGGGCGCGCGCGAGCGGCGCCGGCCGGGGCTGCGGTGACGGCGTGTGTCGCACATGCGCGCTAGCGGCGCGGCCACGCGCTTCGTTTGACACTTCGGACAGCGACTCTTCTATGTTTCGCGCCTTCTCAACCAACATGTCTAGGTTGATAACGGATTCACGGGTTAAACGTTTCCTTATACGTCTATGTAGTAACCCGTAAATCATGTCGACTTCCATATCATTTTCCACGATGTATGGCAGCTTGGCGATAAGCGAGCGAAGGCGAGCAACAAAGACCTCTGTGCGTTCTTCTGTTTGTTCCGCGGCAAATATATCGCGGAATAGCTTGTGCGGTGGTCGGGAAACACCGTACATGGCGCGTAATCTTTGCAGCGCGTCTTTCCATGACGACGCTGATGATTTAACACCGCGAAACCACACAGCTGCTTCCCCTTCTAGAAGCATGGGTAGGCCGCGAAGTGCATGTTCGTCGCTGATCGATGTACACTCCTTGTATATCTCGATAGAATCGACGAATGCTTCGAAGGCCTCTGAGTCACGGCATGATCCACTAAATCTCGCCGTACAGCGCGCGAAGTTTCCTTGTTTTGTTGGTGCAGGCGATGGAGACGGTGAGGCTACGACGTTGTTGGCCGACGTTGCCAGCAGGCTCTGAACCAGTTGACGGTTCGATTCCGCTTGAGCCTTGGCGAACGCCTCCAGGAACGACGAAAGTGTCCCTTCCGAAAGCGGCACGGGCGTCAGAGACGCCGGTGCGCCACTCGTGGTGTCGTCATCGTTGCCTCTACTTTTGCGGCGAGGCATTATTGTAACAGTCAACTAAACACGAGGATTTTGTTAGGTACGATGTGCACTAGAGTTCGTAGCGTCCACTGAGAAAACCGTTACTTTGTAAGTATGTACTTGAGTTCGCGTCGCGTCGGTTACGTACGCGTGCCGCGTTGGAGCGCCAGTTTGTAGGGTGAATGAGACGAAATAAAGCTTTGTAGAGAACTTTACACAATATAATCACTCAGACCAATACAAATTACAGAAAATACTTAAAAGTTAACTTAATTCGAGTATGACAAAGAGACAGTGCAAAAATCGTGCCGCTTGCGAGCGTGATGCGAACCGGACTACCTGCCTCTCTGAGCAGGGTGCGGACGACCCCGCAACAAGGGGTGCGGGTGGCGCGGGCGCTTGGGTGCGCATACTCATCATAAAAAAACTAATCTTCCTACAAATTTAGATTTTAAAAACTGAAATCTAATTTTCAGTGGAGGAATATTACACTCTACTTGTAAGGAATTGATAGGTGTTGTTTTAATGGCACCTGTAATGCAAACCCAAGTTATGATTCTGTAAGACATCAAGTTTACGGATAAGTCTCTGATCAGACCCAAAACACAAAAAGCCATATTCAAAATGACTATGAACTATAGATTTGTATAACATTAACAAAATTTTAGGATCAGCATGTACTGACACAGATTTTATAAAATTATATGCTTTATTTGCTTTACCAAGTATGTAATCAACATATTTATTCCATGTCAGATTGGCAGAAAAAAATACTCCTAAGTACTTAAATTCATTAAGAATGGGAAGTTCAAAATTATCATAAAAAATTTCTAAATCAGAATCTATTTCACCAAAAACAACAACTTTTGATTTATCTGGACTAATTTCTAAGTTTAAATAATGAAAATGTTTACTCATATTTTTCAAAGCCTCATTAATATTACTCTTAATCTCATCCATATCCGGACTAGATGTATAAATAACCAAATCATCAGCAAATTGTAAATTTAGTACTTTGCTACCTAAAACCATATTGAGCGTATGCATATAAAGCACATAAATGAATGGACTCATAATACCACCTTGACACACCCCTTTATATGAAAAACGGGGTCCAATTAATTGCTTATCTACTTTTACATAAACTTCTCTACCATGCAAAAAATTAAAAACCCACGAAACTATTTTTTCAGGTATTCCAAGTGAGCGAAGTTCAAGTGACAAAATGTGATGATTGACGTTATTGAAAGCACCAACTATGTCAACAAAAACAGCAACACATTCATGGTCCATTTTACGAGCATTAAAAATATCAAGATACAAATGAGAAAAACTTTCATGTGTTGACCTTCCTCTACGAAATCCAAGCTGATTAGAAGGTAATAAATTATTACTTTCTATGTAAAACTCTAGTCTTTGCTTTAACAATTGCTCAAAAATCTTTCCTATACAAGAGGTCAAAGCTATAGGTCTATAAGAATCAGGTTTGTTTTTATCTTTATTAGGTTTTAAAATTGGAATAAGACAGTCTATTTTCCAGTCTAAAGGTATGATTTAATTAAGCCAAAGTAAATTAAAAACTTTTAAAACCAAAAATAAGGCTTGCAATGAAACATTCTTAAGCATTTTATATGGCATACAATCGAGGCCAAAAGCTGTATCACGTCTGGAGAATATTGCAGCTTTCAATTCTTGCATAGTAAATGGATCTGTTAAATAATTTGAGCATGCTGCCGTTGGTAAATGATCATGTGAATGAAAGGGGGCCTCTACAGTATCAGGTGTGAACTTTTTAAGAAAATCAAAAATCCATGGATATACATTATTGCAAGATGGTACATATGTTCTATTAAACTTTCTAGAAATATTCCAAATTTTACTTAATGGGGTTGTTCTGTTAAAAGACTCACACTAAGTTACCCAACTCAAATACCTCTCTCTTTTTAAAGTCAATTTTTTAACAGCTTGACGCCTTTTAAATTCAATATAGTTTGCTTGTGAAGGGTCATGTTTAAACTGTATATAGGCATTCTTAGCATCTTCTACAGCCCTAGTACAGTTATTATTCCACCATGGAAGTGGACAGCGTTTTTTCTTTTTAGAAGTTCTAGATGTATTAAGTGAGGCACTAGAAGTAGTTTGCATACGAGAAATATCAGAACATGGAACAGAATTCTGTATAGCTTTATTTAAGATAAGAATGAGTTTGTTATAAGTTTGTAACGGGTTTTGATGAATAACCAGAAAATTGTGTAATAGATTATCTACTTGAGCTGTGTAAAGTTCCCAATTAACTAGTTTAAAATTTACATGAACAGGCAGGTTTGAAAGATCATTGGATGAAGGAATAAAATTATTAAACACTATTTTTGTAATTACAGGCAAATGATATCCACCTAGAGGAACATCATGCACTGACCAGCCACAAAACAAAGCTAATGATGGTGATACTAAGGTTAAATCAAGGGCATTTCTCTGCCACCTATTTGAGCCTACTGTAGTCATATCTCCGTTATTCAGCAACACAAGATTGTTATCATTGATGCTTTCAAGAACGTCAACTCCACGACTGCACTGTGCACTACAGCCCCAGGCCGAATGACGGGCGTTGAAATCCCCACCAATCAAAACAGGACCAGGAATACTTTTGATTAAATTATCCAGCTTTGATTTAGAAAAGAATGGATTACAATTACCAGGACTATAAAATGACACCAAAGAAACCTCCTTAGCACCATATTTTAAACGTATTGCAATATTTTGTATAGAGTCATCATATGAAGTATCAATTTTTTTGAACTGTAATGAATTATGTATTAATATAGCTACGCCATTATGACTATTACCAGAATCTAATCTAACAGTATTATAATTTTTTATATTAAAACGCATCTCAGGCTTAAGCCAAGTTTCACAAAGTAAAGCTACATGAATATTGTTCTCAATTAAAAAATGAGAAAAAATATGTTGATTACTACGAATACTCTGAGCATTCCATTGTACAATATTTAACTGATCCATAATTAAGATTGTTTAATGTTATTATCACTCTGTATTGTCGCTAAAAGAACTTTTTTTATATTTTCATTTGTAATGGAACTTTCTTTGTTCCGATTTTGTGATATTAAAGTAAGAAGGGTCTGAATTAAAATGTTTTGTATTTGATCTGTTTGTATTAGAAATTTAAGTTGTTCAGCAGGGTTTTTGTTATTTAAAGGAGGGAATGACTTTTCATTTAATACATCAGCATATGATCTTTTTTGAACTTTATTTTTATTTTCTTCTATCTTAGCTTTTTTGACAGGACATTCTGCAGAAATAGCAATATGGTTTCCTTTACATTGGCAGCATGTAGCTTCTGTTGGGGCAATCGTACATTCTTTATAGCTATGATCTTTTCCGCATATGGAACACCTGATGCTATTTTTGCAAAATTTGGCAATATGCCCATACCTTATATTATATTGCTTTACCGGCTGGATGTACGGCCGTACCTCAAACCGCCAACTGTTCAGGTCCACGCTGTCGGGCAAGGAGACGCACGAAAAGGTGATGCTCACAGTCTTCATAGGTTCAAAAGTGACTTTATTTTCTTTAATAATCCGACGCATAAATCTTTTTACCGATATTATACTTTTGGAGCTGGATATAGCTGAATAAATTTGCTCATTCGACAGATCAATCGGGACATGCTGTATGACTCCAGTAATTTCTGTAGCTGAGGCTGGAATGCTGGCTTTGAGTTTAAAATTATCCAAAAACTTTTTGTTTATGAGCGCAGCATTGGCAAATGTCGGACGCTCGAAAATAACGCCAACTTTGTGCCGATTTATTCTAATAAGTTGCTTAACCCCTTTGTTATACCTCTTGAAGTTAGTGGCTAACGACATCATATCGCGGTCACCAATCGGGACTTGGTTTTGACTTTCGATGAAAACAATATATTCGTAATTTCCACCAGACTCTGGATAAGACCGGGTGTAATCAGCTATTCTATATTCAAGGTACTTGTCCGTATCCTTTTCTTTTTCAGCATCTGATGTGGCCGACTGCATAGAGCGCAATGACCCAGTATCAGCATCATCTTCGAGGGGATCCCCAAGAGGATCCCCTTTCTTCTTCTTCTTAACCCTCCCCATCACAACAAACTACAATTAAGTAGTTATGAAATATGAAATATGTGTTAAAATAAAATAAATTTGAAATTTTTCAAAAAAGACGCGCCTACTTTCTTTGACTTTCCGGCGCTTTTTTTCCTGTTGACATTTAATGTAAACACATAGATGACAGATATGAATGTCAAACCGTTGCATGAATGACGTGACGTCAAACCATAGATGATTTTATGAACTGAGCGAACGAACGAAAGTTGTACGAGTGGCAGCGAGTGGGAGTGAGAGAGCACGAAGATGTCTGTAGAATACAAGCAAAATGGCTGCTTGGTAACCTCCAGCGCCTGCGCTTTTTTCACAACGAAGAAACTTGATGATTTTTTATTTTGTATATTTTTAGTATTTGATTAGTTGATTATAATTGCCTTGCCTTATTTTTTGAATTGAAATGTATTTTATAGCGAAATAGCTTTGTATGACGATTGCACGCGCGGATATAACTCGTCGCGAAATGTGGCGTGCTCGCGGCCGGCACTTTGTATTTCCGAAATTACCGCAAAATATGCACTGATCCACTTGTTTATATGGAGATTTACATTTTCGGCACCAATGTTTGAGTTCGGAGATAATTAAAAGTTCCTTTTCTCAATATATTAATTTTATTAAAGGCAAGGCAATGCACACACACTGAACGATACAGAAAGAAGAAGGAATGGCCGACAATAGTGTTGCCAGCTCAATGCATATTTATGGTTCTTAACAAGGACGTTTCGCAATTTTCCTTCTTCTTATGGTATTTATTTACGCCCTAAGATGCGTTAAAATTTGTGTTTAAATATGGAACTTTCGACGCTCATAACTTTTTATTTATTTACTTTTTTGTTTCCATACAGGGCTAGATAATTATGAGACAAATTGGTATCATTTTTTATTTTCGACGTACTTCGTCAAACAGTGAAGTAATCGCCAGACTACGTTTGTATAAAAGAATGATCGACTAGTGTTACCTTAAAGACACTTAACTAATGTAGTTTGCACCAAACGGTAACGTCGCATTTCTGAATTATTTGCATGGTTCAGCTGTACTGCTGGTTCATTGTCAACCACGCGACCCTACTTGCTATATATAACATTTATAGCGGATGAATCAAGCCCTTATAAAAACATAGTAAAATTAATCAACTTTATACTTATTTAGGAATAGGTCAAGAAATGTGGTTCTTTACTATAGCGTCCTATTTTAATAGTAGGTAGGTTGTGAGTTTATACATTTAAAGTTAACATTGGAAGTATAAGAAACAATTACAATTTATACTGTTGTACAGATTTATACATAAACCATTATTTATGAGTGTCTGTTTAACATCATTCGCAGCTCAATTCAACGGTAGGCCATGACTTATCCCCCCCGGCTTCACCGTGGGTGACCAAGCCGAGGAACCCGAGGAGGGGCCGCTCGTCAGAGCTTTTGCCGATTAAGCCGACGACGTAGCGGCCAACATGTAGGTTGCGGTGCCGCTTGGTAACAGGCGACATCGCAACTGAGGCGGGCCGCGATGTCTTATGGAGATTCCCAGGCCCAATACGATATCGCGGCTGAGGGTTGGAGGACGCGGCGGGAGAGGAGTGCCGGTATTGCGGTGCGCCGCTTTCCCTACCTTCCGCGGCCTAGACGGGGTCGCCACCGTCTGATGGCGGACGCGGTGGGGCCGCAGGGGAAGAGGAGTGTCGCTTTTGCGTTAGCCGCTCTCCCTATCCCCTACGGCCGCAAAATGGTAGGTGGCGGCGCCATTGACCTTGACCCGTTACAGTGGGACCAAGGGTGCCATAAACGGGGTCGTCTGGCACCCATGTGCTGATTTGGTCCCTGGGGTGGTCACGGCGTGCAGTGTGTTCTTGTGCGCCGGTGATGGGGGGTACTCCCCCGAGGAGGGTCTGGTGACGGACAGCCGCGGCGGGTTCGCGGTGAGTGCTAACGCGTGCTCGTTTTCCCGCCATAAGCGGCACTGGAGCCGTGGAGTTTTAGTGGGTTAGAGTCCCACATAACTGCACTAACTCCCCGTGGTAGTGCAGTAAGCATTAGCATTTCTCCACGCAGAAAAAAAGAAAAAAAAGGCCATGACTAATGGAAACAAATAAATCTATTAAAAAAAAACCTAACACGATACGTCCAAGTCTATACTGATGACTCCGCGAAGTCACTTAGTACGAATAATAAATGAATAGGTCGTTATTCAAATATAAAAACATACTTTCGATACAACTAGGGTATATACAAGGTAGGTAAGCTTCTAATGAAATCAGGTGTCACATGGGTACCTACTATTCATAATAGTTAGTACATAACTTAGACCAAGTGAGCTAAGAGTGAGTTTTTCTATAGACCGACCACACTGAGACCATTTGAAGTAGTTGCGTGGTACGGAATGTGTGTTTATGGGTGTATTTATTCAGTGATTTGTTTCATTGGTGAAATCGGCCCTAAGTGTTGTATCGAAAGTATGTTTTTATATTTGAATAACGACCTATTCATTTATTATTTGTACTAAGTGACTTCGCGGAGTCATCAGTATAGACTTGGTCGTATCGTATCTTTTACCTATAATTATTTATTGTAATTTCAGTGAAGCTAAACGTCAAAAGCGTCAACGTGTTCTAGATTGGGACACATACTTTATGGCGACTGCTTTTTTGGCGAGGCAACGGGGCAAGGACCCGGATTACCAAGTTGGGGCTTGTATTGTCGACGACGACAAGAAAATTATTGGAACTGGGTTAGCATAGCCTAAAATTTTAGTATTTGTTTATGTATTTAGTTATCTATAATACTTATGTTACATGATGAATTTCAAGTTTATGTCACACCCTTGAAATTCTGTTGAGAATTGAGATCACTTCTGACTCTGACTCACTGTCACATACACTGAGTCAGAGTCAGAAGTATACCTAGCGAATAATAATGTACCTACCTACTCAAAGGAATCAAGAGCCTCAATGATAAATGGCCCTTACGTTAATTGTTGTTTGGGACATCTAATGTCCTATGTCCCGTAGATGGGGCAGAGAGCGTTCACGGAAGTACTCGTCGTCGTCCTCGGAAGGTGTAGCACAATTGCCTAGAAGTAACAAACTATTCACTCTTGATTTAAAGTCCCCGAGATTGTAGCTATCGAGAAACACAGACTCCGGCACGAAATTCCACTCCTTACCTGTACGCATTATGAAAGTATTTCCAAAACGTTTAGTGCGTATGGGTGGGATGTCCACCATGTACCGATGGCGCATCGCCGTACGTCTTGTAGTCCTATAATGAAACAGGCTTGGCGGAATTAGATCATGCAATTGCATCCCACACTCCCTGAAATGCAACCGATAAAAGACCGACAAGCTGGCAACTCGGCGACGATGTTCAAGGCTCTGGAGCTTTGACTCAACCAGTGCCTCATTGCCAATGAGCCTCTTGGCCCGTTTTTTCGATCGACTCTAGTGCATCAAGCTGATATTTGGCAGATCCGTCTCAGAGGTGAGAACAGTACTCCATGCAAGATCGAACTTGCAATTGGTACAACTTAAGCAACTGTTTTGGCGTGAAGTACCGTCTCTCCTTCGCAAGGATTCCCAACTTTTTGGCAGCCAGTTGAGCCTTTGCCTCAATGTATGGGCCAAAATTGAGTGTCGATGTCAACGTTACACCAAGAAGCTAAAGATGGTCCGGTATCGGCACGGTTACACCTCGGAAAGATGGAGCCGGATGATATTGGCTCTTTTTAGCGGAGAAAAGACACGCCTGTGTTTTAGCGGCATTGAACTTGACCAGGTTGGTATCACCCCATTCGGAGACTGCCTCCAAGGACTTCTTTCTTTCTTTCTTTCTATCTTAATCAAAAATTACGTTATTAATTAGAATGTCGTATGACCTAAATATGGGGTCCAAAATGAACCACTGCTGAGCCAACGGAGGTATGCTTGTCGCGCCCCAAAATTTACCCCATCCGAACTATACGGTTAAAAAGTATTAGTACCTTTTCTCCGGCATTGGCTCAGTGACATGTCTGTCAGAACAATGCCGGAGTAAAGGGCAATCCAACCTTTCCGCGATCATCGCCAGGACGGTGTTGGAACTGGCCCGTAGCCTGCACATCAAAGAAGCAGCGCGCTTGCGCATTACCGCGTGAAAACCATCGATGTGTGCCTCTGCGAACATACCTGAGGCGCTACAATGTCGGGGCAGCCCCATCACCGCCCTAAACGAGTTAATGCCGGGGTCCCTCAGGGGTCGGTACTCTCAGCGACATTGTTCTTGCTGCACATAAATAAACTGCTAAAACCTACCCTACCTACCCTGCTACCTTTGGGTATGCAGATGACAGCACTGTTGCTAAGAGATACTTGTCCAACGCACGGGCTACTATCTCCTTGAGGCCATGGTGGAGCGCTTGAGCTTGTCCTTGAAGGCAGTCTCCGAATGGGGCGATGCCAATCTGGTCAAGTTCAATGGCGCAAAAACACAGGCATGTCTCTTTTCCGCGAAAAAGAGCCAATTTCACCCGGCTCCATCTTTCTGAGGTGTAACCGTACCGATCACGGACCATCTTGAGCTTCTTGGCGTAACGATGACATCGACACTCAATTTTGGACCATAGCGGCAAAAGCTCAACTGGCTGCCAAAAAGTTGGGGATCCTTGCGAAGGTGAGACCAGAACAGCTGCTTAAGGCTCCTGCTTGGGGCTCCATGCGCTTGATAAGATCAAACGCAAGTTCGATCTTGCATGGAATACTGTTCTCATCTCTGGGACGGATCTGCCAAATACCAGCTTGATGCACTAGAGTCGATAGAAAAACGGGCCAAGAGGCTCATCGGCAATGAGGCACTGGTCGAGTCAAAGCTCCGGAGCCTTAAACATCGTCGTCGAGTTGCCATCAGCTTGTCGGTTTTTTATCGGTTGTATTTCAGGGAGTGTGCGATGGAATTGCATGATTTTATTCCGCCTAGCCAGTTTCATCATCGGACTACAAGACGTACGGCGATGCGCCATCGGTACATGGTGGACATATATTAATCAATCAATCAATGTGGTGTATCAATCTGTGGTTTTTAGTCTGAACGTTTCTAATAAATTGTTGTTGGAACTTATTTGCATTTAATTAAGTAAACTCATCACATCACATCATCACATCATCAGCCTATTGATGTTCTCACTGCTGGGACACAGGCCTCCTCTCTATGAGAGGAAATGGGCCGTAATCCACCACGTGGGCCCAGTGCGGGTTGGTGGATGGTCACATGTCTTCGAATTTTTGGTTCTAGGACATGCCGGTTTCCTCACGATGTTTTCCTTCACCGTTTTGAGAGCAGTGGTGATGAAATAATTTACACAAAGTAAAGCGCCTGCCTGGGCTCGAACCCACGACCTACAACTTGTAAGTCACGGCCGATACCACTGGGCCACCACTGCTCGAGTAAGTAAACTCATCAGGTAGTGGAAAAAGAAATCGTTCGTGTCTCGCATAAAAAGGCTTTATTTAACACTCGCATGTAGCATTCGGCATAGGTTTTTTATCCCTGTATTCCCACGGGAACGGGAACTACGCGGGTGAAATCGCGAGGCGTCCGCTAGTACATAATATGTTTGCAAAAATACAGCACTGTTTCACTAGCACAAAAGTCTTAGCATTGACTTTAACGCATACCGCCAATGTTGGCCAACTACAGGCAATGCACTTTACCAAAGCATAAAGCCCTTTTATCTACAATCACAACGTAATGTTCCAAATATGAATTCAAAAAATATTGTATAAACACATACTTTATATTCGTGGATAGGTAATATTAAAAAAAAAACCATTACATCCTTCGATTTTCAAAGTTATTTTATGATGCAGTTGGCATCATAAAATAACTTTACAATGCATGTCCTCGAAAAGAGCGTTTACCAAGCAGCCAAACTGTGCGGAAAGTGTAACTTTTTTTTACTAGTGCTTTTTACTTTACTGTACTTTTTTAATTTTTAACTCCAACGTCAGCCCGCCGCATAGGGTTTTTATTATTTGAGAAAAGTTTTAAAAATTAGTTTAGTACAGATTATCATTCATATAAAAGGTAAAACAAAACTAATACTTCATTTAAGCCGTTTTTAATTACTCTAGATTTAGATCTTGCCTTTTTGCGTTATGACGTGACAGCTATTTGCACATGGGCAGTAGATATGCCCGAGGAACTATAAACTATTAGTTAATCTGTGGATATGCTGAGCGCCCTTGAATAAGCGCCATTTTATTAATTTCTTGCTTGGTTCAGATATTTTTTTTATTTTCTCGCACAATGCATAGTAAAATTTTGTTTGATACACGTGCGTAAGATGATTTCCCTACTTTCCGCTAAATTTAAATCACCTACTTGTCGCACTTGTAGCATAAATAACTATTTTTTGTTATTAGCATAATAAACATTGTCTTTGGATGCGCGCGCTGTGCAGTCATGTGCAATGAAAATCTAAATTGCCCGCCATACCACATATTTTCGCCCAGATTTTTTCGGTTCCATTTTTGTTTTATTTCAACTGTATGAGTGAAGATAAAATAGTGTATGCAACGGCATATAATTAGGTATTAAAACACTCGCGTAATAGTATTATCACACTCGGCTTCGCCTATGTGATAAACCTACGCTCGTGTTTTAATAACCCCTATTATATGATTGTTGCATAAACTACTATTATAGTGCAGTATGGGACTTTTTAACAGTTTTACACAACCTTTTAACAAAAAAATAAATTATAGTAAAGAACAAAGAAATAATAATCATATAAACCATAACTGTGGGTAGTTTTACCCAAAAGTGATTCTTATTGCGGCCGATGGGGGCAGCACGGCCGATCCGGTGGTGGGTATATATCGTTATCCATTTAAAAAATAGTGTTGTGGTAAGCGATATCGGTTGTAAGTTAACGAATATGACAAATTGTTCAATCTACTTTTACCTATGGACGATATTAAGGGGTTTAAATGTTTGGGACTTTTAAGTTAGTAAAATTTACGGGATGATTTTAAAATAAAGTTTTTAATTAACGGAAATTTAATTTGCTCGTGAACTCTTTTTAAGTTTATTCGAAGGGCAGTGTTTTATGCAATTTTGATTGCCTTATTTTGAACAACTTGCAAATTATTATATGTTGTCGGATATGCTAGTCCAGGCTGGCGCTGCATACGTCAGTCATGGGCGGAAGAGAGTGGTATAAATGCATAGCTTAGTGACAGCGCTTAGCTTGGATTTTCTACTTTTAAGGTGGTGCTCAATGAACCAAGGGTAGTACTTAATGAATCACTTGGTTCATTGTGTACTCTCTCAAAGTGTTTCATTCTGTGCCACCCAACTCTTACAAATGTTGAGGTTAAGTAGCCACATGCACCAAGACGAGGTGCTTAACGATATTATCTTAAGTAAAAGCGCAAAAAAACAACTAATTTATCAAGGCAATTGATATTCAGCTACTATTTACACAAGTGAAATGAGACGAAATTTTACTTCGTTATTTTTATAAAATTTTCGGTGGAAAAAGACAAAACACAGGTGCGCGCTTTCGCCCGCGCTGCTAGCTCGCTGTCGACTGGGGAGGGAGAAGGGCTCCTTAAGAGAAAATATGGGCAGAGAGCGCCGACTGAATTTCCTTAGTAAAAAGTCATAATTTGATGTTTGGCTCTCGTCTCTTTCCTCCTCCAATATTGGACCAATTTAAAAGATATTCTATAAACTGGTAAAGTAAGATATATATTATGTCCCTATGATTTCCATTTTTCATTTATATTTGTCAAATTTGTACAATAAGCCTCTGTAGACAGCGCAATTTTGAGATTTTTTTTGAAGTCTCTAGTGCTTCTAAATAATATGTATCATCAAAAAGGACATAGGAACATAGTATATATCTTTAATTTTCAGTTTATGGAATATCTTTTAAATTGGTCCAATATTGGAGGAGGAAAGAGACGAGAGCCAAACCTCGAATTATGAGTTTTTACTAACGAAATTCAGTCGGCGCTCTCTGCCCCCGTTTCCTCTTAAAGACACTTAAGGGTAAACCAGTCGATAATTCTTCCATACAAACGTAGTCTATGTATTATGCCACTGTTTGACAATGTACGTTCAAAATAAAAAGTGATCTCAAATTGTCTCGTCCTAGCCCTGTATGGAAGCAAAAAAGTAAAAAAAGAGAATATTTGAAAGTTATGAGCGTCGAAAGTTTCACATTTCGGCACTAATTTTAACGCATTTTTGGGCGCAAATAAATGCCATAAGGAGACGGATAATTGCAAAACGGCCACAATACAGGGATAGATTAGTAGTTCAACAATGCAAATAGTTTTATTTTGAACAGATACGTTAAGTCATATTTTCATGATATCCAGACTCCCAAAGGTCTGTTTATAAAATTTCGCGCGCTCGGTTTCGTCCTAAATCATTATCTATTTCGCTACAAATTTGCAAAAGTGTGTATTCGTACGCGAACTAGCTTCCTACTGCTCATCACAGCATCTATCTCTTCCGCACGTGTTGTCGGTTGAAATAAAATGCATTTTAACCCCGTGCACAAAATAGTTCGTGCCGTCGACTAGTGTAACCTTAACTAATGTAGTTTGCACCAAACGGTAACGTCGCATTTCTGAATTATTTGCATGGTTCAGCTGTACTGCTGGTTCATTGTCAACCACGCGACCCTACTTGCTATATATAACATTTATAGCGGATGAATCAAGCCCTTATAAAAACATAGTAAAATTAATCAACTTTATACTTATTTAGGAATAGGTCAAGAAATGTGGTTCTTTACTATAGCGTCCTATTTTAATAGTAGGTAGGTTGTGAGTTTATACATTTAAAGTTAACATTGGAAGTATAAGAAACAATTACAATTTATACTGTTGTACAGATTTATACATAAACCATTGTTTATGAGTGTCTGTTTAACATCATTCGCAGCTCAATTCAACGGTAGGACATGACTTATGGAAACAAATAGTTTTATTTTGAACAGATACGTTAATAGATCTATTAAAAAGAAACCTTACACGATGCGTCCAAGTTGATACTGATGACTCCGCGAAGTCACTAAGTACGAATAATAAATGAATAGGTGGTTATTTAAATATAAAAACATACTTTCGATACAACACTTAGGGCCGGTTTCACCAATGAAACAAATCCCTTAATAAATACACCCATAAACACACATTCCGTACTGCGCAACTACTTCAGAATGGTCTCAGTGCGGTCAGTCTATAGAAAAACTCACTCTTAGCTCACTTGGTCTAAGTTAAGTACTAACTATTATGAATAGTAGGTACCCATGTGACGCCTGATTTCATTAGAAACTTACCTACGTATATATTACCTATAATTATTTATTGTAATTTCAGTGAAGCTAAACGTCAAAAGCGTCAACGTGTTCTAGATTGGGACACATACTTTATGGCGACTGCTTTTTTGGCGAGGCAACGGAGCAAGGACCCGGATTACCAAGTTGGGGCTTGTATTGTCGACGACAACAAGAAAATTATTGGAACTGGGTTAGCATAGCCTTCAATTTTAGTATATAACAAACATAGCTATGGTGAGCATATTTGTATTAAGTTTTACTGTATATGTTATTCTGTCACGCCTATTCCCTAAAGGGGCAAGCAGAAACTATAGAACTCCACCGGCTATGATCCTTACATACTTACTTCTTTTTCTTCGATTACGTTCATACATCTGAGGGCCTGGTGCGAGTTTTCATACTTATAACTTACTCGATATTTATACCAATTTGTATGGAATAATTGTGCTGCCCAATATTGTCACCAGCCAGTGCTTATTTTTACACGTAGGTATAAAACTCGCACTACGGACACACTTCATTATTGTACTCTGGTTTTAAGTACTACGCATGTACGCACATGAAATCTTTGAAGGTTTCTGCCTAAAGCTACTTTTTAATCGCCGACAAATGTGAGTCTGCCTGTGGGATCGTAGCTCCCAAACGGAAGAACCAATATTGATTTAGTTTATTTTGTATTATTTGGTTTAATTATGAGCTCGTGGCTAAATAATAACAGCCGCACGGGTCGATCATCAAGGTTAAGCAACGCTTGACGAGGTCGGTCAGTGGATGGGTGACCATTTCAACATACCGAGTTTCCTCCGTGCCTCGGAAAGCACGTTAAGCCGTTGGTCCCGGCTGTCATTTGAAGATCTTTGACAGTCGTTACAGGTAGTCAGATGCTTGAGATCTGACACCAGTCTTGCCAAGGGGTACCGCGTTACCCAGTCACTGGGTTGTGGAGGTCAGATAGGCAGTCACTCCATGTAAAACACTGGTACTTAGCTGAATCCGGTAAGACTGGAAGCCGACCCCAATATAGTTGGGAAAAAGGCTAGGCAGATGAGGCAGATTATGGTTTAATTAAATAAAATCATTATTACAGTGTGCCACGCAGAAACGGATGCAATTTTCTACAGGAATACAACGGCTGTGAAGGGTTGCACCATGTATGTAAGCCTGTTCCCATGCAATGAATGTGCCAAGTTGATCATCCAGTCAAAAAATGAATTTTTAAAAATCGGTCCAGAATTGACGGAGATATCGGTGAACATACATAAAAAAAAACATACAAGAAGTCGAACATAGAACCTCCTCCTTTTTCGAAAGTCGGTTAAAAATAGAATTGAAAAATCGTTTTATTTATTTATAATCACCAATTATAAACTTTAAAACTTTCGTGTTTCATAATTGAAAAAACAATATATCACGGGAATTTAACGCGATGATTTCGATTATTTATTTACCTATTTCACCCGATGCACATAGGGGTATTTGACTCAAAAATACGGACAAAATTATTTTGCGGTCTTAAATGACATATAAGCTCAAAACAGTAATATGTATAGTAAAATAGTTTTTTTACTTAATGGGGTTTGGAAAATGGCAAAGAGTATTATAGTATTTAAGCTACTTCTTCAGGAAAAAGTGTAATAAAACATTAAAATACTTGATATAATTGTTTATACTGTGACGTTGCAAAATCATCTTATATTCGAGTTATTATATTATTTAATCACAAATATAAACTCGACTAAATTTTAACCAGTCGACACCATTTAGTCTATGGTAGATATTGGTCTATGGAACGTGAGTCGTTGCGATTGAATTCAGGACGACGACCATGATCAAGAAGGACATTCGTTTGGGAAATCGCGCCAGAGAGATACTGGGTTTGGTCGTGTTCCGCCTGGGATAGATTCCACATGGCGTGTCTCTGCTGACTTGCTGAACCCCAGAACGAAACCTCTTTCTGCGCAGCCGCCACAGATTGACGGAATTTCGCGAGCTGACTTCCAGGATCCATTCCTGGATTTGATTTGCCGAGGTAAGTCGCATAAGGATTCCTTGTTCTTTATCCTCTCGAGATTGGTTGAGTTCGTTGTTCCTTATGTGGGAGGATATTTTTACAGATATGGCTCCTTTAGGCTAGCCTGAAGAAGGGCGGGCGGACGACCGTTTGGTACGTGCTTTTGGACCCGACGAGTGTGCGGACAGCGTGGCCAACCCATTGCAGAGGTGGCATACGCCTATTTCGTCCTCGTTCGAGGAAGCCCATCAAGGTACCAACGTCCTTCGCTATTGTCTATTCCTGACCAGAGATTTCTGTTCCAATATCGTCGTGTGGTTCTCGTGCTGGGCACGTTGAAACGACTCCAAGGGGCTCGTGTTCCGCTTACCAGCTAACCACCTAGACAGGTAACCACCTAGCCAGCTAACCAGTTAACCAGCTGACCAGCTAAACGGTTAGGCTAAATAGGCTGTAGTAATGTTTCAGTTACATTGTGTTATATTTTTAAAGAGTTAGTGACCCTCATAGGTTCATTTATAGATAGCAAGATCAGTATTGAGTGGTTGTTATAGTATTGAAGTGTAGGACGGCCTTAACCCTATATGCTGCACTGAGCTCGACTAGATCTATCCGTAATTAATCTCTTATACGATTGAGCTACGAAGAGAGTTTCTAATTGGTCATCTCACGAAACCCATACATACTAAAACGACCCTGAGTTTGTGTAAATGTGTACATACAACATTGTTCTCATGTCACCTGTTCAGCTTGTCACCGGAGACAAGTTCCGAGCGAGAACTTTAAGCTTTGTGTAACTTTATAGGGTTAGGAAATATTGAACCATCTATTGGATGGATGTACCCGTCTAGTTGACTTAATAAATATTGTACTTGTATAGCATGGTATTTGGTTTAATTTGAATATTTCCTCTATTCCATACCTACTAAATTTACTATAGCACGGTAGGAAAACTACCACCTGCCGGGTTATATACAAGATATAATGACTCAGCGGACCAAAAAGGAGGAGGTTCTATGTTTGACATTATGTGTTATTATTTTTTTTGTGTATTTTCCGAAATCTCCGTCAATTGTGGACCGATTTTGAAAATTCTTTTTTTGTTTGAAAGAAGATGTTTCGAAATTGGTCCCATTTTAATTTGTTGAAGATCTGATGAAGAACTTCGGAGATATACAACAGAACTCTTCAATAAATATCAACAAATCTTTCGGGATTGCTGCAATCGCATGTCTGTTCATTGTTTATACCATTTCATAACATAACATCGCGCCAATACGCTCTTAAGGGGTAATCTACAGAGAACCTCCTGCTTTTTGGGAAGTCGGTTAAAAAGCAATCTCATTGATCTCCAATATATAGTAACAACTCTAATATAAATTATGTTAATCCAAAAGTAGATATGAAATTAAATCAAAGCCATTACAAAAAACCTTATAAAGTCAACTTTATTTTTGGAAGTCGGTGTCCATAACGCAAAAAAATGGTACCTACGAGAGACACCGACTTCCAAAAATAAAGTTATTTTTCACTTTGTAGTTTTTAATTTGGAAGTCGGTAGAATTTTTTTGCAAAAAAGGTTTTTTTGTAATGGCTTTGATTTAATTTCATTTCAAAAACCATTCACACTTGACTTAAAGACCCCTAGATTGTAGCTATCGGGAAACACAGACTCCGGCAGGGAATTCCACTCCTTAGCTGTTTATACCATTTCATAACATAACATCACGCCAGTACGCTCTTAAGGGGTACGCAGATCTCTCATTTCACCGGTTATGTTCAAGTTTCATGATATATGGATAATATATTCTGGCGTTATACGAGTAGGTAACTTACTAAACAACTTGCCTATTAGGTAGGTACAACAAAAAAATGAAAAAAATAAAAAAAAAATACAAAAATATACTACCGACTTCCAAATAAAACTACAAAGTGAAAAATAACTTTATTTTTGGAAGTAGGTGTCCATAACGCAATAAATTGGTACCTACGAAAGACACTGACTTCCAAAAATAAATTTATTTTTCACTTTGTAGTTTTATTTGGAAGTCGGTAGTATTTTTTTGTAAAAAGTTTTTTTATTAATAAATGACAATAATTACTTTTATGTGTTTGATATTTTTTTACTTCTGAGGGCGTACGCTAACACGCAGGTGTAATAAAACCCTTGACGAGGGCTTGCTTCAGCACTTGTAGTATTATTTATTCTGTGCTTCAGTTAGTGATTCTCATACTATTTTAAACCCCGACGAAAATATAGAGGTGTTACAAGTTCTGTGTATTTCTGTATCTGTCTGTGGCATCATAGCTCCTAAACAGATGAACCGATTTTGATTTAGTTTTTTATTTGAAAGGTGACTTTATCGAGAGTGTTCTTAGCCGTTCAAAAGTTATGGGCGTTTTACTGTTTAAATCGGGGTATTTTCGCAAGATATCGTGTCATAATTACTTGTTCGAAAGAAGCGTATCTACTTCTAAATAATGTAGTTTAAAAAACCGGCCAAGTGCGAGTCGGAGTCGCGCACGATGGGTTCCGTACCATTATCGCAAAAAACGGCAAAAAAAACACATTTGTTGTATGAGACTCCCCCACTTAAATATTTATTTTATACTGTTTTTAGTATTTGTTGTTATAGCGGCAATAGCAATACATCATCTGTGAAAATTGTAACTGTTTAGCTATCACGGTTCATGAGATACAGACTGGTGACAGACAGACAGTCAGGTAGACGGACCGCGGAGTCTTAGTAATAGGGTCCCGTTTTTACCCTTTGGGTACGGAACCCTAAGAAAAAGCTATTCCCCTTGGTAATAGAGTTCTATATAGTTCCAAGAGATCCAAGTTTTTTTGTTTTTTAGGTTTTCGCTGTGTAATGTTGTTTATGATTTCCCACGTTTTTTAGGATTTTTTTGTACTTTAGCAAGTTGGTCTCTGTCATGTTTTCGTTTTTGTTTTTTTATGATGCAGTTGCAATAATTCCGGTACCTTTTATAGGTAATGTTTAGTACCTCATTGAGCGGATCAAATCTCAGTCTCCGTTGCATGTTATTTCGGTTGTGTATACATCGCAATAGTCCAGCAGTCATCCACGGCTTCAGGGTTCTATTTTTTAATGGGATCACCTAAGTGGTAGTACTAAGCGTGATGCAGTTGTGAATAATTTCGATTAAATTAGTAGTAAGTGTGTTAGTGTTAGTTAGGTTTAGCAGGTCTGCCAGGTACTATCTTTTAAGAGGCCGAGTGCCTACTCAAGGTTAAAAACTGATTTTAATTTAGTAGGATTTATTACGTTTATTATGGTTTGTAATTTTTAGGAAAGTCATGAAGTGATCTGTGATAGTTGTGTGAATGATTGCAATGGCCGCAGTTTTACTGGTAGGTTTGAGCTTTATAATAATATGTTCAAGACAATTTTTGTCTCTCGTGGGTAGAGAGTGACCGGGACCGAGCCCATGCATTGCCAGCATGTTGAGATAATTAAGTCTATTCGTGCGTTCATGTGATTGCACGCCTTGATTTAATATTAGATTAATATTAATGTCACCGGTGCACAATTTTCAACGGCTTCTTCATCTACTCTCAATAGCGGAGAGTCATTGGCCAGCACCAACCACGATGGCCCGAGTGCCAGCATCGCGCACCGGCGGGCTCAGACCAACACCGAACAAAAACTAAAGAGTAAGAGACCTACGGTTTCAGAGGGCGCCACGTCCGCGTATGATTCGCCGGTGGCGATGCTATCCAACCAATCGTCGCGAAGTGGGTCAAACATCTCGCTTGCGTCAGATGGGAACGGGGTAGAGTCGAATCGATTGATTCGATCGGCTGGAAACATGACGCCAGCTTCACCCACTCCTTCGATGGGGATGGATTTTGAGTATCAAGCTGTGATACGAGCTCAAACCCGTCGAAGGAGCTCGGATGAAACAGCAGCAGGAAGAAGCAAAACGGTACTGCTTGGACCCGCCGCACTCGCAGGCGCGAGAGCGACGCGGCGCCGACTCGCCTACATTCACGAGGCCGTGCGACGCTCCCCTTCACCGGGGTCTTCCACCACCTCAGCCGCATACAGGAAGACAACAGGAGTAATACCCCACCTGGAAACTCCACCAACCATGAAGTAGCTCCTGAAATGGCCACCACAGACCAGAACAAGCCAGAGGAGGCAACCAAGATGAAGCGCCCGCAATAACCACCACTAGTGGTGGAAAACTTGCCCAACTTGGTAACACATTTTAGGGCTCTGGCCGCAAAACTGGGGCGACCACCCAATGCTCGGCCCTTCGAGACCGGCGTCCATTTCTCGCCAGAAAGCGAGGACGAATATAGAGTAGTGCAGCGCTACCTAACAGCCTTGGAAAAAGAGATCGGTATTAGCTGGTTTGCATACTCGCTGGCGGCTGACTGAAGTTAAAGGTTGCTACCACCAAACCTAAAGAGACTGAGGAGGAACTCCGCAGCCTGGGTTACGAGCCGGAGTACGTGCGGCTCATCTACGCACGTCAGGGACGACCCAGCTGCCTATTCAACGCCATGCTCACGAAGGCGCAGGACGTACGCCAGATATATGACACCCCCACATTCATGAGAGGTGCCAAAATAGAAGCATGGCGAAGCAAACGTGGGCCCGTACAATGCCACAGATGCCAGCAATTTAGGCATAGCTAAAGGAGGAGTTAAAGCACAGGCGGGCGGGGACTGTAGCCATCACGGCTGAACCACCGCATAGGCCACAGAAAACCACCAACCATGGAACCACAAAACAAGAAGAGGAGGCCCAAGGTGCGACTCTGATGGCAGCACCCAACGCGGAGAAGATACCTCCTCAGGGCGGAGGAAGAAGAAGAGGGGGGTCGAAGGGTACGAATCCTAAACCCCCAGCATCCTAAGAAACAACCAAAGAGGCTGCCCCTGTCACTAAACAGGCGTAGGCATAACGCAACAAGAGCGCCATCTGAATTCAAACATTGGAACTAAATCATGCGCCGACCAATCAGCCGGCGCTAGCCAAAACAGTTTAGCCAATTGGACGACGGCTACGAATGTAAACATTACTAACAAGAAACTAAACAGCGATTTCACTGCCTGCACCATTCACCTGCTGATGGACTGCCCGCGGCCTCAGGGACAAGGTCATTCCCCTCCACCACCTCCTGAGGGAACAAATCGTCGACGTGGCGCTACTAAGTGAAACTTTCCTGGAACCCGGGGACAGGATTAATTTACCGAGATACCACATGTATAGAAAGGATGAAAGGACGGCTTTCAACACCCGCTATCGTGGCCTGGCAGTGTTGGTGAAACGAAGAGTAATCCACCAGGAACTCCCCTTGTGCAACGCATGAGCGGTGTAACTCAGTCAGTACATCTTCACTCCCACATACATATACGGTCTGTGCAAAAACCTGCTAGCTCTGGCAGTTGGGCAGACGGGTGCCACTCGCTATTAAACTATAGTCCAAGTCGGCACTTTTGACGCTGGTTGCCCTCGCTGGGCCTATTATGGTTCCATAAGTCACCTGGTGCCACCTGGTGGGGGTAGACCGCCAGGGTGCCGTGAAGAAGCGGCGCGCCTACAGTCACATACACAAGTCAAACAAAGCGAGCGCAGGTGTCGAAGCTCGCACGAAGTTAGGTCAAGTGGACAAAATCGGGGCCAGGGAGCATAGCTCCATGACCGCTCGCCTACGACGCCTACGACTACCAAAGGAGCAGCAACAGTTCGGGTTCGGCTCGTTCTGAATGTACTCTCTGTATCGACTTAGGTCGGTCAAGATTCCTCGCCTCTTGCTGGATTTGAGCTAGCGGCGTATATTGGTTGTTTGACTGTGTCGGTTACGTTAGCGGTCCGCAGTCCGCAGACCATTCAGGCGATATACAACGCGCGTAGGGATTCATTAGATATTTTCAACCTTCCCTGTTAGCTAATATTCAATCTTGTAGTTAACTTTATTGTACCAACTGTATTAGACTATTTCACCAATGTTTCGATTTGTTATTGTAATTCACCCTAAAATAGTTCAAATAAATAATTGTTGTTACATGAACTGTGGGTTAATTTTATCGCCTCACACATACCCGGCTTACAGCACGCTTTTTAGATCGGTTTTTGGCGAATTAGGCTACAGGCTTACAATTTTGCGACCGGCTTGTTAGCCAGAGATCATGAAAAAACTGCATTGGCTTGACGGCTCCTGGTATGGCGGTCCTTTATCTCGTGTATATCTTGCGCAAAGCTTCTAAATTCTTCACACAATTTACATACTTTAATGGTTCATGTTATTTCCCTACAAAGGAAGTTTTAGACTCCAGCCCAGTTTAATAATTATCTTATAGGCTTCTCTTTTTTTCAGTTATTCCCAAAGCTTATTTAGTCAATGGCTATTGTGGGAGATACTGTACTAACATAATTTTTAGGGTTCCGTACCCAAAGGGTATAAACGGGACCCTATTACTAAGACTCCGCGGTCTGTCTGTCTGTCTGTTCGTCTGTCACCAGGCTGTATCTTATGAACCGTGGTATCTAGACAGTTGAAATTTTCACAGATGATGTATTTCTGTTGCCGCTATAACATCAAATACAAGATAAAATAAATATCTAAGTGGGGCTCCCATAAAAAACGTGTTTTTTTTGCCGTTTTTTGCGATAATGGTACGGTACCCTTCGTGCGCGAGTCCGACTCGCACTTGGCCAGTTTTTTTTTAACACAGCAGTAACATTTTTCTTTCATTCAATCTGGTTTTTGGGAGGCTCGTGCTGCTTGTGGTTCTATATGGTGTGTTCTACGGTGTGTTTCGTAAAGCATTCGCTTGCAGTTTCTTATAGTCCTAAATCAAACCCAGTTTTTCGTTCCTCCTTCCTCTTTGGTAGTAACGTGCATATTGTCTTTGTTCCATTTGACCAAGATACGATGCCCGTCATCCTTAGTTTCTCTCCATTTGAATTCAGTATCAGCATCTATGTTAGAAATCCCTCAATCAAACAAACAGTGCACACGCCAAGGAAATCTGCAAATAGCAACACCGAAGGCCGAGCGTTCCTTATCGGGGCGTGCGCATCAAGGTCAATGCAAGTGCATGGTCGGTGCGAGCGCACTGATTTAGACTAACTGGATGACGTCAGCGCTACTATTTGGGTTTATAATAATAGGTATCAGTGTATAATTAATGTGATGAGTGGGTATTATTTTCCTGGTTTAATTATAGGACGTTTATTATCTATCAATGTATTCTTTAGGTGATGTTATAAATTATAGCTTTAGGACGTCTTAAACAAGGAGCTTTATCATCATTATCTATCTTGTATTAATTTGTTCTCGTCATTACGCCTCTCATCTATACTAATACTAATCTATACTTATTATAAAGAGGAAAGATTTTTTTGTTTGTTTGCACCGAATAGGCTCCGAAACTACTGGACCGATTTAAAAAAATCTTTCACCAATAGAAAGCTACATTATTCCTGAGTGACATAGGCGTTTTTTATACCGTAAACGGGTCCACGGGAGCAAAGCCGCGGGCAACAGTAGCATGATTGTGCCACCGCATTGCCAACTTGACGGTTTTTTATCGTTTACATTTCGGAGAGTGAGCAATCGAATTGCATGATTTGCATGATCTAATTCCGCCTAGCCCGTTTCATCATCGGACCACCAGACATACGGCGATGCGTCATCGGTTCATGGTGGACATCCCGCCCATACGCACTAAACGTTTTGGGAACACTTTTATTATGCGTACAGCTAAGGATCGACATTCCCTGCCGGAGTCTGTGTTTCTCGATAGCTACAACCTAGGGGTCTTTAAGTCAAGAGTGAATAGGTTTATTCAAGGCAAGCGTGTGCTTCACCGTCGACCACATAATCGCTTACCATCAGGTGACATAGTGGTCAAGCGGCGAGCCTAAAAACTACGAAAAAAACATTATATTCACATTTATTATTATTTGTTTATCACACTAATGCGCTAACACCAACCCGCACTGGGCCCGCGTGGTGGATTACGGCCCATCCCCTCTCACAGAGAGGAGGCCTGTGTCCCAGCAGTGGGAACAATAATAGGCTGGTGATGTGATGTGATGTGACACTAATGCGAAAGGCGAAAGTTTATGAGTGAGTGTGTGTGTGATAAATAAAAGTCGTTAAAACCTTTCTACCAATGTAGTCAAATGTTTTTCTTCTTGTTTACGTATTTTTAGGTCGCTTCTTATGCAGTCGGGTTTTTGTTGTTTAGGGTTCCGTACCCAAAGGGAAAAACGGGACCCTATTACTAAGACTTCGCGGTCCGTTTGTCTGTCTGTCCTCCTCCTCGCGTCGATTCCCCAATGCTGGGGGTCGTGACCACATCATGGTTTCAAAACCTTCTCTTTGATGATGTTTCTCCATCTGCTCCTATTCTCAGCAACGTGCACGGCTTCTGAGGCTTTGTTGTTCAGCGAGGTTCGGATTTGGTCTGACCAGCGTAGTACTTCTGCCTCTAGGCCGTTTACCCTCGACTTTGCCAGTGACAAATACGTTCAGTAAGTTGTCACCAGGTTTACGGGCAATATGGCCATAGAAGTCAAATATCTTGCGGAGGCACACATTCGACAATCTAGGCCTTTTTTCAATGTTGAGGTCCTGCAATATCGAGATGTTCGTCCTGTGCGCCGTCCACGAGATACGCAGCATCTTCCTGTAACACCACATTTCAAAAGCCTCGATGCGTTTGCGATCAGCGGCTTTTAAAGTCCACGTCTCTGCTCCGTACAAGAATATGGAGAAAACAAGGGAGCTGACAAGTGACAGTTTTGTCTTGTTCGAAATGTTGCGGTCCTTCCATACTCTCTCGAGTTGCGACATGGCAGTCTTTGCCATTCCAATGCGCCTGCGAATCTCATCTTCACACGATCCATTGTTACTTATACTAGAGCCCAGGTAAATAAAGTGATTAACTGTTTCGACCACTGAGCCCTAGTTTGGACGTGCGGTCTACCACCATGATCTTCGTCTTGGACCGGTTTATGGAAAGCCCCATCTCACCACTGTATCTTTCCATCCTGATGAAGAGAGAGCTCATCTCGGTTTCGTCCGCTGCAAACAAGATGGAGTCGTCAGCGTAGCGCAAATTGGTGATTTTATTGCCATTGATGTTAATAGCCCTGCCGTTCCAGTCCTCGCAGGTCTGTCTGTCACCAGGCTGTATTTTATGAACCGTGATAGCTAGACAGTTAAAATTTTCACAGATGACAACAAATACTAAAACAAGAATAAAATAAATATTTAAGTGTGGCTCCCATACAACAAACGTGTTGTCTTGCTGTATTTTGCGATAATGGTACGCAACCCTTCATGCGCGAGTCCGATTCGCACTTGGCCGGTTTTTTTTATTATCTTTTTTTTCGAATTATTTTTGAAATTAACTCTTAATAGTACATTGTTATCCTAGGGGTGAAAGTAACTTATTTAGTCCCGAGACGGGGTTTGGCGCCCCGAACGAAGTGAGGGCGCCAATAGTTCGAGGGACTAAATAAGTCTTTAACCCGAGGTAAACACTGTGCTTTTCATTACAAATACAAGGAAAGTAAAAATAAAAACATGAATTAGCTAAAGAAAAAATGAGTAAATTTTATTTTACATTTAACAACAACTTTGATGAGATAATTTTATTTAAAGTTTATGGTAAAATTAGAACAATTGGTTATAGTTAGTGATAGGTTTTTTCCGGGTATTTTGATATTTGATATTTTCTGGGAAACTTGTTTCTACATTATCCAGAGATTCTTGGGTGAATGTTGGGGACTTTGATATTTGTCTATTTTCTTCAGCTGTTACAGAAATAATTTTGGATTGCACCGGATAATCTTTTGAAGTGCTCGGTTGTGTAGAGTCAGTGGAATGGAGATTTATCATTTCTGTTACTCTGTGTGATATCTTAGTTTTATTTTCCACTGACTCTTCTATGTAGCCTTCAGCTACTTTACTCGACTTCTTCTTTACCTCCATGCCTTTTAATGAGAGTTAAATCGGCACCAGAATCGGCTAGCAAAGTAGCCGATGTTCTTCTAAAGCAGTGACCCGAATATAGATTTGAGTTTGGCAAATTAAGGTAGGTGGCTATCTCTTTAGGAATACTAGAAATCTTGTTTTTGCCAATTACTTACCGCAGACACTTCCCTTTATGGTAATTTATGAAAAAACGGTTCGTTTCTATACCACTTGGTCGCAATTTTCGGTATTTTTCTATTATATTTACAAATTCTTTTTTAATAACGAAGGTTCGGTCAACTTTAGTTTTAGTGCCACGTAACTTCACCAGTAATATATCACCTTGTTTCTCAATGTCATCAACCGTCATATTTACTAGTTCGATACTTCTGCAAGCGCCACTTATTGCCAATATCAACACTACCTGAAAAGTAGATAATTATATCTCTTTAATTGGTGTATAAAATATAGAATGTTACAATTAGATACAAATTTCGTATAAATAAGCGAATAACAATAAAAAGATTAGCTTACCTTCATTACTAGGTATATTTCATCAGGCGCTTGGTTTAAGAAGGTTTCTACCTCTTGAGAAGTGAAAACTTTGGACTTTTTCGATTTAAATCCATCAGATTGCCTTTTGAGAAACGATGTTAGCCTCTCGAAATCCTTTAAATGTACATTGTGTTTAGTACTTAATGTTGTCTTTAACATAGAATACACGCTCCATAAGGTTGAAGATTTGTAAGTCTTTGATAATTCGTTGAAATATATTAGCAACACGTTTTCTGATAACAATTTCACTTTTTTCTCAGCGCGCCATTTCATAAAATCGTCATACGATTTTAGGTATCTTTGTTTTGATTTGGGTGGTAAAAGGTTTTCCACTACCGCTTTAGCCTCTTCTCTTATAAAATCAGACGTTAAATTCATATCAGAATCAGATGAACTCATTTTATAGGTACAAATCTCTGCTATACGTATATAAACAAAAGTCTTCAAATCGAAAAAATAAATGAAGATCGAATTGCCGCTTTCCCGCCTATTTTGTTTGATTTTTTTTTTCTGTGGCCGGCCAGCTATTCAGCCATTATTTTTTATTTTCATCATTGAAAAAATGGTAAATATTTTGCCCAAATCTAAGTTATTTTAAAGAAATTGTTGAAACTAAATTATAATATAGTTATTTAAAAAAAATATAATCTTTAATCAATACTTAACTTTAAGTTATTTCAATTTTACATCGTGGCTGTATAGAAAGTAGGAACATGGTTCAATAGATATGTGAAAAAGAACTAGTTTTTTTTAAATAATTTGACAGCTGTCAGTTGAAAACGATTCTCCCTAGGGCTGAAAAGTATTACTTTCAACCCGCTCCTCAAGCAACTTCAGACCTACTTTCCGAGTATGAGTAATGAAAAACACTTTATTTTCATACCCAACATGATGGGTACGGAAGAAAAAAAATTGGACCTCCACAATATGGCGCCCAAAAGCCACCATTTTTCGTTTTTCCAATTTTAATGTAGGCAGTGCCACTCGCAAGGTTAAAACGAAAATCGGCGAACGCGTTTGGTCTCTAAAACGCCACATAGAAACGAACATACATAAATAGACCTACATAGTACATACATAAACTGATAACGCAATACACCCTATTATTATTGGAATAAAGTAAAATTAAAAATAACTGGAATATTGCAAATTTTTATAGTTGGAATAAGACGGACTTGACTTAAGATCCTATGAGCCTAGCTGGTGCAGAGGGTGTCCACACTTATCTTCGCATTTAGTAACAATAAGTTTTATAAGATTTTTCAGAATACAATTTTGCAGTTTTTTTTTTGTTATTTATTATTGATAGGCTCGCGCTTGACCACTATCTCATCTACTGGTAAGCGATGATGTGGTCGACGGTGAAGCACGCTTGCCTAGAAGTAACCTTATTCACTCTTGATTTGAAGACTCTCAGGTTGTTTATAAAACTACAGTTATTTTGCTTCCCATAACATACACAAACACTAATTAATTCTACAAAAACATTCTAATTATAACTGGGCACTGATTACAAATATCAAAACAAAATACAGGAAAATTATTCTTATGATATTAAATCATTAATTTAGCAAATAAAACTGATTGGTGAATTATTAATAAATAACATAGGTCTTTGTTTATTTCGAGGACTTATTAAATTTATTAAAATAATTATTATTCCATAGGCACTTGGATTATAACTGAGTCATCTATAGACTAATATTATTAATTATTTTCGAATTTGTTGATTTAAATGTTTAATCTTATAAACCTACTTCATAAATGGTAGTTCCTGTAACAAAGGCTTGTACTCCATTTGCAATAACATTCGAAATTAATAAAAACCCATTTTTACAGTCCGTTCGACCAATTTTGACTTCTATTGCGTTGGTGGAACGACAAATAGCAGCTGTAGTAAACAGTTGGTCTTAGGGCTTCTTATTCCTTAAGTTGAGAGCAGTGGTGGCCCACTGGTAGCGGCCGCGACTTACAAGTTGTAGGTCGTGAGTTCGAACCCAGGAAGGCGCTTTACTTTGTGTAAATTATTTAATCACCACTGCTCTCAAAACGGTGAAGGGAAACATCGTGAGCACGTCATGTCATGTCGTCATGTCATGTCCTAGAACCTGATAGCATGTGACATACACCAACCCGCACTGGGCTCGCGAGGTGAATTAAGGCTCTTTCCCTTTCACAGGGAGGAGGCCTGTGTCCCAGCAGTGGGAAAAGTAAAAGGCTGATGATGATGATGATTCATTAAGCTTACGGAATAGAACTCAAAATTGGTTTAACAGACTATACAAAGGCATTGTGTAAAGGCGATGTTCATTTTTGTATGGGACTCCGACCATAACATGTACCTTTTAGGGAAGCTGGTAAATTAACCCCTGAATAGAATAAAGTTATTTTTTTCCATTATAAAAAAATATTTTTGTAAACTTAAAAATGTTTGACATTTATCGTGAGTACTCGTTCCAAATAGCAAGCTAAGGTTGGGGACGAGGGAGAGTCTGTTCGAAACTCCGGTAGCCTGTACAAACCTATTAAAGATTGCACCAGTGTGTCGGGCTGTTACGAGCGTCTCTCAGCGTTTGGACATTTTTCCTGCTGAACAATGGTGTGAGTGGGTGACAATTACTGTGTTATCCTCTAATTAACTTGTGCGAACGCCCGGAGCCGTTACTTGGGACAGGTCAATCATTTTATTTTATTTTACTTTAATTACAATATAAGTGCGACATAATAAGATACTAGGTAAATGTGTAAACCACATCATTGTCCGCGAAATAATGGTTTATAGATACATTTTTCAAGCGTGCGTTGATATTAAAGGAAATTAAGAAGTAATCGTATGTATTTTTAAGTGGGTATAGAATGGCTATTCTAAAGATTCAATAGCCATCTTTTTGAACTTGAAGTGTGTAAGCGCGAAAAAATCAATGAAGTGGTGTAAGGCTTAACACGCACTGCGATTTTTATTCGCAAGAATAAAATTTGCGCGTATTTTTTAGTACTATTTCCGCGCGATTTTATTTCCGCAATGCTTGCAGCTTCATACAATACCAAAGGTCGCAGAATGGGCGGAAAAAAATTCGCGCGAATGAAAATCGCAGTGCGTACTGAAGATACGAATCAAGACAGTATTTTCATTCCTCCAACAAGACCCCAAAAAACACCAATACAATCCACTTCAATGGCCGTAGTAGGCTGCGTCTTGACTCCAAGCTTTGAAGTTTATAACGCGTCAATAATTGAGTACCTATATGGTAATTTAAACTTGGTGCATCTCACATGCCGACAGATATCGTGCTGCCTCGCACAATGTATTGCCGGCAGTTGTTCGTATTAGTTATTACTTTATTAGCGATTCCGAAGACCAGGAAAATGAAGAAAAACATGCAATTCTCATCAGCACCCTTTCGCCCGTTGCGAATTCGCGTTGAGGTTGCATCAGTTAGGGCTCAGAACGCGTTCTGGATTTTCATTACCGGCTAGAACAACACATGTAGCGCGCTTCATCGTCGACCACATCATCACTTACCATCAGGTGAGATACTGGTCAAGCGCGAGCCTATCAATAATAATAATAAAAAAAAACGAGTTCAAGGCGTTCGTTTCGTTTCGTTTCTTCACTTCGTTTTTCTTCAGTTCTGAGCAATTTTTTTACTCAATGAGTGTTTTCGTTCTTTGAGCCTAACAGGTATAGCTCGTATATTGGATACCTTATTTTCTAAGTAAGAGCGTTTTTAGTATCATGAGGAAATGCTCACGCACGCGGGATGGCCCCAGGTTTTTGGCCCAGCATGCGTAGTATATATTGTAAAGCCCGCGTGCGTGAGCAAATCCGCGTGATACTAAAGACTCCCTAAGATGACCAAAACGGATGACCTAAAACGGTACCGTTTAGTAACATGTCAAAATAATGTATTAATATTACAATATTTACTTTTAACTATGTGTTACCCTAATTAATAACAACACAGATATGTTGTGCAGCATACTTACTACAGAAGATTTACCTAGGAAAAAGACTATGGAGTAATGAGTCTGAGTATACATAATAATATGGTTTAATTCATCCAGCTCATGAATATATATGGAATATGTTTGGGATCATTATTACACTATTATTACCCTTCGATCTTCGTCGTATGTGGCGTCGTGATCTTTCTACCCTCAAGGCATATTGTACGCTTGATATGATGTACGAGTAGGGATCAAAAAGTAGTGAGAATGATATCTCATTCTATTGATAACTTAATAATTATATTTTTCTACATAGTTTCTGAGTCTCTTTACACACCGAGTCCAGCGCTTTTCCAAGGCATCAAACCATTTCACAAAAAAAATTTTGTCTTGGTCCTGCAAAAAGCTCTCCACGGCATCCATCACCTCGTTATCGTCTTCGTACCTGTTTCCCCTTAAGTATTTTTACAATTTAGGGAAAACATAAAAATCGTTAGCCGCCAGATCTGGTAAATAAGGGGGGTGGTCAACCAATTCGAAGCCAGCTTGCTGAATGGCAGCCATCGCAACTGCCGACCTGTGCGCGGGTGCGTTGTCGTGATGAAACAGCACGCCCCTTCGAAGTTTCCCTCTCCTTTTCACTTTGATGGCATTTCTCAACTTGGGAAATAAAGCTGCATAATATTGGCCTGTAATAGTGGTACCAAACTCCAGGTAATCAGTCAACAATATCCCTTCTGAGTCCCAAAATATTGAGGCCACCTTGACACGAAACTTCTTCGGGGTCGGTGATGATGGCCGTTTCCATTGCGAAGATTGCTGTTTTGTCTCGGGATCAAAATGATTGACCCATGTTTCGTCCATTATTACGAAACGAGACAAAAAGTTTTCAGAATCTTCTTGAAACTTGTCCAACAATATCTTCGAAATGTCAAGTCGATTTTGTTTCTGACTGTCGGTTAACATTCTCGGCACCCATCTCGCGAAGACTTTTCTCATATTCAAAGATTGTTTCAATATGGATTGAATACTTCCATATGAAATACCCGTGTCTTGAATTAAGTATCGGATGGTAACTCTTCGATCGCTCAATACAATTTTCTCGACTTTCGCAACATTTTCTTGGGTGACTGACGTAGATGGACGGGCCCTACTCGAAATTGAGAATCCCACCTTGCGACAGTGGAATACGGCGGAGCAGACTCTCCTAATGTTGCCTCCAAATCGCAATGAATCTCTTGCGTCGTTAACTTTTTTAAACAGAAGTACTAACGGCTCGCACTTCGTTTTTCTCCATTTTCGAGAACACGCACCGACACGAAGCAAACAAATGACTACGTTCAGAGAAAAACAAAAGAGAATCGAAGTTTTTTTTTTAAATTAATATTACTGAACAGGCTTTAGGATGAATGCCCTAGTTCCTTCCTTTCCTTTATCTTCAAATTTCGAATTCTCTTTAATTCAATTAACGAATCGTCCTCAAAACCAATAAACCCCATACTTATATATATGATACCCCATTTTTTATTGATTTAACAATAGCTTATTTTTGGTCGCCTTCACTAACTGCACATAAGAAAGTAATTTATAGGATAAACGAAATCACGCAAACAAAGTCGCGGGCGGAGTGCTTGTCAGGTTACACTTTCTGTTTACCAAATACTATTCAAATTCATGCAGTAGTTTTTGCGTGAAAGAGTAACAAACATTTATCCATCCATACTCATAAACTGTAAGGCCCTTTCCTGGTGGTGCGACGCAATTAATAAAAATATATTAAATTGCATCGATAGGCGACATGCGCACGTATTTTCTAAGAAAAATTCAAATGCGTATCGGTATAATTGCTTAGCATTGCGTCCATGTGAACATACTTGCAATTTCGCTTAGTTAAAATCGCTTGTCGGTATGATATCAATCAAATCACATCGCGCCATCAGGCTTTCCTGAAAAATACCTTACATATTTTGTAAATAATATTAGTAGGATATAAATAGCACAATTCGAAAAACCAAGGCGATTAAATATAGGAAGTATTGTATTATTATTAGCTACAATCTAGGGGTCTTTAAGTCAAGAGTGAATAGGTTTTTCTAGGCAAGCGTGATTCATCGTCGACCACATCATCGCTTACCATCAGGTGAGATAGTGGTCAAGCGCGAGCCTATAGGATAAAAAAAAGGTATTAATTATCAATTATTTAGGTATTCGCGGTAAACCCCACAAAACCGCAAAAATTGAGAAAAACAAGTATTTTAGGCACATTATTGCCCATGTTATGAACGCCAACACTTTTAATGAGCACCTGATAATATTAATCTAATTAGCCGGTCCCCGTTCGTCTGTTTTCCCGTTCGTATCTCTGGACCTAGCTACAAATAACTCCGCCGTAATATTGCCAAAATTTCCTTGTTATTAAGGATTTGTGCGTACATATATATGTCTATCTGTCCGTCAGACACAGCCAGTTTGCTGCGAATCTACTAAACCGATATTTTTCTTGGCATGTTGATGGAAAATTAAAAAGTTATAATGTTCAATATTAGGTTTCGCCTAGAATTTAGCCAAGGCTTTGTTGATAGAAGAAGAGTTAGTTGAAATTTGCGACGCATAATATAAAGGACATGGCTAAATAAAGTATGGACGACTGCCCTAGCAATGTATAAACATTTTAACTACTTATATGTAATGCTGAATAGCTAAAAATTAGTATTTAGTATGAAAAAAGTTACAGACAGTTTTTATATCGCCACAATCCTGAAAATAAAATTGTAGAAACTCCTACATTAATAGGTATACAAACTTGTAAAAGAATAAGATTTTGCTATGATACTTTATTAAGGCGTTTAGAGGAGCTCGTGGCTTAATAATAACAGCCGCACAGGTCAATCTTCAAGGTTAAGAAACGCTAGCCAAGGTCATTCCGTGGTTCCATCGTGTACATAGCGAGTTTCCTTCGTGCTTTGGAAAGCTAGTTAAGCCGTTGGTTCCGGCTGTCATTTGAAGATCTGTCATCTGTGGCTACACCAGAGTTTATGCATCTCATGACGAATCAATACGCAATTGATACATAAGACCATAACAGTTGGATCTGTATTAATACATAATACCCGGCGAAAGGAACTTCATTCAAAGTGAGTTAGTGTCAGTACAATTTAAGTGCCGTTTCTTTCCAGATTTTGCCAATAATTTCTAGAAATCAGATAAATGCAATTAAAGAAATCAACATCTAAGGTTCTATCTCTAAGGTTTTGAGATTTCATCATCGGACTACCAGACGTACGGCGATGCGCCATCGGTACATGGTGGACATCCCACCCATACGCACTAAACGTTTTGAAAATACTTTTATTATGCGTACAGCTAAGGAGTGGAATTCCCTGCCGGAGTCTGTGTTTCCCGATAGCTACAACCTGGGGGTCTTTAAGTCAAGAGTGAATAGGTTACTTCTAGGCAAGCGTGCTCCATCATCGACCACATCATCGCTTACCATCAGGTGAGATGGTGGTCAAGCGCGAGCCTATAAAAGAAAAAAAAAAAAAAAAAAAAGATGTATTGCGATAGGTACAAAAATAAATATGAATGAATACTGTTCGTTTCTACTTACGTAAATGTCATTAAAAGTAGGTTGATTGGCTAAAATTTTTCGTAGAACGGAATCTTTTGTTCTTTTTGTCAAACATTAACATGAAAAAACTTTTAATTGTTTGATTAATTCGCGGCAGTTCTAGAAGAATAATAAAACTGTAATAATTCATTAATGAATATTTGAATGTTACGAGCTAGTGAAAAATTTAGATACATGCTAAGGGCAGTTGTTTAGCCATGTCCTTTCTGTTCTGGGAAAGAAAATAAAATGTATAGAGTGACCCTTTTGGGATCCTGTCGTTTTTCCGAAAAGATTTTGACAAAATTTCACTACCCAAACAAATTTTAGCATCCTTTTTAGGATTCCGTGCCCAAAGGGTAAAAACGGGACCCTATTACTATGACTCCGCGGGCCGTCTGTCTGTCTGTCTGTCTTTCTGTCACCAGGCTTTATCTCATGAACCGTGATAGCTAGACAGTTAAAATTTTCAAAGATTATGTATTTCTGTTGCTGCTATAACAACAAATACTAAAAACAGAATAAACTAAATATTTAAGTGGGGCTCCCATACAACAAACGTGATTCTTTTGCCGTTTTTTGCAAAAATGGTACGGAATCCTTCGTGCGCGATTCCGACTCGCACTTGGGCGGTTTTTTATACCAATGCAATGATTTTAGTACGGACATTTTCATTTGGTAAAATTTTTAAAACTTTTCAGAATGTTACCAAGGATAGTGTCATCAAGGTATTTGGTCTTTATTCAAATGATTTATTACAGCAAACAATCTCTTGATAATAAACCTTTGGTCAAATGATTTGTTACGACAAAAACTATAAACTATAAAGGCAAAATAAGATTTTTTTTATTTTGAAGTGAATTAATATTAAGAATCAAGGAAATATTGTTTTTGAAAAATGCGTCTATTTTAGGATAGCTTTCTAGTATGTGTAAGTGTTGCATCAAATGGTTAGTTATAGTTGTGAGTGAAAATATTTCAGACTGGCCCATCATCGCTTACCATCAGGTGAGATGGTGGTCAAGCGCGAGCCTATATAAGATAAAAAAAAAAAAAAAAACATAAAAAACCTGCAAAGTGCGAGTCGGACTCGCGCACGAAGGGTTCCGTACTTGGTAAATTGCGGTTTACGATTTATGACTTATTAAAAAAAAACTACTTACTAGATCTCGTTCAAACCAATTTTTGGTGGCAGTTTACATAGTAATGTACATCATGTATTTTTTTTAGTTTTATCATTCTCTTATTTTAGAAGTTCCAGGGGGGGGACACATTTTACCACTTTGGTAGTGTCTCTCACGCAAACTATTCAGTTTACAAAAAAAAATATTAGAAACCTTAATATCATTTTTGAAGACCTATCCATAGATACCACACGTTAAGGTTTGATGAAAAAAAAATTGAGTTTTAGTTCTAAGTATGGGGAACCCCCAATTTTTATTTCTATTTTTGTGCGAAAATCTTAATGCGGTTCACAGAATACATCCACTTACCAAGTTTCAACAGCATAGTTCTTATAGTTTCGGAAAAAAGTGGCTGTGACATACGAACGGACAGACAGACAGACATGACGATTCCATAAGGGTTTCGTTTTTGCAATTTGGCTACGGAACCGTAAAAAGACATTAGATTTTATCTGTTTCGTAAATGGCTAATAACAATAATTATATGAACTTGAATATTATACAATGGAATTGCCAAAGTATAGACCCAAATCACGTTCACTTGAATTACATTTAAGTAAAGAAAAAAACCACATTGCCATTTTGAGTGAAACTTGGTTGGAACCCAAGAGTTTTTTTAAATTAGTGTATACAGGGTGGAATTTTGTAATGCCAGTAGTGATTTATTGGGCATTCTATTCCACCTGTCGCTTCCTACGGCTCACTTCGTTCGCCTTCGTCGCTTTCGGTGGAATAGAATGCCCAATAATATAAATGAGATCTAACAGAGTGCAGTAAAATAGTGGTTCGGCGCCTATTCCACTTTTTGAATCTCGTGTGCTTTCGATTGGAACGGAATGTTTTCTGGAATACCCAATAACATAATTGGATCTACAAAGCTTGTGGTTGAAGTCCTATTCTACTTTTATAATCTCGTTTGGTAGCGATTCGGTGGACTCTGCAAACCTACCGTTTATCGTTATATAACTAAAGGATAAACCCTTTTACTGTACTGTGTTTTACAAAGTACGGTACGGTACGATATTTACGAGGTTTGTGGTTTGAATCTTATTGCACTTTTAAAATCTTATTTGGTTGCAAACGGAACGGAAAATGGTTTAGTATGTTCAATAACATAAACGGATCTACACAGTTTGTGATTTAAGCTCTATTCTACTTTTAAAATCTTGTTTGGTTGCGATTGGATCGTCCCTGCAAACCTACCGTTTACCGTTATGTAACTAAAGGTTAAACCCTTTTACTGTACTGTGTTTTACAAAGTACGGTACAGTACGATATTTACGAGGTTTGTAGTTTGAATCTTATTCCACTTTTAAAATCTCGTTTGGTTGCAAATGGAACGGAAAATGGTTTAGAACGTTCAATAACACAAACGTATCTACACAGTTTGTGATTCAAGCTCTATTCAACTTTTAAAATCTTGTTTGGTTGCGATTGGATCGTCCATTCAAACCTACCGTTTACCGTTATGTAACTAAAGGTTAAACCCTTTTACTGTACTGTGTTTTACAAAGTACGGTACAGTACGATATTTACGAGGTTTGTAGTTTAAATCTTATTCCACTTTTAAAATCTCGCTTGGTTGCAAATGGAACGGAAAATGGTTTAGAACGTTCAATAACACAAACGTATCTACACAGTTTGTGATTCAAGCTCTATTCAACTTTTAAAATCTTGTTTGGTTGCGATTGGATCGTCCCTGCAAACCTACGTTTTACTGTTGTGTAACTAAAGGTTAAACTCTTTTAGCAGAGAAGGTGAATATCTTATTAATAATTGTTCGCAGTAATTTAACGCTATATTTGTGATAATACTAATGTTGTGAGAAGGTTAAGTTTTGATACCGTTTGAAGCCGTCATCATGGAATTTGTAAAACAGCCACAATCTTTATACATATGTAAACAAACTTTGTGTTCATTTTCAGGAGACTGGTTTTCGCCATGGATAATTATTACCTAAATCAGTAGGTAAGAATTTTTTTTTGCGAACGGTCAAATTATAGCCAAACTAATTTATTAATTGGTCTTCATAGACACGAGAATAGTTTAAGATTTAGAGATCCATTCAATTTAATTTAAACACAGGTTCAAGTTGAATTACGGAACTAAAGTTATAATGTAGGTAGGTACCTATGTTATATTAAGATCATGAACCTACAATGCACACCGAATCGAGGTATGTTGTGTAAATAAAACAATAAATATTGTAGAACATAATTTATTAGAGGATATTTTTTAAATGTTTTTAAAAGCATGTGAGACTTGGTGCTGTAAGATAGAACGCAGGATCAACATTGTAATGTCGTTTACAAGTTATTTGAAAATTTTCGAATACAGTTCGCAACAGAACGTCTGTTTTGAGATATAAATCGGTGTACATCATACTCATGTTTCGAATATTAAATACCGACCAAGCGGAATAAACGTGTACATCGTCTCCTTCAGTAATTGACACATTAATCAATGAGCTAAAATTGTGTTTGTTTTATTAGGAAATAAGATTTTAGCTTGAAGTCTTGTTTTTTCATTGTAGGTATAAGTGGTTCTGAGTAATGAGCTGGATGCGCGGGCCACATGTTATTAAATATTTGTCAGAACCTACGAAGGCAACACAAAATGTTATTGTTAAGCGCTTTATCACCAATTCATAAGGGCAAGTCGATGACCTCGACGTTTGTGTGATATGGTATGGAGTTTATGTCACAACACGAAGAAACCAGCAAAGGGAAGAAAGAAAAGTCTCGACGTAGATCTCTGGGGGAATTAGGCGGCGAGGGAGACACATATCTGAAAAGAAAAACACAAAAAAAATAATATAACACCGACCATTTATGGTTACAGTAGGATCGGTTGGTGGTTGTGTGCGAGTGAGACACATCACTATCAATATTAATATAACTACATATTGTCCCTCGTCGCGTCTGTCTTTCTGTTCGCGATAAACAGAAAAAGTACTGAACTGATTTGCATGCGGTTTTCACTAATAGACGGAGTGGTTCATGTGGAAGGTTTTAGGTGTATAGTTCTCGCCAAACCTCTTGGCCGCCCTATAGTTGGCTACAATGGCTGCACAGTAGTAAATCTCATACAAAAATAGCACCGTTTCGTGCCTTGCGCATGGGAAAACTAACTTCAGGGCAGTCCAGAAGTTTGGCGAGCACTATACAATTTGTTAAGGTTTTGTATAAATTGGTAAAAATATGACGATAATTATTGAAAATGAAATCGCTGCCAAATGCCTTTGAGATATAACAAAACAATGTATGGTGGAATTTTTCCTCTTCTATAGGTGTACAAAAAAGTCCGCGATGACATATGTCTATCTTTTAATGATAGCTTAGCATACCCATTGTAAGTTCAAAAAATTGCTACGTACAATTATGGAAAGCTATTTGGACGGATCCAGTATTAATCCTTATCAAGTTAAATACGTTAGTTACCTTAAACATTTCATGCAAATTATGATAATGCTTTACACCATACAATCTAAATGAATATCTTAGGATTTATTGCAAATAAAAAATAAGGCGCGTGAAAACAAACCGCTGTCGCCCACTGTTGCTATAGCGATAACGCGCACGTAACCTTATCATACTGAGATACTGGAGGCTTATGTATTTGTTTTTCTTTTTCGGTGTTGTTGGAAGGTTGCGATTGCATTGGTTTTGTTTTACATAGTAATTTATTTTAAAGTAAAATTTCAAGGTCGCATTTATGTTTTGTGTATGGTATATACCTACGTATTTTAAGAAAAAAAACATGTAGGCATAATATGATCTACTACCAGTGCGAAGCCGGGGCGGGTCGCTAGTATACTTATATTCTAACCACTAATAAACTTACTATTCTCTAATCTGAGACTTAACATATTATTAACAGTAATATAAATTATCTTAACTTAGAGTCTGATGGGGTGGGCAGTGCTTTCAGGTGCTTGTCGCTTCACCGCCTTTTTCTTATGCTGCATTTTCAACACCTCGACTACTGCAGCTGTGAGCTGTGATATTTTGGTTCCGAGTTGGATCTGAAATAGAACAAACTAAGATTAGTATTGTGACTATAAACAACCTCAATAATTATGGCGTTTCAATGGAATATAGCTCACACCAGCAGGCAGGCCGAAATCGGCAACCTTATTGCTAAAGTGAATTTGGCAAAGCAAATGGTTTGACCGTCATCAATCGACCAATCACTAATGAATATAATAACTTTATTTAATTTCTCACCACAGTATACATAAATTATCTTACATTGGTCAGATTCGACAATGATACACAACATAGGTAAGTATATATTGTGGGAGACTGGTGCCTAAGCTAGGCTCGTGACCTGTGTTTCAGGACACCAAGTATAAGCTAAAAGGACTAAGCATATTATTACGAATGACTTACCTCAAATAACTACCGCAGATTCTCGAATTGAGCACTAAACCACTTCTTTATTTTTATAACAGCCAGTTTCGCAATATTTCGTTTACTAATCGAACTACACGAACATAGTAAGCTAAAATTCAGGACAGATTGTCTCATGTCTCTTCATAAAGCAAGAAATAGCATGCGCCTACAGGCACACACACAATCTATTTCTATGACCCCAGATTGGGATACCAAGGACATCTGAACTTTAGGATACCGTAAACATTAAACTAAAATTCAGGACAGATTGTCTCATTTCTCTTCACAAAGCAAGAAATAGCATGCACCTACAGGCACACACACATTCTATTTCTATGGCCCCAGATTGAGCACCAAGGACATCCGAATGATAATTTAATTAATTCATACAGATAACACTACCTTACACGTTAACAAACAACTACTAGTTGCTTAGTTGCTCAGCTGTTACTCTGCTTTGCGCTTGATTAAGATGCTTTCATACTCGTACAATCGCCTTCTAAACGGTACGTACGCCGTCCCGTGGTTATCTATTGTGAGTGTCATATTCGTTGTAAACCGCCTGACGTCCGGCGTCGGAAATGATCGTGTTAAGCTTTCACGGTTTAGGTGTAAGTAATTCTTTAGAATCTCAAAGATTGCAAAATTGCATAATGTAAATTTGCAGTGTTCAAACTTTGTTACACGTGTATGAGTAATTTCCATGTATTCAACAATCACACGGTAAAATGATCGCCGTGCATTTTGCAGTCTCTGATTAAAATTTGTGTTTTATAGAATCTCCTAACCAATGCAATTTATTTAAATAGAGAACTATGTTTTGATTACTTTGCTTATTATTTTATAATGGTCAGAATATTTTTTTAGTTCTATCAATCTAGGAATTGTTGTGATTAAAAAACCATGTGCACAAAACCGCGTTAAAAACTTGGTTAATTTATGTTGCAGTTAAACTCAAAGCTGGTGTAAAATCATCTAATTACTAAAACTAACAAACATTTATAAAAAAAACATGTAAATAAAGTCGGTTTCTAAATTCAGCAATGGAATTAAGCGATTACCATTCAATGAATTCCTAGACTAAAACCAGCTACAAAAAATAAGTAAAGTTGACATAACTTTACTAATATCTGTCGATCGTCGAACTCATTTATTTCAGTCGATGGAATAGGTATCGTTTTTATTTAAAGAACACCCCTCTCCAGTTCATGGAGATGATTACAGATACCTCAAACTCAAATTTTAATTACGGACTACAACATGTACAGCGATCGTTTTGCAATAAAGTTCGAATAAGCAAATTAATACATTTCGCAATTTTGCTATCTTTGACGTATGCTGCAGTAAAACTTTAAATTAGTATAAATAACTAATATCATCTAACGACTAAAACGAACTTTTTTATCATCATTCAGTAGGCATTGATATTAAGATTTCAATTTCAAACAATTCCCAGATTGATATTAAGGTATCACATTTTTTTTTCTGAAACTAAAACCAGCATATTATTACAAAAAAAATGTAAAGTTATGTCAAGGCAAGAATCACTAATTTATAATAAGTTAAAGCAATTGGTATCGTTATTTAAAGAACACCCCTCCCCGGTTGATCGAGATGGTTATAGACAGATCCCTTAGACTCAAATTTTAATTACGGACTACAACATGTATGGCGATCGTCTTACAATACAATTAAGTTCGAATAAGCAAATTAATGCGTGATGCAATTTTGCTGTCTTTGATATTGTAAAGGAGCATTTATACATACAAGGCGGCTACCTGTTACGTTTCCAGACGCTTATCGTCAGGTGATTCGCGAATGAGTACGGGGCGCGGCAAGTCCAACCGTTCAACGACACATGCTCCGTTTTGACGGTGATTATACGGGCGGACTAGACGGCAGGACGGCAAGTGTGCAGTAAGCATGCAAAACCAACAGAATACTTATAAAAAGAGAGAAGTGACAACTACACAACACATTACTTGTACGTTAACATGAAAAGTAGTGTCGTCTGTTTGAATTAATTAAATTAAAATTTGGCTGTCCTCGAGCCAATCTGGTCACTAAAAATAGAATGTGTGCATGTATGCTATTTCTTACTTTCGTGGAGAGACATGAGACAATCTGTCCCAAATTTTAGTTTAATGTTTACGATAACCTAACGTTCAGATGCAATCGGTGCCCAATCTGGGGTCACAGAAAACGGAGTTCGTGTTTAGCCTATGTGGTAATGCACTTTCTCTAACTTTTGTGGATATGCATGAGACAATCTGTCCTGAATTTTAGGTTAGTGATTCAAACAGCAAGCGTCTTATTTGTTAACATGGAAGCTAGTGTATGAATAATTAAATTAAAATTTGGATAACCTTGGTGCCCAATCTAGGTTCATAGAAATTGAATGTGGGTGTGCCTCTAGGTGCATGCCATTTCCTGCTCTGTGAAGTGTTATGAGACAATCTGTCCCAAATTTTAGTTTAATGTTTACGGTATCCTAACGTTCAGATGCAATCGGTGCCCAATCTAGGGTCACAGAAAACGGAGTTCGTGTTTAGCCTATGTGGTAATGCACTTTCTCTCACTTTTGTGGATATGCATGAGACAATCTGTCCTGAATTTTAGGTTAGCGGGGTGCATGAAACGAGCCTCCTCGTGGCGCACCCTGGAAGCAGCTAGACACGGTATCGCAGTGTCTAGGCTGACTAATCCTTTAACTTGGTAATATTGAATCTAAGAACTAAAAAATAGTCGAACAGGTGTCGAACCAGTATTTTACTCCACAACCAAAAGAGTTTCAAAAAGTGGAGTAGCGTCCAAACCACAAACTTTGTAGATCCATTTATGTTACCTATTATAAATACTAGACCATTTTCCGTTATGTTTAGTTGCGAAAATGAGATACAAAAGTTAAAGTAGCGCCCAAACCACAAACTTTTTAGATCAATTTATATTATTGGACATTCTAACCGTTTGCCATTCCATTTGCAATCAAACGAAATTTTCAAAGCGTAATGAGATTCAAACCACAAACCTCATTAATATCCTACTGTACCGTTCTTTGTAAAACACAGTATAGTAAAAGGTTTTAACCTTAGTTATATAACAATAAACGGTAGGTTTGTAGGGACGATTCAATAGCAACCAAACGAGATTTTTTAAATTAGAATAGAGCTTAAACAACTAACTGTGTAAATCCGTTTATGATATTGAACATTCTAAACCATTTTCCGTTCCATTTGCAACCAAACGATTTTAAAAGTTGAATAAGACTCAAACCGCAAACCTCCTAAATATTTATTTATTCAAAGACAAAGACAAAGATATTTTATTTCAAGTAGGCCACCAAGCGGCACTTTTGAACGTTAGGTACAATAAAATTTACAAGTTATAAAAGTTGATTCTACCACGCATTCGGAAAGTAGCTTGTTATGGAGAAGAATGCACAAGAAACTCCAAACTTACTCTTTTAAAAAAAATGTTTTTTTTACAATATTTAGTTTCATAAGTACATACATTAATAAATTCATATATGTGAGGACAATGCACCTGCATATTTAAACTTCATGTACAATAGTGGTACATAGGCGGACTTAATGCCACAAGGCATTCTCTACCAGTCAACCTTTGATATGATCGACTGATAGCCGGTCGTCAAAAAAAACGACTGTAAATTTAATTTAGAATAAATTAGTTAAAATGTTTTAATTAGCTTTAATTAGTGTTATATGGTCTTAACTCAATAGTGCCTTTAATTGACAGTAGTTGTACTGTGTTTTTTGTCGGAAAACTATTATAAAAACAAGGAAACATAAGCCCAGCTGTCAACTCATCGTATCAACGGTGACGGATTTGAAAAAGGAAAATAAAACATCATTCCCGGGGAGTATTCTTGCCTTAATTAAGTGTTTAAACAGACTGCACAACATCCCAGAATACAGCTCAGTTATCTGAGCTACGTCCATCACACACTGGCACGGTTTATGTCTCCTTTTGCTTGACAATTTGTGGAAGCAAAATCGACGACAATAACATTAGCCCAGGCAATAAACACTACATAATTGACTACACACTATAATTCTTTAGATTTTATATTGAACTTTAACCTGGATAGTGTTAAAAATCTAGAAAATAAAGGTTAATTGTAGCCTATAATTTGGTAAACTCAAAGCAGTGTTTTCCATAGTTCTTTTACTCATTTAACTTTCCCATTTAAGTCTAATTAAACTTATCTATCTGTAACAGCTATATTTTCTTAACATAATTAACTTGGCAACTATTTCTTTAGTCTTTTTTAGTATTTATTAATTTTTCTCAACTACCTCCTATCTAATATTAGAAAACTACTGCTCTGGTATTTAATTTAAATTAAACACATTCCAGAAAATTAAGGAAAATGATGACCCGCAGCGCTACAATGAAGGAGCTCGAAGCAAAATTGAGAGCTTCACTGAATGAGCTGCAAGATTCCAAATCATTGAATAAGAAACTGCTCCAAGAAATTGCAGACAGTGAAGTGGAAGTTGAAAAGGTAGTTCATAAAAACACCTTCCTCAAGAATGAGCTAGCTGAGCTACACATTCAGCACCTGGACTTAGCCGAACAACACCGGGAACTTGAGCACCAAGCGGCAACATACCTGAAATGCAATGACACATATGAACTAACTTTAAACCGTGTTTCTGAACTTGAACAAGCATTGTGTGATGCCCATAAGGCACTATCTTACGCAGTCTGTTAGAGTTAGTGAGCAGTTTAATAACACTAATAGTTTATTTAGTGAATTGGTTGGCAGCATTCAATCGGAATCAGTGTGTGAGCCAGATTTTATAATAGATTTGACTGGTGAAGACACTAGACCATTATGTCCCATTGTCATGAGTCACAATAAATTAAAAAAATAATATTAAAATCAAAAAAAATTTGAAACGTTCACGGAGGGCAACCAAAAAACAAAATCTCCTAAAATTAAATATTTCACTTAGAAAGGAACGTATTAACTTAACTAGTAAATTAAATACCTGTATGGGTGAGCTAGATAATTGTAGGGAAAAGTATGATAAAGATACACAGTGCCTCCAAAATGATTTATTATACAAGGAGTGTTTACTGAAGGATATTTTTGAGAAATATGAAAGTTCACAACAGCAATTGAGTGAGCGCTTGTTCGAGGCTGGGGAATTATTGGACCTGGTGAAACACAATGCGGAGAGGTATGAGTCTCTGACTAATTCCTCTTGCAGCTGTGCCAACTACCCACCACCTCCCCAGCTACAAAGTGACTTGTCTCCACCAATGTTGGCTCTTCCTGAAAAGACATGTGTACACAATGTAAAGGAATGTAACACAACATTATTTAGTGATGAAATAGGTTCAGGCTTTGGAAAAATATTACAAAATTACCTTAGCCATAATTTTACAAATCATTGTTACCATAATATAAGTTTAAAGCAAATGATCAATAGAATTATAAATTCAAATATAGATAATTGTTCTACAATGGTTTTGCTTTTGGGAAATAGTACTGGAATTACCAAAAAGGACATAATGGCTGGTATTGACACCTTGTTAGGATTAAATGTAGGAAAGCTCATGGTTTGTGCTTTTCCTTACTCGCATAACTTCTCAGAAGATGAGAACAAGCGGATTTTTAAATTAAATAACACTATACAAATGTTGACTTGTCATAGTGACAAATTATTGTTTTTTGACACTAATAAATTTATTAGTGGACTAAATGTAACTCAGAGAGCTTTCTCTCTGACACGTAGATGTAGACATAAGATTGCTATGTTGATAGCATATTCTATTAATGAAATGTATTTGCCACCTAGTTGTAGGAGACAAATTGCTAATCCTTTAGCATACAATATACACTGTGACACTGGTACTTGTAGTGTACCATCGATTACTGTTAGTAGTGGTACTAACACTACTATTGATACGCCTTGTAGTTTAAACTATTAGGTGCGACAACGGATAAGCCGCATATGTTCAATGTTGTACATCAAAATATGCAGGGTCTGTCCGGCAAAGAGCTAGAGTTAAGTTTATTTATGGAAAACTATGATGTTCAGGTGTTATGTTTAACTGAACACTGGTTGAAGGAACATGAAGTAGTGTTTATCAATGATGATAATTTTACTGTACAAAGTGCGTTTGTGAGAAAAAACGCCATTCGCGGTGGATAGTACCTCATGAAGAGTAGTAAAGTCATACCATTATTTAAATCAGGTAATAAAAATGACGTTGGCAATTTCCGGCCTATTTCCATTTTGCCAGCGTTTAGTAAAATATTTGAAAAGTTAATACTCAAGCAGTTGCTAAAACATTTTAATTTAAATAGCCTCCTTCATAATGAACAATATGGCTTTACAAAAGGTCGTTCGACTACAGATGCGGGTGTTGCTCTGCTGAAACACATATTTAACGCATGGGAGAACTCGCAAAATGCTATTGGGGTTTTCTGTGATCTCTCCAAAGCTTTTGACTGCGTGCACCATGACACGCTATTGCGTAAACTGCGTCATTACGGTGTGCAAAACGAAGCTCTCGATGTTATAAATTCTTACTTACATAATAGGTCCCAATGTGTAGATGTTAATGGTGAGAAATCTTCCGGGTTACCAGTTCAGTTAGGTGTACCTCAAGGCTCAATACTGGGTCCATTCTTGTTCTTAGTGTATATCAATGACTTACCGTTCTTTTTAAAGGGTATCTGTGAAGTTGTATTATTTGCAGATGATACCTCTCTTATTTTCAAAGTTGACAGGAATAGACATGATTTTGACGATGTAAACAGTGCACTCTCAATGGTTACGGATTGGTTTACAACAAATAACTTAGTTCTCAATTCCAAGAAAACGAAATGTATAAAATTCGCTTTACCGAATGTTAGAAATCTAGGACCCAACATCGTGTTAGATAAAGAGGTGCTTGAAACTGTGGGCTCGGCAGTTTTTCTGGGCATAACAGTAGATGCCAAACTTCAGTGGGGCCCACATATTTCAAGTCTAGCGGGAAGGCTTAGCTCGGCCGCCTACGCTGTCAGGAAAGTAAGACAATACACTGACGTTGATACTGCTCGATTAGTCTATTTTAGTTATTTCCATAGCGTTATGTCCTATGGCATTCTGCTGTGGGGCAAAGCCGCTGACATTCAAAATATATTTGTTCTTCAAAAACGAGCAGTTCGAGCAATTTACCAGCTAGGTGCCAGAGTTTCTCTTAGAGATATTTTTAAAGATATTGGTATTCTCACAGTGGCATCACAATTCATCTTCGCCAATATCTTATATATTAGGCAAAATATACACTTTTACACTAAAAACAGTGATATTCACAATATTAACACCAGAAATAAGGACAAATTACGAGCTCCTTTTCACCGGCTTCATAAGGTTCATAACTCATTTGTTGGGCTTGGTATAACCTTTTATAACAAGCTACCCTCTGCTCTTCTAGATTTGCCTTTTAATGCTTTTAAAGTTAAAGTAAAATCAAACCTTTGTTCAAAGGCATACTATTCTACTAACGACTACTTAAACGATAAAAATAGTTGGTCGCTGTGATTAACTCAAGACAATGTTTGTGTTCTTTCTCCAGAATTAGCTTACATACTGACAGGTTATATGAGTTATGTTTTATTTTTTTTATTTTGACAGTATAAGTCAATTTATGTTAATTTAATTGTCATATTATTGACATAATCGACTCACTACATTGTTTTTTATTTTTTAATGAGTTGTATTGCAATATGTGGTCAGCTAGCGACCTCGACAGTGGATCATAATATATTATTCTTGCCTAACTGTTGATTTATTTTTTACTTCGATGGTCCTAGTTTATCATAATTATGTGACTTCGAGTTACAGCTGTATTAGCTATATGTAGGCGGGCACGCCCTTTATGCCTGGAGGCTTTATAATTCGGGTACTAAGTTCCGTTTACGTTTTTTTTATTAGTTTTTATTTTCGCTTGAGTTTAGATTTCGATGTTTTTGTTGGTATATTGGCGTGTGCTAGCTGTCATTATGGCAAATATATTTTATTATAATTTTTTGTTTTGAGTAATGTAAATTATTTGCATACTTTTATATAGAATCAAGTTTTTGTTTTTTTCTAACTGAACAGACAGCTGTGCTGCTGGGGAGTTTGTTGCGCCACTTCTTCTTCCCAGCAAAAGCACTAGGAAGTGGTGAAGGGCAGGCGTTTTTGGGGGACTGTCTTATGTAATTTTGACGTTCGGAAAGTGCTGATTCTCAGCCTAGTTTGAATAAATGACTTTTGATTTTGATTTTTGATTTTTTGAAATATCGTACCGTACCGTACTTTGTAAAACACAGTACAGTAAAAGGGTTTAACCTTCAGTTACATAACGGTAAATGGTAGGTTTGCAGAGTCGACCGAATCGCAACCAAATGAGATTATAAAAGTAGAATAGGACTTCAACCACAAACTTTGTAGATCCATTTATGTAATTGAGAATTCTAGAAAACATTTCGTTCCGATAAAACTAAACGAGATTTGAAAAGTGGAATAGCGCCCAAACCACAAACTTTGTAGATCCATTAATGTTATTGAACATTCTAAACCATTTTCCGTTCCATTTGTAACCAAACGAAATTTTAAAAGCGGAATAAGACTGAAACCACAAACCTCATAAATATCGTACCGTACCGTACTTTGTAAAACACAGTACAGTAAAAGAGTTTATCCTTTAGTTATATAACGGTAAACGGTAGGTTTGCAGAGTCGACCGAATCGCAACCAAACGCGATTATAAAATTAGAATAGCACTTCAACCACAACTATGTAGAACCATTTATGTTATTGGGTATTCTAGAAAACAGTCCGTTCCAATCGAAACCACACGAGATTCAAAAAGTGGAATAGCGCCCAAACCGCACACTGAAAAATATTATTGAACATATTGAGTTTTAGAACTAAAAAATTGTGGAATAGGCGCCGAACCACTATTTTAATGCACTCTGTAAGATTTCATTTACATTTAAGCCTTAACTTAACTTTTCGTTCCAATCGTAACCAAACGAGTATTTCATTTATATTATTGGGCATTCTATTCCACCGCGACGAAGGCGAACGAAGTGAGCCGTAGGAAGCGACAGGTGGAATAGAATGCCCAATAAATCACTACTAATGCCACCTGGAGGGAAAGTACTCTTAATACTGCAGATAGAAAATTTTACTCAAAGGAAACATTTCTTTATTTTTGAATAGAAAGCAAACTGCATTCAAAGATTTTCGAAAATTCTCTTCTCCCACACCCGGGAATCGAACCGGCTAAAATCTGAAAAAAATATACCCTGTACTTTTATTGCATCGATTGTTAGGGTCAATTATAAGGATGAAATCTCTCTAAAAAACATGATAAATTAAATGAAAGGAAAACCAGGAAATCTAAAGTTACAAATATTGAATTTGTAACTTCAGATTTCCCACGATCCCCAATATGCAATGTTTGCACCAACCGACCTTCACGATAGCATTTATACTTATACTTTTTCAGCACTTTAAGTACGCGAGTGTGGGTTGTTCCTAATTCATCGGCAGCATCTCTACTTGAAGCCTTCGGAAATGATTCAAAGTATGTTAAAACATCTAGGTCAAAATCGAAATAGTTTTGCTGAATAGATTGCCGTCTCTTCTTGAAACCACCCGTATTCTTTAAATTTTCTACCATTCTTTTCAATACGAACCGAGTTGGTGCCTGTCGGTCTTGATATCTCTCTCCATACCACCGCAGAGCTAGATTCACGTTTTTGTTATTTAAAAAATAAGCTTCCATTAAATCAAACTGTTCTTGATAAGCCATTTTCACCGTGAGACAAAATGTGAAATGAGTTGTAAAAACAATCAAATGTGAATAACAACTATGACAAACTAATTTTCAAATTTTAATCCAACATTCCATATTTAAATTACCTCATACACGCAGCTACGAGTATGTCGCAAAGGAGTCTGCATTACAAAAGATGGATGTTAGTTAAAGAGCTTTAACTTGACTCATTGAATTTGTAACTTCAGATTTCCTGGTTTTCCTTTCATTTAATATATCATGTTTGTTAGAGAGATTTCATCCTTATAATTGACCCTAACGATCGATGCAATAAAAGTACAGGGTATAATTTTTTCAGATTTTAGCCGGTTCGATTCTCCGTGTGGGATAAGAGAATTTTCGAAAATCTTTGAATGCAGTTTGCTTTCTATTCAAAAATAAAGGAATGTTTCCTTTGAGTAAAATTTTCTATCTGCAGTATTAAGAGTTCTTTCCCTCCAGGTGGCATTACAAAATTCCACCCTGTATATGTAATATACACATAGATTGGACAGAGAAGATGGTTATGGTGGTGTTGCGATTATGACTCATCGCTCCGTCAAGTCTGCTATTTGTACAACGAAAAGCCGCAACCCTGTTATTGAATTGTTCCATATTAGAATTTTAAATTGTCAGCATATTGAGAATATGTATTATTGCCATATATTGCCCTCCGACTGTACACACCACTCAAAGTTATTGGGTCGCTGTATTTTCTATAAGAAACTTGGGAGATTTTAACGCCCATCACTCTAATTGGTCTCTGAAAACTGATAGACGTGGCTCCGAAATATTTGATTCCATGTTAGATTATAATTTCATTCATTTGGACGATGGTAGCTTCACATGAATCAGTATGGTTGATGGAGTAATCTAGCCCTGATATCTCATTTGTGTCTTCAGATTTATCTTTAATATTTATGTGGAAACCAACTAACGAATCACTCGGTAGTGATCATTTAATAATTAATCTAAACTTAATACTTGCTGTTATTCGTAAATACCAAAACAAAAGAAATTTACAAACATATACCACATACATAGACGAGTTCTTGCAACATTGCATGACTCCCCAAGATCCTCAGGATTTATATGACCTTCTCTACAATATTATGCAAAAAGCTGCAGACAATAATGCTACGTTGAAGACACCAATAACAATGCCAGAATTAGTAAATTGTATTAAAAATGGCGACACAGCTCCCAGGTCAGATCAAATTTCTTTTTCAATGATAAAGCACCTTCCACTTTCCGGTAAATTTATGTTACTTTCAATATAAAATCAATGTTTTTCTTTCGGTTTTGTGCCCGCACAATGGCGCCAAATTAAAATAATTCAAATTCCCAAGCATAATAGTAGTCCATCTTCATCTTTACGTCCTATTTCCCTAGTATCATGTGCTTGTAAAATTGTTCATGCCATTCTGACCAAACGCTTAGAGTGGTTCTTTGAAAAACAATTCCTTTTTTCCTGAGGACATGGTGGATTTCCGTAAGGCGCGATCTTGTATGGATAACCTAACTCGGCTAGTTTCTGAAATTCAACATGAATTTTCTAAGAACTTATTTCAGCGGCGTGTTTTATAGACACAGAAAGCGCTTATAACAAAGTTGATATTCAGTTTGAGATTGGACCATAAATATGTAATTATTTGTGGTCTTTTTTATCAAATAGACATCTGCAAGTGGCAACTTATGATTGTGAGATGATTAGATATACTGGCCGTGGGTTAGCACATTGTCCCCACTTTTATTTAATATTTTAACACTACATGTTGGAGCGCCTACTAAAAATGGTTTAGCAATGAATTACATGTCGTCAAACTATCACCTTTGCTAATTACTACCTGTTCATTTTTTAGTACTTGCTAATTAAAGCTCATACACGTAACTTGTGCCTCCTGCATTTTTTACTATAAATTCCGCTAATTTTCACACATATTGGTCCAATTATGAACTGGATTAAATTAAATAACGAGGATCAGCTACACATATTGGAAGATCAAGAAAACTAAATAAAACAGTGGAATTAGCGAAAAATTATACGTCGTCATTGACATTGAGGTTAATAACCGGCAGTGTGGTATGTGAACATTAAACGGTGTTAAGCCCAATTGTTTTGTTATATCGTCACCCAACACTCATTCAGGTAGTATATAACGCCAATTAAGGAGTTATAAGGTTAGTCCTATTTATTACCGATTTCGTGTGTAAATTAGTTGTTCGTAAAAATGTACCGTACCGTTTGCATTGTGATATTGTGATACATTGCAGTCAGTAGCAACAATATATATTATTATTGTTAAGTTTGCAGCAATTAAGTTAGAAAACATATTTATTAAAGTATAGTAATATTGATTTATTATATTACATTATTTTAATTTAATTGTCTGTGCCAAAGGTCACTTTAACGATTTATGTTTCATATAGTTACGATGGTATGGTATTTCTATTTAGTTACGACACAATTTTAGAGTGTTAGATATTATTGATTGTTTGCTGTAATAACATTTAATTACCGTGTCATTAAGTTATTGTATTGACCTTTATTAAAGTTTGTAAGTAATTAATTTTATATAACGTCACCAGAAAGGCAAAAGTACTAAAGCGCCATTTTAGCTAAAATGAGTTTTATATATGTTTGGATAAGTTTTTTGTTTCTTTACACATTAGTCTTGGACTCGTGGTTGTGACTTTGACATTAAATTTTTGTTTTATATTACAATAATGTTTGCCAAATTTATGTAAAACTATCTTCATTTGAGCACTATTTAATAAGTTAGTGGCGCTTTAGAATTGTCATTTTTCTTTTTTCTCGCTATGTCTCTTTTACTTACCTAGAGGAATTTACATGATATATGTTGTTATTGTCAGTTAGTTTTTTTTCCTTACTGCTATCTGACTGTCGACCCTTGATTAGAAACCTAAAATTACTAATTCGGTTAATTGATGTTGTTTAAGTCATTATTACTTGCCGCAAATTTTAACGAATGCGCCGCTTAGTAAATTTGCCTTACTTAAAAATTTATGGACTTAAAGCTTTAGTAGGTACTTTTTCCCTTCGAGATTTATAAATAAAAAATCTTTTTAGTAACTTTGCTATAATTATCTTCTTTTTATGTGAGTATTAAGCGTATTTATTTTTTTATTTATGTGGTGAAAAAGTGTTTTAGTTACAAATATTTTACTCCACAAAATTATAGTTGTACGTTAAGTATGTCAGCACAAATATCAGCAATCTTTTTTTGGAGATGGGTTTGCTCTTGACTCTAGTTTAGGTCAGAGGTGACAGAGACAGAGTCGACGGTAGAACGGGGCAGGTGGGATGATGTCGTGGAGTTCTTGAGCACACTCACCGAAGTACAGTCTGTAGAAGACCGACAAGCAGGCAACCTTGCGGCGATGAGCCAAGCTGTGAAGCTTGACTTCTACCAGCTCAACATCGCCAATGAGCCTCTTAGCTCTGCGTTCCACCGAGTCAAACGCGGCAAATTAATACATAGCTGATCCATACCAAAGGTGGCTGCAATACTCCATGCAGGATCGGACTTGCGCTTTGCATAGCGTTAAAATCTGTCCAGGCGTAAAGTATCGCTTCACGCTATTTAGAATGCCCAGTTGTTTGGCCTCAATTGTGGCTTTGTACTCAATGGAGGCGCCGAAGTTAAGACTGGATGTCATCTTCATGCCCAGGAGCTCGAGCCGATCAGTCACAGGAACAGACGCAACCCGAAAAGTAGGAGTTTGATCAAAACGACTCTGTTTTAGTGGCGTTAAAGGAGACCAGGTTGTCATCACACCACTCCCTGTCTCCCAGACAAGGCTTAAGGTCAAATCTGTCCGCTCCACCATAGCCTATCTCAAGGAACGAACTTCGTCCACGCTGGTTTTTGCGCTGGACATGTATCTCTCTGAAACAGTACTGTCATCTGCGTACCCAACAATACCAGGCTGGAGTAGGTCATTGATGTACAGCAGGAAAAGAGTTGCAGAGAGAACAGACCCCTGGCGAACTCCGGCATCAATAGCCAAAAGGTCAGAGGAGCAGCCGTCAATGACTACTCGGATCGACCACTCAAAGCAAAAAGTTTGTATGTCAACCTATCCCAACATAGACCGATCATGTGCAGTATCCAGTCCGCCGTCCACCCAGTGGCTTTGCCCTTCAAACGCCGCTTTAACTGTCTGAAAACTAATAGGTAACAATTTTCAAAGACCGTAGATAACGAGCTGCTTAACATCCTGCCTACCTCACTAAAATACGACAAATTCGTAAGCGTAGTCGCACGGAAATATATCCCCCGAGGGTGTCGCACATCGTACATCCCCGACATATCCCAGGAATCTGGCAATCTGCTAAAGACGTACGAGCAACTGTTCAACCACAACCCATTCTCGGCAGAAACCGTTGAAGCTGGTGAAAAACTGCTGTCACTTATAAGCTAACAACGCCAGAAAAAATGGATGGATAGGGTAACTGGTATAGCCATGAAACATAACAGCAAAAAGGCATGGACCACTATCCGCAAACACATCAGCGAACCACCACTACCTCATACGCCCAGTGCAGTGAAGGCTAACAAAGTTGGCCACCAATTTCTTAACGGATAATCATCACAACGTCCCAACTTCTGAAAGGCAAATCATCACAACGCCTGAGCAGAGTCCTCAAAATGCTAGACAAATTATCACCCGAAAGTGAATCTGTGTGAGACCCATTCCAGCTAGCAGGCATCGTCCAGCCATCCGAAGGCTGAGCTCTGGCAAGGCCTTCGGATTGGACGACATTTCAGTCAAACAGATTAACTACCTCGGCCCAGTATATGTGTCACGGTTGCTGCCACTCTTTAACCATTCGTCTTTGGAGGAGATCTAAGTTCATTGTTATTCCCAAACCTGGTAAGCCACATGACGATCCTAAAAACTTTCGCATTATATCGCTCCTTTGCCACACGTACAAACTGTTCGAAAGACTACTGCTAGCTCGCCGCTCAGGTGTCAATCATCCGAAATGAATGCCGGAGTAAGCTAGATTTAGACCTGGAAAGTCTTGCTCCGGTCAGATACTGATCCTCACGCAACACATCGAGGATGGGTTTGAGACTAAGAAAGTTACGGGTGCAGTATTCGTGGACTTGTCGGCAGCTTACGACACCCACCATTAACATTAGGCACTTGTTTTGGAAGGTAACCAACTTAACAGAGGACCCAAAGTTTTCTCGAATTCTTAAATCCCTCAAAAACACAATCGTGTGCCTTCTACCTTCGTAATAGTCAAGCGGGCCGAACACTCAACATCTTGTGGCAGGGGTTGCCAATCACTTATAGTCCTCACCCAAAATATCTCGGCATCACTTTGGATAGGTCCTTCAACTTTAAGAAAAGTTGCGAGAATGTTAGGCAGAAAGTCCACGCTAGGAACAACCTGCTTTGTCATCTTACATCTACCAGATGGGGAGCGTCTCCCCAAGTCCTGCGAACAACCGGAATGGCGCTCTGCTTTTCCGCTGGCGAATATGTCTGCCCAGTGTGGAGCCGCTCCGACCACTCCAACTTAGTGGATACAGCACTGAATGAGACATTCAGTGAGAGAAAGGCCGGTTTTGTTCTGGTTGCCTTAAACTGACCCCAGTATGAATGTTGTACCCACTCATCACCTTTGGACCCCCGGAAATTCGTAGGACTATGGGAAGCCGCATGGAAAGTACGAAGCAAGAGGGTGACTCACGCCACCCAATGTACAACCGCAGCTCGATCCCCCGGAGGCTCAAAAGTCGGAAAGGTTTCCTTGGCTGTGTGAGCTCGTTGCCATTAGATGGCAATGTTAGCTCGGAGAGGTGCAAATTCTGTCGGGAGAAGTTTCACTCTGACCACTTCATCGAGCCTGCGGAGAGCCTTTCACCTGGGCACACGTTGCTGTGGCATATCTGGAAGGGTTTAACAGACTCCGCACTCAGGTCGGCCGCAATAAAGACAATCTCCACAGGTGCAGGTTCTCGGATGGATCTTGAGTGTTTGTGCGGCGTCTCTCCGCAGACCATGGAGCACCTTTTATTTTGCTCCGCATGCCCTGTTGCCTGTTCTTGTGAGAATCTAATGGCTATGTCAGCGGACGGCGTTGCCGACTGGGCCAGGCAAGAGATCGAGTTGTCATCGACACGCTAAGAAGAAAAGACTCCACTACTACAATAATCACAAAAAAATACTAACTTTTATTCGGGACGGAGACCAATCCAAAAAATCAAAGATCAGAATCAGTCCAGAGTTATAAATAGTGTAACTAGCCCGACTTTGTTTTATTTTTTTACAGTTAATACAGTAGGAGGATTTTTAGCAAATATACGACAACAAGGCAATAAGTCAAATTATTGTAGATCTATTATTGTAAATTATTGCATTTGCGAGCGTTAGACACTTTAGGTGAGCCCGTTAAGTATTGGGATACTCTTTTAATTTACATTTTTACTCGCAAATTAGATAGCAGAACGTTCCGTGAGTGGGAGGACCTTCGATGTATTTCTTAAATTCATACGCGAGCGCGCCGAGCTTGTTGAAACTTTAGACAGAGTTATCTCGAAATAATCCGTTACAACCTAGTACTAAAACAGGGGCTAAGCTGAAGTCTATGGTTACTGTTCAAAGTGGTAATTCTAACTCAGAGTCAAGTTCAAAGGTCTGTCCCAAATGCAAGGGTGACCATAATTTAGGTGAATGTGCGCAGTTTCTCGCGTTAAGTAACGAAGCACGTATTAAAATTCTACCAAGTTTAAAGGTTTGTTATAACTGCTTTAGTTCGGGTCATTTTGCAAACCATTGTAAAAGGCCAGGTTGTAAGTTTAGCAAACGCAGACATAATACTCTAATCCATGTCACTGATTTTAAACCGATTGCACAACTTAATAACAATGTAAGTAAAATAACTCGTTAAATAACTTGTCGCCACAGTCGTCTTCGACGTCGTCTGTGACTGAGACAAGTAATGTCGCGTTATCGGCTAACGTCACATCTGGATACAGAAGTGTGAGTCATAATGTGTTATTGTCAACCGCTTTAATTAACTTAATAATAATAATAATAATTTCGGGACCTTGAACCAACCGTAAACGTCTCGACCCAACGATTGTCGGATCAGGTGCGGGTCATCCAACGTAATCATAGGTTGGATGACGCCGCACTTGATAGGCTGCGCTCAGAAGTGCTGAGCAACCAAATCGTCTCAACTCCGACACAGGCCGCGGCACCGCCAACCACTATTGTGATCCCGCCGCGGTCTAATCTTGTTAACGATAAGGCAGATGATAGGGTTGCCACAGAAAGTAGCCAGTGCAACGAAAGATTGAGGAGCGTACTGGAAGAAGCGCTTTGCGAGTATAGATCAACACCGACTGAACTTAGGCCCCGATTACCACGGTTGCCTATGAACAAGAAGAATAGGGCGCTGGTGTGGGCCTTGGACTCGCTGCTTAAGAACATCTTTGAAATCAGTGAGAACCTTGTTGATACGCACTCAATCCTGTATTGCGGGGCTGTTGCGGCATGTCGTTTAGCCAGTGTTAAGTTCCCAAACGAGGCTATTCGACCAAAGCCTACCGTACCAGCCTGGCAATGCAAGATTGAACGGCGTATCGATGGGGCCAGGGTACTCATCGGTAAACTACACTGTTTCAGGGAGGGCAATACACGACCACGTGTGATGCGTTTCGTGAGGCGGGCGTTTTCGGGGACTGAAATTAGTCCTCGAGAATACATGTCCCGTGTCACGGAACGCATCGACTTCCTGAAGCAGAAAGTTTGTGCATGGGCAAACCGTATTCGGCGGTATAAGCGGCGGGTTGACCGGTACTCGCAGAATCGCATGTTTCAGAGTGATGAGAGGTGGGTATATAGAGCTTGGGAGCGACCTGAACAAAATGTGACTGACGTGTGCCGCCCGGATGATGTTGCCACGAGTACATTCTGGCGAAGCATCTGGTCGGTGCCCGATTGTCACACTGAGGGTGGCTGGATACGTGATGTCGAGCGCGTGTGTGAAGCTATACCAGAAATGGAAAAAGTTATAATCAGCCCATCTGATGTAGACAAAGCAGTTCATCCGCTACCGAACAGGAAGTCTCTGGGTCCGGACGGACTGCATAACTTTTGGCTAAAATGGTATAATAGCTCACACGTGCTACTGGCATCTCAGTTCCAGTCATGCTTAGAGTCTGGGTCGCTGCCACAGCTTTTAACAACAGGCGTTACCCACCTGCTCCATAAGACAGGTAGTCTCGCGGAACCCAAGAATTATAGACCAATTACATGTTTATCAACGGTTTATAAACTTCTTACATCCATCCTGAGAGCAAAAATTGATAATCACATTAAAAGTAACTCAATAATGTCTACCTCTCAGAATGGATGTAGGAATGGGTCCCGCGGCACTAAGGAGCTACTCCTCATCGACATGGCCATAAGCCAGCAGGTTCGTCGATCCCGCAAGGATCTGTCGACATGCTGGATAGACTACAAGAAGGCATACGACTCTGTGACACATACATGTCTCATGAGGGTGCTGGAGTTGTACAAAATAGATGCAACTCTATGCACCTTCCTTGAGTCATGTATGGGGCAATGGAAGACAGTCTTTCGATATCCAAGATGTCGACCGATTCAGGGGGATGATGAGCCTGTATGGATTAAGCGGGGGATATTTCAGGGCGACAGTTTGAGCCCACTTTGGTTCTGCTTAGCCCTGAATCCTCTAAGTACACTGCTGGAGGATTCAGGACTAGGCTATCGGTTGAGAAGAGGTGGTCAGGTCATATCTCACCTCCTTTACATGGACGATCTGAAACTCTTTACTCCCAATAAATTCCAACTGACGGAGCTACTGAAGGTAACTGAAACCTTCAGTAACTCCATCAGGATGGAATTTGGTTTGGAAAAATGTGCAGTCATGCATGTAAAGCAAGGGGAGATTATGGAATCCGAGGGAATTCAACTCTCTGATTCCATACACCTTAGACACCTCTCCTCGACCGAAACATACAAGTATTTGGGTATGTCGGAAGCGTTGGGCATCAAAAGTACTGACATGAAGCAACTGCTGAAGGAGCGTTTCTTTGGCCGCCTGAAAAAGGTATTAAATAGCCTTTTGTCGGGCGGAAATAAGGTGCGCGCCTTCAACAGTTGGGTCATGCCAATTTTGATGTACTCTTTCGGCATACTCAAATGGACTCAGACCGAGCTCGACGCCCTTGATAGGAGGGCCCGGACACTGCTGACCGCAAACCGGATGCATCACCCACGATCATCGGTGATGAGACTGTACATCCCGCGGAAGTGTGGGGGTCGAGGCTTTTTAAACGCCAAGACTCTTCACAACCGCGAGGTATGCAGCCTCAGAGAATACTTTTTAAAAGCTGATGTGGGTATGCACCGGGATGTGGTCGTAGTGGACAAGGGACTCACCCCATTGTCCATGGCTAAAGAGAACTGGCGCAAGCCTGTAATACTATCGACTGATGAACGCAAAGAGGTATGGCAAGGCAAGGAGCTACACGGACGCTTCTATCGGGCTCTTCATGGGTCCGATGTAGATTTCCCAGCGTCCGTATCCTGGCTACGTTTCAGCGACCTTTTCGGGGAAACTGAAGGTTTTGTCTGTGCAATTATGGATGAAGTTATCCTGACGAATAATTACCGGAGACATATAATGAAGGACGAAACGGTTGACATATGTCGGGCATGCCACCGTCCGGGTGAATCCATCAGACATATTATCTCTGGTTGTTCTCGTCTGGCTAACGGCGAGTACTTACACAGGCATAACCAAGTGGCCAGGATTATTCACCAGCAACTTGTGTTAAAGTACAATCTAGTGGAATCGGAGGTACCGTATTACAAGTATGTGCCCGACCCAGTTCTCGAAAATGACCATGTCACGTTGTACTGGGATCGGTCCATCATCACTGATAGGACTATTGTTGCCAATAAGCCAGATATAGTGGTGATGGACCGATTAGCGCGCCGCACAATGATAATCGATGTCACCATCCCGCATGACGAGAACCTCGTGAAAGCTGAGAAAGAGAAACAAATCAAGTATCTTGACTTAGCACACGAGGTTGTCGACATGTGTAATGTGGACTCGGCGATCATTGTGCCGATTGTCGTTCCGGCCAACGGCCTGATGGCCAAGAGCCTCGACGACCATCTGTCGAGGCTGTCATTGGGCGGTTGGATCAAGGGTCTGATACAGAAGGCAGTACTCCTCGATACGGCTCGCATTGTGTGGAGGTTCCTGTCTCTGGAGCCCTAACCACCGGTAGCTTGAACCCTGTTCCCGATACCGGATGGCCTCTATTTTTTATATTTTTAAATGATTTTAAGTTTTCTTTTTTTTTAACATTTAATAATGTACTAAATAAGAAAGAAGACAAATAAAGAAATAATAATAATAAAGCCTTTATTTCTCACTAATTACATGCATACATTCATAACATTATTATTATTTTATAACATAATTTAACATTATAATAGACCATTTACGGGACGGAGACCAATCCAAAAAATCAAAGATCAGAATCAGTCCAGAGTTATAAATAGTGTAACTAGCCCGACTTTGTTTTATTTTTTTACAGTTAATACAGTAGGAGGATTTTTAGCAAATATACGACAACAAGGCAATAAGTCAAATTATTGTAGATCTATTATTGTAAATTATTGCATTTGCGAGCGTTAGACACTTTAGGTGAGCCCGTTAAGTATTGGGATACTCTTTTAATTTACATTTTTACTCGCAAATTAGATAGCAGAACGTTCCGTGAGTGGGAGGACCTTCGATGTATTTCTTAAATTCATACGCGAGCGCGCCGAGCTTGTTGAAACTTTAGACAGAGTTATCTCGAAATAATCCGTTACAACCTAGTACTAAAACAGGGGCTAAGCTGAAGTCTATGGTTACTGTTCAAAGTGGTAATTCTAACTCAGAGTGGTTGACATATGTCGGGCATGCCACCGTCCGGGTGAATCCATCAGACATATTATCTCTGGTTGTTCTCGTCTGGCTAACGGCGAGTACTTACACAGGCATAACCAAGTGGCCAGGATTATTCACCAGCAACTTGTGTTAAAGTACAATCTAGTGGAATCGGAGGTACCGTATTACAAGTATGTGCCCGACCCAGTTCTCGAAAATGACCATGTCACGTTGTACTGGGATCGGTCCATCATCACTGATAGGACTATTGTTGCCAATAAGCCAGATATAGTGGTGATGGACCGATTAGCGCGCCGCACAATGATAATCGATGTCACCATCCCGCATGACGAGAACCTCGTGAAAGCTGAGAAAGAGAAACAAATCAAGTATCTTGACTTAGCACACGAGGTTGTCGACATGTGTAATGTGGACTCGGCGATCATTGTGCCGATTGTCGTTCCGGCCAACGGCCTGATGGCCAAGAGCCTCGACGACCATCTGTCGAGGCTGTCATTGGGCGGTTGGATCAAGGGTCTGATACAGAAGGCAGTACTCCTCGATACGGCTCGCATTGTGTGGAGGTTCCTGTCTCTGGAGCCCTAACCACCGGTAGCTTGAACCCTGTTCCCGATACCGGATGGCCTCTATTTTTTATATTTTTAAATGATTTTAAGTTTTCTTTTTTTTAACATTTAATAATGTACTAAATAAGAAAGAAGACAAATAAAGAAATAATAATAATAAAGTCTTTATTTCTCACTAATTACATGCATACATTCATAACATTATTAGTATATTACATTATTATTTTATAACATAATTTAACATTATAATAGACCATTTACACTAAAAGTTTATTATACAAAAGAAATATACATTAAATTAAATAAAAGTGGTAAAATTCATTTATTATATTATTGAAGTTTTAGTATTTAATTGTTAAATATGAAATTTGCATTTGATTTGTTATTTCATTTAATAGTAATAATTTAATTATCTATTATTAAGTGAGGTACCTATATTTGGGCATAGGCCTCCTCCAACCTCTTCCAATTATCCCTATCTCTGGCTAGACGGGTCCAAGTTGGTCCAGCTACCTGAGCGATATCGTCGACCCACCGGCGGTAAGGTCGTCCGCGTGGTCTCGTCGCGTCTCGTGGGTACCAGTGCAGGATCCTCTCGGTCCATCGATTGTCAGTGTTTCTTGCCACATGTCCGGCCCATCTCCACTTTAGCCTACACATAAGTTCCACGGCGTCTATTATTTTTGTTACTTTCCTTATGTCTGTATTTCTCCTTCTTTCCTTTCTAGTAATGTTTAGCATGCTTCTTCGTTAACGTCCAAGTTTGACCTCCATATAGCAAAGTAAGGAGAACAATTGAGTCCATAGCCTTTCTTTTTAGTTGTATCGGGAGTTTTGACTTGAAAATATCTTTCAGAGACCAGTATTTATTCCAAGCTTTCTTTATTCTTCGTTCAACTTCACCCAGTGTTGGATCATCGAATGATATATTTTTACCTAGATAAACATACTCATCTACGTAAGCTATTGTGTGGAATTCCGCCTTCATGGGTAATTATTCACTATTTGTCATTGCAAATGTTTTTTGCGTGTTCATTAATTAACTTACACGATAGTAATGGTCGGGAACATGTTGTTCGCGCAGTTCTTTACAGCGGTAGTACATCGTGCTTTTTGACGGAAAGATTATGTCGACAGTTAAATTTATAGACTAGGCAGGTAGATAGATCAATATTTGGCATCAATAACGTGACTTCTCGCGTAGGTAAGACGTGTCGCATTAACGTGACGTCATTACACAATAGTTATAACATTGAACTATTTTGTTTCGTTTTACCATTAATAACTAGTGATGTTCCGTGCCGTGAGGTAAATATATATATACTAAAATTTCCCTTCCCTTTTGATATTTGTTTAGCAGATCCAATGTTTTATAAGCCCGCTGATGTCGATATTTTAATCGGTGCCGATATCTTCTGGGACTTGCTAGGTTCACAAAGGATAAAGTTAGGCAATGATAAGCCAATTTTATGTGAAACCTTGTCTCTGGAGCTATTAATCTTTTTTTTTTTTTTAAAGTAATAAGTTGCATTAATGTCTAGTAACATTAGGTGCAACTTCACTAAAATCAATAATAATTGTTCTTCCGACGATAGTTTCGATAAAATTAGTAACGATTTAACTCGCTTTTAGCAGCTTGAAGAGGTAAATAAGAAGTCTTCACATTTTTCACTAAAAGAGAAATTGACATGACAGAATGCAAACATTTCGGCCCGTCTGATTATTTTGTTCCGCATCACAGCGTATTACGTGAAAGTAGCACCACTACGAAACTTCGAGTGGTGTTCAACGCAAGTTGTCCATCTTCATCTGGCTGGTGGTATCTGCTGCTGGTATTTTATTTTATATCTTTTACATTTTTAAATGTTTTTTATACATAATTTGAAAGCAGGTGGGGTGTGGCTTTATTTGAGAGCAGTGGTGGCCCAGTGGTATAGGCCGCGACTTACAAGTTGCAAGTCGTGGGTTAGAGCCCAGGTAGGCGCTTTACTTTGTGTAAATTATTGCATCACCACTGCTCTCAAAACGGTGAAGGAAAACATCGTGAGGAAACCGGCATGTCCTAGAACCATAAATTCGAAGACATGTGACATCCACCAATCCGCACTGTGCCCGCGTGGTGGATTACGGCCCCTTCCCTCTCACAGAGAGGAGGCCTGTGTCCCAGCAGTGGGAACATTAATAGGCTGATGATGATGATGATGAGGTGGGGTGTTGTGAGAAAATCGGTAATAATGGTATAGAGTTATAACTGCAGAGGGGGTAGCCAGAGGCCGTTTAAATAAAATTCAAATAACTTTGATACCATATAATTTATCATAGTCTTCACGCTATGCGCTTTTACCGAACTGATAAGAAAAGCTAAACAAAAACATCTTCAAATAATTATTTTCCTACCGTTCTGATTTCAATTAGGCAGCTTCCAAAACTAAATAGTTATCCGTTGCCAGTTTTATAATAGGCAAAGAGGTTGCCTCTAAATAGCTGAGGATGCCTCTCAGTACCTATTTAACGCGGAGGAATGAAGAACACGTAGTCAACAGTCGTACTTGCATAGATTAGTTCTTTTTACCACTGTTTTAGATACATTATAAAAGTTACTTTTCGATTTATGCCTAAAATCTTGATACAAGTAATGACGTAAGGGCGAGCCGAATGGTGAGCTTGAAATAGCACCCCTTTCTTTTTTATTGGGTGGGAAACTACCAATGACTTTTCCCGCTCTGGGTTAAGCGTGACGGCGTGGCAGACTTTTACTGACTAAAACCCACCCGTGTTCCTTCAGTTGCTTGTGCCAGGGCTGCGGTAACTCTCTTTCAAATTTATCCGCGACCCAGACAGGCATCGGCCATAGCGGGCCCCGTCACTTTTTTTGGCATCTCTTTGAGGCGCGAATTAAGTGATTGACACTTGAGTAGTTTAAAAATAAACTTTATTTAGACGAACAGCGTTACAGTAATTAAGATAGTAATGTCTATTCTAATAAGGAGACATTGTATTTATATTTAATTATTGCTAAGTTAACAATATTCTTATACTCTACTTATTTGCTACTTTAAGGTGGAGGGGGATTTGCTGATAAAGCAAATAGTGTTGGGGTTGTAGCGGCACCAACGCCGCCACTTACGAACTAATGACATGACGTCACACAAATCCTGCATCGCGCATGTAAAGTTTGCGGCGCGATTTGAACGTATACAACAGTCCGACAACAACCGTTGGGCAGTTGCCCGGACCAGACACAACACCCGTCTGGTCGGAGGATCCTCCCTTTTCTATGGAGGTTTGTGGGTCTTTACACCCTGTTCCACTTACCCCCAAAGGGTCGTCACACTTAACTCCTCCCTCCCTAAGAGAGAAATTATCTAAAGGCAAGTCTGTAGTCTTTAGAGAATTTCGTCTAAGTTTCTTAGTCAATAACTTTCTTCTTTGAAACAAAAACCCAATGACGAATACAATTAAAATGGCGTAAATACCTATGGTCCATACACTGATTTTGTCACTGACTATAATACTTTCACCATCACTGACACTATCACTGTATTTGGCTTGATTCAGCAGTTCCTTGACGTCGCCTAGATCAACTCCTCTGAGATCCATCTGCTTGGTTGACGGGGTGACATCTCTGCGTAGTTCGGGCATCTGTACTGGTGGCAGTCTGAAGAAGACTAAACTGGTGTTCATGGGTGTTGTGATTGAGATATCAGCAATCTGTAAGGTGCAATGCTGACTTGGCACTAGTATGTATGTGCCTCGTAGATTATGTCTGCGGGTCTCTTCTTCGCAGTGCTCCGTTGCAATAGTTTCCTTTTCCGTGTATATTAACCAGTGAATGCTGGATATAGGCTGCATTATATTTCCTAGCATCTTCGTTGTCTAAATTTCCTGTTATTACCTTGATAAGAGATCCTAATGGGTTTATAATTCCTCTCCTTGTTCTGCTAGAGGGTAGAATCTGTTTTAACCTATCTTTTGTCAATTCAGTAAATTATTTAATTTGTACTGTCAACCCTAAAAGTTCTCTATGCATTTCGCTATTACTATGACTTATAATTTTTTACTTATTATACTCTTCTATATTATTTTCTAACTGGATAGTTAGTGAATTTAAATCTATAGTCTTAATAATATCCCAATGGTTAGTCCTCATCAGAGCTGTTTCAATCCGGATCGGAACTATTCTCGGATTCTGGTCGATCCTCTGGATGTTCAGGGTATTCCCATGATCCGCTAGGACGAGCAGTATCAACCACCATCTGTGAAGGGCGTTTGACATTTCTTAATGCGACTTTAGTGTTTCTATTTTTAAGCTTAACTGGGACTATGTTACGTTTAGGTTTTCCGGTGACTATTGCCTTTTCGTATCGCGGTAGTTCTTTTGCTTTCCTAGTCCTAGTATTTTTCATAAAAACCGTGTCACCGTCCACTATTTTTGGTGGGTCCTCCCCTCCTTTCTTGTCTCTAACTAAGTTTTTATGTCCAATCATTTGGCTGCTTAAATGCTCATAAAGAATTTTCAATCGTTTACGGTGATCCTGCAATATCTTTTGCATTAAAGTTTTGTCCCTGTCAATATCAAAAGCATTGCCCGACTCTGTGTGCCCGAAAACTACTTCGTAAGGTGTGAAATTCGTAGCGCTATGAATAGTGTTGTTATAACCCATGATCGCATATGTCATAACGGAAGCTGCATCTAAACTAGATTGTTCATATTTTGCTAACCTATATATTTCAATAATTGTGGAATGAAATCTTTCAACTATTGCCATTGCATTAGGGTTGTTAGGTGTCCCTATGTGTTGCTCAATTTTATATAAACTTAACATTTCCTTAAGCAATTCATTGTTAAACTCTGTGCCTGCATCGCTACTTATTTTTTTGGGTATTCCATACATACAAAAATATTTGATTAGCGCTCTCACTACCTCGGGTGTGCTTTTATTAGGAATCTGTATTGCTTGACCCAATTTACTAAATGAGTCTACTATAGTTAAGTATTGATTTTTCTCTATATATAACAGATCTATAAAAACTTCCTGGAATGGACTGTCTGTAGTTTATGTTAATTGTATAAATGGTTTTAGTGGTTTCCTGTCATACTTCATTTTCTTACATTCTTCAAATGCATTAATAATAGCTGTAACTGTTTCTTTCATATTGCTCCACCAATATGCTCTTTTTAACTTCATTAGAGTCTCTCTAATACCCCTATGACAAGTCTTCCCTTGATGATATTTGACAACTAGGTCTTTCTGGTCGCTTTCATCCGTAACATTCACAACTCTTTCAGTACATTCGACAAAATGTTGCGTTCCCTTTTTGTAAAGTGACGTAACTACATTAACAAATGTTTTTCTATGGCAATGGTCTTCAAAGTAAATGAAGTACTTGTTTTTGTAATCTATATATTCTTTAAGGAAATTTTTGACTAAGTTTTCGCTGTTACTAGGGGGTATGTGGACTTCAAATATTTTTGTTTGTTATTAGAAATATCTTTTACACAGATGTCGTCCCTGTACCAGGTGAAAACATGAATTTGTCTAGCTTTGGTATCTACCGCTTCATTAAGGATAGGGATACCTTCATGTTCCCTATTAGATATTGAATTTGCTGTCGCGGCGTCGCTTTCAGAATCTGATAATTCTATCGTCTCTATTTCTGGTTCTTTAACGCTAAGTTTTACGATTTCATCCGTCACTTCTTTCAAATGTTGCTGTAATCTCGCTTCCTTCTCATCTACGTTAACTATCATTGATTCCGAGTCATCTTTTGTTATATTAATTTTGATACGCGATAAGGCATCAGCATTTGTATTTTGTTTACCTTTCTTATAATATAATTATATCGAAATTATAGTCCTCTAAGCGTAAACGCCATCGAGTTAGCTTGCTATTAGGTTCTTTTAATGAATTCAACCATGCCAAAGGTCTATGGTCGGTGTATATTGTAAACTTTCTGCCATATAAATAGGGCCTGAAATGTTTAACTGCCCATACTATGGCCAATAACTCCTTTTCTATCGTACTATATCTAGATTCTGTATCGCTTAGTTTTCTACTGGCAAATGCAATCGGTTTGTCTGATCCTATAGTACCTTGAGAAAGTACTGCTCCTACCGCAACGTTTGAAGCGTCCGTTGTAAGAATAAATGGTTTCGTGAAATCGGGAAATTGTAACAAAGGTGCATGTGTCAGCAACTCTTTACATGTTTCAAAACTTTTTTTATATTCATCATTTATCTCAATCTTTCTTCACTTCTTCAGGCATGCTGTGAGAGGTTCGGTTATCTTAGAAAAATCTTTGATAAACTTTCTATAATAACCAATTAATCCTAGGAAACTCTTAATTTCTGTAATTGTTTTGGGCAAAGGGTATTTCAGAATAGCCTCTATTTTGTCGTTGTTAGGCTTAAGGCCATCCCTAGTTATGGTATGACCCAAGTACATAACTTCCTTTTTCAAAAACTCGGATTTATCAAGTTGGACTTTTAAGTTAGTTTTTCAAAATCGCTCGAAAATAGCTCGTAGTTTCTCCATATGTTCTTGTAAACTGGTAGAGAATATGATGACGTCATCAAGGTACACAAGGCAATGCAAACCTTGCAGACCTCTGAGGACGTTATCCATTGCACGTTGAAATGTGGCAGGCGCCGTTTTCAAACCAAAAGGCATTCTGTTGAATGCGTATAAGCCGAATGGTGTTGAAAAAGCAGTTTTTTGTCTGTCTTCTTTCTGGATTTGTAATTGATGATAGCCAGACGCAAGATCTAAGGTGGAAAAATACATACTCTTTCCTAGTTTCTCAAAAAGATCATTGATATTTGGCAAAGGGTACTTATCGTCCACAGTTATCTCATTCAGACGTCTATAATCTACTACCATCCTCCACTTTTGTTGTCCAGAGGCATCTAATTTTTTTGGAACAAGATGGACTGGTCTACTCCAAGGAGAATTTGATTCTCGGATTATATCGTCCTTTAGCATTTTATCCACTTGGCGCCTAATCTCGTCTGTTTGAGCGGGTGGCAACCTATAGGCTTTTACATTAATGGGATCTTCGTTTACCGTTCTAATTTTATGTTTTACTTCATTAGTAAAAGACAACGGTATGTCCTCACAATAAAAAATATCCTTATATTCCTTACAAATATTCTTAATCATCGTTCTTTCCTCCTCATTCATATGATCTAGCCTTATTTTTTTTAAGTTGTTTAATAATAACTCATCCATTCTGTCTCTGTCGCTTAATTTGTTAACCACGATCTCTCGGTGATTGTAAGGTTCTACCTGAAAGGGTTTAGTGACCTTGAGGGTCATTTCTATGTCCTTGCAGTTCTGAATAACCGTATATGCATAACCATTTACACAGTTAACTAACGCACAGGGCATTCGAATTATTTGAGTCAATTCTTTAAAATCTAAAATAGCCTCGCCATTAGTTAAATTTACGGGCAGTTTCACCCTTAACTCACTACGTTGCGGTAAAATATAAGTATCTTTTAGCGCTGAAGAATAAACAAAAGGTATATCAGTATTCTTCGTACATAAAGTTAGTGTTTGATAATCAATTTTTGCCTCTAATTGCTTTAATAAATTACTGCCCAATAAACCGTCATAGTTATTGTCAACATCGTAAACGTAAAACTTATGACCTTCGGAATTTTTAAATATTTTAGGCAATGGAGTTAAAACAACTTCTGTATGCATACTCACACCATGAGTACTGACTACCTCGAAAGGTTCTTTGTAGATAGCATTTTTAAAATAATGGTAAGCGACACGCCGACCTATAAATGATCTAGAACTACCAGAGTCTAACATAAAAACTGCATTACCTAGCTCTGGAATTACAATGTAAGGCAAGGAACGATAATTATTACAATTTAAAACTATTTTTTCTCCCTGTATGAGGCTCTCAGGTGAAAATTTTCAATCTGTTCAGCTTCATACGACGTGTTTGCTTGTGGTTCATAATCGCAAGTATTTTGTTCATTATTATCGTATGTCATAAGTGAGTCATTATTCGTATAATTTACGCGTCTAGAGCTTGCAGTTCGCATGTTAACATCGGTGTTTGAACCCGAGTTTGCCGGCGTTGCATTATACACCGGTGAAGTCCGCGGCGCGGCCTGCTGATTCAACCACGGTGTTGACCTACTTTGTTGTGGCGGCTGATTTTGCCCATGATTTTGGTTTCTAAAATAATTTCTATATTGAATCGAATTATTTGGAGAATTCGTTTGAGTAATATTTCCTGTTGACCTATTTTGTACTGGTGTACTAGGTTGGTTTTGTGGATTGGGCGAACGTTGGAAATTGCCATTATTGTTGGAAGATTTTCCTGGCGGTTTTGAACTACTTTTATTTCTATTATTTCTAGATTCATAAACCGTCTGAAAGTTTTGCTCTTCTAACACTACTTTCAAGGCGTCTTCTAATGTCGTCACATTCCTTAATCGTACCAATCTAACTAAATAAGGAGGTAAATTAGATAGAAAAACATTTAATGACGAATTAGTGTAAATATGCTGTTTGGCTTGGCGTAAATTCACATCGTCTACGGTTTCAATTATTTTTGCAATCAAGACACTACGCAAGTTTTGAATCCTATGACAGAAGTCTAAATAACTTTCGTTGTAATTTAGTTTCATAGACTCCAACTCTAATACTAAACAATCTTCTGTTCTAGGGTCACCAAAATGTTGTGCCAATAATGTTTTCAACTCCAACCAAGTACGAATATTATCCCGTTCCCCTACTAGATTCGCGGCTTCCCCTGTTAATCTACTAGTAAGAACGTGAAATAGGTATTCGTTCTGTACTTCTCCCCCTTGAAATGTATTTATAATATATTCACATTTCTTTATAAAAAGTGGGAGTTGTCTAGAATCGCCACTAAACTCTGGAATAATTTTTGCCATTGTTGGCGGAACCTGCACGATTTGATCAATTTTGAACTGTGATTTTGAAAGAACAGAAACACAGAGAGAGGGTAAAAACTAAAACACTAAATACCTTACTAAGTTAATCTTATTACGCCAGTTATATCGTAATAAAATAAAATAATGTTATCACGGTATTGCTCAACCCCTAATGACACAACACATACAATTAAAACAAAGAGAAAAATGATAAAGGAAAACAGAGAGGATAGTGAAAAAGTTTTACTCACAGTCCTGTAGTTACTCCCATCTCCTCCTTGTGACCACTATCAAATACTGCGCCAGCCGTTGTGCCGGGTACTTAATAGATTTGTTTGTTCGGGAATCTCTGTTGAACTGTAGAAACAGACGTCCAGCTGCGCTTGTAGAGTTATATACGTCGCAAACTGACTACAGAGATCCTACAGGCTGCGCCAATTAAGTGATTGACACTTGAGTAATTTAAAAATAAACTTTATTTAGACGAACAGCGTTACAGTAATTAAGATAGTAATGTCTATTCTAATAAGGAGACATTGTATTTATATTTAATTATTGCTAAGTTAACAATATTCTTATACTCTACTTATTTGCTACTTTAAGGTGGAGGGGGATTTGCTGATAAAGCAAATAGTGTTGGGGTCGTCACACTTAACTCGCGCGTGGAACACTACGCACCGTAAACTCGGGCCTGGTCCTTATCGGGTGGCGAGCTACCCATTACTTGCCGTGCCCGCGCCTACGGTGGCCGGGAATCGGCTTGCGACTTCCGACGCCCTGAAGTAGCACCCCTGCTAGACCAAAGTGGCAGTTGATCGAGTGCTACTGTTAAACATGACATCCTGGGTCAATTACCGAGTCGGAAACTCGGGAAAAGTGTATCGTGTTTCCATATGGATTTTTCAGTAGCAACTCGGTGTCTGGTTAAGTACTCGCCTCCATTGCCGAATTGGTATCTCCCTTCGTCATGGAAAAAGACTTTCGGAACAGAACGTGGCGTTCCATCGCTTCCGCGAACAGTTGCACAGGCGAGCACAAAGACGATCTAGTACAACCCCTATCTACCTAGTACATGTGTGTGTACTAGGTAGATAGGGGTTGTACTAGAGAGAGGGGGGGGGGGTACTTTTTAAGTTAAAGTTAACAATTCCAAATCGAAATTTAGTAAATGGGCCACTGTGGTCATAAGAAAAAGCCGAGATAACTTATATATAATTTATATTACGAAAAATCTTTTACTGCCGATCAAGTTTTCCACACTTATGTTCAGAAACTATTCCAAAATATTCAAAAGTGGCTGCGCTGCGCTCAAGCAAAATCTCAAATAATAATTAACCAAATTGGTGTTTCTAATAATAAAATAAAAACTGTGTGGCAAGTAATTAATAGAGAAACTGGAAAGACACAACAACGCGATCAGAATGAGTTGTCTTTGAAAATATATAATCAAATCATGTCTGATAAGCAAGAAGCTCTCAAAACGGTGTAGGAAAACATCGTGAGAAAACCGGCATGTCTGAGAACCAAAAATTCGAAGACATGTGACATCCACCAACCCGCACTGGGCCTGCGTGGTGGAGGATTACGGCCCATTCCTTCTCACAGAGAGGAGGCCTGTGTCCCAGCAGTGGGAACATTAATAGGCTGATGATGTGTGTGATGTGAAGCAAGAAGTCACTGAGACATTAGAAAATTTATTTACCAACATTCCGTTAGAGGTTACGAAGTCTCTTCCCTCCTCATCTAAATTAGCTGAAGCTCTTCTTAAAAAAACTTTACTAAAGACATACCAACCTTTAAATTTAAACCAATATGCTGTTGATGTTGTCTCACTTCAATTCAACTGGGATCCTGCATAGTCAGCAGTTTGGTTTCACGAAAGGTTGGTCGACAACGGACGCGGGAGGAAAACTCATCAGCCACATCTTGGAATCTTGGGAGGAGTCCCAGGATGACATTGGCATTTTCTGTGATCTCTCAAAAGCGTTCGACTGCGTCGACCATAACATACTTATCTGTAAATTACAACACTACGGAATTCGAGGAAAAGCTGCTGATCTTGTGCTTTTCTATTTATAAAACAGACAGCAAAAAGTAAATGTTAATGGGCGACGTCCTCCGGGTCTCTAGTCAAAATGGGCGTCCCAAGGTTCAATTCTCGGCGCTTTCCTTTTTCTTGTTTACATTAATGATCTCCCTTTTATGATGGCCAAATTATCGGATATAATTCTATTTGCTGATGATACTTCACAAATTTTTAAAATAGATATGAAATCAACTTTGCCCTAGTGGCCGTACTGTGAACATACGTTTGAATTTGCTCTATACTTAAAATCTAAATTATAGCCATATTAGGCTCAATTTTCATATAAAACACGTCCTAGTGATATAACATTCACCAAACAAGTGTAATTTAGCTGAAATAGTATTATAAAAAGTGTAAATGCTTCGTTTTGTGGTGTGAACTGTTGAAAAGTTTAAATCTCGGATGGTCAACGGGTGAGTGCATGACTTGAAGTTTCGCGCGCAGCGCACGCAACTCACATGGTTACGCATTGCGCATAAGTAATATTTCGACGTGCGCCCTCGCGCAGTGACGCATGCGAGCGCTTGTGTCAAAGATAAACGAACGAAGACGGCACATTGCTTTCTGCCTACTTAAAGTTGCCTCTGAGAGAATAATAATTTTATCTTACAATTTATTTTGATGAAATGGAATTATAATCATGGCAAGTCATTCCGACCGTTCAAAAATCTCTAAGAAAGACTCGACTCAGTCGACTCCCACCCGTAATATGTCTATGAACAGAGGTAATAAGAGGTCTGCCAGTAAATCACCACCGTCTTTATCACCTATTTCATCACACATCACATCAGTTAAAGAAGAACTGCGGACTATTATCCAGGAAATAATTAAAGCCGAATTTAGCGAGATGTTGACCCAATTTAACGAAAAAATGGCCAGCACAATAAACAAGGAACTGGATACGGTCAAAGCGGAAATGCAGGAGATGATTAAATCAGTACAGTTCATTAACAATCAATTTGAGGATTTTGAGAGAAACCAGAAGGCATCTAACAAAATTATACATAAACTAGAGTTAGAAAATGTGGAGCTGAAAACATCAATTGGCAATCTTCAAGTACGCATCAATAACTTGGAACAGCAATCTCGATCGAATAATTTGGAGGTACAATGTATGCCGGAAACCAAGAACGAGAATGTGTACTCAATTATCACTCAACTCGGCCAGTTGGTCAACTGTGATATTAAGGAGATAGACATATTGCATTGTACGCGAATTGCAAAATCTAACCCATCCAGTACCCGTCCTAGATCTTTAGTTGTTCAGTTAGCATCTCCACGGCTGCGCGATAAACTTCTAGCATCCGTTATCAAGTTTAACCATAATAACCCTAAAGAAAAACTAAACTGTGGGCACTTGGGATTCACCGGCAACCAGTCACCTGTATATGTTGTTGAGCACCTGTCTCCTACGAACAAAACACTTCACGCAGCGACCAGGATTAAGGCCAAGGAAATGAATTACAAGTATGTGTGGGTCAGAAGCGGAAAGATATTTGTGAGAAAGTTAGATGGCACGGAATACATATTAATTAAGAACATGAGTAGCCTAAGTAAAATCATATAACTTGCTTCAAATATTTTTGCATCATAGCATCATAGCCTATTTATTGTAAAATTCAAGAATTTAAGCATCTATTACCAAAATTGTAGAGGCTTGAGAACTAAAACCAATATTTTTTACTGTAACCTTTGTTGTCAGGATTATGATGTTCTAATTTTAACCGAAACTTGGCTGAATGGTGGTGTGCTCAGCAGTGAGCTCTTTGATAATAGGTATGTAGTCTACAGAAGAGATAGGGAAACAACTGGCTTTCATCCCAATAAAGACGGAGGAGGAGTTTTGATAGCCGTTTCAACTAAAATCAATTCCAAACGTATTGATAAATGGCAAAGTAAATGCGAAGATCTCTGGGTCACTATCGATATTTCAACTACGCGAAAATTTGCTCTCTGTGCAGTCTACCTCCCTCCACCAGTATGTCTATCAACATTTGAACATTTCATCGAATACTGTAATAACGTGTTTGAAACAACTAACATCCCAACTTGTATAGTAGGGGATTTTAATATGGGCATAATAAACTGGACCCCAGGTGCAATTAACAGTTCACTACCCAGCACATGTTTAAGATTATTAGAGTTCATGGATGTTAGTAAGCTAACACAGCACAATCTCGTTAGAAACTGTTCTGCTCGTATTTTAGACCTAGTTTTATCTACTATTCCTTCTTGCACAGTGAGTGAATCTACTATCTCTTTAACTACTGTTGATCGACTCCACCCTCCGCTTGATCTTACTATTTCATTATTAAAAGAAAATTATCTGCCATACAATCAACATAACACGAGGAAAAACTTCCACAGAGCTAATTATGAAAAAAATAAATCCTATCTAAATGAACAAGTCTGGGATCAACTATTTGCAAGTCAAAATGATGTGGATAACATGGTAAATGTATTCTATGTCGTCTTAAACACGGTCATCAATAAATTTGTACCAAATTGTAAGCCAATGTCTAGTCGTTATCCCCCATGGTTTGATAAATCGATAATAAATGCTCTCAAAGAAAAAATATGCTAAGATTGCGCTTCAAGATATACAGAAACCCGCGAGATGAAATTGAACTAAAAATAATTGCAAAACGCTGCCTAAATTTAGGTAAAAGTTTATATAGTCTTTATATGAACAACCTAGAATCAAAAAAAATCAAAGATAACCCCAAACTGGTCTGGACTCACGTTAAGACTAAGCTCGGAGGATCTAGTGTCTATCCATTGAAAATGACTGACGGACAGACTACAACGTCTAAGGGCTTGACTATCTGTGACCTATTTGGTAATTATTTCTCATCTGTCTACACCCCTGAAAATAACACAGGATTCAAGATCGAGTCAAGCTATCTTAGTTCACTGGAAACTAATAGCCAGTGTCTAACAACCCCAGACTTGGACATGGATTCGTTACTCAGAAAACTGCAATCTCTGAACGTTGGGAAAGGAGCAGGACCAGACGGAATCCCACCACTTTTTATTTCTACCTGTGCGTCGGTATTGGTCTCTCCATTACTAAAAATATATAAGATGTCTTTAGCCACCGGTACTTTTCCATCCGAGTGGAAAAAAGCCAAAATCGTTCCAGTACACAAGTCGGACAAAAAGGAGACTATCTCAAACTATCGGCCCATTACGATCCTCTCCGCTTTCGCCAAGGTATTCGAATCAATTATCTGTCCCCATATCCAACATCATTTTAGCCTTTATCTTAACGATCACCAACATGGCTTTGTAAAGTCAAGGTCTACTGCCACAAACCTTATGTCTTTTACGGAGTCCCTGATAGAAACGATTGACACGAATAAGCAGTTTGATGTGATATACACCGATTTCAGTAAGGCGTTTGATAAAATCTCCCACTCCATACTGATAAAAAAACTAGCAACATATGGTATCACGGGACCCTTGCTGAAGTGGTTGGAATCATACCTCGCTAACCGTGAATTTTACGTTGTGGTAAATGGTTTTCGCTCTACCAACAATTATCGTATGACTTCAGGTGCCCCACAGGGTTCCCACTTGGCCCCCATATTATTTATAATTTTTATAAAATTAAATGATCTCACTCATTGCTTTCACTTTGCAGAGTGTTTTTTGTACGCGGATGACTTAAAGTTTGCCAGAAAAATCGAATCATCCAAAGATATTGAGTTTCTGCAGGATGATCTGAACAGAGTTATTGAATGGTGCAAGATTAACAGAATGAAATTAAACCTCGATAAATGCTACCACCTGTCATTTTCTAGAAAGGTTCACCCCTTCCATTCGAGCTACTTTATAGAAAAACATAAAATTCATGAAGTAGAAACTATAAAGGATCTAGGAGTTCTGTTTGATAAAAAGTAACTTTTATCCCCCACATCGAAAACACTATTAAAAAGGCTTCCAAAATGTTAGGATTTATACTGCGCAATACCAAGGATTTCAAACAAGTCAGCACTAAAAAATTGCTGTATAACAGCCTTGTCCGAAGCATACTGGTGTATTGTTGTGTTGTATGGAGACCGCATTACGCCACTCACAAACTTCTCTTAGAAAGGGTCCAGAAACGATTTCTATGGCACCTTGCTTTTTCCAAAGGGAAAAGCAAGCAGTTGCCTTCTTATGTGTCCCGTCTGCAAACTTTCAGAATGCTCTCGTTATCGGCTCGAAGAGAAATAATGGATGCCCTGTTTCTGTACAAACTCCTCAGAAAGCAAATTGACTGCCCACAGTTACTGAGTCGCTTCAAGTTTCGTGCCCCAACACGCTATCCTCGAAAACACATCACTCCGCTTTACCCGCCCTTGCGTAGAACTGTCCTAGGTGCTAACTCACCAGTACCGCGAATGTGCAAAATATTAAATAGCTGCAGTGACCTGATTGACGTGCACCACGATAGCATAGGCAAATTTTGTAAATTAATTATTAAATACTATTCGCACAAATAAGAGATAAAAATCCAATTGCCAATTTGTTAATTTATATATGTAAAGGGGGTTGCGTTGACTGAAAGTCGAGGACGTCACTCGTTCCGGCAGACAGGAAAAGTCCAGGGTTCAGGCAGGACGATTTATTAGTAATTTCCAACAGGTATGGATGATTACAGAATTTAGAGTGATTTTATACAGTACTTATAATAGGCTTCCACCAACTTCACCACGCCCGCTTGGACAAGGGAGGCGGTAGATGACCTCTCACCCAAAAAGTAAATAAATGTCACGAAAACTAGCTAGCCAGAGCGTCCTACGCACTTTTCCAATTAGGATGAAGTGGTTGGTGCACTTGGTTAGTAGGAATGTTTGTAGCAAAGGTCACTCATTCGCGGTTAATCTTAACACCGAGTTTTATAAATCCGAGGTGAGCGAACAGCGACATCTAGTATTAATCTTGCTAACTATTTACAAGAAAATCAATGATATGAACACAGTTGGTTGGTTACGCTTACTTGTTGGTAATAGTTTACAGCTTTATACGCAGATGGCGTTAGTGGTAGTAATTAGATATGTTACATATACTAATTTAATGTTATTTAATTTTGTATTATTATATAAAGTAAATAACATATTTAATCTTAGTTTAATTTAATTTAATCATTTGCTATTTTATAATCAATCTATATATAAAAGGCAATGTCCCGACTGACATATCAATGCCTAGCCTAAACCACTAATGATAGAAGTGTGAAATTTTGGGAGGATGTTTAATTTATACTGTAGGCGTCATTTAAGAAAGGATTTTTGGAAATTCATCCCCTAAAGGGGTGATTATAGTTTGTATGAAACTCTGTCATTTCTAATTTGAAATGAATGAAATGTGTTATTCAGCGTCTAAATTTAAAATAATAAAATACGTCTTTAAGGATTTTTTGAATTTCATCCCTTAAAGGGTTTTTTAAGACAAAGATATTTTATTTCAAGTAGGCCACCAAGCGGCACTTTTGAACGTTAGGTACATTAAAATTTACAAGTTATAAAAGTTGATTCTACCGTGCATTCGGAAAGTAGCTTGATATGGAGAAGAATGCACAAGAAACTCCATAATGCACAAGAAACTCCAAAAAAGTGGTTAAAAATAGGTGTTAAAGTTTGTATGAAAAATAAATTGTTTATGATCAAAATTACATGGAATTCAGTATTTATGCTCTTCATAACAATTAAAGAAACACGTGTTTAAGGATTTTTTTGTTTCATCCATTAAAGGGGTAAAAAGGGCTGTTAAAGTTTGAATGAAAACTAAATTGTTTATTAACAAAATTAAAGAAACACGTATTTAAGGATTTTTTGAATGTCGTCCCTTAAAAGGTAAAAAGGGGTGTTTAAATTTCAATGAAAAATAAATTGTTTATTAACGAAATTACTTGGAATTTAGTATTTATGCTCTTCAATACAATTAAAGAAACACGTATTGAAGGCTTCTTCGAAATTCATCCCTAAAAGGGGTAAAAAGGGGTGTTAAAGTTTGCATGAAAACTAAATTGTTTATTATCAAAATAACTTGAAATTTAGAATTTCTGCTCTTCTATACAATTAAACACACAATAATTTAAGAATCATTTAAATTTCATCTCTTAAAGGGGTAAAAAGGGGTGTTTAAATTTGAATGAAAACTAAATTGTTTATTAACAAAATTACTTGGAATTCAGTATTTATGCTTTTCAATACAATTAAGGAAACACGTATTTAAGGATTTTTGAATGTCATCCCTTAAAAGGGGTAAAAAGGGGTGTTAAGGTTTGCATGAAAACTAAATTGTTTTTTATCAGAATTACTTGAAATTTAATTATTCTGCTCTTCTATACAATTAAACACACATTAATTTAAGAATCATTTGAATTTCATCTCTTAAAGGGTTGTTAAAGTTTATGTGAATGATTACTGGATGTGCTCAGAAGGAAACAGTTTTCAGAGTATCAGTGGTAATCGATTTACGATTACCACTGATACTCTCTGACTATGTCTTTGAGTTTAAACGATTACAATTCGTCTTAAGGTCTGCTTTGCAATGACCATAAATAATTCTCAAGGTCAGTCATTAAGGGTGGCATGCATACATTTAAGGCAAGATTGCTTCCGATACGGGCAATTTTACGTTGCCTGTCCCAGAGTCGGCACTAGCTGCCTGGTCATTTTGAAAAAAATGGCGGAAAATATCAATTGTGCTTCGATATTTTTAAAGTAAACAGATGCAAAATATAGCTGGTAACCACCAAGCGGGTGTAACCTACGTCAAGCCATTCTAAATCGCGACCACGAGGAAGACAACTTTTCATCGAAAATCATCATGAGCAAGCTCTGTGAATATGTGAATTACCAAAATTATCACCTTTGTGGCACCGAAAATCCGCGTATAATCCAGAAAGAATCATTAAATCCGCTCAAAAATACTGCATGGTGTGTTTTTTACGCTAGAGGCGTCATCGGGCCGCCAAACCTCTACTATGGTCGATGAGGTCAAAGAGCCATGATCAACATATTTCTCTATCCTTAAAATGAATAAATTTGATCTAGAGTACATAATGGTTCCAATAGGATAATGCAACAGCGCTTACTGCACGAGTAGCAACCGAAATTCTGAGGGCGGCACTATCCGGACTTGACCTGGCCAGTAAGATCACCTGATTTAACTGTTCCAGACTTCTTTCTGTGTTTTTTTTTAAGTCACGAGTCTAAGTCAACAAACCTCAGACTACCCTTTTCCTACTCCTCCGGTATTCTTTTCAATCAAAGAAGTGCATGTGGTGTTAGCTTGTAAATAATTGTTGCACTTATAAATGTATATCGTGTAATTATATGAAATGTAATGTGTAAACAATTGTAAGCTAACCTGAAATAAATAAATAAATGAAAGATACGGATGTCATACATGTCAACGAAAGTCTAATTGTTCTCTCAAAATTGTTCGCAGCTAACAATCTTTTACTGAATGCGAAAAAAACAAAATGTCTAAAGTTCTCTTTACCAAATGTACCTCAACGTGACCTAAATTTATGGTCCCCACTCAATTAATGGGTCGCTAGCACTTAAGTGACGTAGCACCAAGGGGGCAACATATGTATTCATTAATTGCAGCTATAGATTGGACTCCTTTGTATGAGTTGGACTCGGAAACAGGTTTGGATTATTTTTATAGTGTTATTAATTCTGTTATAGATGATTGCGTCCCCAAAAAAAAGCGAAGTAGTGTAAACTCGGGGTAAATTTATCCTGAGTGTGTGTAGTATCACACTAGTGAAATAATTCGCGACATAAAATGGAAGGCTCGTCTACACAAACGCTACAAGGCAAGCGGGTCGAGGGTCGATTACGAGGCTTTTGCTAGGTGTAGAACTAACATTAAAAAGATGATAGTAGTCGCACAGGAACAATATCGTGGCCGTGTTCAGAGTCAAATGATGAGTGATCCTAAATCTTTCTGGAATTTTGCAAAATCCAGATGAGGCAGGAGAAGTCCGCAGGAGATTTTGAAGGATGGTGAGGTATTGTCAGGTCAACGGTGTGCGGAGGAGTTTGCGAAGTATTTTTACTCGGTCTATAGGGCGGAGCCACCTGTGTTGGATGTAGACGCGGCTATAGAGAAAGCAGGTAGTGGGAATGGAGCGGCACGAGTGCACTTAGACCAATTGCAGTTAGTGGACGTATGTCGCGCGCTTCGAGACCTGAAGCCAAAACGTTCCGCAGGGCCTGACGGCATTCCGCCTTACATCTTTAAGGATTGTCGGTCAGTGCTAGCTAAGCCGCTTCTACACATTTATAACAAGTGTCTAGAAACTGCCGTGTTCCCGGAGAGATGGAAAGTGACTCGCGTTGTTCCTGTTCCTAAGGGTGGGTCAGCAGAATCTGTGGATGGGTATAGGCCAGTTGCAGTATTGTCGACGCCGGCAAAAGTACTGGAAACTGAACATTCATAGAATTATTTATCAGAAGATTAGCGCACATCTCACGGACGCTCAGCATGGTTTTCGACCAGGAAGGAGTACCACCAGTAATTTGCTCTGCCACATGGCTTATCTGGTGCCGACAGTGGATAGTGGGGGGCAAGCTGATGCTGACTACTTCGATTTTCGAAAAGCATTCGATTTGGTCGATAATGACATGATGCTTGCAAAGTTAGCTGGTGTTGGTTTCACCCCACATTCACTTCAGTTTTTTGCCAGCTACTTAAGAGATAGGCGACAGTACGTGGAATATGCGGGACACGTATCAGATCCGTATTTCACGAGGTCCGGGGTGAGTTAGGGCAGTAACCTTGGACCTTTGGGGTTCCTCCTGGTGGTTAACGACCTACCAGAAGTAGTTCAGGACGCTCACTGTTTGTTTTTTTTTTTTTTTTTTTTTTTATCTTATATAGTCTCGCGCTTGACCACCATCTCACCTGATGGTAAGCGATGATGTGGTCGATGATAGAGCACGTTTGCCTAGAAGTAACCTATTCACTCTTGACTTAAAGACCCCCAGGTTGTAGCTATCGGGAAACACAGACTCCGGCAGGGAATTCCACTCCTTAGCTGTACGCATAATAAAAGTATTTTCAAAACGTTTAGTGCGTATGGGTGGGATGTCCACCATGTACCGATGGCGCATCGCCGTACGTCTGGTAGTTCGATGATGAAATGGGCTGGGCGGAATTAGATTATGCAATTCCATCGCACATTCCCCGAAATGTAATCGATAAAAAACCGACAAGCCGGCAACTCGGCGACGATGTTCAAGGCTCTGGAGCTTTGTCTTAACTAATGCCTCATCGCCGATGAGCCTCTTGGCCCGCTTTTCGATCGACTCTAGTGCATCAAGTTGGTATTTGGCAGAGCCGTCCCAGAGATGAGAACAGTACTCCATGCATGATCGAACTTGCGCTTGATACAAGCTGAGCAGCTATTCTGGCGTGAAGTACCTTCTCACCTTTGCAAGGATCCCCAGCTTCCTGGCAGCCAGCTGAGCCTTTGCCTCAATGTAAGGGCCAAAATTGAGAGTCGATGTCAACGTAACGCAAAGCAGCTCAAGATGGTCAGTTATTGGCACGGTCACACTTCGGAAAGTTGGAGCCGGGTGAAATTGACTCTTTTTAGCGGAAAAAAGACACGCCTGGGTTTTAGCAGCATTAAACCTGACCAGATTGGCATCGCCCCATTCGGAGACTGCCTGCAAGGACAGGTTTAAGCGCTCCACCATGGCCTCCCGGAGAGACTGGACCTGAGGCCCGGTAATACGAGCGTTGGACAAGTATCTCTCAGCAACAGTGCTGTCGTCTGCATACCCAAAGGTACCGGGTTTTAGCAGATCGTTAATGTGCAGCAAGATTAAAGTTGCTGAGAGTACTGACCCCTGAGGGACACCGGCATTAATATCCAAGTGGTCCGACGAGCAGCCATCGATAACCACTCGAATGGACCGATCTCTCAGGAAGTCTGCAATCCAATCACACAGACCACCGGGCAAACCGAATGAAGGAAGCTTACCAATAAGGCTTTCGTGCCAGACCCTATCAAAAGCCTTCGAGATGTCGAGGGAGACGGCAAGCGCTTCCCCATGCCTCTCGATGGCCTCACTCCAGATGTGAATGGCATACGCTAGAAGATCCCCAGTAGACCGATTTCGGCGGAAGCCGTATTGGCGGTCACTCAGGATATCGTTAGTTTCTAGGTATGCCAGGAGCTTAATATTGAGTACGCGTTCCATACACTTACAGAGTATGGAGGTTACAGATATGGGTCTGTAGTTGGCCGGGTCAGCTCGGCTGCCCTTCTTGGGCACGGGCTGTACGTTAGCCTGCTTCCAAGCATTCGGCACTTTTCCAGCCCTATACGAAAGGCGGAATAGGCGTGTCAAGATCGGAGACAGTTCAGGCGCACAGGTTCTAAGAACAATTGCTGGTATTCCGTCAGGGCCGCTAGCCTTGTTCACGTCGAGATTGCGTAGCACCCTACGGACGTCCTTTTGATGGATACGAATGTCCGACATACTCGTCTCGCATCCATCAGGAGAAGGAGGGGGCCGCGCGTCACCAGGATTCAGACGTGAAGATTCCGCAAAAAGAGAGGCAAATAAATTTGCCTTATCCTCAGCGGAGTGGGCCAGCGACCCATCGGGTTTTAGCAGTGGTGGTAGTGAGGGACGGCAGAAGTTCGACTCGACCGACTTAGCCAGAGACCAAAACGCTTTACTACCTGCTGGGTAAGAAGCAAGTTTGGTCCCTATTCGGCCAATGTGGTCGAACCGAGCCCTTCGCAACACTAACTTGCAGGACTTGGCAGCCCTGTTGAAGGCCCTCTTCTTCAGACCCACGTCACTCGCCTTACGCGATCGAGCGTCGACCCAAGCCAGGTACGCCCCATGTTTAAGCGCGTCGGCGCGCTTACATTCGGCGCCAAACCATGGCCGGTCTTCGCCAGACATTGATACGTCAGAGAACGGAATGTAGTACTCCATTCCCTGACGCAACACATCCGTCACGGCGTCCGCGCACGACGATGGATCAGTCGAAGAAAAGCAAGAAGGCTGCCAAGGATAGCATGCGAAGAAAGATCGCATACCATCCCAATCTGCTGACTTGTACCGCCAAACCCGCCGGGTGCCTCTTGGGCTGGGATCGGGCGGGGAATAGACGGATACAGACTTCACCAGACAGTGGTCGGAACTACCTAAGGGTGAACCTATCGACACAGAGTATCTGTCTGGATCTGTTGTCAGCAGAAGGTCCAAGCAATTTGCTGTGTGCGAATCAACATCCGGTACCCTCGTTGCTCCCTGGACCAGCTGGGTGAGGTTTAGCGCTAGCGAAAGCTTACGCATCTCCCGTCCAGCATGGTCAGTGCACTGGTATGGGAAGAGCCACTCCTGATGGTGGGCATTAAAATCCCCCAGTAACACTAATTGGGCGGAAGGGTACCGCTGCTGAGCCGCATCAGCCGCCTCACTGAGGTACTCTGTGAGCCTGGTTGTCTCCTGATCTCCGCTGTGCGAACGGTAGACACAGGCGTAGATAATTTTATCCAGACCTGTGTCCACCAGAACCCAGAGCGTTGTGAAATTGGAGTCCTCAAGGTTACGGAGACGCCGATAGCAAGTGTCGTCACGGGCGTACATACACACACCCGCACGCGGTTTAAAACTGTGCTCCAGGGTAAACCCTGGGTAAGATAAGTACGACACGTCTGACGGACTCGCTATCTGCGTCTCCGTAAGGAAAAGCAGCGCTGGTTTCTCAGTCTCCAGGTGGTAGTGGACTGCAGAGAGATTTGAGTGCAGACCTCGAATGTTGGTGAGGTGCACTTTGTGGGGGAGGGAGTGCAGCCGCTGTTTAAATCTCGTATTCTTCCTTTTCCTTGGCATTATTTTGAAGAGTGAATGGAGGAGAGGAGTTGGAAGTGAGACGAGGTTCCACGCTGCTAACCTTCAGACACGCACTGAAAAGACAGCATCATTGGGGCACTAGACCGGAGACTGCGGGGACGCCCGAGCCCCCCCGGAATGTCCATCGGGCCCTCCCCATCTGGTCGCCAACCAGCACGATGGCGCATCCCGGGATTTTTCGACAGTTGGCGGGGCAGCCTTTCATGTGTGGCTGGCACACTACTTGGGCCCCCAACTACCTGCGGTCGGCCAGCGGCGCACCGTGCCTCGGATCCCGCTACCCTCCGAGACCAGTCTCCCGATACGCCCATACCAGCGCGCGTCAGGCTGGTCAGCCTGCAGTGGAACAGCTATCTCGACCCAACTCCTCTTGTGGCTACACCGAGCATCGTACCGGAACACGGCTAAGCCGCTTGGCGGTACGTCTTTGCCCGGTGGGTGGTCGCAAGCCTTCGCCCGAAGCCTACCACCAGTTTTTGTCACTGTTTGTTGTTTGCCAACGACCTCAAATTGTCCCTCACATTGGAAAGGGGCGAAGATTGTGACAAGCTACAAAGGGATATTGATAGGGTAGTGAGCTGGAGCAGAGAAAATCTGTTGCAGTTCAATATCTCGAAATGTGTGACAATTACTTTTTCTCGTGCACACAATCCCATCGTGCATGGCTATCATATTGATGGCTTGCCTATTTATTTATTTACTTTAACTTAACACGGCCAAAGGCCAATTACATTAGTTAAATACATTAAAATTAAAATAATAAAAACAAACAACAATGATAATATCCATAATTACACGGCATTCACACGCTCATCTCACAATACTCCAGACATACAGACAAAATCTTCTTCCATTCATCCGCGAACACATCACAATCGGGCCTATGACACGGGTCACGGAAGTCAAGGACTTGGGGGTAAGTTTTAACACCAACTTGACATTTCGTGATCACGTTATGCGTTGCTGCAAGAAAGCATATAGAAATTTAGGCTTTATGCTTCGTACGGTCCGAGGTTTCACGAATATGAAAGCCATTATAGCTTTATATAATGCATTGGTTAGGAGCTAGCTAGAATGTAACGCAGTCATCTGGTCTCCATATGAAGCTAAATAGAGTCTCAAGGCTCAAAACAAATTTATTAGATATTTGTATATGAGGTATTACGGTGTTTACCCATTTTATCCCTTAATGTATCCAACATTATTTATTTTAGGTATGGTAGGATACAGTGAGTTGAGGGTTAGAAGGGAACTGGCACTCACCTCATATATTTTCAAAATATTGAGAGGGAAGGTGCATAATGCAACTGTTTTAGGACAGGTGTGTCTGTGTGTTCCGGACGGGTACGTATGGCGACGCCGGCGGCCGAGCTTGCTAGTTGAGCCGCGCAGTCGAACCAACCTTTTAAGAGAGGCGGCGCTGCCGCGTGCACTCCGCACGCTCAACCTTGTGGTTATTGAGACGGATCTATTCTGCTGTACTCTGGGTGAATTCACAAGGAGTGCATTGCTTAAAATTAGTTATGGATAAAATTTGTTTGTAAACTAATTAACATAAAATTTGTTTAGATATCTAATATGTAATTAGATTGCTTAGGATAAGCGCATTTATGGTATTGCGTGTAATCCTGTAAAGACTAATATGATAAGGTTGAAATAAATAAATAAATAAAATAAAAAATAAATATCCGGAGGTGCTTGTGGAGTGGAGAGGTATACCACGGCTATCAGGACAATCCCGGCAGTACGGTCAAGATCCCTACCAGCATCTTACTGAGTTAACTTCCTTCCTCCGAGCACGTTTGCTCTTGCGAATTTCCACTCAAGCCAGCCAAAGGCAGGGAGAGGTGGGAGCTCTGGTCTCCGTCAGTTTTCACTCCAACTGGTCAATAAAGGCAAGCCAGAGATGAGGAACAAGGTTTCTCCCTGGAGATCAGGTCCGTGGGGTCGCCACTGCCCACCAGCTCGCCACAAAGCTGTTCTGCGGATTGTATCTCTCTTAGTCTGCCCTTTCACCCTAGGCATGTTACAGTAAAACAAAATCTACCGGCACAAACCTAGAGATCATTGAAGCGCGCAAGCCCCACCACGACGTCAACGTAGAGATACTGCGGTGGGGTTATTTTTATTATTTGGTGACTTTTTAGTTTTTTATGAAGGTTGTCTCGAATGCAGCGAAGATGACCTGGAGTTATCCATGGGTTTACAATTGTTTTACGGTTGGGTACTTTGACAAATTTAATGTAAGTTTCAATCACTTTTTTAAGTGAGTTGACCATGGATTCAGCGCCTCGTTGGGATCTTGTGTGTAGTAAATATGACTAAAGTCAACTAACTTTAGGTCTGCATCAAGATGTTCATGATATATGCGTACCACTGTTTTTTTGAAGATTATTTAAAAGTCTTTTTAGCAAGAAATAGCATTACTGAGTCATGGTCAGTTAATGTAGAGTGTGCAACTATTGTTGAGGCAGTGTATTGAGTTTTTAGAATGAAGTGATCGAGACATGAGTCGCCATGAATTGAGTCGTGTGGGCAGAGTATGTGAAGGCAATAGGCCATGTGATGCTAGTAAGTTGAGATAGGTAGTTATACTCACAGCATATGTCATTGATATTTACGTTAATATCACCGGTGATTATGATGTTATTATAGTGTGCGATACTAGTTAGTGTTTAAGGAATTGAGAAAGTTGGTAAAATCTTTGTAGCTTGGAGGGCGTTGGATTGCTAGTACTATGGTGTTGTGGTCTACTTTTAACAGGAAATAATTTGCATCTAATAATGAGGGTTCTTGTAGAGAATCGTTAAGGTGTGTATGTACATAGACTACTACACCCTCATTCTGTGTTATGTTGTTCTTGGATGAGAAAGAGTTGTAGCTCGTCAATTCAGGGATAGTATGGGTGTTGGGCAGCCAACATTCAGTTAGGTTAATTATGTCCCAAGCTATTTTAGTCCTAGCTAGGTATCGTGTGTAGACCTGATATATTTTTTGAGATACTTTTGATTAAGAATTTTAAGTGAGTCAGTGGGTATAATATTGGATGGAATACAATTTTCAAGATCACACGTGGTTAAATCCGACACAGATACGTAATCTACATTAGAGCAGTTATTTTGTAATAATCGAATGGAAAATAATCATTTATTCATGATTACATTTAAAAATATTAGTGTTAAGGATATACTGTTACACATTGCTTTATGCTCCAGGAAGGCGCTGTTACTAATACAGGTAGGTAAGTTATTAATTTTATTTGATCCTGTATTTTGTTGGTAGGTACAAGCGATCATGAAAGTTCGGTGTCTAGTGTGTGTGTGTTGTATAAAACCATACCTAAATCACTGATTGTGATTTGTGTGTGATTCCTAGATACTCAGAGCACTTTTATATTTACGTAGCATGGTTTAGGTGGAGAAGAATTTTGCTATCAGAATGACAAAGGCGTTTAGTATCTAGGGAACATCGTATTAGCGTTAAAAGTAAATAAATGTTTTGAATTTGAATTAAATTGAAACAAGATCTTAGAGATATTTTCAGAAAGAAGACAAAGATATAAGGTATGGTAAACTAGTAATTTTTGCTTGCGTAGTTTTGTCACATATGCTATCTAATAGATACATAAATACATAAAAACGAAATATAATGGCAAAAAAATAAACGACGACAATCTATCGATAACCACAGTGGCTAAGAAGAAGTCAGCGACAGGTAATATACCTTTACGAGCCTTTTGAACACAGGCAACGATTGAGCATTTTTAATTGGATCTGGCAATGCATTCCACAGACGTGTAGCCTGGACAGTAAACGATTTATCCAAAAAAGTCGTACAATACGTTGACATTGGATGTCGTAAGTTATCTGAAGACCTAAGAAATATCGTGTGGGGATCGCGGAGAAACAAAAAAGGGTTTTTTTAAGATAAAGAGGGGTAGAAGGAGTAAAGAGCACATAATATAAGTTATTTCATACGTGTCACTGCACTTTTGATAATTTGCTGCTTAGTACCGGAGTACCCGGTGTTGTTCGGCTAGGTCCAGGTGCTGAATAAGTAGCTCAGCCAGCTCATCGTTGAGGTAGGTGTTCTTATGAACCAAATTTTCAACTTCCATCTCACTGTCTGCAATTTCTTGAAATAGTTTTTTATTTAATGCTTTGGAGTGTTGCAACTCCTTTAGGAGAGCTCTCAATTTTGCTTCCTGCTCCTTGAGTGTAGCGCTGCGAGTCATCATTTTCTTAAATCACCTGGAATCTGTGGAGTTTAAACAAAATAACAGTGCATTATTATTCTGAGAACAGTGCAGATGTTTTATATTATTTAGATTAGTCGGTAGGTTCCCTCTCACAGAGAGAAGGCCTGTGTCCCAGCAGTAGGAACATTAATAGGCTGATGATGTGTAATGTGTGATGTAGTCGGTAGGAGGTAGTTGAGAAAAATAATGAAGAAAAGTTTACAAGTTATTAATGTTAAGCTATTAAAGTGAGACATTCTACATATATCATTATTATTTATTACATGACGTGGTTTAAAGTACATTAAGGGGAAATGCGGTCGCAGACATACGACTGAATATCCTAAGTAAAAGTCATATTTTGAGGTTTGGCTTTCGCCTATTTACTCCTCCAATATTGGACCAGTTTAAAAGATATTAACTGATAAAGTATAATATATAATGTGCCCCTATGTTTTCCTTTCGGTCAATGTGGCGACGCCTGGCCGGGGAAGCTTATCTCCAGCAGTGGACGTCTTTCGGCTGAAATGATGATGGTTGCAAGCGCTGGGAATGAGGTGCTGGGTTTGATGCCCGTGTTGGGCGATGATATTGGGTTTTTCGATCTGGCAGTTGTCGATAGCAGCCCGAATTCTGGAGTTTATCCCGTTTGATGGCAATAGTCTCGACCCCTATTGCATGGCGCTTAAAAAATGAGACAATGTGGTAACACTTAGGTATAGTATGAGGTACCTACTCTTCAAAAACCCCAATATCAGAACATTCCGGATGTGGATATGGAATGTAGATTAGTAGATTAACACCTATGCAACGCACTTACTGACGTTTTATCTAATGATAATCATAAATTGTAGTTCTAAAAACAAAAAAAACACGCTTTAATGGTAAATTGAACTAAAAAGTCGCTAATTCTGAAGATCTTGGTAAGGCTAATCGGACAAACTATTTAAACGCGCACGGTAGAATCAACTTTCATTACTTGTAAATTTGAACCAAGTTGAATAAACAATTTGACTTTGACTTTGACTAAATGATTGCATTGTCATCGGTCCTTGATAAATGTGCAAAGTTTCAAATCAATCCCACGTTTTGAAGGGGGTGAAAATCACGTTCAAAGATTCCGCAACATTGATACATAGATACATACCAAGCTAATAAAAGCGTGTTAAAAATAATGATATGAGTATTATGCAGTTTGCCCTTACTGTTGCATTCAATGTCATTTTAATGTAGGTTAGTATATCTTCATTGCCTGAAATAATTATTATTGTAAGAACAGGTACTGAAATAATAATTTTGGTTAAAACATGGTCGCCGGCAGGACTTTTTTTTAGAGAGGTGCATCTTCAGTACCCCTCCATTCTACAGGTAACACAACGTTTGAATCTCTGCTGCTGGTATTTTATTTTATAACTTTTGCATTTTTAAATGTTTTTGTATACTTTACTTGAAAGCAGGTGGGGTGTTTGAGACAATCGGTAATAATGGTATAGAGTTACTATAGAAAGGGTAGCCAAAGGCCGTTTAAATAAAATTCAAATAACTTTGATACCTTACATTTTATCATATTCTCAACGCTTTGCGCTTTTACCGAACTGCCAAGAAAAGCTAAACAAAAACATCTTCAAATAATTATTTTCCTAGCATTCTGATTTCAATTAGGCAGCTTGGAAAACTAAATAGTTATCCGTTGCCAGTTTTATAATAGGCAAAGAAGTTGCCTCTAAATAGCTGAGGAGCCCTCATAGTACCTATTTAAGGCGGAGGAATGAAGAACACGTAGTCAACAGTCGTACTTGCATAGATTAGTTCTTTTTATCACTGTTAAAGATACACTATAATGCCTTATAACTTTCAGAGTTCGATTGCGGCAGTTTCTTATCGCATCACAGAAAAAACTGGGGATTACTTTTTTGAACACGTCCATTATATAACTGGCTGTCATGTACTGCCCGAGCTGGCTGTTTGGCGTATCTCGTGGTCGAATCCTGTGAGCGAAGGATATAGGCATTTATTAATTGAATGACTTGTGGATCTTTTGTGTGCATATGTTATTTACGTGTATTTATTTTATATTAATTGTAAGAATATTAATTTTAGTCTAGCCAAATTGGACCTACGCCATCATTTATTTATTGGTTATTGTGAGATTATTTATTATTTTATACATTGTACATTTAACTTTATAAATACATAACCAAGTAATCAAAACGAGTCTATACAATATTCAACACGCCTAAGAACTGAAACTTTTTCTACTGCAAAAAACATCAAATATTTTTTTTTATTGTAATGACTAAATTAAAGTTGCGGGTATACTTACGTGAATTACTCTACGCATAACACTGTTACAACACCAACATATCACGACTGCCTGGCGACCATTTGTCACTGCAGGGATCCAGCAGAATATCAGCGTCAGGTATATTTGCCGGACACGTGCTGAGCTGGACTCCCATTTGGTGCAACCTTGAGACGCACACCGCACTGTGTTATGATTGTTTTGATTGTCAAAATTAATGTTACTGGTGTCATTATTACTTTTGTTTCGGTTTCCTTTTTCTTTTTATGTTGGCACTTTGTTTTTAAACATACCTACAAGTCAATTGTAATAATTTTATTAAGATTTTGTGTGTTATGTTGTGTCTTTTGTGTGCACTAAATAAATGATTTATCTATCTATCTATCTACTATAAAAGTTACTTTTCGATTTATGCCTAACATCTTGATACAAGTAATGACGTAAGGGCGAGCCGAATGGTGAGCTTGAAATAGCACCCCTTTCTTTTTTGTTGGGTGGGAAATCTACCAATGACTTCGCCCGCTCTGGGTTAAGCGTGACGGCGTGTCAGACTTTTACTGACTAAAAGTCACCCGTGTTCCTTCAGTTGCTTGTGCCAGGGCTGCGGTAACTCTCTTTCAAATTTATCCGCGACCCAGACAGGCATCGGCCATGCCCCCCGGTGGGTTCCCGCTTTGTCGAGGCGGGGGGGCTCAGTAACCGTGGCTTGGTCACCCACGGTGAAGCGAAGAGGAACCCGAGGAGGGGCCGCTCGTCAGGGCTTTTGGCGATTAAGCCGACGACGTAGCGGCCAACTAGTAGGTTGCGGTGCCGCTTGGTAACAGGCGACATCGCAACTGAGGCGGGCCGCGATGTCTTTTGGAGATTCCCAGGTCCCATACGATATCGCGGCTGTGGGTTGGGGGCCGCGGCGGGAGAGGAGTGCCGGTATTGCGGTGCGCCGCTCTCCCTACCTTCCGCGGCCTAGACGGGGTCGCCACCGTCTGATGGTGGACGCGGTGGGGCCGCAGGGGAAGAGGAGTGTCGGTATAGCGTTAGCCGCTCTCCCTATCCCCTGCGGCCGCAAAATGGTAGGTGGCGGGGCCATTGACCTTGACCCGTCACAGTGGGACCAAGGGTGCCATACACGGGGTCGTCTGGCACCCATGTGCTGAATTGGTCCCCGGGGTGGTCACGGCGTACAGTGTGTTCTGGTGCGCCGGTGATGGGGGAACTTCCCTGAGGAGGGTCCGGTGACGGACAGCCGCGGCGGGTTCGCGGTGAGTGCTAACGCGTGCCCGTGTTCCCGCATAAGCGGCACTGGAGGACACCGTGGAGTTTTAGTGGGTTAGAGTCCCACATAACTGCACTATCTCCCCGTGGTAGTGCAGTATGCATGAGCATTTCGCCAAGCAAAAAAAATAATAAAAAATACAGGCATCGGCCATAGCGGGCCCAGTCACTTTTTCTGGCATCTCTTTGAGGCGCGCGTGGAACACTACGCACCGTAAACTCGGGCCTGGTCCTTATCGGGCGGCGAGCTACCCATTACTTGCCGTGCCCGCGCCTACGGTGGCCGGGAATCGGCTTGCGACTCCCGACGCCCTGAAATAGCACCCCTGCTAGACCAAAGTGGCAGTTGATCGAGTGCTACTGTTGAACATGACATCCTGGGTCAATTACCGAGTCGGGAACTCGGGAAAAGTGTATCGTGTTTCCATATGGATTTTTCAGTAGCAACTCGGTGTCTGGTTAAGTACTCGCCCCCATTGCCGAATTGGTATCTCCCTTCGTCATGGAAAAAGACTTTCGGAACAGAACGTGGTGTGCCATCGCTTCCGCGAACAGTTGCACAGGCGAGCACAAAGACGATCTAGTACAACCCCTATCTACCTAGTACCACTAACATAGTCGTATACCTATAATATAAGCCTTATTAAACACGATTTTGTATATATATATTATTTTTGTTTTTTTTTTGTTGGTTGTAATGGGCCATTGTAGCCGAAGTTATATGATGTATATTATAAACTTTAAAACTTTCGCGTTTCATAATTGAAAAACAATATTATCACGGGAATTTAACGCGATGATTTCGATTATTTATTTACCTATTTAACCCGACGTTTCGGCCGTGTTGCAACGACCGTAGTCAGCCAGTACACCGAAACACCAATCCCCGGGGGGATTGGTGTTTCGGTGTACTGGCTCCATTGGGGCAGAAAGTTCTTCCTCTACCCTCACATTGCTGCTGCTATAAGCAATTTAGTTATATATTATTGTTATTATAACGTTATTAGCTTTCCTAAAATCTAAAAAGAAAAAAAAAAATTGGCGAAACGTACTACAGGCACACTTTTGCCTAATTTTTTTTTTTTTTTCCCTTATATAGGCTCGCGCTTGACCACCATCTCACCTGATGGTAAGCGATGATGTGGTCGATGATGGAGCACGCTTGCCTAGAAGTAACCTATTCACTCTTGACTTAAAGACCCCTAGGTTGTAGCTGGGACGTCAATTAAACACAGAGATGTATAGCTGACTGTTTTATTCATAAGAGCGCATACCCACATTAGACAATTATAAAAGTAGACACAAATACCTTACACTTTTCCCCCTTAAGATTAGATGTTAACTTATCACTACAACTTATAACTGTAACAGAAAGTACCATAACAAGGTTTATTAAAAATAACAACTCCATATGATAACTATAACTATTTAGACATATTGTCTTTATTGACGGCGCGCGCATGCGCTCGTATTGCTCGGGCCGAAGCCCCTGGCGGCGGCGGCGGGGATCGCAGCGCCGTTGGTGCGGCCGGGCCTGCGCTTCCCGCCTCCGTCTCCAGCTCACTGATGGGTGCCTCTGATGCATCCTCAAAAGCATAATCATCGTGATCATTACTCTTCCCCTTTTTAGTACCGATGCTCGCTCGCGATAGTGATAACCGCGACTTGTTCCCAACTGGTATTATTTGGTCACGATGTCTGCGCCACTGGATACCGTTTTCCATGTCAATGCGGTACGACACCGGTCCCGTACTTTTGGACACTGTTCCCGTGGACCATTTATTTGGATTCGAGGTGTAATCGCGTGCGAGTACCGGTTCTCCTACACGAATAGGGGGCTGGGGCGTGCCTCCTGCATGAGCTACCTGACGCAGCTGCGCCGAGCGCGCCACTTGCGCGACGTCTGGCCGTAACGCATCCAGTCGTGTCCGCATTCGACGCCCGGTTAGCAATACTGCCGGAGGCACGCCCGTGGTTGCATGCTCACAGTTGCGATAATTGAATAAAAATGTGTTTAATGCTTGTAACACATTTTCGCCACTAAGCACTGCTCTTTTTATTGCTTTTTTTTACTGTCTTTACCGCATTTTCAGCAGCGCCATTACCCTGTGGCCTATAGGGCGCCGTTGTCATATGTGCAATACAATTCTGGTTACAATAATTTTTAAATTCTGCCGATTGGAATGGTGGTCCATTATCCGTAACTAATTGCGAAGGTAAACCAAACCTACTAAAAACTGTAATTAAAGCTAATATTGTTGACTGTGCATCCGTACGACCCATCGGAAGTGCCTCAATCCATTTCGAATGCGCGTCGACTATAATAAGGTACTTTTTGCCCGAATACTCAGCAAAATCTGCATGTAAGCGTTGCCATGGAAACAAAGGAAATTCCCACGGATGCAGGTCTGCACGCGGCGCTGCATCCCGCACCATACGACACGGCTCACACGAACGGCACATTACTTCAAGGTCATTATCTAAGGAAGGCCAGTAAACATAATTGCGTGATAAGCTTTTCATTTTTCTAACTCCTAAATGACCTTGATGAAGTTCTTCTTGAATTTTAGTTTGAAGTGATTTTGGTATTATAATTCGATATTTATAAATTAAACAACCAAAATCCATTGTAATATCGCTTTTTCGTGCAAAATACGGTTTTTCTTCTTCGCAACCAGGTACGGATGGCCATCCAAATTTTACAAATCCCAAAATTCGCGATAATAAGACATCTTTATTCGTTTCTTTACTTACGTCATGGAAATTTATTGGCATACATTGATGAACTAAGTTAACGTAACTCATTGATTCGGTTGGACGGCGCTCTTGTGCTAGCGGTAAACGTGACAACGCGTCCGCTGGTCCATTTTGCTTTGAGGTTATATATTTTATAGTAAAATCATATGCGGCTAATCGTGCAGCCCAGCGTTGCAACCGACTGGCGGCAGTTTGGGGTATACCCACTATCGCTCCGAAAATGTAGCTTAAAGGCTGATGATCTATCTGTACGTAGTTCAAATTTTCTACCAAAAAGAATATTGCCAGAGCCTCCTTATCAATCTGACTGTAATTGCGCTCCGCATCATTGAGTGTGCGCGACACACAACTGACCGGTCGCTCACTGCCGTCTGAGAAACGATGCGCCAATACTGCGCCCAACCCGTACGCGCTGCTATCCACCGAAAGCACTAAGGGCCGCCCCTCCTCATAATGTGCGAGTACTCTCTCACTTGATAGGACTCGCTTCGCTTCCTTAAAAGCCTCATCGCACGCATTACTCCAATTCCAACTGACACCCTTTTTTAAAAGTTCATGCAACGGGTGTAATAGAATACTTAATTTAGGAATAAATTTGCCATAATAATTTAGCAAACCAAGGAAGCTTCTTAACTGTGTGATATCGATAGGTGTTGGTGCCTTCACAATAGCCTCCACCTTCTGGGGATCTGGGCGCAGACCACTTTGGTCAATAATAAACCCAAGATATTTAACGCTAGCTTGTAGAAAACAACATTTGCTTAGTTTAACGGTCAAACCCATATCTCTTAATCTAACCAGTACTTGTCTTAAGTTAACCAAATGTTCTGTTCTCGAAGGCCCCGTCACACAAATATCGTCAAGAAACACCACCGTGCCGCGCACGCCGCGCAATGTCTCCTCCATTAATTTTTGAAATTTTTCCGGAATGCAAGATAATCCGAATGGCGTACGGCGATAAACAAATGTACCAATGTGTGTAGTAATAGCTGTACACACTTGTGAATCATCCGTCAACATCGTCTGTTGATATGCATGAGTTAAATCAATTTTAGTAAATTCCCTACCCCCACTTAGAGTAGCAAACAACTCTTCGATGCGTGGGAGTGGGTAAAATTCACGCTTAAGTTTCGGATTGATGGTAACTTTATAGTCGCCACATATTCGTATATCGCCGTTCGTCTTGATAACCGGCACGATGGGTGTGCCATAGTCCGAATGCTCGACCCGGTAGATGGTGCCCTCGGCCTCCAGCCGCTCGAGCTCGCGCTCCACGCGTGCGCGGAGTGCCAGCGGCACGGGGCGCGCCCGTACGTACACGGGATCCTTGTTGGTCAGTTGTAAATGGAGCAATTTTTTACATTTGCCTAATTTATCAGTAAAAACCTCGGGAAATTCAGTAGCTAACTTACTAATACATGGATCTGCAATAATATCATTGAAATTAATTTGTTTGATATTGAGGGACTTTAACCAATCCCTGCCCAATAATGGGCGTCCACCATTTTTAATAACATAACAAGACAAATTGTTTGCCGTAACATTACCAAGTTTAACATTGACTAATATATAACCTAATGAAACAATCCGCGTGCCTGTATAACACCGTAACATTAGATTATCCGATTGAATTGTTTTATTTGGAAACATCTGCTTATAAAAGTCTTCACTAATCGCCGAAATGCGACTTCCAGTGTCGACTTCACATTTAATTTCACCACTGCACTGTGGCGCGCGAAACCGCGAAAAGCTCTTATCTGTGGGGGGTCATTCGGGCCCCTATTTGATACGCCGCTTGAGCGGCTATTATCGCTTTATCACGAAAGTTTTGTATGGGAGCCATACATCAAACTTATGTTGTTGTAATGTCAATGAACTAAGCTATCAGATTTCAAATGGATTTTCCATGTTTGGATTTGTTTTGTATTTGCAAAAATTGTGTAAAGTCAGCGAAAGGGAATATTTTGCACTGTTTTTGTACAGATGTAGTTAGAAATAAAAAAATAAAAAATTATTTCAATAAGTTTTTTTTTTATTTACATAAGAATACCCTATTTCACATAAATCAATCAATAAATAAACCTCCCCACACATATTTTTCGAAAAAAAAATTTTTCAAAATACATGACCCGACCGCCTAAAAAAAAATGGTGGATTTTTTGTTTGTTATTGTTTTTGTTTTCGACTTCATTCAAAGAACCGGCGTTAGCACTTCAATTAGTGGCTTTAGTGGCGTTGTTAATTAACCTACTAATGTAAATAACGACAGTTTGATAAGAATAAGGCAAAATTAGATGTCGAAAAAGGACTTACGGCAAAACGGTCGTCATGGCTGGAACAATAGAGGACTTTGTTCGTTGAAATACGTATTTCTGCTGGAATTCACGACACATACACAATCACGCTAGTAAAATCACTTCGTTACTTATTATTCCATGATATTTTAACACCCACAGCACTAAATTCACCATAAACTCGAAAATATAACCATCGCCGACCGGCACACAGGCGGTCGGAACGCGCTTTGACAGGTCCGAAGCAAAAAAAAATCATCAACAAGCGAGATCCGGGGTTGCCGGTGATTTGAATGCATTTATATCATCCTTGTCTATGGCCACGCCGTGGAAAGACACTCCCATGTGACGAGAATACCACCCCACAGAAAATAACCGACAACACTGAAGCGCGGGAAGAAACTCTTATTAAGAGCCCGCCACAGTTTAGGGTCACTGACCCCGACTCTTATTAAGAACGCTGGACAGTGCAGTGGGCTGTCAATGTTCACGTTAATAAAGTAAGGTTTGTTACCTTTAGACGCCAGTTCGATGTTAAACAAATCCTCTTCCCCCGAGTTATCTGCACTTACGTAGTTTTGCCTACCTGACCGACCACTACCACGCACCTCTTTGCACATCACTTTCAAATGTCCACGTTGGTTACACTCATCACAGTTATACTGTATGTACCGACATCTTTCCGGCCGATGCGGCCTCCCACACCGCCAGCACTGTTGAGTCGACGCGGCCTGCGCCGGCGCCGCAGGGGCGACTCCTCTTGACGCCGCGCCGTCAGCCCTAGCGCCTGGGTTGCGCCCCGGCCGGCGCGCGCCTCCGCCACGGACTCGACCCACGTCGGTCCTGTGCAGGCCTTCGCCCGCGTCGCCGCCTGCACCTGAGGTCGTTGCTGCGGCGACGGTTGCCGCGCTCACCTCCGCGTGCCTCTCTGCGGCCTCTAACGCCAGAGCCAGCTCCACCGCCTCCTTGCATTTAATATTTTTCTCAGCAAAAATACGCGATCGCATCGCGCTGTTGGATAGTCCCGAAACAAATTGGTCGCGAAGGTTTTCTTCCAGCATTGCACCAAAGTTACACGTGGTCGCGAGATGTTTTAAATCTTGGAGATAGTCCGTCATGGATTCCCCAACACGCTGTCTACGTAAGCGAAACATGTGACGCTCGGCAATCTCCGATCTCTGTGGTTCTAAGTGGTCCGTCACCAAACGTACCAGTTCGTCAAATTTCTTCGTCTCTGGATCCGCCGGTGCACATAGATCGCACATTAACGAGTATGTAGTTTCACCCACAACCGTAATTAACAACGGCACACACAGCTCATCTTTTATCTCATTTAGTAATATGTACTGTTTTACACGGCGAATATACGACGGCCACTGCTTCGAGTTAATATCAAATGGTTCTAGTCGACCGATCGGCATTGTTAATAACAATTTTACACGCAATTGGAATTCGAATTACTCGTCGCCAAATGGGACGTCAATTAAACACAGAGATGTATAGCTGACTGTTTTATTCATAAGAGCGCATACCCACATTAGACAATTATAAAAGTAGACACAAATACCTTACAGTAGCTATCGGGAAACACAGACTCCGGCAGGGAATTCCACTCCTTAGCTGTACGCATAATAAAAGTATTCTCAAAACGTTTAGTGCGTATGGGTGGGATGTCCACCATGTACCGATGGCGCATCGCCGTACGTCTGGTAGTCCGATGATGAAACGGGCTGGGCGGAATTAGATTATGCAATTCCATCGCACATTCCCCGAAATGTAATCGATAAAAAACCGACAAGCTGGCAACTCGGCGACGATGTTCAAGGCTTTGGAGCTTTGACTTAACCAATGCCTCATCGCCGATGAGCCTCTTGGCCCGCTTTTCGATCGACTCTAGTGCATCAAGTTGGTATTTGGCAGAGCCGTCCCAGAGATAAGAACAGTACTCCATGCATGATCGAACTTGCGCTTGATACAAGCTGAGCAGCTGTTCTGGCGTGAAGTACCTTCTCACCTTTGCAAGGATCCCCAGCTTCTTGGCAGCCAGCTGAGCCTTTGCCTCAATGTATGGGCCAAAATTGAGAGTCGATGTCAACGTAACGCCAAGCAGCTCAAGATGGTCAGTTATTGGCACGGTCACATTTCGAAAAATTGGAGCCGGGTGAAATTGACTCTTTTTAGCGGAAAAAAGACACGCCTGGGTTTTAGCAGCGTTAAACCTAACCAGATTGGCATCGCCCCATTCGGAGACTGCCTGCAAGGACAGGTTCAAGCGCTCCACCATGGCCTCCCGGAGAGACTGGACCTGAGGCTCGGTAGTACGAGCGTTGGACAAGTATCTCTCAGCAACAGTGCTGTCGTCTGCATACCCAAAGGTACCGGGTTTTAGCAGATCGTTAATGTGCAGCAAGAATAAAGTTGCTGAGAGTACTGACCCCTGTGGAACACCGGCATTAATATCCAAATGGTCCGACGAGCAGCCATCGATAACCACTCGAATGGACCGATCTCTCAGAAAGTCTGCAATCCAATCACACAGACCACCGGGCAAACCGAATGAAGGAAGCTTACCAATTAGGCTTTCGTGCCAGACCCTATCAAAAGCCTTCGAGATGTCGAGGGAGACGGCAAGCGCTTCCCCATGCCCCTCGATGGCCTCACTCCAGATGTGAATGGCATACGCTAGAATATCCCCAGTAGACCGATTTCGGCGGAAGCCGTATTGGCGGTCACTTAGGATATCATCATAATAAATCATAATCTTTATTTCTCCTCACAAAAACATGACCTTAAGGAACAACTTATAAATTCAATTTAGAAATAAACATTTTGCAGTCAAGTGAGTGTGCGGAGCTGGTGTCTGTTATAGGTGTTAACCTGTATTACAGATCACCAGGTCCTCACCCCATGAACAACAGGTATAACATACATTTTATTTAATTAAATAGACAAGCGTTTGATGGAACTTATAAAATCAAGGAGACAGATTCAGCAAATAAATATCCTAATGCCACAAAGCACAATATGAGTGTGAGTTTGCGTGGAATGGGTGTGTGTTGTGTGTGTATGTATGTGGATGTATGTATGACTGTTGGGTATGTGTGTTTATGTGTGTGTGTGTGGTGATGAAGAAATGAGTGTGCGATTATATCTAGCTATGAAACGATAATGACTACTGTAAAAGTTTCTCTGTGGACATGTAGTCCTGCGTCTGCAACCAGTCCCTTACTACAGCGCTACATTTGTTTTTAGAAAAAGAGTAAATTGACAAGAGCCTATTTATTTTGTTATATAGATTACAGCCCTGATAGCAGAAGAAGCGATTTGCAAAACAGGTTTTAAAGGATGATTTTGTGCAGACAATGTCCTTTCTCCGCCGGTTCTCCGTCAACTTAGCGTCATATGTCAGCAGAGAATGTTGTTTTGTGACTGTGTGCAGAACATAAAGCTGCCGAACTGTGAGAACCTTAATCGAAACTCTTATCGTTAGTTTCTAGGTATGCCAGGAGCTTAATATTGAGTACGCGTTCAGCGGTTGCGGTTGGTTACAGAATATGGGTCTGTAGTTGGCCGGGTCAGCTCGGCTGCCCTTCTTGGGCACGGGCTGTACGTTAGCCTGCTTCCAAGCATTCGGCACTTTTGCAGCCGTATACGAAAGGCGGAATAGGCGTGTCAAGATCGGAGACAGTTCAGGCGCACAGGTTCTAAGAACAATTGCTGGTATTCCGTCAGAGCCGCTAGCCTTGTTCACGTCGAGGTTGCGCAGCACCCTACGGACGTCCTTTTGATGGATACGAATGCCCGACATACTCGTCTCGCATCCATCAGGAGAAGGAGGGGGCCGCGCATCACCAGGATTCAGGATTCAGGATTCAGACGTGAAGATTCCGCAAAAAGAGAGGCAAATAAATTCGCCTTATCCTCAGCGGAGTGGGCCGGCGACCAGTCGGGTTTTAGCAGTGGTGGCAGAAGTTCGACTCAACCGACTTAGCCAGAGACCAAAACGCTTTACTACCTGCTGGGTAAGAAGCAAGTTTCGTCCCTATTCGGCCAATGTGGTCGAACCGAGCCCTTCGCAACTTGCAGGACTTGGCAGCCCTGTTGAAGGCCCTCTTCTTCAGACCCACGTCACTCGCCTTACGCGATCGAGCGTCGCCCCAAGCCAGGTACGCCCCATGTTTAAGCGCATCGGCGCGCTTACATTCGGCGCCAAACCATGGCCGGTCTTCGCTAGACATTGATACGTCAGAGAACGGAATGTAGTACTCCATTCCCTGACGCAACACATCCGTTACGGCGTCCGCGCACGACGATGGATCAGTCGAAGAAAAGCAAATAGGCTGCCAAGGATAGCATGCGAAGAAAGATCGCATACCATCCCAATCTGCTGACTTGTACCGCCAAACCCGCCGGGTGCCTCTTGGGCTGTGATCGGGCGGGGAATAGACGGATACAGACTTCACCAGACAGTGGTCGGAACTACCCAAGGGTGAACCTATCGACACAGAGTATCTGTCTGGATCTGTTGTCAGCAGAAGGTCCAAGCAATTTGCTGTGTGCGAATCAACATCCGGTACCCTCGTTGCCCCCTGGACCAGCTGGGTGAGGTTTAGCGCTAGCGAAAGCTTACGCATCTCCCGTCCAGCATGGTCAGTGCACTGGTATGGGAAGAGCCACTCCTGATCGTGGGCATTAAAGTCCCCCAGTAACACTAATTGGGCGGAAGGGTACCACTGCTGTGCCGCATCAGCCGCCTCACTGAGGTACTCTGTAAGCCTGGTTGTCTCCTGATCTCCGCTGTGCGAACGGTAGACACAGGCGTAGATAATTTTATCCAGACCTGTGTCCACCAGAACCCAGACCGTTATGAATTTGGAGTCCTCAAGGTTACGGAGACGCCGATAGCAAGTGTCGTCACGGGCGTACATACACACACCCGCGCGCGGTTTAAAATTGTGCTCCAGGGTAAACCCTGGGTAAGATAAGTACGACACGTCTGACGGACTCGCTATTTGCGTCTCTGTAAGGAAAAGCAGCGCTGGTTTTTCAGTCTCCTGGTGGTAGTGGACTGCAGAGAGATTTGAGTGCAGACCTCGAATGTTGGTGAGGTGCACTTTGTGGGGGAGGGAGTGCAGCCGCTGTTTAAATTTCATATTATTCCTTTTCCTTGGCATTATATTTTAAAGAATGGATGGAGGAGAGGAGTTGGAAGTGAGACGGGGTTCCTCGCTGCTAACCTTCAGACACGCACTGAAAGGACAGCATCATTGGGACACTAGTCCGGAGACTGCGGGGACGCCCGAGCCCCCCCGGAATGTCCATCGGGCCCTCCCCATCTGGTCGCCAACCAGCACGATGGCGCATCCCGGGATTTTTCGACAGTTGGCGGGGCAGACTTTCATGTGTGGCTGGCACACTACTTGGGCCCCCAACTACCTGCGGTCAGCCAACGGCGCACCGTGCCTCGGATCCCGCTACCCTCCGAGACCAGTCTCCCGATACGCCCATACCAGCGCGCGTCAGGCTGGTCAGCCTGCAGTGGAACAGCTATCTCGACCCAACTCCTCTTGTGGCTACACCGAGCATCGTACCGGAACACGGCTAAGCTAAACTTAATTGCTGCAAACTTAACAATAATTAGTACATTGTGATACAAGGGTGGAAAGTAGGTTATTGCAAACGAGCTCTCATTAACAAGCCCGAGCCGAAGGCGAGGGTTTTTGTTTATTGCAAACGAGTTTGCAATAACCTACATATTTTATATTTACATATTTTTTTACAAAGAATACAAGGTAGCAAATTGTTGCCTATAAAATTCATTCATAGGCGTGCGCTGAGAAAACTATTGATGATAGATAGAAAATTATTAGGTAGGTAGAGTAGGTAACTCTACCTACTCTACCTACTCCACCTACTCTACCTACTCTACCTACCCTACCTATCTAATAATTTTCTATCTATCATCAATAGTTTTCTCAGCGCACGCCTATGAATGAATTTTATAGGCAACAATTTGCTACCTTGTATTCTTTGTAAAAAAATATGTCCAGTTGCAAAAACGCGGCATTTTCTGAAAATTTTATTTTAAGTGAATAAACAAATCTAATTCTTTGATTACCTACCTACTCCTCTACCTACCCAGGTAGAGTAGGTAGAGTAGGTAGAGTAGGTAGAGTAGGTAGAGTAAGTAGAGTAGGTAGAGTAGGTAGAGTAGGTAGAGTAGGTAGAGTAGGTAGAGTAGGTAGAGTAGGTAGAGTAGGTAGAGTAGGTAGAGTAGGTAGAGTAGGTAGAGTAGGTAGAGTAGGTAGAGTAGGTAGAGTAGGTAGAGTAGGTAGAGTAGGTAGAGTAGGTAGAGTAGGTAGAGTAGGTAGAGTAGGTAGAGTAGGTAGAGTAGGTAGAGTAGGTAGAGTAGGTAGAGTAGGTAGAGTAGGTAGAGTAGGTAGAGTAGGTAGAGTAGGTAGAGTAGGTAGAGTAGGTAGAGTAGGTAGAGTAGGTAGAGTAGGTAGAGTAGGTAGAGTAGGTAGAGTAGGTAGAGTAGGTAGAGTAGGTAGAGTAGGTAGAGTAGGTAGAGTAGGTAGAGAAGGTAGAGTAAGTAGAGTAGGTAGCGTAGGTAGAGCCGGTAGAGCAGGTAGAGCAGGTAGAGTAGGTAGAGCAGGTAGAGCAGGTAGAGTAGGTAGAGCAGGTAGAGTAGGTAGAGCAGGTAGAGCAGGTAGAGTAAGTAGAGGCAGGGTAGGCAGTGTAGGCAGGGCAGGGAGATTAGGCAGGGTAGACTGGATAGGCAGGGTAGCCAGTTGACGGAAGCGAAGCCCTGCGGGTCAGTTGAATAATAATTTTTTTAACACCCTTGCTCGTAAAGCTGATGTAATTCCACCGGTTTTGAATATGTAAAGCGGGTCATAAAAAACGCGTGTGTTACCAAAGCAAATAGTTAAGTTATAGTCCATACAAATTCCATAACAGTATTATTTGCCATTTCAAATATGGAACTGATCGCCGCCGCACGACTCCAGCTAGTCAGCAGTGCGCTGTTGCTATTCAAATTTCGAACAAATCGCCGCGCGGCGCCAGTCAGTAGGCAGCGGTGGCGCGCTGTTAAAATGGCGGGAAAGCAACAGTGTGCATTCACAGATTGAGTTTATTTAAAATAAAAATAAAACAGTTTATTCGGTAATTTAAAAACTTGGCTACATGCCCTAGCGTCTTTGCCAACATTTTCACGCAGCCACGGCATAAAATAATCCTCGCGCCATTTTTCTAAAATTTTCTTTTCTTTGTACTTGTTTTGTGAATATCTAAAAATGACAACTTTCAATAATGAAGATGAGCAATATATTACTTCAACTCCACCGCGCACTAACAGAAGCGCGAACCGCATGCGACAGCTTGCTGCCGTCAATATCTAAGGACAGATACATAACCACGTATGAAAAATTCTTGAAGTGGAAAAACATGAAAAATGCCAAGTCATTTTCCGAAAATGTAGTTTTGGCGTATTTTAATGAACTAGCTAGTAAATATAAACCTAGCTCGTTGTGGACAACATATTCTATGCTGAAAAGTACCCTCAAGATGAAAAATGGTGTCGATATTAATTTATATACAAATCTCATTGCATTTTTAAAGAGACGCTCTGATGGTTTTATAAAGAAAAAATCTAAGGTACTGTCATCAAATGACGTCGAAAAGTTTCTAAAAGATGCTCCAGATAGCCAGTACCTGGCAACAAAGGTCAGTTTGCCTCCTTATTTTATGTATTGATCTACCTACTGTACATACATACTCTTTTACATATTTTTTAACGACCGTCTGTAAGCTAAGTACCTATACCTTATCTAACACATTTTTATTTCTTTTCAGGTTGCGTTAATATTTGGTATTCATGGTGCATGTAGACGGCAAGAGCTTCACAATATTACCACAAAAGACATTGCAAATCAAGGCAAAATGCTTTTAGTTAAAATCCCAAACACTAAAAACAAAATACCCCGATCTTTTATTATCGACGGCCCATTTTATGACGTGGTCAAAAAATATGAAGCTCTGCGTACGACTAAGACAAAAAATAATCATTTCTTTCTGAATTACCAAAAAGGTAAATGTACTGCGCAACCTATTGGCATAAATAAATTCGGTGTCATGCCAAAGGAAGTCGCCAAGTTTTTAGGATTGCCGGATGCTGATTGTTATACAGGGCACAGTTTCAGAAGAACGTCAGCTACATTACTTGCTGATTCGGGCGCTGATATATTGACTTTAAAGCGGCATGGCGCGTGGCGTTCTAACTCAGTAGCAGAATCTTATGTAGAAGATTCCATCCAAAACAAAGCAAATATAAGTGCCAAAATAACTCAGGCAATAAATTTGGAGCCACAAACGAAGAAGTTTTGCCCTGAGCCGCGCCCCTCTACTTCTACTGATGATACTTTTTTATTTACAACTAATGACGAATTACAATGCTCTTCTGCCGCCTTTCAAGAAGTTTCGTCGTCTCCAACATTTACCCTAACACAAAACAATGACATAAATAGTAATAATAATAATAACATAATTAAAAAACCAACTACAACTACGTATCATTTTAATAATTGTAACTTCACTAACTGTTTCAATAATTAAAAATGAACAAAATATTTTTTTTTTCTGTTTCCTCGCAAATGTGTTAAAAAACGTTATACTATATACGTGCGTATTGGTTATAACATGCTCGGCTCAATTACGCCCTCGCCTTCGGCTCGGGCTGAAATGCCGCCTCGCATGTTATAACCATCTTAACGCACTAATATCGTAATGTACTATAAAACTCAACTGCAAAACTAATGATCGAGCTCGTTAACAAAAGTCACGACCGCGTAATAGAAAGATGCCTGTGCGTAAGATTTAATTTTCGAATCATAATTATAGCCTCTGAAAGTACGCCATGTATAACACCTGTATTGAAAAATATATATTTTTGCTACTGACTGCCATGTATCACAATATCATAATGCAAACGGTACGGTACATTTTTACGAACAACTAATTTACACATGAAATCGGTAATAAATTGGACTAACCTTATAACTCCTTAATTGGCGTTATATACTACCTGAATGAGTGTTGGGTGACGATATAACAAAACAATTGGGCTTAACACCGTTTAATTTTCACATACCACACTGCCGGTTATTAACCTCAATGTCAATGACGACGTTTAATTTTTCGCTAATTCCACTGTTTAATTTAGTTTTCTTGATCTTCCAAATATGTGTAGCTGATCCTCGTTATTTAATTTAATCCGGTTCGTAATTGGACCAATATGTGCGGCAATTAGCGGGATTTATAATAAAAAATGCAGGAGGCACAAGTTACGTGTATGAGCTTTAATTAACAAGTACTAAAAAATGAACAGGTAGTAATTAGCAAAGGTGATAGTTTGACGACATGTAATTCATTGCTAAACCAGTTTTAGTAGGCGCTCCAACATGTAGTGTTAAAATATTAAATAAAAGTGGGGACAATGGATCTCCTTGTGCTAACCCACGGCCAGTATATCTAATCATCTCACAATCATAAGTTACCACTTGCAGATGTCTATTTCATAAAAAAGACCACAAATAATTACATATTTGTGATCCAACCTCAAACTGATCTAAGACACGTAACAGGCAACTTTGTTATAAGCGCTTTCTATGTCTATAAAACATGCCGCTGTAATAAGTTCTTAGAAAATTCATGTTGAATTTCAGAAACAAGCCGAGTTAGGTTATCCAAACAAGAACGCGCCTTACGGAAATCCACCATGTCCTCAGGAAAAAAGGAATTGTTTTTCAAAGAACCACTCTAAACGTTTGGTCAGAATGGCTTGAACAATTTTACAAACACATGATACTAGGGAAATAGGACGTAAAGATGAAGATGGACTACTATTATGCTTGGGAATTGGAATTATTTTAATTTGGCGCCATTGTGCGGGCACAAAACCGAAAGAAAAACATTGATTTTATATTGAAAGTAACATAAGTTTACCGGAAAGTGGAAGGTGCTTTATTTTTAACCGACTTCCCAAAAAGGAGGAGGTTTTCAATTCGACTGTATTTTTTTTTTAACCGACTTCCCAAAAATTAACCGACTTCCCAAAAAGGAGGAGTTTTTTTTTTTATGTGTGTTACCTCAGAACTTTTTACTGGGTGAAATGATTTTGATGATTCTTTTTTTATTTGAAAGCTGGTGCTTGTCGTCTGGTCCCATTTAATTTTCTTCAAGATCTGGTGAAGAACTTCGGAGATATTCATCAGAACTCTTCAAAAAATTACGGCAAATCACTCTGGATAGCTGCAATAGCAATTCTGTTTATTGTTTACACCACTTCATAACATAACATCACACTGGTACGCTCTAAAGAGGTACTCAGGTGTGAACAGTTCACCCTGGTATACTCTTATAGGGAACTATCCGCAAAGCTGCGCTCAGATGGCGCCACAGGTTTCTGCGTAAACAAACTAGAGAAGGGCGTTTTCGGTTTTTTGCGCAAATGGTTATGTATGTGTTTTCATATCGATATCGAAAACGGTTTTCAGATATCGACATCAGTAGTACAGTTTGCAAAAGTTAAAATGTTATTTAGATGAGCAAACTAACAACGAACACGAAGTAATACTTAGAAAGATAGGTAGCGCATATGGTTCCTAAAGTTTGTGAAGTTTGCGTTTTGTTCGTAGTTCGTACGTTTTCGCATTGTTACGGTTTTAAGTTTTAAATTATTCGTTCTCACACGCTAGTAAGGTTTTTATTAGATACAGCTTTTGTAATATCGGTTATTTTTATATCGATATCGATATGATATGATATCTAACACATATCCGATATAAGTTACGTTTAGATATATCGGACACATCCCTAAAAAAAACCAAACTGTCAAAGTCCAGCGACAAAATTTAGAAGTTTATTTAAATAAAATATAAAACAAATAGTGAAAGAAAAATGAAGCTAACTAACTTCCCCAATATTATTATTTGGTTTTTGAACACAAGTTATCTTAAAAACAGTAAAAAAGAGTTCGGTACCCACAAACAGTAGTAGACGCCATGTTGTTATGTTTTTGTTTACTCAGAGCCGTCAAGCGTCATCTGGCGGGAGCAATTGGCAGTAATGTTCCCTATTTCATGGGTTTTGTTCAAGTTTCATGTTATTAGGTTAATCTATTTTGTCTTTTCTTTGGGTATTATAGGTACCTAGCCTATAGAACTGGTCTATTATGAACCACAACTAAAAAGTGAAAAATAAAAATAAAACTTTTTTACAAAAATACAACCGACTTCAAAATAAAAACACTACAAAGTAATAAATAACTTAAATTTTGGAAGTAGGTGTCAAAAAAAAACTAAAAAACAAAAGCAGGAACACCAACTTCCGAAATTTAAGTTATTTTTTACTTTGTAGTGTTTTTTATATATACTTTATCGTACACCAAGATAAAAATAGTTCAAAAAGACATCTTATAACAAAAACAAACATACAACAGGCGGCCTTATCGCGATCCGCGATCTCTTCCAGGATTGATTTCTTCCTTTATCATTGAAAAAGAAATTTGATCTGACCTGGGAGCTGTGTCGGCATTTTTAATACAATTTACTAATTCTGGCATTGTTATTGGTGTCTTCAACGTAGCATTATTGTCTGCAGCTTTTTGCATAATATTGTAGAGAAGGTCATATAAATCCTGAGGATCTTGGGGAGTCACGCAATATTGCAAGAACTCGTCTATGTATGTGGTATATGAATTCCAGTCAGATATTTTTAAATTTCTTTTGTTTTGGTATTTACGGATAACAGCAAGTACTAAGTTTAGATTGCTGGAGTACTCCATCAACCATTCTGATTCATGTGAAGCTACCATCGTTCAAAAGAATGATATTATAATCTATTATGGAATCAAATATTTCGGAGCCACGTCTATCAGTTTTCAGAGACCAATTAGAGTGATGGGCGTTAAAATCTCCAAGATAAGAGTTTTACTTCTTCCTATAGAAAATACAGCGACCCAATAACTTTGAGTGGTGTGTACAGTCGGAGGGCAATATATGGCAATAATACATATTCTCAATATGCTGACAATTTAAAATTCTAATATGTAACAATTCAATACCAGGGTTGCGGCTTTTCGTTGTACAAACAACAGACTTGACAGAGCGATGAGTCATAATCGCAACACCACCATAACCATCTTCTCTGTCCAGTCTATGTGTATAATCACATATACACTAATTTAAAAAAAACTCTTGGGTTCCAACCAAGTTTCACTCAAAATGCCAATGTGGTTTTTTTCTTTACTTAAATGTAATTCAAGTGAACTTGATTTGGGTCTATACTTTGGCAATTCCATTGTATAATATTCAAGTTCATATAATTATTGTTATTAGCCATTTACGAAACAGAAAAAATCTAATGTCTTCTTACGGTTCCGTAGCCAAATTGCAAAAAACGGAACCCTTATGGAATCGTCATGTCTGTCTGTCTGTCCGTTCGTATGTCACAGCCACTTTTTTCCGAAACTATAAGAACTATGCTGTTGAAACTTGGTAAGTGGATGTATTCTGTGAACCGCATTAAGATTTTCACACAAAAATAGAAATAAAAATTGGGGGTTCCCCATACTTAGAACTAAAACTCATTTTTTTTTTCATCAAACCTAAACGTGTGGGTCTATCTATGGATAGGTCTTCAAAAATGATATTAAGGTTTCTAATATTTTTTTTTCTAAACTGAATAGTTTGCGTGAGAGACACTACCAAAGTGGTAAAATGTGTCCCCCCCCCCTGGAACTTCTAAAATAAGAAAATGATAAACCTAAAAAAATATATGATGTACATTACTATGTAAACTGCCACCAAAAATTGGTTTGAACGTTTTTTTTTTAATACGTCATAAATCGTAAACCGCAATTTACCAAGTACGGAACCCTTCGTGCGCGAGTCCGACTCGCACTTTGCAGGTTTTTTATGATGGGCCAGTCTGAAATATTTTCACTCACAACTATAACTAACCATTTGATGCAACACTTAAACATACTAGAAATCTATCCTAAAATAGAAGCATTTTTCAAAAACAATATTTCCTTGATTCTTAATATTAATTCACTTTAAAATTAAAAATTCTTATTTTGCCTTTATAGTTTTTGTCGTAACAAATCATTTGTCCAAAGGCTTATTATCAAGAGATTGTTTGCTGTAATAAATCATTTGAATAAAGACCAAATGCCTTAATGACACTATCCTTGGTAATATTCGGAAAAGTTTTAAAAATTTTACCAAATGAAAATGTGCGTACTAAAATCATTGCATTGGTATAAAAAACCGCCCAAGTGCGAGTCGGAATCGCGCACGAAGGATTCCGTACAATTTTTGCAAAAAACGGCAAAAGAATCACGTTTGTTGTATGGGAGCCCAACTTAAATATTTAGTTTATTCTGTTTTTAGTATTTGTTGTTATAGCAGCAACAGAAATACATAATTTTTGAAAATTATTAACTGTATTAACTGTCTAGCTATCACGGTTCATGAGATAAAGCCTGGTGACAGAAAGACAGACAGACAGACAGACGGACTGCGGAGTCATAGTAATAGGGTCCCGTTTTTACCCTTTGGGCACGGAATCCTAAAAAGGATGCTAAAATTTGTTTGGGTAGTGAAATTTTGACAAAATCTTTTCGGAAAAACCACAGAATAAAAAAAAACGCCTACTACAATAGAAGTCGCAAGTGGGCGGGGCCCGCGTACCCTGAGTTTTGCACAGTTCCACATAATTATGCTTCCTTCCGCGCACACACTACGCACATCAGTCTTGGTTCAACCGTCACGGTGACAAAAACTTGAAAAAAAATACAAAAATGCCTTATTGTGCTGTTTTAGAATGTAAACACGATAGCAGAACCAAAAATGTATCAAATGTAGGTATATCTTACCATCGGCAAGTCTTAATTTATATTATTTCGATAAAATGTAAAAACAATATTTTATTAAACAAGACAAGTAAAAGTTGATTTTATGGTGTTAAATTTAAGGTCTACTTTCTTTAAAACTCAAACATTGTTCTCGAAGATTCCAACTATGCACATGTCACATTCAGCTACTCAATTAGAGATTACCAATATCGATAATGAGTTATCGATACTTTAAACTTACAATATTCGAAAAAATCTTCTTACGCGCGAAAAACATAACCCTTTCCTTGCAGCCGTGTAAAAATAAAGATTACTTTTTTTTGAAGTCGGTTAAAAAGACAACAGCCTTCAAAATCAACAAAGTGTTATAATAATAACACATGAACATAGAACCTTCTTCTTTTTTTAAGTCAGTTTAAAAGTGGCTTATGTGTTAGTCTGAAATTTAAGATCTACTGGTGTATAGACCTAAATTCCATCAGTTCATTAAGGAGTTAGTCAAGCTAATCATAATAAGAGTGCAGCCGCAGGCGAAAGCGTAAGCTTCCCATATCAGTAGGACGTATTGCATTTGTAGTGTAGTCTATCGCATCATCATCATCAATCAATACATATAATAAATCTGTAGAAAAGTATTTTTTGTACATCGAAAATATTTCCAAAAAAAATAGCCAGTGTGTTAAAGGATAACACATTTCCGGCATTTTTGGAATTTTTGTCTGTCTGTTTATTTGTGCACGCATCACGTGAAATGTATGAAACCAATGTAAATAACTTTTATACATAAACATTGTGCGTAACTTGAAGAATTACTTAGTTTTTGTGTCATCGCATTCGGTTCACTCTATCAAAAGTTAGATGAATTTAAAGTGTTCAAGAAGTTAAATTATCACAACACACGCAATTCAGATACTCGGAGAGTTGAACTCGATATTTGACAGATGGCGTTGTGAATTTGAAGTCATTTTCTGAATCACGGTGTTAAGATTCTCCGCGAAAGATTGATGACTATAGAAACAAATATGGTCGGTAGGTAAGTAGCTACCCTACTACCGCAGGAAGGTAAGTAGCTACCCTACTACCGCAGGAAGGTAAGTAGGGTAGGGTTGGCAAACAGATGACGGGAGCGAAGCCGCGGGCACAGCTAGTAATTAATAATAGTACACCAAAGACTACCTACAGTACTGTCTTTCCTTTCATTACATTTCTCTCACAATCATAAGTTACCACTTGCAGATGTCTATTTCATAAAAAAGACCACAAATAATTACATATTTGTGATCCAACCTCAAACTGATCTAAGACACGTAACAGGCAACTTTGTTATAAGCGCTTTCTATGTCTATAAAACATGCCGCTGTAATAAGTTCTTAGAAAATTCATGTTGAATTTCAGAAACAAGCCGAGTTAGGTTATCCAAACAAGAACGCGCCTTACGGAAATCCACCATGTCCTCAGGAAAAAAGGAATTGTTTTTCAAAGAACCACTCTAAACGTTTGGTCAGAATGGCTTGAACAATTTTACAAACACATGATACTAGGGAAATAGGACGTAAAGATGAAGATGGACTACTATTATGCTTGGGAATTGGAATTATTTTAATTTGGCGCCATTGTGCGGGCACAAAACCGAAAGAAAAACATTGATTTTATATTGAAAGTAACATAAGTTTACCGGAAAGTGGAAGGTGCTTTATTTTTAACCGACTTCCCAAAAAGGAGGAGGTTTTCAATTCGACTGTATTTTTTTTTTACCGACTTCCCAAAAATTAACCGACTTTCCAAAAAGGAGGAGTTTTTTTTTTTTATGTGTGTTACCTCAGAACTTTTTACTGGGTGAAATGATTTTGATGATTCTTTTTTTATTTGAAAGCTGGTGCTTGTCGTCTGGTCCCATTTAATTTTCTTCAAGATCTGGTGAAGAACTTCGGAGATATTCATCAGAACTCTTCAAAAAATTACGGCAAATCACTCTGGATAGCTGCAATAGCAATTCTGTTTATTGTTTACACCACTTCATAACATAACATCACACTGGTACGCTCTAAAGAGGTACTCAGGTGTGAACAGTTCACCCTGGTATACTCTTATAGGGAACTATCCGCAAAGCTGCGCTCAGATGGCGCCACAGGTTTCTGCGTAAACAAACTAGAGAAGGGCGTTTTCGGTTTTTTGCGCAAATGGTTATGTATGTGTTTTCATATCGATATCGAAAACGGTTTTCAGATATCGACATCAGTAGTACAGTTTGCAAAAGTTAAAATGTTATTTAGATGAGCAAACTAACAACGAACACGAAGTAATACTTAGAAAGATAGGTAGCGCATATGGTTCCTAAAGTTTGTGAAGTTTGCGTTTTGTTCGTAGTTCGTACGTTTTCGCATTGTTACGGTTTTAAGTTTTAAATTATTCGTTCTCACACGCTAGTAAGGTTTTTATTAGATACAGCTTTTGTAATATCGGTTATTTTTATATCGATATCGATATGATATGATATCTAACACATATCCGATATAAGTTACGTTTAGATATATCGGACACATCCCTAAAAAAAACCAAACTGTCAAAGTCCAGCGACAAAATTTAGAAGTTTATTTAAATAAAATATAAAACAAATAGTGAAAGAAAAATGAAGCTAACTAACTTCCCCAATATTATTATTTGGTTTTTGAACACAAGTTATCTTAAAAACAGTAAAAAAGAGTTCGGTACCCACAAACGCGAGTCGGAATCGCGCACGAAGGATTCCGTACAATTTTTGCAAAAAACGGCAAAAGAATCACGTTTGTTGTATGGGAGCCCAACTTAAATATTTAGTTTATTCTGTTTTTAGTATTTGTTGTTATAGCAGCAACAGAAATACATAATTTTTGAAAATTATTAACTGTATATATTAACTGTCTAGCTATCACGGTTCATGAGATAAAGCCTGGTGACAGAAAGACAGACAGACAGACAGACGGACCGCGGAGTCATAGTAATAGGGTCCCGTTTTTACCCTTTGGGCACGGAATCCTAAAAAGGATGCTAAAATTTGTTTGGGTAGTGAAATTTTGACAAAATCTTTTCGGAAAAACCACAGAATAAAAAAAAACGCCTACTACAATAGAAGTCGCAAGTGGGCGGGGCCCGCGTACCCTGAGTTTTGCACAGTTCCACATATGCTTCCTTCCGCGCACACACTACGCACATCAGTCTTGGTTCAACCGTCACGGTGACAAAAACTTGTAAAAAAATACAAAAATGCCTTATTGTGCTGTTTTAGAATGTAAACACGATAGCAGAACCAAAAATGTATCAAATGTAGGTATATCTTACCATCGGCAAGTCTTAATTTATATTATTTCGATAAAATGTAAAAACAATATTTTATTAAACAAGACAAGTAAAAGTTGATTTTATGGTGTTAAATTTAAGGTCTACTTTCTTTAAAACTCAAACATTGTTCTCGAAGATTCCAACTATGCACATGTCACATTCAGCTACTCAATTAGAGATTACCAATATCGATAATGAGTTATCGATACTTTAAACTTACAATATTCGAAAAAATCTTCTTACGCGCGAAAAACATAACCCTTTCCTTGCAGCCGTGTAAAAATAAAGATTACTTTTTTTTGAAGTCGGTTAAAAAGACAACAGCCTTCAAAATCAACAAAGTGTTATAATAATAACACATGAACATAGAACCTTCTTCTTTTTTTAAGTCAGTTTAAAAGTGGCTTATGTGTTAGTCTGAAATTTAAGATCTACTGGTGTATAGACCTAAATTCCATCAGTTCATTAAGGAGTTAGTCAAGCTAATCATAATAAGAGTGCAGCCGCAGGCGAAAGCGTAAGCTTCCCATATCAGTAGGACGTATTGCATTTGTAGTGTAGTCTATCGCATCATCATCATCAATCAATACATATAATAAATCTGTAGAAAAGTATTTTTTGTACATCGAAAATATTTCCAAAAAAAATAGCCAGTGTGTTAAAGGATAACACATTTCCGGCATTTTTGGAATTTTTGTCTGTCTGTTTATTTGTGCACGCATCACGTGAAATGTACGAAACCAATGTAAATAACTTTTATACATAAACATTGTGCGTAACTTGAAGAATTACTTAGTTTTTGTGTCATCGCATTCGGTTCACTCTATCAAAAGTTAGATGAATTTAAAGTGTTCAAGAAGTTAAATTATCACAACACACGCAATTCAGATACTCGGAGAGTTGAACTCGATATTTGACAGATGGCGTTGTGAATTTGAAGTCATTTTCTGAATCACGGTGTTAAGATTCTCCGCGAAAGATTGATGGCTATAGAAACAAATATGGTCGGTAGGTAAGTAGCTACCCTACTACCGCAGGAAGGTAAGTAGCTACCCTACTACCGCAGGAAGGTAAGTAAGGTAGGGTTGGCAAACAGATGACGGGAGCGAAGCCGCGGGCACAGCTAGTAATTAATAATAGTACACCAAAGACTACCTACAGTACTGTCTTTCCTTTCATTACATTTCTCTCACAATCATAAGTTACCACTTGCAGATGTCTATTTCATAAAAAAGACCACAAATAATTACATATTTGTGATCCAACCTCAAACTGATCTAAGACACGTAACAGGCAACTTTGTTATAAGCGCTTTCTATGTCTATAAAACATGCCGCTGTAATAAGTTCTTAGAAAATTCATGTTGAATTTCAGAAACAAGCCGAGTTAGGTTATCCAAACAAGAACGCGCCTTACGGAAATCCACCATGTCCTCAGGAAAAAAGGAATTGTTTTTCAAAGAACCACTCTAAACGTTTGGTCAGAATGGCTTGAACAATTTTACAAACACATGATACTAGGGAAATAGGACGTAAAGATGAAGATGGACTACTATTATGCTTGGGAATTGGAATTATTTTAATTTGGCGCCATTGTGCGGGCACAAAACCGAAAGAAAAACATTGATTTTATATTGAAAGTAACATAAGTTTACCGGAAAGTGGAAGGTGCTTTATTTTTAACCGACTTCCCAAAAAGGAGGAGGTTTTCAATTCGACTGTATTTTTTTTTTAACCGACTTCCCAAAAATTAACCGACTTCCCAAAAAGGAGGAGTTTTTTTTTTTATTTGTGTTACCTCAGAACTTTTTACTGGGTGAAATGATTTTGATGATTCTTTTTTTATTTGAAAGCTGGTGCTTGTCGTCTGGTCCCATTTAATTTTCTTCAAGATCTGGTGAAGAACTTCGGAGATATTCATCAGAACTCTTCAAAAAATTACGGCAAATCACTCTGGATAGCTGCAATAGCAATTCTGTTTATTGTTTACACCACTTCATAACATAACATCACACTGGTACGCTCTAAAGAGGTACTCAGGTGTGAACAGTTCACCCTGGTATACTCTTATAGGGAACTATCCGCAAAGCTGCGCTCAGATGGCGCCACAGGTTTCTGCGTAAACAAACTAGAGAAGGGCGTTTTCGGTTTTTTGCGCAAATGGTTATGTATGTGTTTTCATATCGATATCGAAAACGGTTTTCAGATATCGACATCAGTAGTACAGTTTGCAAAAGTTAAAATGTTATTTAGATGAGCAAACTAACAACGAACACGAAGTAATACTTAGAAAGATAGGTAGCGCATATGGTTCCTAAAGTTTGTGAAGTTTGCGTTTTGTTCGTAGTTCGTACGTTTTCGCATTGTTACGGTTTTAAGTTTTAAATTATTCGTTCTCACACGCTAGTAAGGTTTTTATTAGATACAGCTTTTGTAATATCGGTTATTTTTATATCGATATCGATATGATATGATATCTAACACATATCCGATATAAGTTACGTTTAGATATATCGGACACATCCCTAAAAAAAACCAAACTGTCAAAGTCCAGCGACAAAATTTAGAAGTTTATTTAAATAAAATATAAAACAAATAGTGAAAGAAAAATGAAGCTAACTTCCCCAATATTATTATTTGGTTTTTGAACACAAGTTATCTTAAAAACAGTAAAAAAGAGTTCGGTACCCACAAACAGTAGTAGACGCCATGTTGTTATGTTTTTGTTTACTCAGAGCCGTCAAGCGTCATCTGGCGGGAGCAATTGGCAGTAATGTTCCCTATTTCATGGGTTTTGTTCAAGTTTCATGTTATGAGTTTAATCTATTTTGTCTTTTCTTTGGGTATTATAGGTACCTAGCCTATAGAACTGGTCTATTATGAACCACAACTAAAAAGTGAAAAATAAAAATAAAACTTTTTTACAAAAATACAACCGACTTCAAAATAAAAACACTACAAAGTAATAAATAACTTAAATTTTGGAAGTAGGTGTCAAAAAAAAACTAAAAAACAAAAGCAGAAACACCAACTTCCGAAATTTAAGTTATTTTTTACTTTGTAGTGTTTTTTATATATACTTTATCGTACACCAAGATAAAAATAGTTCAAAAAGACATCTTATAACAAAAACAAACATACAACAGGCGGCCTTATCGCGATCCGCGATCTCTTCCAGGATTGATTTCTTCCTTTATCATTGAAAAAGAAATTTGATCTGACCTGGGAGCTGTGTCGGCATTTTTAATACAATTTACTAATTCTGGCATTGTTATTGGTGTCTTCAACGTAGCATTATTGTCTGCAGCTTTTTGCATAATATTGTAGAGAAGGTCATATAAATCCTGAGGATCTTGGGGAGTCACGCAATATTGCAAGAACTCGTCTATGTATGTGGTATATGAATTCCAGTCAGATATTTTTAAATTTCTTTTGTTTTGGTATTTACGGATAACAGCAAGTATTAAGTTTAGATTGCTGGAGTACTCCATCAACCATTCTGATTCATGTGAAGCTACCATCGTTCAAAAGAATGAAATTATAATCTATTATGGAATCAAATATTTCGGAGCCACGTCTATCAGTTTTCAGAGACCAATTAGAGTGATGGGCGTTAAAATCTCCAAGATAAGAGTTTTACTTCTTCCTATAGAAAATACAGCGACCCAATAACTTTGAGTGGTGTGTACAGTCGGAGGGCAATATATGGCAATAATACATATTCTCAATATGCTGACAATTTAAAATTCTAATATGTAACAATTCAATACCAGGGTTGCGGCTTTTCGTTGTACAAACAACAGACTTGACAGAGCGATGAGTCATAATCGCAACACCACCATAACCATCTTCTCTGTCCAGTCTATGTGTATAATCACATATACACTAATTTAAAAAAAACTCTTGGGTTCCAACCAAGTTTCACTCAAAATGCCAATGTGGTTTTTTTCTTTACTTAAATGTAATTCAAGTGAACTTGATTTGGGTCTATACTTTGGCAATTCCATTGTATAATATTCAAGTTCATATAATTATTGTTATTAGCCATTTACGAAACAGAAAAAATCTAATGTCTTCTTACGGTTCCGTAGCCAAATTGCAAAAAACGGAACCCTTATGGAATCGTCATGTCTGTCTGTCTGTCCGTTCGTATGTCACAGCCACTTTTTTCCGAAACTATAAGAACTATGCTGTTGAAACTTGGTAAGTGGATGTATTCTGTGAACCGCATTAAGATTTTCACACAAAAATAGAAATAAAAATTGGGGGTTCCCCATACTTAGAACTAAAACTCATTTTTTTTTTCATCAAACCTAAACGTGTGGGTCTATCTATGGATAGGTCTTCAAAAATGATATTAAGGTTTCTAATATTTTTTTTTCTAAACTGAATAGTTTGCGTGAGAGACACTACCAAAGTGGTAAAATGTGTCCCCCCCCCCTGGAACTTCTAAAATAAGAAAATGATAAACCTAAAAAAATATATGATGTACATTACTATGTAAACTGCCACCAAAAATTGGTTTGAACGTTTTTTTTTTAATACGTCATAAATCGTAAACCGCAATTTACCAAGTACGGAACCCTTCGTGCGCGAGTCCGACTCGCACTTTGCAGGTTTTTTATGATGGGCCAGTCTGAAATATTTTCACTCACAACTATAACTAACCATTTGATGCAACACTTAAACATACTAGAAATCTATCCTAAAATAGAAGCATTTTTCAAAAACAATATTTCCTTGATTCTTAATATTAATTCACTTTAAAATTAAAAATTCTTATTTTGCCTTTATAGTTTTTGTCGTAACAAATCATTTGTCCAAAGGCTTATTATCAAGAGATTGTTTGCTGTAATAAATCATTTGAATAAAGACCAAATGCCTTAATGACACTATCCTTGGTAATATTCGGAAAAGTTTTAAAAATTTTACCAAATGAAAATGTGCGTACTAAAATCATTGCATTGGTATAAAAAACCGCCCAAGTGCGAGTCGGAATCGCGCACGAAGGATTCCGTACAATTTTTGCAAAAAACGGCAAAAGAATCACGTTTGTTGTATGGGAGCCCAACTTAAATATTTAGTTTATTCTGTTTTTAGTATTTGTTGTTATAGCAGCAACAGAAAAACATAATTTTTGAAAATTATTAACTGTATATATTAACTGTCTAGCTATCACGGTTCATGAGATAAAGCCTGGTGACAGAAAGACAGACAGACAGACAGACGGACCGCGGAGTCATAGTAATAGGGTCCCGTTTTTACCCTTTGGGCACGGAATCCTAAAAAGGATGCTAAAATTTGTTTGGGTAGTGAAATTTTGACAAAATCTTTTCGGAAAAACCACAGAATAAAAAAAAACGCCTACTACAATAGAAGTCGCAAGTGGGCGGGGCCCGCGTACCCTGAGTTTTGCACAGTTCCACATATGCTTCCTTCCGCGCACACACTACGCACATCAGTCTTGGTTCAACCGTCACGGTGACAAAAACTTGAAAAAAAATACAAAAATGCCTTATTGTGCTGTTTTAGAATGTAAACACGATAGCAGAACCAAAAATGTATCAAATGTAGGTATATCTTACCATCGGCAAGTCTTAATTTATATTATTTCGATAAAATGTAAAAACAATATTTTATTAAACAAGACAAGTAAAAGTTGATTTTATGGTGTTAAATTTAAGGTCTACTTTCTTTAAAACTCAAACATTGTTCTCGAAGATTCCAACTATGCACATGTCACATTCAGCTACTCAATTAGAGATTACCAATATCGATAATGAGTTATCGATACTTTAAACTTACAATATTCGAAAAAATCTTCTTACGCGCGAAAAACATAACCCTTTGCTTGCAGCCGTGTAAAAATAAAGATTACTTTTTTTTGAAGTCGGTTAAAAAGACAACAGCCTTCAAAATCAACAAAGTGTTATAATAATAACACATGAACATAGAACCTTCTTCTTTTTTTAAGTCAGTTTAAAAGTGGCTTATGTGTTAGTCTGAAATTTAAGATCTACTGGTGTATAGACCTAAATTCCATCAGTTCATTAAGGAGTTAGTCAAGCTAATCATAATAAGAGTGCAGCCGCAGGCGAAAGCGTAAGCTTCCCATATCAGTAGGACGTATTGCATTTGTAGTGTAGTCTATCGCATCATCATCATCAATCAATACATATAATAAATCTGTAGAAAAGTATTTTTTGTACATCGAAAATATTTCCAAAAAAAATAGCCAGTGTGTTAAAGGATAACACATTTCCGGCATTTTTGGAATTTTTGTCTGTCTGTTTATTTGTGCACGCATCACGTGAAATGTACGAAACCAATGTAAATAACTTTTATACATAAACATTGTGCGTAACTTGAAGAATTACTTAGTTTTTGTGTCATCGCATTCGGTTCACTCTATCAAAAGTTAGATGAATTTAAAGTGTTCAAGAAGTTAAATTATCACAACACACGCAATTCAGATACTCGGAGAGTTGAACTCGATATTTGACAGATGGCGTTGTGAATTTGAAGTCATTTTCTGAATCACGGTGTTAAGATTCTCCGCGAAAGATTGATGACTATAGAAACAAATATGGTCGGTAGGTAAGTAGCTACCCTACTACCGCAGGAAGGTAAGTAGCTACCCTACTACCGCAGGAAGGTAAGTAGGGTAGGGTTGGCAAACAGATGACGGGAGCGAAGCCGCGGGCACAGCTAGTAATTAATAATAGTACACCAAAGACTACCTACAGTACTGTCTTTCCTTTCATTTTTTAAATCCATGCAAAGGTTGTCTTGAAAAGATCGCTTTTAGCGATAAGGCCGCCCATTGTGCCACTCAGTGTAATGTTTTCTTCGTCTATACTTTCTTTAACTTATATGGTGTATATAATAAAGAGTATTGTATTCTATAATTCTATTGATAGAACAAAAACACCACATACAAAGATACGCCCATCTTTGTATCAATAGAATCATTTTCAAATTTGGATCAGTAGTTTACCATAAAATATCTTAATTATACTTTCTATAAATCGTAAGTATTGGCATAAATTTATATAAAAACTTGATTACAAACATAATAATATTTATCGACTCTAGTTATTGGGCGCACGGTTGGCGCAGTGGTTGAGCGATTGACTGCTGCGCTGCGTGTCGCGGGTTCGATTCCCGCACTGGCTGTTTGTGTATGTGAAATTATATGTTTGAAAACGCACGATACATGAGAAATTCCTAGTGGGGCAACGTTTTTTTTTTAAACTAAACTGTATTTTGCTTGAAAATAAAACGGAATGTCGATAAATAAGTCAACGACCGTGGTACATCACTACAGGAGGACGAGTAGTAATGACCTCATTTTGCAAATATAAATCTTATCGGTAACGAAATACGGCTTTAAATTAAATGAATTTATTATAGTGACATCTAGCGGCGGGTAGCGTAACATGCTCATTAAACTATTCCGTGTGCGCTATAAACGAAAAAAGTAATAAATATTTAAAAAGAGTAGACAATAAACCAACTCTATTGTCATAAAGCTGTGGTTTATTTTCAAATAAGCGACGACTGACATATTTTCTACTTTCATCAAAAAATTAAACTACCAATCACACCAAAGATTTCTTAGTGTTATGAAATACAATTAATCTGTATATGTGTGAGTTTGGGTACGCTGGTTCCGATACTAATAAAGCTATATGCGATTTCTACTGTCTTCTCTGTTCTGTGGGAAAAACGACAGGATCCCAAAAGGACATATACATTTTATTTTCTTTCCCAGAACAGAAATTTATATTATGTGTCGCAAATTTCAACTAATTCTTCTTCTATCAACAAAGCCTTGGCTAAATTCTAGGCGAAACCTAATATTTAACATTATAACTTTTTAATTTTCCATCAACATGCCAAGAAAAATAATAAATAGCTAAGGAGTGGAATTCCCTGCCGGAGTCTGTATTTCCTGAGAGCTACAACCTGGGAGTCTTTAAGTCAAGAGTGAATAGGTTTCTTCTAGGTAAGCGCGCTACATCGTCGACCACATCATCACTTACCATCAGGTGAGATAGTTGTCAAGCGCGAGCCTATCAATAATAAAAATAAAAAAAATAAAAAAAAATATCGGTTTAGTAGATTCGCAGCAAACTGGCAGTGTCTGACGGACAGATAGACAGTTTTTATATGTACGCACGGATCCTTAATAACAAGGAAATTTTGGCAATATTACGGCGTAGTTATTTATAGTTAGGTCCAGAGATACGAACGGGAAAACAGACGAACGGGGACCGGCTAATTAGATTAATATTATTAGGTGCTCATTAAAAGTGTTGGCGTTCATAACATGGGCAATAATGTGCCTAAAATACTTGTTTGTCTCAATTTTTGCGGTTTTGTGGTGGTTATCGCGAATACCTAAATAATTTATAATTAATACTTTTTTTTTTTTTATATACTATAGGCTCGCGCTTGACCACTATCTCACCTGATGGTAGGCGATGATGTGGTCGACGGTGAATCACGCTTGCCTAGAAAAAACCTATTCACTCTTGACATAAAGACCCCTAGATTGTAGCTAATAATAATACAATACTTCCTAATTAATCGCCTTTGTTTTTCGAATTGTGCTATTTATATCCTACTAATATTATTTACAAAACATGTAAGGTATTTTTGAGGAAAGCCTGATGGCGCGATGTGATTCGATTGATATCATACCGATAAGCGATTTAAACTAAGCGAAATTGCAAGTATGTTCACATGGACGCAATGCTAAGCAATTACACCGATACGCACTTGATTTTTTCTTAGAAAATACGTGCGCATATCGCCTATCGATGCAATTTAATATATTTTTATTAATTGCGTCGCACCACCAGGAAAGGGCCTTACAGTTTATGAGTATGGATGGATAAATGTTTGTTACTCTTTCACGCAAAAACAACTGCATGAATTTGAATAGTATTTGGTAAACAGAAAGTGACAACCTGATAACCTGACAAGCACTCCGCCCGCGACTTTGTTCGCGTGATTTCGTTTATCCTATAAATTACTTTCTTATGTGCAGTTAGTGAAGGCGACCAAAAATAAGCTATTGTTAAATCAATAAAAAATGGGGTATCATATATATAAGTATAAGGTTTATTGGTTTTGAGGACGATTCGTTAGTTGAATTAAAGAGTTATAAATTTTAGGTTACTGCCACATAGTAAAAATCCTCCCCTAAAAATTTAATAGATCCACAATAGATCCCAATGGGTCGAATTGTCCGAGTTATTTCTCGGCCCCTCCATAAGATAAGATAAGATAATAACCCCTTTTTGCCCCGTTCAGGGTAGTTTTGAACAACCTAAACATCACAGATCATAGAAATGTTTCTATGATCTGAGCTAAACATGTTATTCACTGTTTTTTTCTCTTTTTTATTTTTCGTTTATGTTCGTAAGATTGCGCAGTAAGATTCCTCAAAAAAACTTTAACTTATCTGGTGGTAGTATTAAAAAAAGTTTTATATAAATTTTGATTATTTACTTTATCCCCAAAATATTACATTTTTCATAAAAAACTAATTTTGCCCCTTTTCACCACCTTAAAGGTTGAATTGCCGAAAATTGCTGCTTAGTGATTAAACTACTAGAACGCACCTGATTATTTTGTGACAGCAAAATGTTTTGTAGCCATTGCTATATTTACTCCTATATAATATAATTCTAGCTTCTGCACGCTGGCAGATAACAAATAATTAATTTTCGATAAGTATTCTATATGCTATTTCTGACTATAATCTATCTTGGTGCCGAATTTCATCCAGATTCGTTGAGCCTTTCTGGCGTGGTTGAGTAACAAACATTCAAACCAAATCCATCCAAATTTTCACTTTTCTAATATTAGTAAGATAATATAATATTAACAGATTTATTTACTTTTCGAATGTGCATAATAAATTATATTCAACCAATTTTCAATGGGATTCTTTGTTACTGAAGTCTACAGTAACATTTATGTTTTTATCTATTTCAATAATGTTATCAAACTCAGCATAAACTATATAATTAATTGTTTGTATAAGTGATGATTCAAAACGTACTTCTAATCTAACACTACCATCTTTTATGAGATTCCAATGAGCTGTTGAGTTAGCTGACAAATCAGGAGTTAAATCAAATGCTAATAGGCAGTAACCTTTGGCATATTATTCACGAGAGATTACATTACCTTCATTAAGAAAGTGTATACCAGTCCCCGAGAACAGAGTATGATATGCTGATGTAAATATATTATTATTGAAAGATGGTTGCAAAGCTTTTGAAGGTATTTGTTGACCATCAATATATAAGCTAAAAGAATTAATACCATAGTTTTCAAAATTTAATGGATTTTTAGTAAGGCAGCCATTAAATGCGGCATTACTCACTAACCCAATAATACATCTTTTGGGTACCTGACCTAAGAATATATTATCAAGAGTTTTACCTTGAACACCAGTTGGAATGGTTAAAACTTTGACTTCAGCTCGAGTAATAGGATATTTAGCAGTAGTAGAAGCTAAAACTTTCTGATGTGCAAGTAATACGCTTGGATTAATTCGTGCTCTTCGAACTATAAGAGTTGCATCTGTAACGCAAACTTTAAACTTTACATCTGTTGTCCCAGCAATTAAATTAAAACTCTCTCTTGAACGAACTTACTTTACACTCATTTCAACACCTAATGGTGTTGAAATGAGTGTAAAGTAAGTTCGTTCAAAAAAAAAAATCTTGATTGAAAATCTTACCATGAAGGTGTCCAATCATTTCTATTTCCTAACTTTCAGTAAATAATTCCTGCCTTTTAACAAATCCTATGTTTTTTTCGTCCGTAGAGTTCATTTTTCCTGCGGTATCCTCATTCCAAAGACTACAAATAAGATGAGATTGTTTAGCAGCAGGCGCATAGTTTAAAAGGGTTTCCATGTATGCTCGATAGGCATATGTATTATTTGGTGATGATACAAGTTTTTGGTTTAAATAAACATCAAGTTGACTAAAAAGTGAATGAGATTTCAGGAGGAACCCCATATAAAATTATCGATATTTACGAAGATAGCAAGCTTGGAATGTCAAGATGGTTGCTGGTTATTTACTGTGTATGTGATGTATAAGGGTAAGGTTTTATGAATAAAAGCACAGAAAGACAAGACTAGGTATTTATTTCAATTAGGCTTGTCAATTAATTCATATTGAGGCTCAGAAAGCTTACCGCCCGTTCGCTAAACTAGTTCTCGTGGAGAAGAAGGGCAAGAAACTCCACGGAAGCAACTATGGTTGTAAAAGTATTTATCTTTTATATATTTTACAACCATATAAATATCGTTTATATCGTTTATTACAATAAAGATCTAATTATATTATGGCCATTATATGATGAATCTTGTAACATTTCACAATGTTACATAATCAACACAACAAGGATAAGGCAAAGAACATGACTAGCCCTTAAATCAATTTAACATCATTATGAATAAAGGCCACAATATGAAATAGACTTTCAACACAATTATTAGCAATAATCGAGTTATAATATCAAATAACTTACGTGAAGCTTGTGTAGTCCATATTTCACAAAATATAACAATTCAGGAAATAATATCACTATCACAACATAACAACTGGTCTGTACTGGCTTGTAGTTCACAACAAAGTGTGACAATCTTACGAATTACACACTATTTATAGTAACGAGTCGACCTGTCAAATGTCTCCACCATTTTCTACATTTCTACAAATAATCTCACAATTAGGTCAATAATCAATTCTTGAGTAATGAAACCTTTTTAAAACTTATCAAGACAATTAAGGAATTGAATATCGCCTATTTAGTCATTCTTAATCAATATTCGAAAGAATATTGATACTAACTGACAGTCTTGTACTAATTGTCTCAAAGTACTTATAATATTAAAATGGCAATATAAAATCCAGGATACATCACAATGATCATTATAAATTACGTAGTATTTTATTGGAATATCATCACTATGGTTTATATGTAAGTTTAGAGTTATTTCCTGTACACACAACAATATTTACTCAGGTGGGTACTCTAACAATTGTAGGTATTTGACAACACAATAATAATTTAGGTAGGTACTTAGACATTTGACGGTAGATGCTTAATAAATATGACAGTTTGTATTTTGTAGCAAAACATTGTGCTTAAAAAGTGAAAGTTCATGATTAAATGACGTCACACGTACTTCCAATACTAACACGGCCATACTGACATGTACTTCGTTCTCGAAGTACACTTTTGATAACTAATCTTCATAAATTAATTTAGATATAACTTGGTCATCTTGCTTGAAGTTAATTTCTGGCAATCAATTATTTTAAAGAAACAAATATACTAACAAATGTACCATTGAATATTTAAATTTAAATAAAAACTTATATTCAAATACAAAGGGGGGAAGGAAAATTACTTTTTGCACAGCCATCTTTGTTTTTTTACGGCACAGCCATAAGCACAGCCATTTTTTTTTTTTTTAGGCACAGCCATTGGCACAGCCTTTTCTCTTTGTTTTTAGGCACAGCCATAGGCATAGACATTTTTTTTAGGCACAGCCACAGGCAAAGCCATTGCTTTTTTTTTAGGCACGGCCACAGGCACACAGCCACAGGCACAGCCATCATTTTTTAGGCACAGCCACAGGCACACAGCCACAGGCACAGCCGTCTGTTTATTAGGCACAGCCACAGGCACACAGCCACAGGCACAGCCATCTGTTTTTTAGGCACAGCCACAGGCACACTGCCACAGGCACAGCCACAACCACTGGCAAACAGCCAGAGCCACAGGCAAACGGCCACAGGCTTCTTTTTTTTTTTTTTTGGGCTTCTCTCTTTATTTATACAAACGTAAACTATACATTATTATTCTAAATTTTATTACACCAACATCGCTCGGCCAAACTGACAATATTTTTGCAAATTGTACCGAACGTAGATATTTTCGTCTGACTAAAATCAGATCAACAGAGGGTATATATTTAAATTCTTTATTTAACCAACTAACTGTCAAACTCAGAGGTCGCAGATCGTCGCTTGATCATATCAGAGGCCCGTCTCTGCTTGTTTTGACAGAATTTTATTTAACTAACTCAAATCAATCTCTTCGGTCACAAAAAGTACCAACTATTAATTTTGACATTTATCTAGAATGTCAAGCTTCATTGATGACCAAACTTTTAACGACCTTTTTTTTACAACTACTTTTCAACAAAATGCTAACATTTACCAGAAATAAAACCAAAATAATCTCAACAGATACCACTTTCGATAAAATTCTAGTGCACGGCCTGGCATTATTATAACTCTGCTGTGTTTCTCCTGTCATGTCATTTTTCAAACGAACTGCAAGGGCAAGTTACACCCACATGGTTTTTATTGATCAAAAATATACTTTTCATTTATTTGTTTTATTCTATTTTTATATATTCAAGACTCAATACTTATTATGTAGCTGTCCCGATAGAACCGAACTATGTCAGCTGTGTGGTCACAGACAAACACATTCTTAGACATTCACACAGTAGTGTTCTTGTCCGTTAATCTTTATGTTCCTAACAAAATAAATTAGCTAGCTGTGCAAATGTTTTAGCACTTTTGCTTAGTTTGCAATAAATTATTGTAATTCTACCTCTGTATACCATTAGATCACGATTGTTTTATATCAAAATCTGAATCTCTAATAGCCCTAAAACCAATCACTTAAATGTATTATCAGATCGTGAAAAGCAAGGTAAGAAAATATTAATTGGATTGTTTATTCTAATATTTCTGAAGATTAGAATATTTATTTTATTAATTAAACAGAATTTTAATGAAAATAATTGCCAAAGAACTTTTGCCATAAATATGATTCCTTTTTAGTTTTTACACAAAAATAGCCAAGAGAAAAACAGAGCAGAGTTTTTTCTTTTGTTAATGTGAGAATATTGGTAAAAACTACTATTCTGTCTCCATTAACTAAAAACTACTCTTTGCAAATCCTTTGTATCTCTCAGGTATGTATGTGGTCACCAAATTTCTATATCACCAAGTTGGGTACATTTTCGCAAAAATACCCTCCGGCAAAAATTTATTATATCTTTATAACACCAACGTTATTCAACAGTAAAACAAATAAAAACAAAGCCTTCGAAGGCCTTACCACTTTTATCCGTTTCGTGCTGCAGCTGTCAGCTAGATGTCCAAAGTCAGAATCTGATGCTCAGACCTTAGTTTGCAGATCCATGTCATACAGCTTCTAGATTCGCAAGCTAGGCAACTCGCAGTGCCGTTGGGACGGCATCGCGAGGACATCGTCTTGGTGCAGTGGAGTCACACGTCGACACGTTATTTATGAAAATGACAAAATGAAATTCATTAGTAATCTTGTGTAAGCTAGAGCTGGATCCCACTTCTGATGTTAGATTTAAGGAGGAACCCCATATAAAATTATCGATATTTACGAAGATAGCAAGCTTGGAATGTCAAGATGGTTGCTGGTTATTTACTGTGTATGTGATGTATAAGGGTAAGGTTTTATGAATAAAAGCACAGAAAGACAAGACTAGGTATTTATTTCAATTAGGCTTGTCAATTAATTCATATTGAGGCTCAGAAAGCTTACCGCCCGTTCGCTAAACTAGTTCTCGTGGAGAAGAAGGGCAAGAAACTCCACGGAAGCAACTATGGTTGTAAAAGTATTTATCTTTTATATATTTTACAACCATATAAATATCGTTTATATCGTTTATTACAATAAAGATCTAATTATATTATGGCCATTATATGATGAATCTTGTAACATTTCACAATGTTACATAATCAACACAACAAGGATAAGGCAAAGAACATGACTAGCCCTTAAATCAATTTAACATCATTATGAATAAAGGCCACAATATGAAATAGACTTTCAACACAATTATTAGCAATAATCGAGTTATAATATCAAATAACTTACGTGAAGCTTGTGTAGTCCATATTTCACAAAATATAACAATTCAGGAAATAATATCACTATCACAACATAACAACTGGTCTGTACTGGCTTGTAGTTCACAACAAAGTGTGACAATCTTACGAATTACACACTATTTATAGTAACGAGTCGACCTGTCAAATGTCTCCACCATTTTCTACATTTCTACAAATAATCTCACAATTAGGTCAATAATCAATTCTTGAGTAATGAAACCTTTTTAAAACTTATCAAGACAATTAAGGAATTGAATATCGCCTATTTAGTCATTCTTAATCAATATTCGAAAGAATATTGATACTAACTGACAGTCTTGTACTAATTGTCTCAAAGTACTTATAATATTAAAATGGCAATATAAAATCCAGGATACATCACAATGATCATTATAAATTACGTAGTATTTTATTGGAATATCATCACTATGGTTTATATGTAAGTTTAGAGTTATTTCCTGTACACACAACAATATTTACTCAGGTGGGTACTCTAACAATTGTAGGTATTTGACAACACAATAATAATTTAGGTAGGTACTTAGACATTTGACGGTAGATGCTTAATAAATATGACAGTTTGTATTTTGTAGCAAAACATTGTGCTTAAAAAGTGAAAGTTCATGATTAAATGACGTCACACGTACTTCCAATACTAACACATTCACTTATTCAACGGTAGACGAAATCAAGTTGGTAGAATCTTGATTTAATACTTTTGCCTTTATGTGGAGTAATGTATGAGACAAATCCATGTAGTCATCGCCTGTACCAGGAACTTCAAACTCGATAGGTCCATCATCAGCAAGAGATGAAATTGGTTTATAGTGAATCCACAATCCACTTTCAATGCTTGTTTGTTTAGACAGTAGTGCAAACAAATCCAATTCTGACTTAACGCACTCACAAGAATGATTATGAAGAAAAGACATATTTAATTTGTTTTTTTTTATTTTTTTTGTAAAAACGTTGCTCCACACTAGGAATTTCTCCTGTATCGTGGGTGCGTTTACAAACATATATAAACTCACATACACAAACACCCAAGGCCGGAACAACTATTTGTAGATCATACAAATAATTGTTCCGTGCGGGAATCGAACCCGCGACACGCAGCGCAGCAGTCAATCGCTCAACCACTGCGCCAACCGTGCACCCAAAAATATATCGTTGATATTTTTGGGTTTCAGACCGAGTTCTTTCGCAGCTTTCACTTTAGCAGTTAATGGTGGAATGACTGCTGCTAGTCGTTTTCTTTTGGTTATATACCCAGATCCTGTCATGTTAAAACGATCAATTTTGTCATCAGCCTTTCGTTTTAAGTTCGTACTAACTTGCTTTAGACGATCTTTTATTGAAGTTTCCATAGGCCGCGCTTGAACCATATCCGTTAAAAGACCTATTCCAGTGTTAAATGCCTCCTTACCGATCACTTGAGCACCACTTGAAACTAAAGGTAAAACTGATCGAAATAAACCTAAGAAACTCCCAATGCCACGTTGATATGCTGAACCCTTATAAATTACTCCAACTCCTGATCCAGCTTGATGTGTATAATAATTTTCATATGGACATTTATGATGATCACGAAGAGAATACATTATTGTAATTTTCGAAAATGTAGTTTAATACACACGGTTCCAAACTGGAATGGTATTTTTTGTCCTGTGCTCGACCTTATATCTATTGCCAGTGTATCAAACTCACTTCGCATAACAGGTAAGTAGTGAGGTGGAGAGAAAACGTGCATTTTATTTGCGCCATAAATATATTTTGATGGATCTAATGAAATGATTCTTAATAAAGGAGTCATGACATCGCCTACAATCTGGGGATCGATTATGTCGCAATATACAAATAGTTGAGATGGTAGCCCTAAGTGTAAATTAGCAGGACACTTTCCAAAATTTCTCTCTAGGAGATTTTTATTTGGTTCATAACCTAGTTGTAAACTTAATTTAGGTGATAATGTTACGGATGTTATATTTTTATCTAAAACAGAAACAGACACAAATTTTGTTATTTCATCATAACGGAATTTTAAGTTCTCTTTTATACCATTTAACGCTTTTAAAATGTGTTCAACGTCATCATAGTTGGTGGCTGGAATATGTGTTTTGTAGTACACTATTGATGGTTTATTTTCAATAGGCATCACTTTGTTTTTTGTAATGTATATAACATTTTCATGATCTTGAACAGTAAACATGGTACATGGATATTGAAATTCGGCAACTCCAACCGACCATTCACCTTCTAATTTAATAGCTTTTGGTAATTTTGTTGAAAATTTTGTAGTCATGTTATCAGGAAAGTATTCCATTGAACTATTGCTGAGCAAAGTTAAATAAATACTTTCTTTAATCATATTTTTTTTAAACTGGAAGCTCAAATCCAACTGTTAAATTTATCTGGATAACCTTGCCACTTCGCTAATACTTCTTTTCTGTTGCCCGAATAACAAGAACCGATTATTTTATCTATTTTAAATTGTGAGGTGACCTTCTGTAATTCTCTTTCATAAAAAAAAACTTTTTAGCAAAAAAATACTACCGACTTCCAAATAAAAAACTACAAAGTGAAAAATAACTTTATTTTTGGAAGTCGGTGTCCATAACGCAACAAATTGGTACCTACGAAAGACAAAGTTTTTTTATTTTTCACTTTTTAGTTGTACCTACCCAATAGGCAAGTTGTTTATTAACCTATAACGCCAGAATAGATTACACAAATACCATGAAACTTGAACATAAACGGTGAAATGAGAAATCTGCGTACCCCTTAAGAGCGTACTGGCGTGATGTTATGTTATGAAATGGTATAAACAATGAACAGATATGCGATTGCAGCAGTCCCGAGAGGTTTGCCGTTATTTATTGAAGACTTCTGTTGTATATCTTCGAAGTTCTTCATCAGATCTTCACTTAATTAAAATGGGACCAATTTCGAAACATACTCTTTCAAACAAAAAAAGAATTGTCAAAATCGGTCTATAATTGACGGAGATATCGGTGAACATACATAAAAAAAAAAAAAAAAAAAAAAACATACAAGAAGTCGAACATAGAACCTCCTCCTTTTTCGAAAGTCGGTTAAAAAGTACCAACTATTGATTAATTTTGTAAATCTGTTATTGTGTATACAACCCATGGAGATCTAAGCAGCATTCCATACTAACATATGACCCTATTTTAATTGAGAGACGCCGTCGAAAAGACATAGTCTGTACAAAGCCGTCTTTTAAAACTAGTTTTGCTCACCGTTTTTTCTGTTACCAAGGCTGTTACCTCTATAATAAAATAAATAGGATTTTATCAATTTACCCACTCCCAAAAACTAAATGTAAGGCTGTAGTTAGGGACTGGCTCCAAAGCTTGGAGTATAGTTCCACGGAGGATCTGCTCCACTAGTGGTGGATCAACTGATTGATAGGTATTTTTATATACCCACAGAAACTCGCTCATAACACCAAGCGCTTACATGCACCTCACATAGCCACACACCCGTACACTATGCAAAACACACACACACACACATACTCATACTGTAATACATCTACATGCTAACATACTAAGGGGCAAATAGTTTTACCATTTATATTTTAGTTACTTTTACTTGTCAAGTATCTTGTCTCCTTGCCAAAAAGATGATCAAACTGTAACCAAACCAAATCTCTTGCGTATATGTTATTTTTGTTTTGTTATACCGGAGTTCGTGGGGTGAGGACCTGGTGATCTGTAATACAGGTGTATACCTATAATAGACACCAGCTCCTCACAAACACTTGACTGTGAATTGTATTCTTTTATTGAGCTTAATGTTTAAGTATCATATAATGTCTTGTTTTGTGAGGAGAAATAAATAAATATGTCGCATCAAGGCTGGCCGATAGATGCAAATCATCGGGAATTTCCTTAGGTTAAGACATCGTGTGTGGGCAGGTCGGTGGGCATAATCGTGCAAATGAAATAACATAAGTTATTCGATACACTGGGTTTATTCAAATAGACACAAGTTACATTCTTGCTAACCAATATTACGGATCGACACCGATTCTACGAAGTCTTAGCTCTACGGCTGTCAGTACTCAACTGCCATATTCCGCACCTCGCAAGTGCTTATAAAAGCGCGCCAATGCGTAGTTGCTATTGACTGCCGCTAGGGGCTTGCTTGTGATTTGTTTTGACGTCCGTACTATTGACTAAACCCGACACGGCCATCCTGCGAGACAGGCGTCCTCGTCTGTTCCTAATTGACAGGTTTTAACAGTGTATCGAATCATGTGGAAATCCTCAATGGATGTCCTCAGCCCTTGGGGAAAGCTGAGGGGTCTGTCAGACTCCTACTGACTAAAACCACATGGTGTTCTCTAGGCCGTAATTCCTTTTGAGAGGCGAACGTGGAACACGCACGTCGCCTTCTCGGGCCTCTCTCAGATGACAGATCCCCAAATCTATCACCCGCAGGCATCATCTTCTTGTCCTTGCTCCATGCCATCTCATGGTCACCTCGTGTTGCACCACACGTCGTCTTAGTCCACTCCATCCTAGCAATCGCCCATCATACAAGGGATGTTTTTCTGAAACATACAAAATTTTCAAACAGTATCTGCTCGTCCAATCCTGACTCATACACTAGAGTGAGGAAACATTTTGAAATAATCAAACATGATCATTCATATCTCTGTTCACTACTGCAAGGAACGAGTAAATTCTATTTCCTATTTAAAGAAAATAGCAACCTCATCGATTTGGTACCTAAAAGCACCCAATCTTCGTGATTATAAAGTTCAAGTACCACTGATCTCAAATTGAATCAAACAAAAGAAACAATATACCAGGTTTCTTATTCACGATCTTTAGCCATCACATAGCTCTACTAGCTATCTCATAGCTCTCTTAGTTCTAAATTGCTCTACTCGCACATCTTCACGATGTCGAGTCAACTCGACTCTCTGAACTCAGAACTTGTTCACACAGAGATTTAGTACTTACTACTTTATCTACAATCTCAATTGGTACTTGAGCTTTGTGTGTCTTACAAACACGATCTACACATAGTAATCAAAATTAGAAAACCAAAATAATTTTAATTTTCGTAATGAGGGCTTGACGATTCGAACGTCATCAACATTAACATGATCTCTCCACACGCGTGACTGCGAGTTTACTTTCCTTTAACCTCATGACTCAATAGGAACTTTCTGTAAGGTTCCTAAAACAAACATGAATTTTCACACCAGACATAGTGTCACACAGACTTCCAGTTGCCATACAGGCCTATAGTTGTCATAAAGGCCAACAGTTGCCACACAGGCCAACAGTTGCCACTCAGGCCAACAGTTGCCACACAGGCCAACAGTTGCCACACAACGCTCGGCTACTCCTGACCGAACTAGTTTATTGGATTCGTGAAAATAGGGAAATTTAAGAACTCTACTCTTTAACCAAATCATTACCCTGGGCCATGTACCACTAGTCGCTCCAAACAAAGTTTAAAACTTATTCTGCAGCAAAAACTGCCAAGCTTACAGAAACCCTCGAGTAAAACCTCCAACGCCATGGCTCTCTAGCCGACCAGCAATTATATTGCTCTCACAACGGTCTCTCGTTCTCTCTCTAGACCCCGACCTCCACCAGAATCCACTGGTACGGTCAAACATAGTACGTTCGATAGACTGAATTACTACACCTTAAGCTTGCTCATCATCATCAAAACCCTTTTGACATCAAAATCGACTGGTACATAACCCGCTGGCATCTGCCCTAACCTACCTTGTGCATACTTGTAGGTTCTAAGCGTACCTATTTAAAGCTTTCGTTGTATAACGATCACCGTCCTGTCATAATCACCTATCGCGGACTTAATACAGGGCCTATTTAGTTCCAGAACTAGAGCCTCCCACAAAACACCATTCATTAGAAAAAGGTCCGACGATCAACAAGTTCAACAACTAAACAAAGAAATTGTAACAATGTTGTTACTCTTTACCATAATTCTTGCAATGCATACTCAACTCAAACCTCTTTGTAAACCCATCGCCACATGTTACTCATGAGGTGCGGTCCGGAGCTTCGAGTATGAGTAGACATGTCAATCATATTTGGTCTCACTACCAATGTCATCAACTATGACACCCAATTCCCGAGGAACTTGGTGATCTGGGATCCTTCTCACAAGATTCACGCTTTCTACTCAAAGATCTCGGAATATACCGACTGTTCATATCAGGGAAACAATTAAGTCCGATATTTTTTTCTTCTTAATAGCTCGTGTGAAGGAGCTTTACGAATTAATTCGGATCAATATTCTTAAAATCTCATCATTGACAGTAACCCTTTACTATCGTTCTCTAACTCAGTCTTTATGTAAGGAAAACGATTGCGAGATCCACTGCTATCATAATATTACTTTGAAAGTAAGCAAGTGAATTCAGATCTCAAGGTGGTGGTTGTAAATTGTTGCGCAACCATAAGATCTGTTCCGAATACACGTAAATTATCAGTACCGTTACTAACTCGATACAATTTCCTTTGCCCAACGACTTTACTAACTCGCTTTGCCACTGGAAATCACTGGTTTTGCAGTCATTTTGGATAGCTCATCTTCTTATGGGATATTAAATCCTAAATTACGTACTGAACCAAATATTGAAACTATTACCGCCAACAGGACACTCATTAACTACTTGCTTTTTACTAAGTGTGTCTTAATTACCTAGTGATAGTGCTAGATATAACCACGACCAATTCAGTGATCAAACGTGAACACTCTTAAATTTTGAAATAGCATCTCTTCACTAGAGAACATTCGACCTCACTATCGAAATAAAATAGAAGCGACTCACCAAGTATTCCATCCCAAACTTGCACGCTCTTATAACGTTCGGCTACCACCTGCGAACTGCTAGCCTGCCTTCGGTCTCAACCTTTCAGATGTTGACACGTTAACCTTCACATTCAGCATTTGAACCGCTAGCCTGCAGCAGAGGCTCCACTGCGACGCAATATGGTATCTGAAACGTGAAAAACATTACGAGAGTATATGTTCACAGTTATCTTAACTATACACAGCTTTGATGGAAATTAACCAGTGCAGCGGTGTAGTAAACTAAACCGACATAGCTAAATGGGCTATTGTGGACATGAACCACACATTACAGTGTCCCATGTGCCCAGGTAGGTAGATATATGGGCTTTATAGAATGTAATGAATGCCATAGCATTTTAAGTCTCAATTTCTAGGCCTGGCAGGGTTTACCACCTTTTAGACAGTCTGGCCCTCCGACGACCACAAAAGAAGAATACCATGCTTCTTCTCTAACTTAGTTAATTCTCACTACATAAAACTATCACACTACAAAAGTAATCAAAATATTTCATTTGGAATTATCATAATTTTCAGACTGAAATGTAAGGTAGGTACGTCACTGTCACCATATCGTTCTAAACTCCAAACAATAATAGTCGGAAAAGGCCAGTCAAGGGTTATGGCCAGTGATAGTAGAATAATACTCGACCAGCGATAACCAACATGAGATTATGGACCTGACATGGGCCATACCATAAACAAAACCAGAATTTTGAATAATGAACACACTTTTCCATAGTCAACAAAATGAAAACGACTCACCAGATTGGCATGCAGATCGGCGTGTATGGATCTTTGCACACGTCCACACGCTCCTCCTTGACCTGTCCAGCTCCTTGGTTGTTACTAGCCTCCTTGTTGCTCCGCTCCAGACTGGTTTTTCATCATTTAAAACCGAGGGTAGTCGCAACTCACAACGCGATTTTTTTTTTTGCAAGGATGTAACCGTTTTCACTAGCATTGTTTTTACGTGTGATCTCATTAGCACGACCGAATCCCAATTCTGATGTCGCATCAAGGCTGGCCGATAGATGCAAATCATCGGGAAGTCAGGATGTATTTCCTTAGGTTAAGACATCGTGTGTGGGCAGGTCGGTGGGCATAATCGTGCAAATGAAATAACATAAGTTATTCGATACACTGGGTTTATTCAAATAGACACAAGTTACATTCTTGCTAACCAATATTACGGATCGACACCGATTCTACGAAGTCTTAGCTCTACGGCTGTCAGTACTCAACTGCCATATTCCGCACCTCGCAAGTGCTTATAAAAGCGCGCCAATGCGTAGTTGCTATTGACTGCCGCTAGGGGCTTGCTTGTGATTTGTTTTGACGTCCGTACTATTGACTAAACCCGACAAATATATTATTATTATTATCTATCAATTATTGAAGTCTGAATTATTGAGTTATTGAATCGAAGTGTTGAAGTGTTTGTACAAAAACGCCACCATGTCAGTTCGACTTCAGGATCAGACCTCGGAACCAGTCCGTCTGCAGCGAGGTGTGAGACAGGGAGACGTCATATCTCCGAAGCTGTTTACCGCTGCACTGGAGGATGTCTTTAAGGTTCTGGACTGGAGAGGGCTAGGCATCAACGTCAATGGCGAGTACATCACTCACCTTCGGTTTGCCGACGATATAGTGGTTATGGCTGAGACCATGGAGGACCTCAGTACAATGCTCGATGACCTCAGTAGAGCTTCCGAAAGAGTGGGTCTTAGGATGAACATGGACAAAACCAAGGTGATGTTGAATGCCCATGTTACACCCACTCCTATCAAGGTCGGAGACTCTACACTCAAAGTTGTGGACGACTATGTCTACCTGGGACAAACGATCCAGTTGGGTAGGGCCAACTTCGAGGAAGAGGTCAACCGTCGAATCCGACTCGGCTGGGCAGCGTTCGGGAAGTTGCGCGGTATCTTCTCGTCCAACTTACCACAGTGTCTCAAGACGAAAGTCTATGACCAGTGTGTGTTGCCAGTGATGACATATGGCTCTGAGACGTGGTCGCTTACAATGGGCCTCATCAGAAAGCTCAAAGTCACCCAAAGGGCAATGGAGAGGGCTATGCTCGGCGTTTCCTTGCGTGATCGAATCAGAAATTTAGAGATCCGCAAGAGAACCAGGGTAACCGACATAGCCCGAAGAATTGCCAAACTTAAGTGGCAGTGGGCAGGGCACATTGCTCGCAGAACGGATGGCCGATGGGGCAGAAAGGTTCTGGAGTGGCGACCGCGAACCGGAAGACGTTGCGTTTGAAGGCCTCCCACCAGGTGGTCCGATGACCTGGTGAAGGTTGCGGGGATCCGCTGGTTGCGGGATGCACGAGACCGGTCAATGTGGCGACGCTTGGGGGAGGCCTATGTCCAGCAGTGGACGTCTTTCGGCTGATATGATGATGATGATGATGATCAATTATTGAAGATATAATAAATATTTCATCACTCCAATTTGATTCATATCCTTTTTGGAAAACATGTTTATATTTAGTTATTCGAACATAATCACTCACATTGAAATTTGATTTTGGATTTTCTAAAGAAAGTTTGTTTGATCCTCTATCATAAAGATTAGTCCAAACTGTTATAATATTACTGGAATTTACATCACATGGGCACATCTTAAAACCTTGCTGGTTGTATTGAATTACCAAGAAACTAGCTCCCTTCAAAATGGTTGAGCTGAATGGTGCTGATACATGTGTCATGTTCGTGAACGGGCGCTGTCGGTTGGGACTGGTCATCTCTTAGCTGCCATGGTTTATTTTAATTGATTCTAATTTTATTTCTGAATTGACTTTTTATATTTACTATGGACACTTTTAACTTTCTACATCGTTCTCACATAATGTGTAATCTCAACATGAATGATGTAACAAATGATTTGTAATAATTACCTAATTGAAAAAGAGTGTCCATGGAGTTTCTTGCCCGTTCTTCTCCATAGAGATCTACGCCTTGGAATGGGCATCTACGGTACTTTCACAGTTATTATGTCTTGTGACTGGGACTGTAGCACCAGAATTTTGTAATATTTTATTTTGTCTTTTGACAATTCAAAAGTGCCTGTAACTGGCCTACTTGAAATAAAGTGCTTTGACTTTGAAAACTGAAAACCTCTTAAGTGTTCCTGGGTAACCTTCAACACAAGCACATGCCTATATATCTAGCTACAATCACACATATATACATTCCAAAACACGCAGGCATGCACACACACACACACACAGATACACACACACACACACACGTCTCATCCAAATATTCTACTTTTAGTTACTTTTATTCTATTTTTTTTAAATTGTATAACTGTAAAGTTGATTGTGTCGAAATACCTAATTAACTAATTTTTAATAATTTATGATAATAACGGATTGTTGCACAATTAATATTTTTAAGTAAATAGATCAACCACGAATTGTTACTGTTGCTTATAGCACAGGTACCTTAACCTAGTTTAAGTGACAGTGTTCATATTGTTAACATAATTTATTTGAACCAATAAACGTTATTTATTATTATTATTTCCTTTATTAATCAGTTTTCTTATTATTTACATTTTTAAATATTTTTATAAAATAAATTAAAAAACAAAAACATTTAAAAATATAAAAAATAGAGGCCCACCGGTATCGGGAACAGGGTCCAAGCTACCGGCGGTCAGGGCTCCAGAGAGAGGAACCTCCTAACTATACGAGCCGTGTCCAGCAGTACTGCTTTCTGGATCAGGCCCTTGACCCAGCCGCCTAACGAGAGCCTTCTAAGATGTTGGTCGAGGCTCGTGGCTATTAAGCCATTGGCTGACACGACTATCGGTACAATGATCGCTGTGTCCACATTCCACATGTCGACAACCTCGCGAGCCAAGTCAAGATACTTGATTTGTTTATCTTTCTCGGCTTTCACGAGGTTCCCGTCATGCGGGACAGTTATGTCAACAATCATTGCACGCCTCTCGATTCGGTCCACCACCACTATATCAGGTTTGTTAGCGATAATAGTCCTGTCAGTGATGATGGACCGATCCCAGTACAATGTGATATTGCCATTTTCGAGAACTGGGTCGGGCACATACCTGTAGTACGGTACCTCCGATGCCACAAGAGTGTATTTCAGAGCAAGTTGCTGGTGGATGATCCTGGCTACAAGGTTGTGCCTATGCAAATACTCTTCGTTAGCTAGACGAGAACATCCAGAGATAATGTGACGGATCGATTCACCCGGGCGGTGACATGCCCGACAGATGTCAACCGTGCCATCCTTCACAATAAATCTCCGGTAGTTATTCGTCATGATAACTTCGTCCATAATTGCACAGACAAAACCTTCGGTTTCCCCAAAGAGGTCACCGAAACGCAGCCAGGCTACGGACGCTGCTTGGTCTACATCAGACCCATGTAGGGCCCGGAGAAAGCGTCCGTGAAGCTCCTTACTCTGCCATACTTCCCTACGGTCGTTAGTTTCAAGCACTACAGGCTTGCGCCAGTTCTCATTCGCCATGGAGAGCGGGGTGAGTCCCTTGTCCACTGCTACTACATCTCGATGCATACCTACGTCGGTGTGTAGAAAATATTCCCTGAGATTGCATATCTCGCGGTTGTGGAGGTTTTTGGCATTTAAAAAGCCTCGGCCTCCACACTTCCGCTGGATATACAATCTCATGACTGACGATCGTGGGTGATGCATTCGATTTGCAGTCAGCAGTGTACGGACCCGCCTATCCAGGGCGTCGAGTTCCGTTTGAGTCCATTTGAGTATGCCGAAAGAGTACATCAATACCGGCATGACCCAACCGTTGAAGGCGCGCACCTTGTTTCCGCCTGAAAGAAGGCTATTGAATACCTTTTTCAGGCGGCCAAAGAAGCGTTCCCTCAACGATTGCTTCATGTCAGTAGTGCTGATACCTAACGCTTCCGACATACCCAAATACTTATAGGTTTCGTTTGGAGAGAGGGATCTCAGGTTTATGGAATCCGCGAGTTGAATTCCTACGGATTCCACAATCTCCCCTCGCTTTACATGCATGACCGCACATTTGTCCACACCAAACTCCATCCTGATGGCGTTACTAAAAGTTTCAGTTACTTTCAGTAGCTCCATCAGCTGAAGATTGCTGGGGGCAAAGAGCTTCAGATCATCCATGTAAAGGAGGTGAGATATAACCTGACCACCTCTCTTCAACCGATAGCCTAGCCCTGAATTCTCCAGCAGCATGCTTAGAGGATTCAGGGCTAGGCAAAACCAAAGTGGACTCAAACTATCGCCCTGGAATATACCTCGCTCGATCCTTACAGGATCGCTATTCCTCTGGATATTTCGACATCCTGGATAGCGAAGGACTGTGCTCCATTGCCCCATACACGACATCAGGAAGGTGCGTAGAGTTGTATCTATTTTATACAATTCTAGCACCCTCATGAGCCATGTATGAGGCACCGAGTCATAGGCCTTCTTATAATCTATCCAACATGTCGACAGATCCTTTCGGGAACGCCGAACCTGTTGGCTAATGGCCATATCAATAAGGAGTAGCTCCTTAGTACCGCGGGACCCGTTCCTACATCCATTTTGAGAGACCGACATGATCGAATTATCGTCGACGTGTTTATTAATTTTAACTCTCAAAATGGATGTAAGAACCTTATAGACCGTTGGTAAACATGTAATAGGTCTATAATTTTTGGGTTCCGCGGTGCTACCAGATTTGTGGAGCAGGTGGGTTATTCCTGTTGTAAGGAACCTGGGTAGCGAACCAGACTCCAAGGCTGCCTGGTACTGAGATGCCAAACGAGCGTGCGACCTTTGTAGCCACTTTATCCAGAAGTTGTGCAGCCCGTCCGGCCCTGGCGATTTCCAGTTCGGCAACGGGCGGACTGCACGGGCTATATCTTGGGGGCTGATCGTGATAGCCCCCATTTCTTGTATTGGATCGCACGCTCGTTCGACCTCCCGAGTCCATTCACCTTCGGTGTGACTGACAGGCACCGACCAGATGCTACGCCAGAATGAACACATAGCGTCATCATCCGGCAGGCGCGTATCAGTCACACCTTGGTCGGGTCGCTCCCAAGCCCGATAAACCCACCTTTCATTACTTTGGAATGTACGATTCTGGGTGTATCGCTCCACTCTCCGCCTATACCTACGAATACGGTTTGCCCATGCAAACACTTTTTGCTTCAGGAAGTCGATGCGCTCTGTGACACGGGATATATAGTCTTGGGGGCTTACATCAGTCCCCGAAAACGCCCGTCTCACAAAGCGCATCACTCTTGGCCGATTATTGCCCTCCCTGAAACAAATTAGTTTGCCGATGAGTGCTCTGGCCCCACCAATACGACGTTCGATCCTGCACTGCCAAGCTGGTACGGCTGGTTTCGGTCGTGTAGCTCTGTCATCTACAAATTTGACGTGGGCTACACGACATGCCGCTACAGCCGCGCAGTACATGATCGAATGTGTATCAGTGAGGTCTTCGCAGTTATCAAAATAATTTGACAACTGCGAATCCAGAACAGCCACCAGTGCCCTATTTTTGTTATGCATGGGCAAACGAGGTAATCGTGGCCTAAGTTCGAGCGGCATGTAGCGATAATCCCGAATAGCACACTCCAAAGCACTCCTCAATTCCTCATTGCACTGGTTACTTACGTTTGTAACCCTGTCACTACTATCCTCGTCAGCGTGGTTGGACTGTGGTTGCACCACGGCCTGCGACGATGGGGCAGTGACACGGTTACACATTTCCGTTCGGAGGCGATCAAGCACAGTATCATCCAACATACGATTACGCTGGATGACCCGTACCTGATCCGAAAGTCGTTGCGCCGAAACGTTGACGGCTGGCTCAAGCACCTGAAACAAAGAGAGCATCCGGACACGGTACGCGGTCAGGTTGTTTCCTGTTGTTGTTTTATTATTATTTATTATTATTATCTTAATACTAGAGTGAATGCTGTGGTAATAAGAGTATATTAAATCTTGTAAAACATCTATGTATCTATAAGAATTATTATGAGTAAAATAGCGCCACATTTTAATTTTTAGAGTTCTTTGAAATCTTTCAACAATACTAGCCTTAATATCAGGATTGTTAGTCGTATAATAATTAATCCCTTTGGATTTGAAGTATTTTTGTACATCTTTTGAAACAAATTCTGTACCTTTATCAGATTGTATGGTATGCTCCACCGTGCCAGCTGGCGACTGGATGGGAGGACCCGGTGGCCATATCCGGGGGGGTTCGGGCGTCCCCGCAGTCTCCAAATGAGTTCCCCATAGGTTGAGTTAATTTTAGTGGTCCACTTGGTTATCTGAGCAGCGCCTTGACAGTTCAACTTTTTCCCCAGCAACTCTAACAATATCAATGACCAAAGCAAAGAAGAGAAATAAGGTTAAACAACGGCTGCACTTCCTCCCACTTAAAGTGCACCTCATTAACATCAGGGGGTTGCACTCCAACCTTGATCCGGGCCACCACCACCTAGAGACCGAGAAGCCGCACCTGTTCTTCCTAACGGAGACGAAGATAACGACTCCGTCGGACGTGGCGTACCTCAACTACCCGGGTTACTCTCTTGAACACAAGTTCAAGAAGCAAGCTGGGGTCTGTGTGTACGTCCGCGATGACATCTGTTGTCGTCGTCTCCGTTGCTTTGAGAAATCGGGTTTTTCTGCCATATGGCTACTTGTGGACACAGGCGTGGAGAAATCTATCTACGTCGGCGTATACCGATCCCATAGCGGTGACCAGGAGTCAACAGCGCTCTTTAATATCCTTGTAGAGTCGACTGATGTAGCCCAGCAACGATACCCAACAGCGAAGCTTGTTTTTCTGGGGGACTTCAACGCCCATCATAAGGAGTGGCTGTTCCCGTACCAGAAAACCGACCATGCCGGGTTGGAGGCGCGCAAGTTTGCTTTAACGCTAGATCTTACCCAGCTGGTGAATGTGGCAACGCGGGTACCGGATGTAGACGGCCATACACCCAATTGTTTGGACCTCCTGCTGACAACTGATCTGGGCAGTAATTCAGTGTCGGTCTCAGCCCCGCTGGGAACTTCTGACCACTGTCTGGTGAGATCCGTTTCGACCTGCTCTCCTCCAGATGAGAGTCCTAGAGGCACGAGGCGAGTATGGCGATACGAGTCAGCAGACTGGGATGAGATGCGGCACTTTTTTGCGTCCTATCCTTGGCGGCATATGTGCTTCTCCTCGGGTGACCCCTCGTGCGGTGCTGACGTGGTTGCGGACGTGATTCGGCAGGGAATGGAGTATTTTATTCCATTCTCCGACATCCCGCTCGGTTACAAAGCCCGGCCTTGGTATAATGCAGAATGCGCCCACGCTGAGGCCCGAAAAGAGTCTGCCTACCAAGCCTGGGTCAAGGCCCGCGACCGCAAAATTAGAGCGCGTAGGTTTCGCGCGAGGAAAAGAGCCTTTAATTCTGCCGCCAAGCTCTGCAAGCGGGTTCTGCGTCGGGCACGTTTTGACCATATTGGACGTATCGGGGCCAAGCTGGCATCGCACCCCCCGGGTAGTAAACAGTTTTGGTCCCTGTCTAAAGCGGTTGAAACTAATTTCTGTCGACCCACTTTACCTCCAATGCTGAAACCTGATGGGTCGCTGGCTCACTCTGCAAGTGAGAAAGCAAATTTATTTGCATCTCTCTTTGCAAGCAATTCACGTCTGGATGCTGGCTCTAAGCAACCACCTAATATACCTCAATGTGAATCTTCGATGCCGGAGATCGCAGTTCACACTAAAGAGGTTCGGAGAGTACTGTGCAGCCTAGACGTGAACAAGGCCAGCGGGCCTGACGGCATTCCAGCGAGAGTATTGAGGCAGTGTGCGCCTGAACTGTCTCCTGTATTGACACGCTTGTTCCGCCTCTCTCTTAAAAAAAGAAAGGTGCCGAAATCCTGGAAGCTTGCAAATGTACAACCAGTACACAAGAAGGGCGACCGTGCAGACCCTGCCCACTACCGTCCGATAGCCATTACCTCCATACTATGTAAGGTTATGGAAAGGGTACTGAACAGTAAGTTGCTGACCTACCTTGAAGACAATGAGCTCCTCAGTGACCGTCAATATGGCTTTCGCTGGGGACGGTCAACTGGAGATCTTCTTGTGTTTGTCACGCACTGCTGGGGCGAAGCCATCGAGAATCACGGCGAAGCACTTGCCGTATCGCTCGATATCTCGAAGGCCTTTGACAGGGTCTGGCACGCTAGTCTACTCAGCAAGCTTCCTGCTTATGGCATCCCAGCCGGTTTTTGTAGCTGGATATCAGACTTCCTCAGTGAACGGTCGATCCGAGTAGTCGTTAACGGCTGCTCCTCTGACCTTAAGGCTATTAATGCCGGTGTTCCTCAGGGGTCTGTTCTCTCTGCAACTCTTTGCCTGCTGCACATCAATGGCCTACTTCTGCCTGGTATTGTTGGGTACGCAGATGACAGTACTGTTTCCGAGAGATACTTCTCCAGCGCAAGAACCGGCGGGGATGAAGTTCGTTCCTTGAGAGAGGCTATGGTGGAGCGTACTGATTTGATCTTAAGTCTTGTCTCCCGTTGGGGTGATGACAATCTGGTCTCTTTTAACGCCACCAAAACACAGGCATGTCTTTTTACCGCAAAGAGGACTCATTTCATCAAAACGCCTACTTTTCGGGGTGCATCTGTTCCTATAACTGACCGGCTCGAGCTCCTTGGCATGGAGTTGACATCGAGTCTCGACTTCGGCGCCACCATCGAGTACAAAGCCCAAATTGTGGCAAAGAAACTGGGCGTCCTAAACAGAGTGAAGCGATACTTTATGCCTGGACAGCTATTAACTCTTTACAAAGCGCAAGTCCGATCCTGCATGGAGTATTGCAGCCACCTCTGGGATGGCTCAGCTAAATATCAGCTAGCCGCGCTTGACTCGGTGGAACGCAGAGCGAAGAGACTAATTGGCGACGTCAAACTGGTGGATGCCAAGCTTCACAGCTTAGCTCATCGCCGTAAGGTTGCCTGCTTGTCGGTCTTCTACAGACTGTATTTTGGCGAGTGTGCTCATGAACTCCACGACCTCATCCCACCGGCCCCCTTCTACCATCGGACATCTAGACGCACTGCAAGTTACCATCCTCACCTAGTTGCTATTCCACCAATTCGCACCAAGCGCTTCCAAACATCCTTCATAATGCGCACAGCAAAAGAGTGGAACTCACTGCCTGCGTCTGTGTTTCCGAACGCATACAACCCGAATCTCTTCAAAGTTAGAGTGAACAGGCTTCTTCTGGGTAAGCTCACTCCATCGTCGACTTTGTCTCTGTCACCTCTGACCTAGACTAGAGTCAAGAGCAAACCCATCTTGAATAAAAAAAAAAAAAAAATGTGAGTAGGTGTTGAATTACTTTCAGCAAATATGCTTTCAAAACATTCTTTAGTTGTTTCTGAGTTTTTCTTTTTCATTGACTTTGCAAAAGCATATTTACTAAATACATCAATAACGCAAAGAATGTAGTTGAAACCATCATGAAGTATTAGTTATATTTTACCTTTTATAAGTAATCAAGGTTTTATTTATTAATAATCTAAAATTTACACAATATAAAATATAGCGTTCTGGGCACTTTTCACGTTGACAGCGATGTGGACGAATTTTTTGACGCCCTATGACCCCTGCCCTTGTATAGGCGTTCGTAGTTTTATTTTATTTTTATTTAAGTGTATTTATAGATAGTTATTGTTAATTAAGTATTTTAACCATCATTATATCAAGAATAAGTTCGCATATCACTTAAATCAGCTTGCCACAATTCATTAAAATTTGATAGAATGTACCTATTACGTGGTAATTTTTTCCGAATGGGTTTATGTAATGAGTATGTATCTTGTGATTGTAACCATTCTTTTACTTGCTTTTTATCCATGTTACCATTCATGGCTTTTGTTAATTTATCAATACTACTAAAACCAGCAGGATTAGATGGATCATAATAAATTCTATTAATCTCTTCTAGTATGGGGTCCATTTCTCCCAATCAATATTTTTACGTATTTTACTTATAGGTCTTTTATCTATAATGCTCGGTGTAGAAAACTCTTGATCTTCAATCTCAGAGGTTTTATTCAGATCTTTTGTTTGAAGCTGGTTAATAAACTCACATCTCTTTGGGTTTCCAATATAAGTAAGTGGTACTTTAATATCTTTTTTAACACCCTTGCTCGTAAAGCTGATGTAATTCCACCGGTTTTAAATATGTAAAGCGGGTCATAAAAAACGCGTGTGTTACCAAAGCAAATAGTTAAGTTATAGTCCATACAAATTCCATAACAGTATTATTTGCCATTTCAAATATGGAACTGATCGCCGCCGCACGACTCCAGCTAGTCAGCAGTGCGCTGTTGCTATTCAAATTTCGAACTAATCGCCGCGCGGCGCCAGTCAGTAGGCAGCGCTAGCGCGCTGTTAAAATGGCGGGAAAGCAACAGTGTGCATTCACAGATTGAGTTTATTTAAAATAAAATAAAAACAGTTTATTCGGTAATTTAAAAACTTGGCTGCATGCTCTAGCGTCTTTGCCAACATTTTCACGCAGCCACGGCAGAAAATAATCCTCGCGCCATTTTTCTCAAATTTTCTTTTCTTTGTACCTGTTTTGTGAATATCTAAAAATGACAACTTTCATTAATGAAGATGAGCAATATATTACTTCAACTCCACCGCGCACTAACAGAAGCGCGAACCGCATGCGACAGCTTGCTGCCGTCAATATCCAAGGACAGATACATAACGTATGAAAAATTCTTGAAGTGGAAAAACATGAAAAATGCCAAGTCATTTTCCGAAAATGTAGTTTTGGCGTATTTTAATGAACTAGCTAGTAAATATAAGCCTAGCTCGTTGTGGACAACATATTCTATGCTGAAAAGTACCCTCAAGATGAAAAATGGTGTCGATATTAATTTATATACAAATCTCATTGCATTTTTAAAGAGACGCTCTGATGGTTTTATAAAGAAAAAATCTAAGGAACTGTCATCAAATGACGTCGAAAAGTTTCTAAAAGATGCTCTAGATAGCCAGTACCTGGCAACAAAGGTCAGTTTGCCTCCTTATTTTATGTATTGATCTACCTACTGTACATACATACTCTTTTACATATTTTTTAACGACCGTCTGTAAGCTAAGTACCTATACCTTATCTAACACATTTTTATTTCTTTTCAGGTTGCGTTAATATTTGGTATTCATGGTGCATGTAGACGGCAAGAGCTTCACAATATTACCACAAAAGACATTGCAAATCAAGGCAAAATGCTTTTAGTTAAAATCCCAAACACTAAAAACAAAATACCCCGAACTTTTATTATCGACGGCCCATTTTATGACGTGGTCAAAAAATATGAAGCTCTGCGTACGACTAAGACAAAAAATAATCATTTCTTTCAGAATTACCAAAAAGGTAAATGTACTGCGCAACCTATTGGCATAAATAAATTCGGTGCCATGCCAAAGGAAGTCGCCAAGATTTTAGGAATGCCGGATGCTGATTGTTATACAGGGCACAGTTTCAGAAGAACGTCAGCTACATTACTTGCTGATTCGGGAGCTGATATATTGACTTTAAAGCGGCATGGCGGGTGGCGTTCTAACTCAGTAGCAGAATCTTATGTAGAAGATTCCATCCAAAACAAGCAAATATAAGTGCCAAAATAACTCAGACAATAAATTTGGAGCCACAAACGAAGAAGTTTTGCCCTGAGCCGCGCCCCTCTACTTCTACTGATGATACTTTTTTATATACAACTAATGACGAATTACAATGCTCTTCTGCCGCCTTTCAAGAAGTTTCGTCGTCTCCAACATTTACCCTAACACAAAACAATGACATGAATAGTAATAATAATAATAACATAATTAAAAAACCAACTACAACTACGTATCATTTTAATAATTGTAACTTCACTAACTGTTTCAATAATTAAAAATGAACAAAATATTTTTTTTTTCTGTTTCCTCGCAAATGTGTTAAAAAACGTCGTACGATATACGTGCGTATTGGTTATAACATGCTCGGCTCAATTACGCCCTCGCCTTCGGCTCGGGCTGAAATTCCGCCTCGCATGTTATAACCATCTTAACGCACTAATATCGTAATGTACTATTAATGCTTTAGCAAATCTATCCCACCCTATTGGATCACTCATTTTTAAGGGTCTTTGTGAATCATTTATTAAATCAACGATATTACTGCCAGGATTTTTTTCATTATCTATTATTACTGTACCTTCATCATCCCAATGTATTTTACTTTTACTTATTTCAACTAAGTTTAACAATAACTCGCCCTTTTTATTATAAGTTTTTGGTATTAAAGTAAGTATTTAAGCTGATGTGTAAAGTGGTTTTGAGTTATTTTCTTTACGCTTATTGGTTTCATTCTCCCCCACCCAGCATCAACTATACTTTTTAGATCTCTATCTTTATTTTTATAACCAATCTTAGCCTCTTTTGTATCATCATTAGATGTATCAGTATGAATTGGTAGTCTGAGTGGTTGACGATCCTCTTCAGTAAAGTGAAGGTATCTTTGAAGCATTTGTAAATATAACATCCACTTTTGACGGTCTTCTGTCTCACTATTCATAATATTTTGCATTTCAATATCTAATCGCGACAAATTACTATTACCTCTAAGTTTGCCATCGTGGTGAAAGGATTAGCCAATCGACAGAAGTCGATTGCCCAGGGTGCGCCGGACGTAACGGAAAGATCGAATGGTACGTCGCTCGGGGAGGCTCCTTTCATGCACCCCTATAATTACTATTACCTCGTGGCAGAATTCTAGGCCAAACATAATATTTAGGGATTATTTTTGCCATCGACACGCTAAGAAGAAGACTATTACCTTATTTTCTTTTTTTAATTTTTCAATCAATCCAGGTTCAATAAGTACCATTTTCTTTGCATTTTCCATATTAACTGGCTAGCCCACTTAGTAATCCACTCAATATGGCACCTAATATTATTGGTAAGAAAGCTCCTCCATTTTGAATAATTATATTTTTCCTTAGTTTATGTTTACATTTATGTACCAGTTTACGGAGTATATTTTTGTGTTTATTCAATTTTTGTTTGTCTTGATCTTTAAGAGGTACCTTTCCTTGTAAAACGTTATGAATACATTCACAAATACAATTTATTTCTTCTTCATCACATGTTTTAAGTAGTGCTCTTTGATATTTTGGTTTAAGTGTATGCAAAGCGCTTAGCAAATGTTTTTGCGTCGTGAGTTGACGATGCATCATTTGGAAATGATTTGAATTGTTTGATTCTTGGTGTATTTAAACACTTTTGTGGGGACGTAGACTGTACAATAACCATTAAATAGGAAGACATTTGTCTTTATACGACAAAAATCATTGGTATTCTGTTTTAAATCTACCATTAAATATCCATGTGCTTCTAAACTTGCATCCTTGTAAGCATCTTCAATAAATTTTGGGTTATCCGGTGACACCTGTCGTGCTAAATATCTTATTTGTCTTTTTTATCTCGAGGGTTTTTAAAATATATTATGTAACTTGAATTTAACGAAATGTCTCTTTGACGTTTACCTTGATGAAATAAAATTTTGTGTTATATGAAATACACTAAGATTTCTGTGGTGACTAACTTTTGTAAATATATCTACAATTCTTCCATCAGTCTCCCTCATTAGGTCATCAATTATAACAAGATGTGGGTTTCCACCATCAAACATGCTAAGATTTGGAATTCCTTGATGATAGTTAACATTTGGTAAATTATATAAAGGTTGCATTTTATCAAAGCACCATGTGATCTGATTAAAATCACTATTACATATTTCTTTAACTGATTTTATGAAATTTGTTACAAAATTTGACTTCCCACATTCACTTGGTCCTGCAAAAATTGCTGTAAATGGATGAATAAAATGAAACATTGCACACGTCTAGAGTTCAAGGGGGGTGAAATTAAAATAAAAGTGTTGTTGTAAAATTTAAATATATTGTAAAAATAATATAAAATATGTAATAGATGAAAAACTGTAACATTGCACTGTTGCACATTAGAAAAAAGCTTAAAAATTTATTTAAAACCAAAAAGTATACAAATTAAAACCATAAACTAAAAATAAGTAAATAACTCTCACAAAGTACTTATGAGAATTTTTACAATCACCTAAAATGTATGCACACAGATAAAACAATACCTAATTATAAAACATTAACCTAATTATTAAACATTATTTACAATCACACAATAGGAAGAAGAAGAAGACCCAATAAGTACTTAATAAGTAAACACAACATTTCAAACTACATTACATTAGTAATATCATAATTTTACAATCAATACAAATTTTTTATACACAGATAAAAGTAAGAACAATAATTTACATTAACAACATTATTTAAAAGTGAAAGTCGCTGTATCAACACTTAGCGTAATTTATAATGACCCCAAGCTAATGTATCAATATTATTGTCTAAAATATATATTTTTGTGTCATTATATGATAAACAAGTCTTATTTAGTTTTTGTGTAAAAATTGTATGTTTAATTGATTTAAATCTAAGCATACTACAATACTGCACTTTTTTATTAAATAGAGAAGACATAACTATTCAGTGTCATGTTTTTAGTGACACATTTATTTACCCCTTTTGCCTTGGCTATAATCTTATTATCTACATCAAAAGCGTATATTTTAGACCGTAAACCAACAAATTCTTTTACAATTTTATTTTCATCTTTGAAAAAACCTTATTTCTTTTTATTTAATTTTGGAAAAATATTATTTGCATCATAATCTGAGGTATCAAAGTATGAGCAAAGGTCAGGTTTTATATCAGTGTAAAAATCATCAGTAATTATATGATATATTAAACTATCCGTGTCTGTATACAATAAATTGATGTTACTAAACTTTTTAAGCATATAGTTATAATGAAAATCATACATTAATGTTTTTGAAATATCTAAAAATTAGCCAACAAAATTATCTAACGTCCCTGGCACAATTGCTGCAAATCATCACAAAGGAATGTTATTTAATATTTACAAATCACTATAATTGACTATTCCTACATTAACCGTTGAATAGATTGGTACTGTAATAATCTACTAATATCAGTAATATCATGAATACACTAGAAATACAACAACATCTGAAAAATATACATCCCAGTCTAGAAAGTAATGTTTTTGCAGCTAATAGACTCCCCATGTATGCCCATGTACCAACGTACATAATATGCAATTTGGACACAGATGAAAAACCTGGTTCACATTGGGTAGCTTTACACATTGATTCAAATGGCATCGGTCAATATTTCGATTCTTATGGACGAGCACCACGATATCATCTTGAGTTTTTAAAAAGGAATTGTAAAAGATGGTACTGGAATGTTGATAGGATTCAGAATGATTGGACTTCAGTTTGTGGTGAATATTGCTTAATGTATTTGCTATATAAGTTTCGGGGGTGTTCAATGCACAGTTTTGTAAAAATATTTACACGGAACACACTATACAATGATGTTTTAGTGGATGCGATGTTCCGTTCATATTTTATAGATTGAAATAACAATTGTAATAAAAAAGTTACCTAACGAAAGTGGTTTTATTGCTAGCAAGAGAGCCGTGAACATTCCTTATCTGTAATGATTAGGGAGTGCGGGGCGAGGAGATCACGGGGGCTGAAGTGAGCGAGCAAAGCGAGCGAACTCAGCTCCGTCATCTTCTTCATGTTAGGTTAGTTTAGACCCTACAGAAAAATAAGCGGGGCTTCATCGATCAATTTTTATTTCAGTATGTTTGACACCTTTAATTCGGGTTTATTTTCAATCGTTTCAATATCTATACTATCCATAGATAAAGAGCTCGACGGACAACGAACAATTAACGATAGATAAAGAATTGACAAACAATGAAACCTTTTCGGAGTGTTTAACAATGAACTGCTCACCCTTCTCGAACAACAATAGATAGACATGACAAACAAAGAAATGTTATCTCGAGACCTGATTATGTCAGTGGATAGTGATTCTGTATCTCTGAAACCACACATCGTAGACAAAAATGTACCACAGGAACGTGATCAGAGCATAGCAAAACCTAGGAAAACATAAAAAACTTTTTTTTTTAGGATAAGCGCCACAAATTTTTGAGATTGAGCCGGAGAATATCGTGAGCCAGAACCGGTACAACCTCTCTACTAATAATATTATGCGTAAATATAATTAGGATAAACAAAAGTATGCAATGATATATTATGTCTAAAGATTTTATGCAAATGGATAGGAAACCGATTTTATGTGATTGCTCATAGTCATGATAAGTTGACCAAATATTTTTATCGAACGAATCACATAAAGTTAATTAAGTACTCGTATTAATATAAAATGCACTTCTCGAGTCAAATGGTTTTTTTATATTTTTTTTACATATATGTTTTTTTTTAACAATTTTAGGTTGTGTTTTGGGCTGACGCTGACGCCACTTTCTTATAGGGCAAGTTTACATTAATTTACCGTAGTTCTATGCTAATAAATAGATGTTATAGGACGATTAAATTATTTTATTATTCGTCCGCTTACCGGACGACTAACAACAGCCGTGTATAATACAAACATGAAACCGAATGAAATAGAAAAATTTGATGCCTATGTGGAGCCTAGGAAAAGTATAATTACGAACAGTTTCAAATTCTTCAATTTAAAACAGGTGGAGGGTGAGCAAGTGGACAGATTTATAACGAGACTAAAGGTGCAAGCCAAGCAAATGTGACTTTAAATATCAAGAAGATAAGCTTGTTAGAGACATGATTGTCAATGGAATTAGAGACAAAGGTGTACAGGAGAGATTGTTAAGGGAGGCCAATATTGGATTAGACCAGGTAATCAGCCAATGCCGCTCAGCGGAGGCAGGAAAATCAAGGGCTCTAGAAATGACAACACAAATAAAGCAGGAAGTAGATGCAATCAAGAAAATAGAGATAAGACAAGGAGTGGGGTCCAAAATGCTTTCCTGTACTTATTGCGGCAAAAGGCACTCGGCTAGAAATTGTCTAAAATTGGCTAGAAAAATATGGAAAAAAGTGTGCCAATTGTAACAATTACAATCATTATGCTGCTGTGTGTCGGACTAAGTTAATCAATAATGAAGCACGTAAGAAGAAAGATAAAGAAAAAATATTGACTCTGTTCAAAAAGGAGAAACTGATAGTGATGATTCGGAAGACTTTGTGTTGGATTCTGTAAGTAATTTTACTGAAAATAGTCAATGGAATGAAATTGTTAACATTAATAGAACTAACATTAGGTTCAAATTAGACACAGGGGATGATTGTAATACTTTATCATTAAAGCTGTATGATAAAATTAAAGATAATACCAGTTGTTTGATCAGTAACTCAACTGTGTTGGTAGTGTTACAAGATAGGGCAACGCCATCTAGTGACGAGTAGAAGAATTAAGTAGTTACTAGTGGCGCCATCTAGTATCGAATAGCGGAACTAATCTTCTCGTGTCGAATGGAATTTTCCAGAATGTTCGGTTCGAACATTCTGGAAAATTCCATTTTTAGTCGCTAGTCCAGTTTCTAGTCGCTTCGGGAACAGTGAGTTCGAAAGTCGATTGTTCTGGAAGTTTCTCGAATTATCTAGAACAGTATGGAACGTTCTAGAAACATCTTCGGTGCTATATAAAGAGCGGTCGGGTTCGTCGGCAGTCAGTTTTCGATTCGGAAGCGACACAGAGCGATCACCAAAGGAAAATAGTGCGAAGTAATAGAATTGTTTAAGAAGTGTTTTTGTAATAAAGTGTGATTAATTGAAGTCTGCTGTTTAAATAATTTATCCCTGAGCCCCAGCTCGTAACAAATTGGTGTCAGAAGTGCGGGATAAATTATGCCAGTTCTACCAAAGGAAGAAACGGAAGGGATGCGCACCACGAGTCAGCGCCAGCAAGATGTAGACCAGAGGCGCTTTGGAGACGCTCCCTCACCGTCATCAGGTGGACATCGAGACTCCACGGCTGCAGCGGAACCCGCTCAATCGTCGGCGTCGCCTGACCTAGCCGCACTGATGGCATTCATGCAGGAGCAGGCTCGCCGTCAGGAGGAGCAGGCTCGCCGTCAGGAGGAGCAGGCTCGCCGTCAGGAGGAGCAGGCGCGGCGCTTGGAGGAGCAGCTGCAGCGCGTCAAGGAGGAGCAGGCTCGCCGTCAGGAGGAGCAGGCTCGCCGTCAAGAGGAGCAGCTCTTGGTGATAAAGGACCTCCGCGGAGCCATCGGGAAGGAGATGAAAGAGGTAAAGGACCAGGTCCAGCAGCAGGAGATCCGCATCGCCGAGTTGGAGAAGATTATTAGTGGGCTCACATCTGGGGGAGGAGACGTGGCAGCTGCAGTAGTTGCACCCTCGCTGGGTGGTTTTAAAGTGCCACCATTCGACGGGTCTTCGTCATGGTCTGCCTACAAGATACAGTTCGAGGCCGTCATGAAATCGAATAGGTGGACCAAAGAACAGGCCTTGACTGCTCTAACCTTGGGTCTTCGCGACCAGGCCTTGACTGTGTTAGAGGTACTTGGACAGAACTTTACTTTCGAGAAGCTTCTGGAAGCATTGGAAGCTAGATACGGCGACGCGCACCTGGAACATGTGTTTCGCGCCCAGCTGAAGGTTCGATCGCAACGTGTTGGTGAAACCTTACAGCAGTGGGCTTTGTAGGTGGAAAAGCTGGTCCGGAAAGCTTACCAATCGTCACCTGTGCTTATCGACGGGAACCTCGTACAGGCGTTCACGGATGGGATACGCGACCTGAAGGTTAGGGCTGCCGTAAGGCTAGGCCATTTTAAGAACCTTAAGAACGCCCTAGCCTACGCTTTGGAGGTGGAAGCTGTACGACGGGACGATCGAGCTCACCGCATAAGGGTGTCTTCACCCCGGTGCTATAGCTGTGGAGAGAGAGGCCACATCCGGTTGAGCTGCCCGAAGCGAAGGAGCCCCCATTGTGGCATTCAGTTACCAGCAGCAGGAAAACCAGTAGACGCCAGGACTAATTGGCGGTTGGTGGCTGGTGATGGAAGAGCCCCAAGGAACTCGATTTCACAAATTGTGTGTGAGTCACAATCATGTGAAGGGAACAAAACACCACACGGAAATGCAGATGCTCTCTCGCGTAGATCGTGTTCCAATCAATGTAAGCCCTGTGCCAGGCAAGAGGCTGAGCAGGTAGCATTTGTGAGGATGTTGAGGACGGATCTTAGCGAAGATTGGAAGGGAATCTTGCAGAATGCTCAGCAAGATGATAGAGACATAAAACCGATCCTCGAATGGAAGAAATCAGGGGCTCCGAGGCCTCGGTGGAGTGATGTTGCAGCAATGAGTTCTGTCACCAAAAGTAATTGGGCACAGTGGGAAAGCTTGATAATCCAAGATGGAGTTCTGTGCCGGAAATGGGCGAGTATTCGCGGTGACCAGTGTCATCTACAAATGGTCGTACCTAAGGTTAAGGTGCCGGAGGTCTTACAGCTCTATCACAATGGAAGTTCAGGAAGTCACATGGGAGTTAAGAGGACTCTAATCAAGATCCGAGAACGCTTTTACTGGATCCATTGTCGAGAGGACGTTAAGGAATGGTGCCGCAAATGCACAAGTTGTGCGGGTGCTCCTGTGAAAGGACCACACACTCGTAGTAGAGGTGCATTAAAGGTATATGAGCACATCAGAGAGACAGGTCAACAGATGTCTGAGAGGATGAAGACTCGCTACGATCGGAAGGCGAACAATAAGGGCTTCGATGAAGGATCACTGGTATGGTTACATAACCCGGTACGCAGCAAAGGAAAATCGCCTAAATTGCAAGCAAAATGGGATGGACCGTATCGCGTAGTTACCCAGATTAACGTGATTACGTCACCTACCGAATTCAGAAGGGACCCCGAGGTGCATCAAAGGTCGTTCATGTGGATCGGTTGGCCCGTTATCATGGGTCTAACGATGCTCGGGACGAGCATGTCTAAGAGGGAGGCAATGTTACAAGATAGGGCAACGCCATCTAGTGACGAGTAGAAGAATTAAGTAGTTACTAGTGGCGCCATCTAGTATCGAATAGCGGAACTAATCTTCTCGTGTCGAATGGAATTTTCCAGAATGTTCGGTTCGAACATTCTGGAAAATTCCATTTTTAGTCGCTAGTCCAGTTTCTAGTCGCTTCGGGAACAGTGAGTTCGAAAGTCGATTGTTCTGGAAGTTTCTCGAATTATCTAGAACAGTATGGAACGTTCTAGAAACATCTTCGGTGCTATATAAAGAGCGGTCGGGTTCGTCGGCAGTCAGTTTTCGATTCGGAAGCGACACAGAGCGATCACCAAAGGAAAATAGTGCGAAGTAATAGAATTGTTTAAGAAGTGTTTTTGTAATAAAGTGTGATTAATTGAAGTCTGCTGTTTAAATAATTTATCCCTGAGCCCCAGCTCGTAACAGTAGTATATAATAATCAAAAAATTAAAACTGTAGGTACTGTCAAATTAAAATGTTTGGTCAAAGGCAAACAAGTAAAATTAAAATTTTGCATAGTTGATTTACCTATTCAGCCGGTGATAGGGTTGCCAGCTTGTGTAGAATTAAATTGAATTGAAAAATTGAATTTAAATTGAAAAGACTGGATAGTATTGTAACTAGTGAAAATTAAAATTTCGTGAAAGCAAACATAGAGGTATTTTCAGGTCTAGGCAATATAGGGTTGTATTGTATTAAATTGAAAGAATCAGTGCTACCTGTTGTCAAACCTATTCGAAGAGTTCCACAGGCAATAAAAGATAGATTAAAGAATACTTTAGATAGCTATGAAAGTAGAGGTATTATAGAAAAGGTAGAGGGACCAACAGCTTGGTGTAATAATCTTGTAATAGTTGAGAAGCCAAATAAATCCCTTCGACTGTGCTTAGACCCAAACGAGCTAAACAAATTCACATACACAAACACCCAGGTCCCAGGTCCTATACATATACAGGGAGTCCATGTGTATTTTGATGATTTAATAGTGGCTGGGGACAGTTTGGAAGAACATGACAAAATTTTAAATCAGTTAATAGACAGAGCAAAAATAAAACAATGTTAAATTTAATGAAAATAAAATACAATATAGATGTGAGACAGTCAAGTATGTGGGGTTAATGTTGTCATAATCTGGTATAAAACCAGATCCTGAACATGTTAAAAAGCTATAGTGGATTTAGGGCAACCCAGAAGTGTAAAGAAATTACAAAAAAAAATTAGGGATGTGCAATTATTTAAGTAAATTTATACCACAATATTTCAAAACTACTGAACCTCTTAGAGATTTATTGAAAAAAGAAGTTATTCGGGACTGGGGCACAGCTCAAGTTTTACTTCCTCAAAGGCTTTTGCCTTTGAGGAAGTAAAAATGAGAATTAGTTCTGCCCCCACCTTATCTGTTATAAAAAAAAATGGGAATATAGTATTGCAAACTGACAGCTCTAAAAGTGGCATGGGAGCTTGTCTATTACAAGAAGGTAAACCATTGTCTTCTATTCAAGATGTTATACAGAGTGTCAGCAGAGGTGGCTCCCATAGAAAAAGAGCTATTTGCTATCTGTTGTGCTATGGATAAATATCATAAGTTTATTTATGGGTGTCATGTTATTGTAGAAAGTGATCACAAACCTCTTGTATCAATAGTGAATAAAGACATTAATAAAATTTCTGCTAGATTGCAGCATGGTTCTCAAATTATTAAAATATGATTTTGAAATAAGGTATGTACCAGGTTCAAAAATGTATATAGCAGATTATTTGTCAAGGCATTATGACACAAGCAATGCTCAGTTAGATCCAGTGCTAAAATAGTTAGTACATAGTATAAATTCAGAAACTGTGTTTCAGAAACTGTGTATGGTTTAGAAACTGATTTGCAAGTTTCAAACAATAAATTACTGTAATTAAAAAAGGAAACAGCAAAAGATGGCAATCTTCAACAAATAATGTTGTGGTATAACTCAGAGTGGCCTAAAAATGATAAAAATATGTATGGCATAGAACTGAAAAAAAATGTATAAATTAAAAGATTGTCTAGTAGTGAAAGACCACCTAGTATATTATAAATCTAAAATACTTATCCCTAATTATATGAGAAAAGAGATGATTTCAATAGTTCATGCAGGGCATGCTGAAATTGTAAAATGTAAAAAAACGTGCCAGAAAGGTGTTATATTGGCCAGGTATGTCAAGAGACATACCTGGCCAATATAAGACAGAAGAGTTTGTGTCAAGATGTAAAGCTTGTGAAAAGTACAGACCATCAAATCCTAGACAACCCCTATTGTCTCATGAAATACCTGACTTGCCATTTAATAAAGTCGGTATGGATGTTGCTCATTTTGCTGGCAGAGAATATTTAGTTCTGGTGGACTATTATTCCAAATAGATAGAAGTGGCGTCTTTAAGGAACAAAACAGCTGATTATATAATTATAAAATTAATGTCAATATTTAGCGCTCATGGTGTGCCTAGGTTCATAGTAAGTGACAATATGCCTTTTGGTAGTTTTGAATTTGTACAGTTTTCTCGAAAATTAGATATTGAGTTGATAAAGTCCAGCCCCCGATACCCCCAACCAAATGGGTTATCAGAAAAAGCAGTGGGCATAGTAAAGAGCATGTTAAAAAAATGTTTGGAGGATAATTCTGATTTTGAAACGCATTACAGAACAACCCCAGTAGCGGGGTTAGATTATAGTCCATCAGAATTATTGATGAGTAGCTTGTTAAGAACAAATTTACCTTGTACACAAGAATTATTAAAACCTAGAGTACCACTAAATGTTAGAGAGCAATTGATGTCAAACAAGGAAAAATCTATGACCATATATAATAAAACTGCAAAGGCAAAGAAATCTTTTAGTTTGGGGGATAATGTAATAATACAAAATGCACCAAATAAAGATTGGTGTGCTGGTAAAATTATGGGTGAAGCTGATGGTCCTAGATCTTTCATTTTAAAAAATGAAAAAGGTAATTTGGTTAGGACAAATGAGAGACATATTAGACCAAGTAAAAATAAGTTAATTATTAAGCATGACAGTGTACCTGATAAGTTGCTTGAAAGTCAGTGGGAGGATATTGGGCAAGGGTCTCAAAATGTAATATTGGATAGTGTTAATGATAATGTAACAGATACTGCTCATGCAGAAGTCATTCCTGAGAGTAGAACGAGATCAGGTAGAGTCACTAAAATGCCATTGTATTTAAAAGAATATGAGTTGACTTAAATGCTAGATGTAACCTGTTTATCTTTACGGGGGATGTTTGATATGATTATTTATCTAGATGTTTAGGCGATCTGTGGAACACGCGTTGGTTGCATGTGGCAACACAGCGAGACTGGTTGACTTACTTTGACTATAACCCCTAGATGGGGCAGAGGGCGTCCACAGATGTCCTCCAACGCGATCGGTCTTGAGCTTCACGCTTCACCTCGCTCCATGTCATTCCGATGCTCGTCGCTTCTGCCAACACGGTGCGACGCCAGGTTTGACGGGGACGGCCACGCTTTCTTTTCCCTTGGGGATTCCAGTCCAAAGCTTGCTTGGGTATGTGGTCGGGACCCCTACGGAGCGTGTGGCCAATCCATCTCCACTTGCGACGCTTGATCTGGCGGTCGATCGGGCTCTCGTGGCATTTCTCCAACAGCTCTACATTGGAGATGGTCTCGGGCCAGTTAATTCCGAGAATGCGACGAAGACAGCGGTTGACGAAGACTTGTATTTGGCGTGAGATGTCCTTTGTGACCTTCCACGTTTCGCACCCGTAGAGCAGCACGGATTTGACAACCCGAAGCTTTTGAGTTTAATCCTTCGGGCCCGTTTCCGCGATTGCCAAACAGGTCTCAGCTGCGCGAAGGTTGCTCGGGCTTTGAAGTGAAGCGATGTCCTCTTTACTACCCCCAGTCTCTGACACGACACTCCCGAGGTAAGTAAATTTGTGGACGCGTTCCACTGCCTCTGTGCCAATCAGCAACGGTGAGTGGTTCTTCACACCAGATCTCATTTCTTGGGTCTTCCGGATGTTTATTTTGAGACCCGTTTTTGCCGCTTCCTGACGTAGATCGTTTAGCTTTGCTTGCATATCGGCGTGGGTATGACTCAGCAGGCATAGGTCATCGGCGTAATCCAAGTCTTCCAAAACGTTGGATAATCCCCACTCTATGCCGCGGCGCCTGTTTATTTAAAAACGTTGCCCCACACTAGCAATTTCTCCCTGTATCGTGGGTGCGTTTACAAACATAAACTCACATACACAAACACCCAGAGCCGGAACAACTATATGTAGGTCATACAAATATTTGTTCCGTGCGGGTATCGAACCCGCGACACGCAGCGCAGCAGTCAATCGCTCAACCACTGCGCCAACCGTGCGCTCAGTTTGCTCACCTCGAACCTTCTTCCAATCTTGCCAGGTCCTCCAGCCGCATGGGCTACTGCAACCTTCAGCCGGACTTCAGCAACTACCAGATGGTGGTCGCTATCAATATCGGCGCCCCTGCGGTTGCGGACATCGAGCAGTAAAGACCGCCATTTGGAACTAATGGCGACGTGAGGGGCTGGTCTGTATTAGCAAACTTACGCTTTGAGCTTTCAGCGACAGGCCTTATAGAGCTTGGCTTTGTCGATGCAGTCCTACCTTGTCTGTCTCCTTCAGAGATGGCAAGGTGGCGTGGTCTTGAGGGAGAGCGCACGGTCGTGTAGATCCTCAAGGCAAGTGTGGTGGTTTTCCTTCTCGTGGTTGCCGCCCTGTTATTGGTCTAATTCCCTCTGAAATAGACGTAACTAAAATCACCGTGCGACGTATCACAGGGGTGGCGAGGTCATGCCCCTGGGTGTCCACCATTGAACAGGAACAATGATGGATAGCAATGACCTCCCGCGTGTTTGTGCCGTGCGCGGGGACCCGTACGGAAGGATGAGGGGATCCTGGTGGCTGAGCCGATGAGCGTAGGCGGTTTAACGTCTCTGAGGCAACACTCCACTTTGGCCCGGATTTCTTCTCACACGGGAGGCCGTAGCCTAGCCAGCTACGGTCAATCGGCTGCGGGCTCCGGTCAGACGGCCTCCAGGCGAGTTCACTCCCATTGGGGGCTTACAGGCGGCGGCGCTCGCTCGCATTGCTAGTGGTAGCGGTGTGAGTTGGTGTCGTGCAGTCTCGTGAGCAACTAATGGGGGGGGGGCTATATCCTTCGACTAATCCCTGGTGCTACCGTAGCATCGCCACTTTGAGCACTCCATGGCGGGTGGGGATAGTCGGGGGATGAAATAATTTCTCGGGAATTTTTAAATGGATGTAAATTCAAAAAAAAACCACAAGGCGAAAGGACCGGCGAAAGCTGGGACTGCGCACCAAAAGGCGGGACCGGCGAAAGCTGGGACTGCACACCAGACGGCGGGACCGGCGCAAGCCGGGACTGCATCTTCCCTAGCAGGAACGTCCAGAGGTGATACTGCAGTGGGATCGTCTCGAGGTGGGGCTGCGGCGGGACTGTCAAATGACGGGACTGTCGCGGCACTGTCGAGGGCCGGCACTGCTGTGGGACCACCGAAGGGCGGAACTGCAAACCAGCCCACCGGGCATAAGGGTACTGCCAAAGCTGGCGCGACACGGAACGCTTGCGTTAGAGATCGAATGACCTCGGACCTTGCGGCCCCGGACGCGACCGGTAAAGACAGCACCTCGTCGTCTCCCGGCGGCCGGCATGAATCAGGCTGGCTTCCGGTTGGACGATCTGGGGCGCGAAGGAAGAAGCGGCAAAAGCTGAGACAGCAGGCGGCTCTGGAGGGGACTCCTACGGAGGGCCCATCAAAGAGACCGCGTGCTGCTCTCAGCGGGGACAGCGGGGACATGGCGGCCAAGAGGATGAAGACCCAAGGGCAATCATCCTCAACCGGATCCTTTAGGGATGCGGTGGCGGCTGTGAAACTCGCTGTCGTCACAGTCAAGTACCCGGAGGAGTACTTGAAGGCGGAGGACTTGGTGCCGATCCAGGAGCTCATAATTGAGAAACTGGAAGTGGCGCCGGATCCTCTGCCTGTCCTCACGGTTGCTCCCGGAGTGGTCGCGGGTGCAATTCATGTATCCTGCGACAACTCTGATGCAGCTAGCTGGTTTCGGGGTGCCATCCACAATGTGGAACTTGGCTCCATGAAACTCAAGGTCGTCGACGCCAAGGACCTTCCAAAGCCAGTCAAAATGGCATGGAAGAGTCGCAACTTGGCGCTGCAAGACTCTGCTCGGGCCATTCGATTGCTCCAGCGACTTAACCCTACCTTGAGGACGGGCGACTGGAAAGTCGTGAATACGCTCACTGAGCAGACCGGCATCCGTCGTATCGTCCTCATGGACGGAGTGTCCGCTGGGGTCATCAAGGCCGCGGGCTACTCTCTTCCAGGAGGGATTGAACGATACTTGTTCAAGCTCCTGGAAGAAGACAAGGGAGAGGCACCTACTGCGGCAGCAGAAGTGGAGCCCACCGAGGATGGACCACCACAACATGGGGAGGCCATCGAAGAAATCTCTGCTGACGGCGCAGCGCAGGAAACAGAGATTGGCACCAGGGCGTCAGTGGCAGACCACGAGGATGACATCCTCGGGGACTTCAACACCCTGGGGATTGAGTCGCCGACTGCTCTCGAGGAGAACCAGGCGATGGAGGAGGGGCCTCAAGATTAAGGCCCTCCTATATCAACACAGGCCCATCAAAATCATCCAAGATGGAGGGACTAAGGTGTGTACAAATTAATTTGCATCATTGCAGAGCCGCTACTGCCCTTCTGGCTCGGCAACTGAAGCTTAACACATACGACGTTGCCTTGATACAGGAACCTTATCTGTATAAGGGGACTATAAAAGGCTTAGGTGGGACAGGAGGCATGGTGCTCTATGACTGTCCAACTAATGACGCGAGGACTTGCATCTATATCAGGGGCGGTATAGAGGCAATGCCCTTACGTACCTTCTGTTACAGGGATCTCACAACAACCTTGATCCAAGTGGGGACGGGAACAGAGAAAAGGAGAATTATCCTTGCCTCTGCCTATCTCCCATATGAACAAAAAGAACCAGTAACACCACTAATCAGAAGACTGGTTGATTACGGCAACCAAAAGAACCTTGACCTGATAATTGGTTGCGATGCGAACGCACACCACGTCGTTTGGGGGAGCTCGGATGTCAACAAACGAGGGGAGGATTTGTTGGACTTTGTGGTAAGCTCTTCTTTACAAATCCTTAACGTAGGCAATAAACCTACTTTTAGGACTCCTGCGAGGACTGAAGTTATTGACCTAACGCTGGCTTCAAACAGGGCCAGCGCTCATATTGAAAATTGGCATGTATCGGACGAAATTTCTTTGTCTGACCATAATTATATATGCTTTAGGTTTAGGACGGCGGGAGAAGCCGAAACTAGACGAAGGAGAAACCCAAGGTATACAAATTGGGACTCATACAGGAGGGACCTCAAAGTAAATTTGGGGAGCCCTAAAGGTAAGCTCAATTCCATACTGGATATAGAATTTGAAGCGGACAGAATCAAGGCAGGCATCATCGGTGCATGGGAAGATAATTGCCCAGCGAAGAAGGCCTTTGGCAAAAAGGTACCATGGTGGACTCCTGAAATAGCCAAAATACGTCAGGAAACACGGCAGGCCTTTAATGATGCAAAAGCCAGGAAGGATTTTTCTGGCTATCATAGCATGCTAACAAGGTATAACACGGCGGTACGCAAGGCCAGAAGAACTAATTGGCGGCAGCATTGCACTTCCATCGAAACTCTGTCAAATGGGATGAGGTTGTGCAAAGCAATGTCCATGACCAAGACAAACCCACTAGCATCTGTAAGGGATGAGAATGGGCAACTCACGGAAACTGGACAGGACACTCTGGGCGTGATGTTTAGGACCCACTTCCCAGAATGTATACTGCGCGATAGCGATGAAGAGGAACCAGTCACAAGGGACGAGCTTACAAGGCACACGTCCAAAAATAACTGGCTCACGGCAAAGAAAGTGGTAGATGAAAATAAACTGAAGCTGGCCATAGCGGGCTTCCAGCCACTCAAATCCCCTGGTCCAGATGGCATCTACCCAATACTATTGCAAGAAGGGGCATCTGTTTTGATACCCCATTTGAGTAAGCTCTACAGAGCCTGCATAGCCTTTGGGTACGTACCCAATGCATGGAGGGAGGTCAAAGTCACCTTTATACCGAAGGTGGGTAGACCGACTTATGAAGAAGCTAAAGCTTACAGGCCCATTAGTCTATCATTCTTTCTCTTGAAAACTCTGGAGAAACTGGTAGACAGGTACTTAAGAGAGGGTCCTCTGAAAGTATTCCCTCTACATAAACTACAATGCGCCTACAGCCCCGGCAAATCTACGGAAACGGCACTGCACTATGTTGCGAGTCGAGCCGAGGCTGCGCTAGAGGGACAAGAAATCTGTGTCGGGGCTTTCCTCGACATAGAGGGAGCCTTTGACAAGACAACATTTGAGTCCATACGCACTGCTGCAAAGGAACATGGCATCAATGATACCACGTGCAACTGGATTGACTATATGCTGAGAAGCAGAACAGTCAGATCGGAACTAATGGGAGACAGACTTAGTGCAAAAACAACAAGAGGTTGTCCGCAAGGCGGAGTGCTGTCACCATTATTGTGGTGCTTGGTAGTAGACTCGCTACTAACCAAACTTAATACCGGACCATTCTACACAGTAGGCTATGCGGATGACATAGCTATAATGGTCAATGGTAAATTCCCGAACATAGTGTCTGGATTATTACAACAGGCATTGAGGATGACAGAGGAATGGTGTACAGTGAACCACCTCTCTATCAACCCAAGCAAAGCAGTCATTATTCCCTTCACGAGGAAGAGACAACTAGGAAACCTAGGAGAGCTCTCCCTCAATGGAATAAAACTGCCCTGGTCCACCGAAGTTAAATATCTGGGTGTAACGCTTGATAAAGAACTCAGGTGGAAAACTCATGTGGAAAATATTACGACAAAGGCCTTACGAGTGTTCGGCATGTGTCGTTCTACCTACGGTAAAACTTGGGGGCTAAAGCCCAAAGTGATACGATGGCTGTACCGGACAATGATAATACCTATTATCACATACGGCAGCATAGTGTGGTGGCCAAGAACAAAGCTTGCCTCGTGCAAAGCGCCACTCACCAGGTTACAAAGAACAGTGTGTCTCGGCATCACGGGTGCTTTCAGGACAACACCTACGGCAGCGATTGAGAGATACCTCAATATCCCTCCTCTGCATATGATGGTTGAATTCGAGGCAAGGAAGACATTACATCGTCTCGCTGTCGCTGGACTATGGGATGCCTCTAAGCCAAAGACTAACCATACAAAGTTCGATGAGAATGAAAACCTGGATCGGGTAACAAGCATGTTATCCGATAAAATGCAAACTATGTTTGTGTTTGAGAGGTCTTTCAAGGTCCAAATCCCTACAATAGAGGACTGGACGAAGGGACTTGATCCACCAGAACAAGATAGTCTGGTGTGGTACACTGATGGATCCAAAATGGAATCAGGTACAGGAGCGGGAATATACGCAAAAGGCTACAAATGTAGCAAAAGCTTAGGGAAGATGGCAACTGTATTCCAAGCGGAAACATATGCCATTATAACCTGTGCTCAAGAGAATATAGACCAAAGGTAAATCCATATATATTCTTAGTGACAGTCAGGCTGCAATCAAAGCCATGGCATCCTACAAAGTGGACTCCGGACTTATTCTGGATGCTATCCAAACCCTAAACAGGCTTGGGAAGCACAACAGGGTAAGACTGATGTGGGTCCCTGGGCACAAAGGATTCCATGGTAACGAAGTGGCTGATGAACTGGCAAGGGAGGGCTCAGCGAATGATTTTGTGGGTCCAGAACCATGTGTAGGCATCTCGACGTGTCTCGTAAAAGCCGCATTTGGGGAGTTTGCAGATCACAGACAACGAACTTGTTGGCTGTCTACTACCGGTCTACAACACTCCAAGAGATTCCTGGGCTCCACTTTCAAAGCCCGGGATTGCATTTGGAACATGAGCAGGGGGCAAATCCGCTACCTGCTTGGGGCCTTTACTGGGCACTTTGGAACCAACGACATGCTCATGAAGATGGGTCTAACCGCGACACCCATGTGCAGGTTGTGTGGGGAACATACGGAACGCATGGAGCACCTACTGTGCACATGCGATGCACTGGCTGGTAAGCGAATGAGTCTCCTAGGGGTTGGATACCCAAAACCAGAAGATTATAGGCTCATATCTCCTAGTCTCGTTGTAAAACTCATGAAAACAGTTTTCAAAGAGAATGAGGAGGAGTAAGTTATCCAGGGGACCACAAAAGATCCCAATGGGTCGAAGTGTCCGAGGTATTTCTCGGCCCCTCCATAAGATAAGATAATGGCGACGTGATCAATTTGGTTTTTGGTGACCCCATCGGGTGAGTTCCACGTGTACTTATGGTGGTCGCCATGAATGAATAATGTTCCTCCGATGGTAAGGTCGTGGTTCTGACAAAACTCGATAAATCGCTCCCCATTCTCGTTGCACACTCCAAGTCCCTGTGTACCCATATGCCGCTCGCGGTTAGTTATAACACTCCCAACCTTTGCATTCAGGTCTCCCATGACGATGACGATGTCTTGTTTTTTTATGCTCCTAATGGTGGCATTGTAGAAGTCGTCCTTGGTATCCTCTGTTGATGCATTGGTTGGGGCGTAGCACTGGATAATGGAGATCTGCCGGGCTCTTGAGTTGAAACGGGCACACATGATCCGGTCTGAGATCGGTTTTCAGTCCAAGAGGCTATTCTTAGCTGCATTAGAAAGGAGGACGCCCCACGCCATACTCGCGCACATCTTCCTCACTTTCTTTACCTGAATACAGCAAAGTCAAGCCCTCGGACGTTCTCAGCTCACCAAAATAAAAAAAAACTTTTAATTATTTGATTAATTCGCGAAAGTTCTAGAAGAATAATAAAACTGTAATAATTAATTAATGAATATTTGAATGTTACGAGCTAGTGAACAATTTCGATTCATGCTAAGGGCAGTTGTTTAGCCATGTCCTTTCCCCCCAATGAGGTTTCCAAGTCAGTTTATCATCTACAGTTATACCTAAGAACTTCGCAGCACTAACTGCCTCTATTTCATAATTATCATAAGCAACATTAACTAGTGGTTTCTCTTGCCGTTGGTGAAAGTGCATTACTTTGGTTTTATTTAAATTAATTATAAGATTATTTTCATTAAGCCAATTTATTATTTTATTTAAAGAATTATTAATGTCATTTTGATAATTGTTTAGAATAGAATATAATAGTTCTTTATTTGCACAGAAAGTAGGTACAAGTTACAGCTGTTAAGTTTTAATGTAATGATCCTTAAACTAACTACCTTAAGTAAGGCATGCAAACAGTTTTAGGTATAATAAAGTCCCAATTAATATAAATCATTAAAACATTCAATTAAATCAAATACAAATTTACCATGTCAAGATCAAATTCTGTAAGTAATTTGAAATAGGCAATGCAATACACAATGTCAATTTTAATAAAAAGGGATTACAAATTCGTCAAGTTCCAGTCAATATGGTCTAATAAAAAATAAAATAAATAAAATTATTAAGTACAAGTCAGGAAAACAGAGAAGTCATGTTATCAATTTAAATTCTTATCGGTCAGAAATTCGCTAATTGAGTAATAACATTTATTAATTAATAGATCTGTCAATTTCTTTTTGAAAAGTAGAAATGTCTCATTTTTTATTAAATATTATCGGACCCATACAAATAATAGCATATAAAATAACCGTGCTATCATCCGCAAAGAGTACCATTCTTTGCCCTGTGGATTTCGGGAGGTCGTTTGAATATCAGGAATAGCGGTGGTCCCAGAACGCTACCTTGAGGCACGCCATATTTTATGTACCTTGGTTCAGAGGTATATGTGGTTTCTAATGTGGTTGTAGGACATATTCTAGAGATTTCCGTACATTGTAATCCATCACTTAGGTATGATTCTAAAAGTTTAGGATTGTTCCCTCTAATGCCATAACCATGAAATTTTTGCAGTAATATTTTATGATCCACAAAGTCGAACGCCTTCGTCATGTCTGCATATATCGCACAAACATGTTTCTTTTTATCGACAGATGTCAAGCCACTTGATAATAAGTCAAAAATATTGACATTATTTCTGAACCCCTTTTGTTCATTGCAAAATAATTTAATTTTTTCGAAATAAGCGTAAATGGAATTATAAATTACTTTCTCAAATATTTTTGAAAATACTGGAAATTTTGCAATTGGTCTATAATTGCCAACATCTGTTCTGTCATTACTTTTAAAAAGGGGCTTAATGATTACTTTTTTTAAACTATTTGGGAATATACCATCAGCAATGCAGAGATTGATTACATGTGACTGTGGTGGCGCTATAACTTTCTTAACATATTTTATCACTTTGGTTGATATCCCATCGTGTCCGACGGTATTTGTATTCTTAAGGCTGTTAATTATTTTAACTATGTCATCATCTGCAACAGGCAACATGAATAATCAATGCGATGTTAGATTTTCACTATATTTTTTTGTCGACGTACAATTTGTTTGTACATATATTGTTTTTAATAGTCTCAATAAAATATTTATTAAATTCATTTGCTATATCCATGGGATGCGTCAAAATTAAGTTATATTTTGTTATAGATAGTATTGGTTCTTGGGGCACACAAAATTCTGATTTGTTTATTACTTGCCAGGCTGCTTTTGATTTGTTTTTGATACGTTTATAAAATGGTTATTTTGGGCATTCTGGGTTAATTTTATTATTTTCCTGTAAAGTGTGGCATATTTTTTTTAAACAAGTTTGTTTTTTGAGTTAGGATTAAGTCTATATGCCCATAGTAGCTGTCTCTGTTTTTTACTACATAATTTAATTCCACGAGATAACCATTTAATCTTTTTTTTTGTATATATAGTGACATTATTTTCCGGATAGCATAAACATAGTTATATTTAGGTATCCTATTATACGCAGAATAAAACTTGCTGGACTCACTAGGGATTTTGGCACAGCATGCAGTACCCTTTATTGTAAAGCCCGCGTGCTTTAACCAATACTGGCCATTGGTCAAGTCTTATGTCTCGGGATGATTTACAAAGATCTCGATCTATCGATCGATGGATTTTCGTCTTCAGATCTTAATTCACTTGGCTCCCTTTTTCACATTTATGTTTTTGATGGGATACATACTTACGTACATAGACTGATAAACACATTACCCTCCTTCGGCAGTCGGGTAAGTAGATACCTAGAAGGACTAAACTTGCTGGACTCACTATGGTTGCTACTATTATATTCTGAATTAAAAAAAAGTTTATTCAAAAAATCTAAATACTTGACTGCTTCAGAAGCGAACTAAAAAGACGTAAAGAAGAAGTGTACCGGACGGACGGGATCGCTTGAGCTCTGTTTACGGGAGGGTGTAAGTCTCCTGCCCCAGCGCGTTGACTCCCTGTACCTATAGTTCAGTTTCAAGATTCCTTTAGTCTGGGGTGTTGATTGATGGCTGCTATGTGTTGAGAGGTGAAGGCTTCTTACGTAGGAAATAAAAGACATTCTTCATGACTATTTGAAGCGGTTCTGCAGCCCTGCAGGTCCCCAATGTACAGGAGGAAGTGTGAGGATACTATTTACATGTCGATGGCTACGATTAGGTCGATGCGAATGCGCGGTCTCGAACTCCGAATATTTAGTTTAATGAGGACCGCAAAATCACTCGCAAATTAGTTTTTAATTTTAAGTCATTTTCTTCATATACTTAACCTATAGATCATCAAACGCCCCTTTTCACTGAAGGTACTATGACATATTATATATGGGCGTGTGCGCCTTGAAGCCCTCTATTCAGCGAACTCCAAGTCCGTGACTATATAACCTAAAGATATTCTCCAGGCAGAATGAGGGATGAAGGGAAATTTTGTTGATTTTTCTACTTAGAAGCAATTTTTATCAAAAACTATACAATTTACATCTATTCTAGTATAAGGAACTTATAGCCCTTCTATAAGACTATAGAAATAAATGACATCTATAGTTACATTTACATCTAACAGGCGAGTAACTGCCTCAAAGCGTCAGTTCGACGAAAAAATGCAAATTTACAACATTAAGGGTACACTAGTCGACGGCACGAACTATTTTGTGCGCGGGGTTAAAATGCATTTTATATCAACCGACAACACGTGCGGAAGAGATAGATGCTGTGCTCAGCAGTAGGAAGCTAGTTCGCGTACGAATACACACTTTTGCAAATTTGTAGCGAAATGGATAATGATTTAGGACGAAACCGAGTGCGCGAAATTTTATAAACAGACCTTTGGCAGTCTAGATATCATGAAAAAACGACTAAATCAATCTGTTCAAAATAAAATTATTTGCATTGTTGAACTACTGATCTATCCCTGTTTGGAGGCCGTTTTGCAATTTTCCGTTTTCTTGTGGTATTTATTTGCGCCCAAAAATGCGTTAAAATTAGTGTCGAAATGTGGAACTTTCGACGCTCATAACTTTCAAATATTTACTTTTTTGCTTCCATACAGGGCTAGATAATGATGAGACAAATTGATATCACTTTTTATTTTGAACGTACATCGTCAAACAGTGGACTAATCCCTAGACAACGTTTGTATGGAAGAATTTTCGACTAGTGTAACCTTAAAAGTTAATTTGTACTTAGACTATCTGAGGGATTTCTACCTGTGGTAGCACTTTGGTAGGTGTAACTTTAACCCTCGAACGAGTACCCTCCGAGTTTCAATTTTATGAAAGCTTGTGTGATCCCGCAACCTTGCAAGTCGACTATCGCCCAAACCATCAAAGCTATCCTCACTCTAGAAGTGTGGTTGGGAAGACAGGCGAACGGACTAACGAGTGGTACTTCAACAGGTTCATCTATAAGCGGGCACCTGAAAGTGGCTAATTTTGCAAGATTGCGCGATCCCACCATCTTATAAGTTGGTTTCTACTTAAACCATTCAGGCGATGTTCATAATCCATGAAGGGTTCAGGGTACGTGCTAGCAGGCTTCAGAGAGATAATGCTTTAGAAAGCATATCTATAATCTTTCAGGCACCAAGTGTCTCTGAAAGCGGTCAGTCCGCTAACACGTACATGAAAAAAAAATGATAATGAAAAAGTGTTTATTCACAGAAAAAAATTGTTACAATTTAAATATAACCTGTGCCAAACTGCAAAGCAGTTTGTTGCCAGACGTAGTTTAAACCTCTGTACTGGTTCGTACAAAAACTATCTCAACTAAGTGGTGTTTATATACTAGAACTTCACGACTCTAAATACAGGGCCTAGGTACAGGTGTAGACTACCTAGAAGCACTAAAGAGAAAATAACATGATTATTGACCACTTATTTAAGAAAAATGTGGCTGTATTTACCGTTTCAGGGTGTGATTATATTAGCCCTTGCTATGTACCGTTATTATGTACTGATTACATAGACAGACAAAATAGACATAGGGTAAATAAGTTAGAACACCTAGTTTGTGTTTTCCAACAAACTAAATAGGATAAATAAGAATTCAAGACTGGCGCGTCAGTGGATCGCACGGCCCACTACTTGAGACCTTGTTATTTCAGGGGTCTCGAAGAAAAATAAATAAATTTTATTTACTTAACCTATTACATATCTAATGCTAGTTTATAAGCCTACGCCTCGTCGCGAACAAGAAGAGAATCATGCTGTGCAGTCGGAAGATACATATTCGCGAGCTGGCTGACCAAAACCAGATGTATCCTCCGACTGCACAGCATGATGTTCTTCTTGTTTACGTCGCGTTGCTTTTTAGTTCGCTTCTTAAAGTTACACTAATCGATAATTCTTCCATACAAACGTAGTCTAGGGATTATTCCACTGTTTCACGATGTACGTTCAAAATAAAAAGTGATATCAATTTGTCTTATCATTATCTAGCCCTGTATGGAGCCAAAAAATTTATAGATATATTTATTTGAAAGTTATGAGCGTCCAAAGTTCCACATTTCAACACTAATTTTAACGCATTTTTGGGCGCAAATAAATACAATAAGAAGACGGAAAATTGCAAAACGGCCACCACACAGGGATAGATTATTAGTTCAACAATGCAAATAATTTTATTTTGAACAGATATGACCAGACTCCCAAAGGTCTGTTTATAAAATTTCGGGTACTCGGTTTCGTCCTAAATCATTATCCATTTCACTAAAAATTTGCAAGTGTGTATTCGTAGGCGAACTAGCTTCCTACTGGTCATCACAGCATCTATCTCTTCCGCCTGTATTGTCGGTTGATATAAAATGCATTTCAACCCCGCGCACAAAATAGTTCGTGCCGTCGACTAGTGTACCCTTAAGCAATCAGGTTTTTTGAAGGAAGGAAGGAAAAAAGAAGAAGAAAGGAGCTCTTAAAACCCTACCCTACACGATGGGTTTGGAAGGAAAAAAAACATTGGGCTCCTAAAATATGGCGTCCAAAATACGCCATTTTCTATTTTACAACTTTAATTTCGCCAGTGACATGAATGAAGAATCACCAAAATCGGTCATCCCGTTTGGTCCTTAGGAACAAACATACCTACATAGAATGATAAATACATTACCCTCTTTCGGCAGTCGGGTAAAAAGGAGTAGTTAGTATAATTTTACAAACATAAATAGGGTAGATACATCGATTCGTCTAAACAAAGGGATCAAAAAGTAGTGAGAACGACATACTCCGTGGTAAGAAAAAAAATACTGGCAGGCATAGCTCAGATACATATTTGTAATATTAATAAAGAAAAATCTTCGATTTCCATTTGTTTTTTTCTGAATGTAGTCATTTGTTTGCTTCGTGTCGGTGCGTGTTCTCGAAAATGGAGAAAAACGAAGTGATAGCCGTTAGTACTTACCTCTGTTTAAAAAAGTTAACGACGCAAGAGATTCATTGCGATTTGGAGGCAACATTAGGAAAGTCTGCTCCTCTGTATTCCACTGTCACTAGGTGGGCTTCTCAATTTCGAGTAGGGAGAACGAGCACGGAAGACGAACATCGTTGCGGCCGTCCATCGACGTCAGTCACCCAAGAAAATGTTGCGAAAGTCGAGAAAATTGTATTGAGCGATCGAAGAGTTACCATCCGATACTTAATTCAAGAAACGGGCATTTCATATGGAAGTATTCAATCCATATTGAAACCATCTTTGAATATGAGAAAAGTCTTCGCAAGATGGGTGCCGAGAATGTTAACCAACAGTCAGAAACAAAATCGACTTGACATTTCGAAGATATTGTTGGTCAAGTTTTAAGAAGATTCTGAAAAATTTTGTCTCGTTTCGTAACAATGGACGAAAGATGGGTCCATCATTTTGATCCCGAGACAAAACAGCAATCTTCGCAATGGAAACGGCCATCGTCACCGACCCCGAAGAAGTTTCGTGTCGTGGCACTCGTGGCATCGGCTGGCAAGGTTATGGCCTCAATATTTTCGGACTCAGAAGGGATATTGTTGATTGATTACCTGGAGCGTAGTACCACTATTACAGGCCAATATTATGCAGCTTTAATTCCCAAGTTGAGGTATGCCATCCAAGAGAAAAGGAGAGGGAAACTTCGAAGGGGCGTGCATCACGACAACGCACCCGCGCACAGGTCGGCAGTTGCAATGGCTGCCATTCAGCAAGCTGGCTTCGAATTGGTTGACCATCCCACTTCTTCACCAGATCTGGCGGCTAGCGATTTTTATATGTTCTCTAAATTGTAAAAATACTTAAGGGGAAACAGGTACAAAGACGATAACGAGGTGATGGATGCCGTGGAGAGCTTTTTACAGGACCAAGACAAAACTTTTTTTGTGAAAGGGATTGAAGCCTTGGAAAAGCGCTGGACTCGGTGTGTAGAGAGACTCGGAAACTATGTAGAAAAATAAATTATTAAGTTATCAATAGAATAAGATATCATTCTCACACTACTTTTTGATCCCTCCTCGTACATCATATCAAGCGTACATGCATTGAGGGAAGACAGATCACGACGCCACATACGACGAAGATCGAAGGGTAATAATAGTGTAATAATGATCCCAAACATATTCCATATCCATATATATTCATGAGCTGGATGAATTAAACAATATTAATATGTATACTTAGACTCATTACTCCATAGTCTTTTTCCTAGGTAATATCTTCTGTAGTAAGTATGCTGCACAACATATCTGTGTTGTTATTAATTAAGGTAATAAATAGTTCATAGAAAATATTTTAACAATAATATTTTTAGCGACCAGCATGGAAAAACAAATAAAAATACAATTCGAACAAACTAAAACGAATTTATTTCAGTATAGACTTAATTTTAACAATTGTTCAACTAATCATTAAAATTCGAGCAATCACAAACAACCGTTAGTATTCAAAACGAGAACCAATAACACAAAAACCCAAATAGCACAATATGGAACGAACTTACTGCAAAGTAGCGAAGGTACCGACTACCTTACTGTGCGACGACTCAGGAGCAAAGGGCCGATCTTCGCTTGAGCGCACGCTTTTATATTAATCGGTAGGTACCACCACTACCAACAATAAATTCTGCTTATACGGCCTCTCCTGATCTTGCACCGTCCTCGGCTGCACCTTGGACTTCTTCTTTCTCAAGTCTCATCTGATTCCGCATGCTCACCTGGATACATAATTACATTAAGAAGACAATTCAACAAGACTAAATGAACACATTTCACCATTCACAACTTTCTCTACGTCATCTTTCAATTAATTCACATATCATCTATCAAAAGATTCACACAGCAACCTCACATTCATCTCTTTAAAAAATTCAAACCCGACTGAGCCCTTTATTTTGAAGGTCTCCGTTGTCCTCGGGGCAGCTCCCTGCACCTCGTGCAGACTGTCCTTGACGACCAGTATTAGTTATCTGAAACAATGCTTGACGCAGACAGTATTCATACGTCAAGCTGCTTGACGCACAGACCGCATTCATACGTGCAAGCCTGTCCAACATGCAGGCCAGGAGCATTAACAAAGAGTCTAATTTTTGTTTTTAAGCCGCTCCGAAGCTCTTTATCGACTCCTCTCATACTTTGCCTCTCTGATAGAGGATCAAGTAACACTTTCTCTTTATTACAGTACAGGGAGTCTTTAGTTACGACTAATATAACTATGAGAGGTGTATTTATTATTGTCAGGTTCACACACACACAACACAACACTCAGTGTTTACTTTTAGTACCTTATCTCCGATACATGAGTCAAGGACTGTGTTTTGTGCGAATAAACGTGACGCCATCGCGATTTATTACGTCAGTCCCTACGATAATGGGTTTATTCATACACGACGCGGGTACTATGACAAAATCTACTTCAAGCGCGATATTACTAACTCTAGAGTCAAACTGATGTATTCGCGAGCAACAAACTCTTTATCACTTAATCATTTCAAAGAACACTTCATTTGTTTAGGCGAACCGGAAAAGTAATTTACTACCGCCGATTCAAATTCAAAATTCAAATCTTTATATCTTTATCTTTCCTACCTTCATACAGAAAGAACCAATCAGTCTAGCATTATTACTTCTACCGTCTTTATCATTGACATTACGCCTCTTGGTGCACTTCTCTTTATAATGCCCTGTTTGGCCGCAATTAAAACATTTGTTTTCAGATTTACTAGGGATGTTAGAATTATGCCTTTTAGTCATATTACTGGATGACGCTGATTTATCTGGGTTACGTTTATCAGACTTACGAATAGGCTTTACACAATTAGCTAAAAAGGAAACTAGGCATTCTGACGTTAGGTCAGCATTGATAGCGGCTGCACGTACCTGTACATCACTGATACCGTGAACCACTATTTGAACCATAAGTTCTTCGCTTAGCCCTTTCACTTAACGTAATTTTAATAACGAATGACGCGTATACTCTGCGTTGACGAAAACTTGTCGGACGTGGTGTTTATGACTTCATGAAGAGTTCTTAACGAAATTGGACTGTGGTGTGTCACGTACGTCACGTTTAGATCTTAGTTTAAGTTAAGGTAGATAAGCTATGTCCATAGTTATATTATAATATATGTCACGCACGGACTAGGTATATATTACACTAATAAAGGGAGTCTTGAGTCTTCAGTCTCCAGTTGACTCATGGACAAGTACACGACATGGTATTTACTTAACCCCTCCTCCCCTCCACATCGCATGGCGACCCTGCCAGTCGACTGGACGGCGTTATAGTTGCCCGACCGGGATCTCGTCGGAGTCACTTCAGTCGGCTTCAGTCAGTTTCTCGACAGTTGGTTAGTCACAGGCCATGGGGAGCACGTCATCCAAGGAAGAGGTTATTATAGCCCAGACAGCAGCGGGTGGTTCAAATACCGCGACAGTAACACAAGAGCAGATATCCACCATCAACGCGATGCTGTTGTTTATCGCCGTGTGTTTGGCGATTGTCATCATTGGCGTGGCAGTCCGGCTGTACAGGAGGTGTCATCAGAATTGGATCGAAGAGAAGATCAATCAGCGTGAGGTGCAGCGAGCTGTGCAGATGGCCTGACCGGGAGCTGGCGGAGCGACAAGAGGAGTAAGTGATGTGATTTGAACTTAAGTGTAGTGACGAGTATTTTCGGTCATCTATCAGTTAGAGACATTAATTTTAAATGGAAGTGGAGTTAACGTCACTGTTTGTACAGCTTAAGCAATTGAGGGAATCAATTGTCAAGTTAGGTCCCAGTAGGCGGAAAGGCAAAAATTTTGATGGAAAGATAAGCGAGGTAAAAGCCCTGTATTGTAAATTTAAGTGTGTAGTTTCTAAGTGTAGCAAATTTTCGGAGGAATTAGCACAGCTAGTGAGTAAAATAGAAAATTTGTATGTAGACACTATTAAGTTTGAAAACGGTACCGGAACCGATACAGAGATGGCGTTGGAAAGGTTTTCATTGAAAACGGCGGTTAGCTTACTCCCGAAAATGAATGGGGATGAGCAGGTAACCCAAGATTTGATTGATGCCATAGATTTATACAGCTCTTTGTTAGAAGCGGCTGATAGTGCTCATTTAATTAGATTCGTGCTAACTACACGACTTACCCAGGGGGCTAAGATGCGATTGTCCTCTACTTATACGACTGTAAACAGTCTTTTAACGGACATGAAGAAGCATTTGTTGACGGTTAAGTCAGACGTTGCAGTGCAAGCCAAATTTGCTCGCGCTAGGCAAAATGATAGGTCGGTCACGGATTTCGGGGCAGAGATAGAGAAGTTAATGGTAGATTTGACTATTTCTCAAGCCGGGGAAAATTCGGAAGCTTATAAAATTTTGCGGCCTTTAAATGAGAAGTATGCGGTTAAAAAGTTTGCTGACGGACTTCGTAATCAGCGTCTTGGTACAATTATTACGGCACGGAACTTGACTTGTTTGAAAGATGCTATCAGGGTAGCGGAAGACGAAAATTGTGCTTCGTCGGGTCAAGTCATGACGTTCCAGCGGTGGTCCGCGGGTGGTAGTTTTTCTACGGGAAATAGGGGTCGTGGAAATAACTATAGGCGGCACGCTGTAGGTAATGGATACGCGCAGCAAAAAACAGCTGTTGGGCGTACGTACCAAAATGGAAACGTAAGGTATAGTAGTGGAATGCGCGGTCGTAGCAATAGTACTCATCGTGGACGGCAGACTCAGCAAGGTCGACAGCGCGTAGCGTGTCTAGAGCACGTGCGGGGCGATGCTGACTCAAGTGCAGTGTCAATGTCACGAAGTAGCGAAGGCAGACAATTGAATTTTTTTTTATTTTTTTATTTTTTTTATTTTTTATCATTACGATGTAACTGAATAGTTACCTCATAACAGTCACAATCTAGCATCGAGGCTAATAAGTAACTTAAATTTAACCTAATTTGCTAATAATTTATATGGTAAAGAATGTGTCCATTGGCACTTTTCTTATTGTCTCTATTATGATGGGAAGACACTTAGTTCATGTGTTCTTAAAAGGTAGCACTCACTGCACTTCGTAACACTAATTTCACTCTAAACTAACTCAAAAGGCTTAGTCCTTTTCAGTCTCCTTATTATGTCCGTGGTGTCAAGGAGCTGGATAGCCTCGACATTCACATGTTTATGAAGTCTCTGTTCATGAGCTTCGGCGTATTTTTTTATAACTTTGGCGACGAGGTCCACTCCTAAGTCCCGGTGGATATCCTCGTTTCTAATATACCAGGGAGCGTTTACTATGCTCCGCAGTACCTTGTTTTGAAATCTTTGAATAATTTCAACATTGGTACGTTTTGTACAGCCCCAAAGCTGTATACCGTATGCCCATACAGGCATAAGTACTTGTTTGTACAGAAGTACTTTGTTGTACACTGACAATGATGAATGTCTGCCAAGTAGCCAGTACATATTCCTGTAGCGGATATCTAACTCCAGGCGTTTCTTTTTGACATGAGCCTTCCAGCGAAGCTTTGCGTCAAGCGTCATACCCAGGTATTTTGCTGTATTTTCATAAGGTATTATGCAACCGTTGATATAAACCGGTGTATAATTAGGGCTTCGGTTTGTGAAGTCTATATGGGTCGATTTGGACTCATTTAACTTAATTCGCCATTTTTTTGTCCAGTTGGTGATGGAGTTCACAGCAATTTGTACTTTATCTACGGCTTCTTTATGAGTGACACCTATAGCCATGATGGCTGTGTCATCTGCAAAGGTTGCAATAAAGTTGTTTTCCATTTCTGGGATATCACAGGTGTATAATAGGTACAAGATAGGTCCAAGAACACTTCCTTGTGGTACACCAGCTTTTATTTGCTTGAGATCTGAGTAAGCATCTTCATGTCGGACTCTAAACGTCCTCTCTGTTAGGTAAGATTCTAAAATGTCTGCAAATTGTTTAGGAAGCATTTTCCTTAACTTATAAATGAGACCTTTATGCCAAACCTTATCAAATGCCTGTGCTACATCTAGAAAAACTGTAGAACAGACTTTTTTTTCTTCTAGGGTTTTTTCTATAATGTTGGTAATTCTGTGTACTTGGTCTATCGTGGAGTGTTTTTCTCTGAAACCGAATTGGTAATTGGGAATCAGTTTCCTGTCTTCTATTATTGGTTTTATGCGTCTTATAAGTAGTTTTTCAAATAATTTTGAAATAATTGGTAAAAGGGATATAGGTCTGTATGATGTTACTTCCTGAGGCGATTTTCCGGGTTTGGGGATCATTATTACTTCAGCAACTTTCCAGATATCAGGCACGTGTTTCAATCGGAAAGTTGCATTTATAAGGGTTGTAAGTTTTACTATGGCTTTTCGTGGCAGATTTTGAAGCAGTTCTCCAGTGATAAGGTCGTATCCAGGCGATTTCTTTTTGGCTAAGTTTTTGATCATATTTTGCACTTCTTTCGGCGTAGCTAATCGTATATTCAACTCATCATGGTGAGTGACATCTAGTGTTATGTTTTCAGAGCTTTCCTCAGCACTTGTTTGAAAAGTTTGTTGTAAATGCTCTGCAAATATATTTGCTTTCTGTTCGTTGCTTATGGCCCATTTGCCATCTTTTTGTTTAATAGGTGATGCATGAACAATAGGCTTATTTAGACGTTTAGTGGCTTTCCACAGTGAGTGTTCTGTTTTTCCACTACTTGTTAATTGGCTTAAGTAATTATGTGTAGCATCATCATGATATTCCTGTATTGCTTTACTTAATCTTTTTGTAAGTCTATTTAGCATTGTTTTGTCAGGTGGATATCTTGATTGTTGCCATTTTTGCCGCTGAGCCCTCTTTATGGCTATGAGGTTTCTTATTTCTAACGGATAACTATGACTTGCAACTTTTCTTTTCAAGAGAGGTGTATTTCCCCAAGCGCAGTTTTGAATGTCTGTCACAAATTTTGACACTTCTTTATCCAATTGTTGATTATTTTTGAGTGGTACTTTGAGGTCAATCATATTGTCTAAATCGAATTTGAAGCTATCCCAATCCGTGTTTTTATTCACTAAAGTTGGATTGCTTTCTTTCTGAATTATTGTTTCACTTAAAGTTAAGATAATGGGCGAATGATCAGAGTTCATATCAAATCCCTCCTGTATGTGAAGATATGTAGCCGACAGATTCTTAAAAATGAAAAAGTCGATCAGATCTGGAATTCTTTGGGTATCAGTAGGCCAGTAAGTAGGCTTTCCTGTTGATATTGCATTGCAATTGATTTCTCGCATAGCACTAAGCAATTCCCTTCCTTTAGTGTTGGTTAGTCTAGATCCCCAACGTATGTGTTTTGCGTTAAAGTCACCTCCCAATATAAACGTGTTGCCAAGAAGTTTCAACAGATTTCTGTACTGCTCTATTTTCAGAGCATGCTTTGGTGGACAGTATATAGCTGCTACGGTAATGTGATGATGTTTAGTTTTGACCCTAACGGCTACAGTTTGTATGAACTCTTCTTCATATTTAAGTTCTAGGTAATGGTAGATGTTCTCTCTTATTATAAGGGTGCTTCCCCCTCTCGCAGTATTGACAGGGTGCAGTGCATGATATATTTTATATCCGTTAAGGTGTATATACGATTCTCTTGTGAAGTGAGACTCTGATATGAGGCACACATCAATTTTATCTGTGGCAAGGACCGCCTGTAGCTCGTTTTGATGCTTTAGGAGTCCGTTTGCATTCCACGCCATTATTTTTAGAGTGTTCTTCATTTTTGAGTCATACGAGGTAGCTGCGTAGCACTATTTTCTAGGTTTTTTAACCTTAGTTCAAATGAGGTTAAAATATTCAAAATTTTATTTATATTTTCATTTGTGTCGGCGTCTATTGACGTGGAGGGTTGTGAACCGTGCACTGGTGGTTGTGGTTCAAGAGATTTCGTAGCTTGCGCATAAGACACAATCATTCTTTGATACCCTTTGATACTCTTTGACATTTTTCTTAGCACTAGGAGCCTGAGTGACAGGTGTAGTAACTTTTTTTTTCATGGCTTTATTTTTCAGTTGTTGCAATTCTTTGGCTACCATACACCCTCTGTAGTTGGCTGGGTGTGGCTCACCACAGTGAACGCATTTGGGTTTATCTGCTATAGGTTTTGTGCAGTCTTTAGTAAAGTGTTTACCTGTGCACTTTACACATCTAGGTTCCTTGGAGCAATATTTCTGTGTGTGGCCATATGCTTGACATCTCTTACACTGTGGTATTAGCTTGGAAGTTTTTAAAGGCTGCACTTCTACTTTACAACCTAATATGGTCTTAATACTATAAATTTTATTTATATCTTCGTCTTTTTGGAAGGAAAGCATAAACATATTTAGAGGTTCCTTAGTCCTCCAACTTAATTTGTTTACCACTTCCTGGATTTTAAAGCCGTTAGCATTTAATTCTTCAGCTATTCTATTTGGCATACATGATGAGTGTAGATTTTTTGCTATGACCCTAATCGGTCTGTCTTGTTTGTTCTCATAGGAGTGCCAGAGACAATTATTTTCTAGTAATAATTTAGTAATTGCTCTGTAGGAGTCTTCGTTCCTGGCGTTTACTTTGACAGTATCCCCGTTCATCATTTTGACCACAAATGACTCTTTATTTGAACAAGTCAAGAGAAGATCATAAAACTTCTGGTAGTTTCTGATATTTTCTACAATGACTGGGGGAGGTGGAGGTAGTTTTTTTATTTTTGGTTGCTCGGACTTTGTACCAGCCTGAGGTTCCATGGAGCTTGCTCCTTGCGATACTGGAGACAGTGAAGCATTCATTTTTCTTTTCTTTCTACTTTTTTGTCGTACCCACTCAGTTTCTCTGGAAAGACAATTGAATGAAACGCAGTTTTTTCGAGGCTAAGCATATTTTAGCTTGCAATAGTGTTAACTGGGTGAATTTTCTAGCAAATAATGTGGATTCGGAATGGTTAGTCGATACGGGTGCGTCGATATCGGCAATAAAAAGTAATTTCTTGAGGAATAATGCTTTGTGCTGTAAAGTAGTTAAGGAAGAATTAGTGATTAATGGTGTAGGGGGTAGTTTACGGGCTATAGGTTATGTATATTTGACGTTGGAATACGAACAATGTTCGTTCGTGCATAAGTTTTATATATTCGATGATTTGCCATGTAGGTCAGTTGGCATATTAGGCCAGGATTTCTTGCAGACGTATAGTGGTATTATAGACTTTTCGGGGAACAGGTTATCTCTAAGGAACCGTGAGCAGCAGACGGTTTCGATGCCACTTAAATCCTATAATTATTCTTTAACTATTTCTCCGCGTTGTGAAATGGTTAAGTATTTGCCCGTTAATAGAGCAGAAGATTGTGTAGTGTTTAGGGAAGAGTTGCGCGAAGGGGTTTTCTTAGCAAATGTAGTAGCTAGACCTAAGAATGGGATGATGCCCATTAGGATTTTAAACACAACCACGGAGGAAGTTGTGTGTAGTATGTCCGATGTAGAAGTCTATCCGTTAAGTGATTTTAATTGTTGTAGTTTTGCGGCAACAGAAGTAAGTGTTGAACGTGTTAAGAAAGTATTTTCTTTGCTTAATCTTGATTATTTGAATGCCGAGGAACGGTTGTCAGTTGAGCAAATATGTGCAAAATATCCAGATATTTTTTATATTCCGGGAGATAAATTGGATGTCACGAATGTATATGCGCAGTCAATACGTTTGAAAGATAATGTTACTCCAGTTTACAGGAAACAGTATAGAATACCTTATGTACAGAAAAAGGAGGTTGATAGGCAAGTGCAGGAGATGCTGGATAGTAATATTATTGAGGAGGCGGTTAGTGAGTGGTCTAGTCCTGTTTTGGTTGTACCCAAGAAGGCAGATCGTAATGGGGAGAAAAAATGGCGTGTAGTAATAGACTACAGGCAGTTGAATGAAAAGATACAGGATGATAAATTCCCTTTGCCAAATATTAATGAAATCTTGGATTCATTGTCGGGTGCAGTTTACTTTAGCCACTGTGATCTATCACAATCATATTATCAGTGTGCTTTAGATGAAAGTAGTAGGAAATACACAGCTTTCACGACAGATAAAGGGCAATATCAGATGTGTAGATTACCAATGGGGTTAAAGATAAGTCCAAGTTCTTTTAGCAGGTTAATGACTGTAGCCATGTCAGGATTAAATTATGACAAATGTTTGATATATTTGGATGATTTAATTATTTTCGGGCGGAATTTGGATGAGCACAACCGAAACCTTATGTCAGTGTTTTCTCGCCTGAGAAAGGTCAATCTTAAACTGAATCCATCCAAATGTGAATTTATGAAAAAACAAATACTTTATTTAGGACACGTAATTTCAGCGGAAGGTATTTCACCAGATCCTGAAAAGGTAGAAGCCATAAAGAAATATCCGCGTCCATCGGCAGTTGATGAAGTAAAGCGGTTTGTGGCGTTTGCAAATTATTATAGGAAATTCATACCAAATTTTGCTAGTATAGTGATACCTATGAATAAGCTATGTAAGAGGGATGTAGTGTTTAGTTGGACCGATGAATGTGAGAGGTCGTTTTTGTTGCTTAAGGAAGCGTTAATGAATCCACCAGTGTTGGATTATCCAAATTTTTCTGAAGACAACACGTTTATATTGCAAACCGATAGTTCGGGTTATGCGGTAGGAAGTGTTTTGTGTAATGGGAACGGTAAACCCGTTGCATACGCTAGTAGGTCTTTGGGGAAAAGTGAGTTAAATTATCCTATTATAGAGAAGGAGTTATTGGCTATAGTATGGTCAGTTAGATATTTTAGACCGTATTTGTATGGACGGAGGTTCGTTGTAAAAACGGATCACCGGCCACTATTATGCTTGTTTAACATGACAGATCCATCAAGTAGGTTAACTAAGTTTCGTTTATGTTTAGAAGAGTATGACTTTGAGGTCGAGTATATTAAGGGGAAAGAAAATGTATTAGCTGATGCACTTTCTAGGATAGTAATTTCAAGTGAAGATTTGAAAACCATGCGTGAAAAAACTATATCCGTAATGACGAGAGCGCAGTACAAACAGTTGGAAGAACCAAATGTTTGTGATACGGACTCTGTGGTATCTAGGACTGATCACCCTAGGATCGTGGAAGTTCTTAAAAAACAAGGAAATGACATTGAGATATGTTTGAATGAGTGGGAGAAGATGTTACGTAACACTAATGGTGAAAAAATATTTTCAAAGTCGCGCAATTTAATGTATATGCCAGAAAACTCGAGTATTTACGTAAACTATGAATCTTTATCGGCATCATCGCGAGACGAGTTGTCGAGAGACATAGTCACTTTTTGTATTGAAAAGGGCATAAAAGAAGTTATTATTTTGAAAAATCGTTATAACGTTAATTTTATTACAAAAATGGCCAAATATTTGAAGGAAAATAGTAATTCGATATGTGGAGATTTTAGAATATGCGTAGTGAAGGGTGTACGGAAAATAGAAGGGGCAGATGAGAAGAGAATTGTTTTAAATGATTTTCATATTTTACCTACGAGTGGTCATTCAGGAATACGCAGGATGGTGAATAATATAAAGAAATATTATTATTGGCCGTCAATTGAGAAAGATGTAGCGGAGTACGTTGGTAAATGTGATAAGTGTAAAAAACAAAAGTTTTCCAAACATACTAAAGAACCAATGACAGTTACTACCACTGCATCTTCATCGTTTGAAAAGATTTATTTAGATATAGTGGGGCCACTTGATAGGGACGAAAATGGTAATGTTTACATATTAACTCTTCAATGTGAACTTACGAAGTTTGTGGAGGCTTATCCACTAAAAAATAAATCCGCAAATGAGGTAGCAAAAGCGTTGGCAGAAAATTTTGTGTTGAGATATGGGATACCGGGAACAATTGCTACGGATAGGGGTTCTGAGTTCATTTCGAAAGTAATGGTAGAGCTATGTAATGTCTTGGGCATCAATAAAATCTTATCAACGTCATATCATCATGAAAGTATAGGGTCTTTGGAAAACGTTCATAAAACTTTAGGTGCTTATTTAAGGATACAAACAGATAATAATCCATCATCGTGGAGTTCTTGGATTCCATATTGGTGTTTTTCTTATAACACAACAGTTAATACTGTGACTAAGTATACGCCTTATGAATTAGTTTATGGTAAAATTTGTAGGTTACCAAGTAGTCTTCAAGGTGAAAGTGTTGAACCTTTGTATAATTTTGATGATTATCCTTTAGAATTTAAATACAGGTTACAAAGGGCTCAAAATGAGGCAAAAGAAAATTTGGTATCAAGTAAGTTATCAAGGAAACATTGTTATGATAAGAATCTTAATTCTATAACTTATAAGGAAGGTGACTTGATTTTGGTAAAAAACGAAGTAGGCAATAAGTTGGAGTGTATTTATAATGGACCATTTGTAGTTGTAAAGGACGAGTCACCAAATGTAATAGTTAAATATAAAAATAAGATAGATGTAATACATAAAAATAGGACAAAGTTATACTGTAAGACTTAGAATGTAAGTTTTAAAAATGTAAAGAGATGAGAAAAAAAAAACAATATAACTTAGTTTTTTTTTTTTACTTTAGGAAGGGTGATGTGGTGTGTCACGTACGTCACGTTTAGATCTTAGTTTAAGTTAAGGTAGATAAGCTATGTCCATAGTTATATTATAATATATATGTCACGCACGGACTAGGTATATATTACACTAATAAAGGGAGTCTTGAGTCTTCAGTCTCCAGTTGACTCATGGACAAGTACACGACATGGTATTTACTTAACCACTCCTCCCCTCCACATCGCAGGACCATGAACGATCATTTGAAGCCCACTCGTTCAACCAGGTTTTTGCATCACCTTTCAAACAATGAGCCACACGCTAGAAACACTCAAGATCGTCCCAATGGTTCACATGCCTAGCCCTATCCACTTCGTTACACCACACCTCAAAATTGTTTTTAGCGGGATCAAAATTTGGCAGGTAGTATTTGTTAAATTTATTTTTTGTTAATACCCCCAACGCATCAACAAGCGCTTGGGTCGTAGAACATAATTTTTTATCTAAAGGAGGTGTGCTGTCACGAATTGACGGCGTAACACGCGAACCACTAGCGGTGCTTGTCTCAATAGCAGTCAATCGCGACATTATAGTGCCCAACACATTTTTCACAAACACATCATGAGGGTGGGTTCGAGATCTATCACAACGACGATGTGTACGTGACCTAGACCTTTCTCGCAAACTATGATTGTCACCATTACGTGAACGCGAGTGATTCCTGTCACGACGCGAATGCGAACGATTTCTACTATGGCGTGACCGGGAATGAGTTCTATCACGGCGCGAACGGTTCCTACCGTGAGGTGATCGTGAACCATGCTTATGGTCTCGCGATTCACTACGACGGCTACGCCTACCCTCAGAGCGAAGCGGCGTTCTAACTAGCTCTTAAAGTGGCATTTTATTTGAAATCAACGGCCGTTTGTGTAGGTAACAAGGCTAATAATTATGAGCAAATGGGCTGAATCCAACTTCTGATTTTAGCGACCAGGATGGAAAAACAAATAAAACAACAATTCGAACAAACTAAAACGAATTTATTTCAGAATAGACTTAATTTTAACAATTGTTCAACTAATCATTAAAATTTGAGCAATCACAAACAACCGTTAGTATTCAAAACGAGAACCAATAACACAAACCCAAATAGCACAATATGGAACGAACTTACTGCAAAGTATCGAAGGTACCGACTATCTTTCCATGCGACGACTCAGGAGCAAAGGGACGATATTTTATTTTTTTCTATTGGTCGTCTCGTAGTTCGATCAAAGTAACTGACAACTACTTAACCGGGCTTCCCTGTGAAGACTAAGCTATATAGCCTCCAGCCAAGCACAAATTTCTAATCCTAAGCGACAACGCTGAGAGCTACCCCCTGTGGGGTCGAACCTCGGCTCAGGGCGTCGCTGGGTGGACAACTATGGCTGGATCTTAATAAAGTGATTCTACCATCGGCGCATCCGTTCGGAATAAGCCTACGTGGAGAAGAACGGACAAGAAACTCCAATTAACTAACTAGAATTTAACTACGGGACAGCATTGCGTGGGCTGGCTTGTATATCTTAGCGGGGACGTCGCGACGGGCCTCGGCGGCGAGGACGGATCGAAGGCGGTCTGTGTATGCGAATTGTGCTAGTCTCTTTCTTGCTCTCTTGGAGCAGGGTAGTGGCGTCATCGGGGGTGGGGCCGATACTCGCTCGAGCGCACGCTTTTATATTAATCGGTAGGTACCACCACTACCAACAATAAATTCTGCTTATAATATATTATTTTGACATGTTGACTGAATATTAATATATTATTTTGACTTATTGACTTGAATAATAATATATTATTTTGACATGTTAATAAAATGGTACCGTTTTAAGTCATCCGTTTTTGGTCATCTTAGGGAGTCTTTAGTATCTCACGCATGCGGGCTTTCACAATTAAGGGTACTTAAAATTACTTGTAACTTACTACGCTTGCTGGGCCAAAAACCTACGGGCCAATCCCGCGTGCGTGAGCAAATCCGCGTGATACAAAAACGCTCTTACTTACAAAATAAGGTATGCACTATATGAGCTATACCTGTTAGGCTCAAAGAACGAAAACCTATTCTCGATGTCAAAACCAGCTTTCTTAACAATGATAACATTTAAAGTAAGTGATTATATTTGAGAATAAAAACATTGTAACTTTTACAATTATGGTTAAAATATAAATAGTCCAAAATTTAAAATGTATTACATTTTATGTCATTTTAAAATGAATTTAACACAGAAACCGATGTTACCCAAACTTTTGTGTATTGGAACTTGATCTACAAGTATACTTTAGTTAGAAGAAACATTATTAATTTTTAATTACAATGAAATTATTTTATTTTACAAAAGTAGTTCTTATTGGCACAGAAATACGGTTAAAAGGCAGAAATAAAGTTCTGTTCTTGCTGATTTCATCCATACTATCTATACTAATATTATAAAGAGGAAAGATTTTTTGTTTGTTTGTACCGAATAGGCTCCGAAACTACGACAAATTTACAAAATTCTTCCACCAATAGAAAGCTACATTATTCCTGAGTGACGTAGGCTATTTTTTTATCCCGAAAACGGGTCCTATGGGGTGGTCCACGGGTGCGAAGCCGCGGGCAACAGCTAGTATGACAAAAAGTTGTACCCCAATGTGTAACTAAAGTTACAATGTTATTCATATTGGGTGTCGATATGTGGTCTCATACTAGACGTTAATACAGTGATTGTTAAAGAAAGAGGATTATTGAAGTTCATAGAATCGAGCATTGTAAGGAATGACGGAAAAGCAGACTGTTTTAAGGAGCGTGCTGAAATAAAACTAAACATAATCACTATCACCACACAACAAAAATATCTAGAATTTTTTGCTTTGTGTATATTTTGTATTGCTGACTGTTCACTGCCTACTCGAAGCTGGGCGCGGGGTACCTATCTACCTACCGCTTTTTTGTTATACGGCTAATTTGAATCTGAAAGCTATAGGTACGTATGCCGATACCTACCTACCTACCTATCGCTTTCAGGTTCCAATTCGAAGCGAATCGAAGCGTCAATCTAATATAATATAATATTGTCCATATTGACCGTCTTCTAAGCATTGAAAATTGACATTCGTAGGCAATGAGAAAGCAGACACGCGCGCTTTGTACATAATTTGCACGTCATTATTTTTATCTCTATAGGTTACCTACACATTTGTTCATTACGTGGCGGAGATAAGAGTTAATCAATATGATAGGAAATCGTACCGAACGAACATGGTTGTGTGCGTGCGTAATGCCGCCTGGCCGCGTCCGCCCGCTTCGACCGCAACCATTGTTTTTGTGTTTTATTCATTTAAATACTTATCGTGCATGAAAATGACACAAATTTACACTGTCGATTTTTCACGCATTTATGATATTGATTATGTGAACTCTAATAATTATAATATTTTTTTAAAGCATTTATAGCTTGGAAAATCAAAACAATTAAAAATCATAAAATTGCGTGTCCTAATTTGGCACAAATTTAAATAATAGGCATATATAAGTGATCTGAGAAGGGAAATAGTTATTTCATAAACTTTAATATTTTTTTTGCACTGTTTTTACATACTGACCTTATGTCAGTTTGCACTGGGTAAATATGACACAAATTGGGTTTGCACACTCCACAGGCTATCCTAGATATGATACCATAATAATTTTAAACTTTATTTTTTTTTTTGCCAGTTTTGATTTGAATAAAAATAATCAACCACAAATCATCGAATTACTGAAAATGCAAGTAACAGATGTGACACAAAACGCAATAACAAGCTACATAGGTACGACTGTATCCATAGGCAAAAAATAAGAAACTTTAGAATTTTTTTAACTTCTGACATCAAAATAGGCCAGCGCTATACATAAATATAATTAATTAAAAACTAATGCAATTAATATTAGAATTACAATACAAATAAGTATTCACTAAACATCCCAGACTAAAATCAAAATCATGAAAATCAATATTGAAATCCTAAATATTAACAAACGGAAAATTAAATCGATGAAGAAGTTTGTCGAAAATTAAGTCGAATATTCTTTGCACAAGGAGTTTGTATCGAGTATTTGATGCGCATGGAGGTCGTATAGCATTGGGATGGACGTCGAATATTTATTGGTGTGTTCTAAATTCAAAAACCAAAACAGTGAGTAAAATTTCTTTTCTTCCAACTATGCTATAATTTCATCACAATCACACTAAAAACTCAGTACAAAGCGAGTCTTTAATGCTCTAGGGCAATAAAAATGTATAAAATCTCATTATTGCACAGTTTTTTTTTTAGTAGCACCAAAAGGTGCCAATCTCAATGGATTAGCTCTATTCAGCCAGCCGATATCAATACTTTTTTTTTACCTACGTATTATTCGTTTCTATCCTACTTGTTCTAAATTTAAAAAATGATTGCTGCTAACTCTGATTTAAAATTGAAAGAAATTTAAAAAAGTGATTTGGCGGGAACTTTGTTAATTTTGCTTGATAATATTTTTAATTGAAAGAAAAGCAGATTATGCACCTCGCCTTAAGTAATTTATATTGCCCTCGTGCCTGTTAGATTAGAGCCCTCGCTAACGCTCGGTCTAAATCAGGCACTCGGTGCAATAATAAATTACTTTGTGCTCGATGCAATAATCTACTATTACATAATCTATTCACTGTTTTCAGTGAATAAAATAAGCTTTTTAGAGGGGGAATGGTACAAAATCATTTATCTACTCTCATATCGTAATATTCGAATTATAAACTTCAAAACGAGTTTATGTTGACATACTTTATAAACACAATACCGAAATTTAAAAATAGAATCTCATTATAACACTATTTCTTCAACAAAATAAAGCTATAAACAATTTTTTTTCTATTACGATACAGGACAAATCCAAGAAGTTAATCACTAAGGAGTTTCCACCAATATTTTATTTGTAATGCCATTTTAGTACCTATTATAAAAAGATTTGAATCCAATTTTAAATTGTCTGTGACAATGCCCGCTTTAGGCTTAGCACGCACTGAGATTTTTATTCGCGCGAATTTTGTCTCTTTCTACCTGTTCAAAGAGCTCATAATATATGTCATATGGCACTCGTGGGCTGCAGCTGAAAATCAGCGTCAGGTGGTATACTCTGTATTACCATTTGACATTATGCTGAGCTGAGGCCCTTTTGGCATTAATAGTTTTATTTATTTATTTTGTTTAATTTTAAGGTGTTTTTGTTTTGAATGCCAATAAACACAATTTTCTTTCTTTCTTTCTTTCTTTCTAATATTCGCGCGAATTAAATTTGCGCCGCGATGCGGTGGATTCTGTTGCAAAACACGGCTTTCATGCGGTAGTATATTGCCGCACGATTTTTTTACCGCAATGCGAGTAGCTTCATACAATTCCATAGGTCGCAGTATGGGCGGAAAAAAATCTCGCGAATAAATATCGCAGTGCGTGTGCTAAGCCTTAGCGCATGCGCTGATAATGTGGTGATGTGATGGGTTTTGGCGCCATTCAAACGTTTTGTTTTGCAGGTTTCGCTGTACTGAATTTCATGAGTTTTTTAAATTCTTGCTTAAAATGTCTGATATTAGTGAATGTGAAGAAAATTTGACTCTGCCAAACATTTTATATGCGGCGAAGTAAATTACTCATAATCTTTTACCAGCAAAGTCGAGATTATTATATGATGCATTTATCACGACTTTATGGCATGGAAAATGCAAAAAAAATATATTAAGTAGGTTCAATCCTAAAATGTATGAGTGTAGATAAAGTAGTGTATGATACTGCACATAACTAGGTATTAAAAAATTCGTGTGAATACTATTAAAAACCTCGCCTACGGCTCGGTTTTTAAACACACACTCATGTTTTAATATAATGCAACAGTATCATAAACTACTATTTCAACAGTAAAAACGAGATGTGATTTTTTTTTCAAATGGCGGGCAAAATTAATCAGTTTTCCTATGCGCGAGTTAAGGAACCCCAACCTACCAATATTAGCTTTGTCAGACAATAAGTATTTACTAGATGATTATTTCTCAATTTCCCCACTGCGCGATCAGCATTTATAATTATCTAGAACATGCGTCAATCTGATCACGCTGTGGATGTACTACGTTAGCAATTAAGTTAGTATATAAGATCAATATCTTGTTAGATGAATTAATTACCGTCTTGCTGTAACTGGGATCAAATAAAGTTTATTTTTAAACTCTTCCGTTGTCGCTTACTTAATTGGCGCAGCCGGTAGGATCTCTGTAGTCAGTCTGTCACGTATCCACATCTACGGGAAGCAGCCGACGTCCGTTTCAACGGTTCAGCAGAGATCACCGAACAAACAAATACATTAAGAAGCCACATCAAGCCAGGAGAGGACCAGGAGCCAAGCAGTAATTCAGGGAGCATGGAGCTAGCTGCGGAATTGTGAGTAAATCTTTTTCACCTTCCTCTCAGCTCTTCCATCTATATCCCAACCTTGTAATAGTCTATGTGTTTGTGTATTATTAGGGATTGGACAACGCCGTAATAATATTTGCATAGATTTTAAACGTACTAATATTTTAGAATAGTGATAGTTTAGTAGCACATTAGTGTGATTTTTTTTCTCTCCGCGTTTGCTCCTTTCATAACATTTCACAATGGAAAACGTAACCCGTGTCCCACAGGAATTGGTTAACATCATACCAATATTCAGCGGCGACACTAGAATGTTGCCTTTATTTATAAAAAAATGTGAATACATTTTGTCTACGTTCTTAGGAACCGCAGCCCAAAATGAATATTTATTTCATGTAGTAACTAGTAGGTTATCAGGCGAAGCAGCCAGTTTGGTAGGCGAAAGAGAAGCTATAGGTACGTGGGACGAGCTGAAGAAGTTGTTAAACCAACACTTCGGTGATCCACGCACAGAGGATTGTTTAGCAATGGAATTAGAATCGTGTAGAATAAATAAGGGTGAAAGTTATTTAGATTTTTGCCATAGAATACAGCGGATGAGAAGTGTTTTATTTGCTAAAATATCAGAAACTATCATTGATGAATCTCTACGTAAGGCAAAGCAAACCATATATAGTAACAGAGCGATGAATGCTTTCTTGTTTAATTTACCGCCATTTTTAGTTAGATTAGTTCGTTTGCGCGACGTCACAACGTTAGAGGATGCATTAAAAATAGTTTTAGAAGAACAAAACTTCCAGGCAGTCTATGAGTCGAAAACAAACGACAGACGTAATTTTAGCAGAAATAACAGACCCAATTTGCCTAATAACCAAAATGCAATTGAATCTAATAATCAAAAGAAAGATTCACATAGCATATCAAGTACACATGTACCGAATAGTGCTACAAACAGCACATCTACACCGAACAATCCGCATCAGCCCAGACAAAATAAACAACATAATAATATTCAAAGAAATCAAGACAATTTTAATCGTACAAACAACAATAATGCGTCACCGCAGTCAAGTAGGTCATTTGTTCCGATTGCACAACCGAACCAACAGTTCGCGGCACATGCACCGAGCACGCCGTCTTTTGCAGCGCAAGCATCTACGTCGGGTGCGAATACTGATGTCACCATGCGTACTGCAAGGTCGCGACGTGTTAATTACATAAATAATTCTAATAATAATGAACAGAGTTCAAGTTATTCGTACAATGAGTGCCAAGAATTTTCTCCTGAAGAACCCGGGGCGGGAAATTTTTGCATAACGGCCTCTACCCTAGAGAACGAATAAAAATAAATTGTAATAAACGCTTAAATTTACCACATATAGTTATACCAGAATTAAAGGCAGTTTTTATGATAGATACGGGGAGTGTTAGATCGTTTATAAGCCCGTATATAGCGAATAAATATTTTAAAAATTATCTACAGTATGAACCCTTCGAAGTTGTTAGCACTCACGCATCGAGTGTTCATAGTGAAACGGCTATTATTCCATTACCGGTTACCTTTGGAAGTCAAGAGTTCCATAAGTTTTATGTCTATAGTGTCGACGATAGGTATGATGGGTTAATAGGTAGCAATTTGCTGAAGCAATTACAGGCAAAGATTAATATGGAAAATCAGATATTACATTTAAAAAATACTGATATTCCTATCATATATTCACCGCCTATGAGAGAGGTATATAATCTACCATCTCGTAGTGAACTTAGAGTAAGACTCCCAGTCAACTTACTGAACGGGGAAGCTGTGTTAGATTTTAAGCAATTTACGGAAGGGATTCGAATGCCCGCCGCATTAGTTACGTGTATTAAAGGTTACGCATCAACCGTTATTCAGAATTATACGGATGAAACCAGAACCTTAGTGGTAACAGGACCTTTTACGGTCGAACCTTACAGGCAGAACCCATCTGTTCACATTAATTTTACAGAAAATAACATAGAAATAGATAGGATGCTAACAGATAATTTAAAAAAATTACAGTTAGACCACATGAATTCTGAGGAACGTAAAACCATCGAAGGGCTATGTAATGATTATAAGGACATATTTTATTGTGAGAATATTCCATTAACGTTTACAAATCAAGTAAAACATAGAATTAGAACAAGGAATGAAGATCCTATAAATATTAAAGCACATAGGTTACCTCCCATTCAATCGAAAGAAATTAGGAATCAGGTAGATAAAATGTTAAGGGACAATATCATCCAGGAATCACACTCCCCCTGGAGTGCTCCCGTACATTTAGTGCCAAAAAAATTAGATTCATCAGGACAGCAAAAATGGAGGATGGTAGTTGATTATAGACGTCTCAATGAAATTACTACCGATGACAAATACCCCTTGCCCAACATAAATGATTTATTTGATATGCTAGGCAATAGTACCTATTTTACTACCTTAGATTTAGCTAGTGGGTACCATCAAATCGAGGTCCAGGAAGAAGATAGGGCGAAAACAGCTTTCAGTACACCTTCAGGACATTATGAATTTAACAGGATGCCGTTCGGGTTAAAAACAGCACCTGCAACATTCCAGAGGGCTATGGATAACGTTCTAAGAGGTCTCCAGGGCTTACATTGCCTGGTATACCTTGATGACGTCATAATTTTTTCTAAATCGCTGACTCAGCATGTAGAAAAACTTAGAGCAGTTTTTGATCGGTTTCGGGCGACAAATTTAAAAATACAACTCGACAAATCACATTTTCTTAGAAAGGAAGTTCTTTACTTAGGGCACACTATTACAAGTGAAGGATTGAAGCCAAATAATGATAAAATTGATGCAATCTTAAGATATCCCATTCCAGAAACAGTTACACAAATAAAAAGCTTTTTAGGACTTATTGGTTATTATAGGAAATTCATCAAAGATTTTGCAAAAATAACTAGACCTTTAACAGCTTGTTTAAAGAAAGGTCGTAAAATAATTATTAATGATGAGTATAGGGAATGTTTTGAAACATGTAAAAAACTTTTAACAAACGCACCTTTATTACAGTATCCCGATTTTAGTAAAAGTTTTATTTTAACTACCGACGCATCGAATTTTGCAATTGGGGCTGTATTGTCACAAGGATCAATAGGCTCAGACAAGCCAGTAGCATATGCTAGCAGGACTCTGAGTGACACAGAAGTAAAATATAGCACTATCGAGAAGGAACTTTTAGCCATAATATGGGCAGTTAAGCACTTTCGACCGTATTTGTATGGTAATAAGTTTACCATATTTACAGACCATAGACCATTAGCTTGGCTGTATTCATTGAAAGAGCCCAATAGTAAACTCACGCGATGGCGGTTAAGGTTAGAAGAGTACGATTTCGAAATAAAATATAAGAAAGGCCCTCAAAACACGAATGCAGATGCTTTATCTAGGATTAAGATTAATGCAATTGACGACGATTTAGATTCAATATTCGTAAATAGGAGATAGGCAGGAACGTATACAAAAAATTATAGAAAGCGAATTACAAGACCCCGAAACTCCAATAGAAACGATAGAACTTTCGGATTCTGATGATGGGGTCACTGCCACCTCAGTTTCAAATAGAGAACACGAAGGCATTCCTAGTTTAAACGAAGCTGTCGATACTAAACCAAAACAGATTTTAATTCATTCATGGTTTAAAAATAAATTAGACGTAAAAGATATTTCAAATAATAAACAAAAAATTCTCGAAGTTCACTTACCGACAAATAACGATATATTAGTTAAAGACTTTTTGAAAGAGTATATTGATCCAAAACATAAGTACTTTATATACTTCGAACACCCATCTTTTAGAAAAACTTTTTCAAACATGGTAATTAAGTTATTTAAAAAGGATTCAGTTAAGTTAACCGAGTGTACAGAAAGAGTTATAAATTTGACAGGATCTGAAGAAGATCAAAAAGAAGTTATTTTAAAATACCACGACGGGAAAACATGTCATAGAGGTATTAAAGAAACTTTAACCAAACTTAAAAGACATTATTGGTGGGCAAACATGAAAGAGACAGTCACGGCAATCATAAATGCTTGCGAAACATGTAAACGCATGAAATATGATAGAAAGCCGATTAAACCCCACATTCAGTTAACACAAACCCAGGATGCCCCTTTTCAGGAAGCTTTTATGGATTTATTATATATTGAAGGGAAATATTATTTAACTATAGTGGATGCATTTAGTAAGATAGCACAAGCCATAGAGGTACCGAATAGGAGTACACCAGAGATAGTTAGAGCATTGATTAAATATTTCAGCAGGTATGGTCTGCCTAGAAAAATTAGTTGCGATTCCGGTACAGAATTCAACAATACTTTGATTAAAGAAATGTTAAGCTTTTACAAAATTGAACTTCATATTGGGACGCCAAATAATCCCAGTTCAATGGCAATAGTAGAAAGGTTTCATTCTACCATTATTGAGATTTATCGTATAGCAAAATACGATAAAAGCGATTTAGATGCAGCATCAGTTATGACTTATGCCATCATGGCTTATAACAACACCATACATTCAGCAACAGATTTTACGCCTTTTGAACTAGTATTTGGTCACACTTATTCCGAAAATGTATTTAACGTGGATAGAGAGAAGAACTTAACTCAGAAATTATTGTTAGATCATAGAAAACGCCTTAAAATACTCTATGAATTCATAACAGAAAAATTAGAATCCGATAAAATTAAAATAATTAATAAAAAAGGTGGCGAAACGACACCGATACTCGAACCAGACGATAATATTTACATGAAAGACACTAGGATTAGAAAAGCCAAAGAAAAACCTCGATATGAAAAAGCGAAAGTAATAGGTGAAGTTGAAAGAAATATAGTCCCAGTAGAAGTAAAGAAAAGGAAAACTAGAGTAGCCTTAAAAAATGTAAAACGTCCTCCACAGATCGTGCCTGGTACTTCTGGTACTAGTGGTGCCAACACTCACGCTGGACCTCCAAAACCTCGGTCAGAATCCGGGGATAGCAGCGATAAAGCGGGGAGTAGCAGTGAAGAGGAATAGTTATTGGACAATATACAAAATTGTAGATTTAGAATCATTACACTTACAAATAGATAATAATATTCGGGATTTTATTAACTTGAAAATTAAAATTAAGGAAAATAGTCTTAGTAACGAAACTATAGGAATAGAAAGCCAAATAGAATATCTTATTAAACTAACTAAGGATAGATTTTTTCAAATCTTACCTTTCCATTATAGAAACAAAAGAGCTTTGTTTAATCCATTAGGCTCACTTGTAAAAGCTATCACAGGAAATTTGGATGAAGACGATGCAATTAAATATGATAGAGAAATCCAAATGATACAGAACAAAGAGCATGTGGTCGAACGTAAAGTATCATCAATGCAAAAAGCTTTTGATAAATTAGTAAATGACTCTGAAATAATAAATTCAAATATTAAAAACTTGGGTTTACATACCAATGAAATGGAAAAATTAGTTGAACATGAGTTCAGGTTTAACAAACTTTTCCAAATATTAAATACTATGTATCAAATTTTAAATAACTTTCGAACCTGTTACGAAAACATACAAGAGATTGAAACGGCAATAGCCTTTAGCAAACTGAATACATTGCACCAATCCATTATAAATAGTACAGAATTATATAATACGTTAGAAGTCATTGCTAAACATGCTAGAACAATATACCCAGTAAACAAACATAATTTAATAAAATTAGAACGTAATATCATACTTAAATCATATATAAATAACAACAAGTTAGTTTTTGTTTTAGAAGTTCCCCTAATAAATAACGAAACATATAATTATTACAAGGTTATACCCATCCCTATATTCCATTCTCCAAATACCTTTACAATAATACCCAAATATCCTTACCTGATGGTGAATAGATTGAAATACATGCCCGTGGTAAGCCCATGTACTGAGATTGAAAATGGAAAATTCCTTTGCGCTGAAACTAATTTAGCCCAGTTTCCAACCGAGACCTGCATTGAACAAATAATGCTGATGAAGAACAACTACAAAAACTGCATACAGAACCATATTGAAATAGAAAAAACTAAGATACAGAAAATAACCGACAACCAATGGTTGGTTTACTCAGAGGAAAATCTCATCATCACCGAGAATTGCAATACAGAAATCCTGAAGTACACTATCCTTGGGACCTACATCGTGACACCTGGCCAACAATGCGAGACACAAATAGGCGAAGTCATCATTGCCGCCACCACAAACACTACAGTTTCCAGTCTCCAGCTGCCATTGATCCAGATGCCAGACCTACAACAGGACATCCAGAGAAGATCAAAGAAAGTGGATCTAAGAAATGTGGACTTCAGTGATGTGAAAGAAGTGTTACAAAGTGCAAAATTTGGTGAAATAGACGATACGACACAAACAGTGACAATAGAAATTAGTATATGGACCATCTTAGAGTATGTGGTTATTGTAATAGCAATAGTTATCTTTATAATGTATAAATTTCAGTTCATAAACTTTTGTCGAAATTCTCCGAAACCGTCTGCGACACCTTCGGATAATTTCTCTCTTAGGGAGGGAGGAGTTAAGGAACCCCAACCTACCAATATTAGCTTTGTCAGACAATAAGTATTTACTAGATGATTATTTCTCAATTTCCCCACTGCGCGATCAGCATTTATAATTATCTAGAACATGCGTCAATCTGATCACGCTGTGGATGTACTACGTTAGCAATTAAGTTAGTATATAAGATCAATATCTTGTTAGATGAATTAATTACCGTCTTGCTGTAACTGGGATCAAATAAAGTTTATTTTTAAACTCTTCCGTTGTCGCTTACTTAATTCGCGCGCATTTAACAATGGCGATCGGCCATATACTAAAATAATGAGGTTTCTTTTTTTTTGACTTTTCGTGGATAGTGTTTGAGCCACGTACAAAATAGGGAATTAAAATTTTTCTTAATTACAGACCAAATAATTTTTTATTTTAGTGAAAGTTTTATTTATTAAGCACGTACAAGTTGAAATTATCTATTTAAATACGAAGTTGCATGAAATGAGCAAACAATAGGTACATTAATTTATTTGTACTATTGAGCACGATCTTTTTTGTATCGAAACTTTTTAAGAACAAAGCAACTCAACCAGTAAATAAATAAAAAAAACTCTATAACTCACTTGTGAATAATAGCAGTGACAAAGTCACAGTTTGATAACAGGTATCATTATGTGCCTAATTGCCGTGAGATAAGAGCCACTTTATGAGCAAGTGTGTTGAAAAGGATATTCCTGGCTACAAGGTTTAGCCAAGAATTAAAAAAATTAAAATAAAATTTTCAACGGCGCCATCTTGGAGTTTTTGTTTTGACTACTTATTCATTATAGCAGGGTCCATAATTGTTTCTGTAACTAATGTTTACCACCTGTATGTAGGTACATTATGTATGCAATAAAATTTCACTTGAATTTTAATTAAGCTGTCCCCAAAAACGATGAAAATCGCCATTTATTCGTATTTGCCCGGTCAATTTATTTATTTCAATAGATTTTATCATATTGCCTACTCATATTGGGCATTTTTCAAATTGCCTGGGCATTATGAATAATGTGGTCCATAAAATATACACCATTAGAAAGGAGATGTTTCATTTTCGGCCATGCATGAGATGTACATTTATCGAAAAAGAGGGAAAAATACCACGAATTGAGGAAAAATATTCTGTCGTGATTTCTTGTGTACAAAAATAGTACAATTATTGCCATATTCTATTCAACATGGCGTCTCATTGGCATCAGGTGTTCTTGTACTATTAACAATTTTTATTATTGTCATAAACATTTTAGCGACTAAATATTTATTTATTTATTTATTCATTTACACATACAATTATTTTTACAGGTAGAACTCCAGCCCGGCGAGCATGGGCGCACCCAAGACATTTGTGACAAGACATTTAAGACAAATTGTAAGACAATGTCATGTCTTACAATTTGTCTTAAATGCTAGCACGGGTCAAACATGTGACATATTTTAAAAGTGCCTTTCTTGTTGCTGCCTGGCGAGTACGGCCTACTGTGACATGGCTTGAGTCGCACATTTCATCGCAGTTTGGGCGATAAAGCCATTTTGTCTTAAATGCTAGCACCGGCGGCGTGAGAAAATTGCCTGACGTTTATTTGGGACTCATCGGGTCTTAATTGCTATTACGAGCGCACCCATTTTGTCACAAATGTCACATTTTGACAAATGATTTAGAAAAATGTATCACTTTCGTTCGGAGGTGGTGATAAAATTTTATAGAAGAAAAAAAAATATTTTCCTTCTAATTACTGCACCAAATGGCAATAACTTTATTTTGTGTGTGTGGTGATCAATGCTTATTAATTAATTGAAATGTTACAGGCTTATTCATTAATTCTATATCGTAACTTTTTTAATTTAATTTTTTTTATTGTTATTCTTATTTTTAATTATTATTTTTATTTTGTATATTATTTTTTTTGTAATTGTTTTCTTTTATTCCACATTCTCCTTACTTTCTACATTTTTAAATATAGAAAAACCCCCAAAAAACATTTAAAATATAAAAAATAGGGGCCCACCGGTATCGGGAACAGGGTCCAAGCTATTATATTTTTTAAGTAATTATTAAAATTTTCACAATAATTATATTTTTCAAACACTTACTATGTTAACAAACAAACAAAGAAAAATAAAGTGTGCATAAGTCTATGGTCGTGGGTCAAATATTAATTTGTTCCCAACAAAATTAAAAAGATGTTTATCTGTATGAACGGCACACTTTTATACGTATTATTTTATTTGGTCGTCTATTCAGATTATGTCGCACTATGAAGTCAGCAACAAGAAAGGCATGTCGCGCCTGAACTATGTCACATGGTTGTCCCGTGCTAGCATTTAAGACAAATTGTAAGACATGACATATTTTATCATAACGTATTTGTAGTTCAAGTCGAAAAGCATGCAAAGTATTTTTTTTTTGTTTTCATAAATTCATGTTGGGATGCTGCCAGCATGGGAGTAGCAAAGGGGGGCCTAAATTTTGATTATTTTTTGCCTAGGACATACCGTTTTAGAGATACCATTTTGGAAGTATAGAGCGTTTTATACAAAATAAAAAAAGAAATAATTCGGAAAGAGTGCGTCAAAATCAAAATTTTTTTTTTTACATATTTTGCATGGGCACTTATAAGTGTCGCCGCACACGGGCCACACGCGACAGCCACAAACACCGCCACGAGAAGCTAGAAGCGTGTAGCGTGTGGCGGCCACCAGCGTCAACCGTGTGCGGCGAGTCCATACAAAATGTATGAATACTACAGGAAATATGCCAGTGGCGACGTTTTGTGGTTGTGGCCGGTGGCCCCGTGTGCGGGGACCCTTAAACGTCAACAAAAGGTGTGGTTCGGGTTAGTTGTTTCCTATGGAAAATAACCAGCAAGAAACTCCATGGTTACTCTTTTAAAAATTTGTTTGTGTTTACAATATTTCCATGTTACAGCATTAGTACTTGGATATCAATGTTTACATATTATTTACAAAATAGACAACAATTAGTTAAAATAGATAAATTCTGTAGTTCCATAAAAAACGTACCATACGGCTGTCCCCAAGGCTCAATTTTGAGTCCTTTACTTTTCTTAATCTATATAAATAATATAAACAAAATAGGGTTAACGGGTCACCTAACTTTATACGCGGACGATACATGCCTCTTCTATTTCGATAAATCTATCCATGCTATTATAGCAAATGCTCCAATAGATCTTAGCATACTCAGTGATTGGCTTAAATATAATTTACTTAAAATAAACACGTCCAAAACAACATACATGATTTTTACCGCAAAAAACAAACCATTACCAGACTTCCCGCTTCTTAATATAAACAATGACATAATAAAAAGATCGAGCTACGAAAAATATCTCGGTTTGAGGGTAGACGTCAAACTCACATGGAAAATGCACATCGAACATTTAAAATCAAAATTAACGTCATTACTAGCATCATTACACAAAATCTCAAATTGTATTCCAAGGAAAATACGTACTATTATTTATAACTAATTAGTAAAATCACATCTCGAGTACCTAATTGAAATATGGGGATCTGCCGCAAAAACTATCCTAATGCCTTTACAACGAACCCAGAACAAAATTATAAAAACATTATACCACTATCACAACCTTACTCCAACTAAAACACTATTTGAAAAGACCAAATTATTAAATCTCAAACAACTATACGAGTACACATACGGTACCTGTATTCTAATAAAAAAAATCACCACAAACAGCGTACAATCAAAGCAAAAATTACACAAATAAACAATATCATACAACCTAATTAATAAAAATCAATTACAACGAAGACAAGCTCGGAAAAACAACGGTAAAAAAAACCATACTGTTCGAAGGAGCACAGCTGTTTAACGACTTACCAAATGACGTAAAAGATTGTGATAACATTAACAGCTTTAAACTAAAATTGAGAAATTATGTTTATGAAATGTGGTCATACCGCATATTAAATGTTAGCAATTACATATTTCCTATATATTTGTTTTGTATAACTTCACCAACACGCATCGGAGGCAAAATGTGTTTATTTAGATATAAACAATTACTTTGTATCTCATTGTCAGTGATTCTATGTATAGTTCTTAAGAGAATAATTTTTTTAAACCGATATGGGGGGACAACGTAGGCCCGACAATAAGTCGTACGATATTAAAAAAAAAAACAAAAAAAAAAAAATGTAAAACGAAATAAAAAGTTAACAAATGTTAACAATCATCTAGAAATCTAGAAGGCCTACAATGTTCAGACATTCACATAAATAAAAGAATAATTCAGTAAAATAATCTATACAACAGCAAAAAAATAATGTCTAACAACACTAAATTTAACATGTGGCACAAATGTTGTTATCAGTGCTGTAACTATTCTTAGCAAAGGGCTATAAAGATGAATGGAAAACATTGTAAAAAGTCTAATTAAAAGAGAGAAAAAAAATGAGATTGAGAATAGTTAGAGACATCCACATATTTGTGCCGTTTATGAGTTACCAGGGAAACGTCGTAAGGCTATGCTTCTCAGAACCTAAATGGTTTTTATGGCCAAGGTTAAACCGAAACTGCAATAAAATTGGAAAATTTCTGAAAAAGAAAAAAAATAAACGTCAAGAAGTTATGCCCCATATCAAGAAAATATCTCACGCCACCGTGCTAGCATTTAAGACAAAATGGCTTTATCGCCCAAACTGTGATAAAAAGTGTGACTTAAGCCATGACACAGTAGGCCATGCTCGCCGGGCAGGTAACAAAAGTAGTCATATAGTGCGACACACAGAGGCGCCCGGTAAAAACTAAGCACACACCTCATCATCATCATCAGCATATCAGCCGAAAGACGTCCACTGCTGGACATAGGCCTCCCCCAAGCGTCGCCACATTGACCGGTCTCGTGCGTCCCGCAACCAGCGGATCCCCGCAACCTTCAACAGGTCATCGGTCCACCTGGTGGGAGGCCTTGCAACGCAACGTCTTCCGGTTCGCGGTCGCCACTCCAGAACCTTTCTGCCCCATCGGCCATCCGTTCTGCGAGCAATGTGCCCTGCCCACTGGCACTTAAGTTTGGCAATTCTGCGGGCTATGTCGGTAACCCTGGTTCTCTTGCGAATCTCTAAATTTCTGATTCGATCACGCAAAGACACCCCGAGCATAGCCCTCTTGATTGCCCTTTGGGTGACTTTAAGCTTTCTGATGAGGCCCATTGTAAGCGACCACGTCTCAGAGCCATATGTCATCACTGACAACACACACTGGTCATAGACTTTCGTCTTGAGACACTGTAGTAAGTTGGACGAGAAGATACCGCGCAACTTCCCGAACGCTGCCCAGCCGAGTCGGATTCGACGGTTGACCTCTTTCTCGAAGTTGGCCGTACCCAACTGGATCGTTTGTCCCAGGTAGACATAGTCGTCCACAACTTCGAGTGTAGAGTCTCCGACCTTGATAGGAGTGGGTGTAACATGGGCATTTAACATCACCTTGAATTTGTCCATGTTCATTCTAAGACCCACTCTTTCGGAAGCTCTACTGAGGTCATCGAGCATTGTACTGAGGTCCTCCATGGTCTCAAACATAACCACTACATCGTCGGCAAACCGAAGGTGAGTGATGTACTCGCCATTGACGTTGATGCCTAGCCCTCTCCAGTCCAGAACCTTGAAGACATCCTCCAGTGCAGCGGTAAACAGTTTCGGAGAAATGACGTCTCCCTGTCTCACACCTCGCTGCAGAAGGACTGGTTCCGAGGTCTGATCCTGAAGTCGACCTGATATCGTGGCGTTTTTGTACAAACACTTCAACACCTCAATGTACCGGTAGTCGATCTGGCACCGTTGGAGAGACTGCAGAACAGCCCAAGTCTCGATCGAATCGAAAGCTTTCTCGTAGTCCACAAACGCTAAACAGAGAGGCAGGTTGTACTCTTCAGTCTTCTGTATAACCTGCCGCAGCGTATGTATTACGAAATCCGGCTTGTTCGGGAGGCTGGAAATTGTCAAACCTGCGCGCGAGACGATTCGTGATGACTCTTGAAAACAGCTTGTAGAAGTGTGATGGGCCTATAGTTCTTCAGTAGAGCATTGTCACCCTTCTTGAAGAATAGTACCACCACACCCCTGCACCATGCCTGTGGCGTTTTCCCTTCGAGTATGACGGAATCAAACAGCTTCTGAAGGGCCTTAAGTATTGGTTTTCCACCCGCCTTCAGGAGTTCGGCCGTAATTCCGTCGTCACCCGGTGCTTTGTTGTTCTTAAGCTGTTTCAGAGCCATCCTAATTTCATAAAGGCTGACGTCGGGAATGTCTACGGTATAGTGTCGGGTCAATCTAGCTCTAGGGTCATTCGCTAGATTCGCGACGGGTTTACTGGTTGACGTGTACAACTGCCCACACCTACTCATGATAAAAATAACATACAAAATTATCGCCCTATCTCTCTTTACTACGAGTATCCACCTTGTCGAAGCTTTTTGAGAGTCTTGTGCATAGTGAAGTATATTCTCACATTCACTTGTAGGAGTCGAACAACTTCAAAATACCATCTCCTTTTTTACGCCTCCTTGTAGGAGTAAAAAAGTAGATGTTCTTTTGAAATTGTTTGATGAAAGCATGACGAAACCAAACATACGATACGCCTTATTAACGATATTATCAATATGAAGATTCAAGTGCAATATCGAGTCCATCTCGACACCGAGACCACGAATATGGTCAACTTTTCGTAGACTGATACTATGTAGACTATAATCAAATCTTATAACGTTTTTGTTTTTTGTGAAAGTAATGGCATTGCATTTAGGCAGGCTAAGCTGGAGCTTGTTATATAATTCAGATCTAACGGATACCGGACCAAAGCTTTGCAGCTTTGGTGCGTTCTCAACTGGAATTCGCAGTACCTATTTGGAGTCCCATTTTTGATGTTTATGTAAAAAAAATAGAAATGGTTAAAAAAAATATTTACTTGTAATTGCACTACAGATGCACCAAGTCTTAATTACCATATACTCAATTATTGACGCGTTATAAACTTCAAAGCTTGGAGTCAAGACGCAGCCTACTGATGCCCATTGAAGTGGACTGTATTGGTGTTTTTTGGGGTCTTGTTAGAGGAATGAAAATACTGTCTTGATTCGTATCTTCAATTGTGTTCCTTACTGTTTTTACAACTGTAGAGCTGGAGACCTACTGTAGACTGACTGTGACTACCCCCAAGCGGTCCGACCTTTATACAAAACCGTTAGGCGCGAAACAATGGCGCCCCTCTCTCCTAGCGGTATTTGGGTATAGAGCCGCAGAAATGCTGATTTTATTTAACTAATCTTACTTAATTCTACACAAATTATACATTTCCTTAATGTAGATTACTTAATTCTACCTAGGAAACATATAAAAGGTGTAAAAAAGTCAACACGAAAGTCTTGTCTAACCTAGATTACTTATGAGCTATCAAAACATGCATAATCTTATCTAATTATCTACCATTTCACTAGTTCTTATATATATTACAAGTGTAGGTAGTCTTACTCTAAAACTCACATGGCACCTACGTCAATCCTATTTTAAACATCCACGTGGGTTTTTTTTGTAACACGAAGAAGAGAAAGCTACGAGACAATGCTAACGGCATATCCTATTTTCTCACGCCGAGTCCCGGTAATTACATAATAGGGGTTCGGCATACAACAACAGGCCATTCAATGGTTTATGAAGGTTGCGTTACCGTTCCGAACACAATAAGCATTGATTTTAACTTATTTTTATAATACTGTCAAACAAACAAGCCGACACGTTAAAAGTCCCAAACACATGTACGCCCTATAAAACCGTTAACTAATTTAGCGTGAGCAATGGCCTTATGCTAAACATCACCATGCAACGTACACAGTCATGCGTCCGTTACAGCCATGATACTTCATGGTCTATATAATAACATGTTCAATTGTCCAGATATCACCAATAGCTTGTGTTACATTGTACCTAGAACTGTTATGCGTCGAGAGGCGCGTGTGGCTCTGCTTTTCCATCCCGCAAGGTGTAGAACTCACGCTGGTGAACGGGCGCCTCTACGATGCATTGTTGAAACGTATAAGGCTTAGCACGCACTGCGATTTTTATTTGCGAGAATTCTTTTCCGCCCATTCTGCGACCTTTGGAATTGTATGAAGCTGCAAGCATTGCGGCAAAAAAATTCGCGCGAATTTTATTCTCGCGTATAAAAATGGCAGTGCGTGTTAAGCCTTACACCAACTTCATTGATTTTTTCGTGCTTACACACTTTAAGTTCAAAAAGATGGCTATTGAATCTTTACAATAACCATTTTATACCCACTATATAAAAATACGTACGAGTACTTCTTAATTTCCTTTAATATCAACGCACGCTTGAAAAATGTATCTACATTATTTCGCGGACAATGATGTGGTTTACACGTTTACCTAGTATCTTATTATGTCGCACTTATATTGTAATGTGTAATAAAGTAAAATAAAATAAAATGATTGACCTGTCCCAAGTAACGGCTCCGGGCATTCGCACAAGTTAACTAGAGGACAATACAGTAATTGTCACCCTCTCTCCGCCAAAGAGCAGGAAAAATGTCCAAACGCTGAGAGAAGCTATTAAGAATCGTATCAGCCCGACACACTGGTGCAATCTTTAATAGGTTTGTACGGGCTACCGGAGTTTCGAATAGGCTCTCCCTCGGCCCCAACCTTATCCTGCTGTTTGGAACGAGTACTCACGATAAACGTCAAATATTTTTAAGTATACAAAAATATTTTTTTATTATGGAAAATAATCACTTTATTCTATTCAGGGGTTAATTTACCAGCTTCCCTAAAAGGTACACAATGCATTTTTATAGTCTGTTCAACCAATTTTGAGTTCTATTCCGTAAGCTTAAGGAATCATCATCATCATCATCATCAGCCTTTTACTTTTCCCACAGCTGGAACACAGGTCTCCTCCCTGTGAGAGGGAAAGAGCCTTAATCCACCTCGCGGGCCCAGTGCGGGTTGGTGTATGTCACATGCTATCAGGTTCTAGGACATGCCGGTGTCCTCACGATGCTTCCCTTCACCGTTTTGAGAGCAGTGGTGATTAAATAATTTACACAAAGTAAAGCGCCTTCCTGGGTTCGAACTCACGACCTACAACTTGTAAGTCGCGGCCGCTACCAGTGGGCCACCACTGCTCTCAACTTAAGAATAAGAAGCCCTAAGACCAACTGTTTACTACAGCTGCTATTTGTCGTTCCACCAACGCAATATAAGTCAAAATTGGTCGAACGGACTGTAAAAATGGGGTTTTTTAAATTTCGAATGTTATTGCAAATGGAGTACAAGCCTTTGTTACAGGAACTACCATTTATGAAATAGGTTTATAAGATTAAACATTTAAATCAACAAATTCGAAAATAATTAATAATATTAGTCTATAGATGACTCAGTTGTAATCCAAGTGCCTATGTAATAATAATTATTTTAATAAATTTAATAAGTCCTCGAAATAAACAAAGACCGATGTTATTTATTAATAATTCACCAATCAGTTTTATTTGCTAAATTAATGATTTAATATCATAAGAATAATTTTCCTGTATTTTGTTTTGATATTTGTAATCAGTGACCAGTTATAATTAGAATGTTTTTGTAAAATTAATTAGTGTGTGTGTATGTTATGGGAAGCAAAATAACTGTAGTTTTATAAACAACCTGAGAGTCTTCAAATCAAGAGTGAATAAGGTTACTTCTAGGCAAGCGTGCTTCACCGTCGACCACATCATCGCTTACCAGTAGATGAGATAGTGGTCACACAATAATAGTTAACAAAAAAAACGGCAAAATTGTATTCTGAAAAATCTTAAAAACTTATTGTTACTAAATGCGAGAATAACTGTGGACACCCTCTGCACCAGCTAGAGCATAGGATCTTAAGTCAAGTCCGTCTAATTCCAACTATAAAAATTTGCAATATTCCAGTTATTTTAAATTTTACTTTATTCCAATAATAATAGGGTGTATTGCGTTATCAGTTTATGAATGTACTATATAGGTCTATGTATGTATGTTCGTTTCTATGTGGCGTTTTAGAGACCAAACGCGTTCGCCGATTGTCGTTTTAACCTTGCGAGTGTCACTGCCTACATTAAAATTGGAAAAACGAAAAATGGCGGCTTTTGGGCGCCATATTGTGGAGGTCCAATTTTTTTTTCTTTTGTACATACCCATCATGTGGGGTATGAAAATAAAGGGTTTTAGGAGTTAATTTCAAAAATAATTCGAAAAAAAGATAATAAAAACACCGGCCAAGTGCGAATCGGACTCGCGCATGAAGGGTTCCGTACCATTATCGCAAAATACAGCAAGAAAACACGTTTGTTGTATGGGAGCCACACTTAAATATTTATTTTATTCTGGTTTTAGTATTTGTTGTTATAGCGGCAACAGAAATACATCATCTGTGAAAATTTTAACTGTCTAGCTATCACGGTTCATAAGATACAGCCTGGTGACAGACAGACAAACGGACCGCGAAGTCTTAGTAATAGGGTCCCGTTTTTCTCTTTGGGTACGGAACCCTAAACAACAAAAACCCGACTGCATAAGAAGCGACCTAAAAAGACGTAAACAAGAAGAAAAACATTTGACTACATTGGTAGAAAGGTTTTAACGACTTTTATTTATCACACACACACTCACTCATAAACTTTCGCCTTTCGCATTAGTGTCACATCACATCACATCACCAGCCTATTAATGTTCCCACTGCTGGGACACAGGCCTCCTCTCTGTGAGAGGGGATGGGCCGTAATCCACCACGCGGGCCCAGTGCGGGTTGGTGTTAGCGCATTAGTGTGATAAACAAATAATAATAAATGTGAATATAATGTTTTTTTTGTAGACTAGGCTCGCCGCTTGACCACTATCTCACCTGATGGTAAGCGATTATGTGGTCGACGGTGAAGCACACGCTTGCCTTGGATAAACCTATTCACTCTTGACTTAAAGACCCCTAGGTTATAGCTATCGAGAAACACAGACTCCGACAGGGAATTCCGATCCTTAGCTGTACGCATAATAAAAGTGTCCCCAAAACGTTTAGTGCGTATGGGCGGGATGTCCACCATGAACCGATGACGCATCGCCGTATGTCTGGTGGTCCGATGATGAAACGGGCTAGGCGGAATAAGATCATGCAAATCATGCAATTGGATTCGATTCAATTTCACTCTCCGAAATGTAACCGATAAAAAACCGACAAGTTGGCAATTCGGTGGCACAATCATGCTACTGTTGCCCGCGGCTTTGCTCCCGTGGACCACCCCACTGGACCCGTTTTCGGGATAAAAAAATAGCTTTTGTCACTCAAGAATAATGTAGCTTTCTATTGGTGAAAGATTTTTTTAAATCGGTCCAGTAGTTTCGGAGCCTATTCGGTGCAAACAAACAAAAAAATATTTCCTCTTTATAATAAGTATAGATTAGTATTAGTATAGATGAGAGGCGTAATGACGAGAACAAATTAATACAAGATCAAGATAATGATGATAAAGCTCCTTGTTTAAGACGTCCTAAAGCTAGAATTTATCACCTAAAGAATTCATTGATAGATATAATAAACAAGATAGGAACTGATAAACAACTGAGAACATTCAACACCAACACACAGAGACTGACACGATAAAACCACAATAAACGTCCTATAACCAGGAAAATAATACCCACTCATCACACTAATTATACACTGATACCTATTATTATAAACCCAAATAGTAGCGCTGATGTCATCCAGTTAGTCTAAATCAGTGCGCTCGCACCGACCATGCACTTGCATTGACCTTGTTGCGCACGCCCTGATAAGGAACGCTCGGCCTTCGGTGTTGCGGAGCGGAGTTATTTGCAGATTTCCTTGGCGTGTGCACTGGAGAGAAACTAAGGATGACGGGCATCGCATCTTGGTCAAATGGAACAAAGACAAAATGCACGTTACTACCAAAGAGGAAGTAGGAACGAAAAACTGGGTTTGATTTAGGACTGAAAGAAACTGCAAGCGAATGCTTTACGAAACACACCGTAGCCATATAGAACCACAAGCAGCACGAGCCTCCCAAAAACCAGATTGAATGAAAGAAAAATGTTAATGCTGTGTTAAAAAAAAACTGGCCAAGTGGGAGTCGGACTCGCGCACGAAGGGTTCCGTACCATTACCGCAAAAAACGGCAAAAAAATCACGTTTTTTATGTGACCCCCACTTAGATATTTATTTTATCTTGTTTTTAGTATTTGATATTTTAGCGGCAACAGAAATACATCATCTGTGAAAATTTCAACTGTCTAGATACCACGGTTCATAAAATACAGCCTTACAGACATACCGCGGAGTCTTAGTAATAGGGTCCCGTTTTTACCTTTTGTGTACGGAACCCTAAAAATTATGTAAGTACAGTATCTCCCACAATAGCCTTTGACTAAACAAGCTTTGGGAATAACTGAAAAAAAGAGAAGCCTATAGAAGATAATTATTAAACTGGGCTGGAGTCTAAAACTTCCTTTGTAGAGAAATAACATGAACCATTAAATTATGTAAATTGTGTGAAGAATTTCGAAGCTTTAGCGAATAAACTTAATAATCTCAACATGCTGGCAATGCATGGGCTCGGTCCCGGTCACTCTCTACCCACGAGAGACAAAAATTATCTTGACCATATTATTATAAAGCTCAAACCTACCAGTAAAGCTGCGGCCATTGAAATCATTCACACAACTATCACGGATCACTTCATGACTTTCCTAAAAATTACAAACCATAATAAACGGAATAAATCCTACTAAAATAAAATCAGTTTTTAACCTTGAGAAGGCACTCGGCCTCTTAAAAGATAGTACCTGGCAGACCTGCTAAACCTAACTAACACTAACACACTTACTACTTTATTATATTGAGTTATTTGATTTTTGTAATGATCGTGATTGGACATGTGTGGATGTTAAAATTTTAGGTGATAAGTCGGAAACGTTTACGTTTGTTAGTGAGGCGCATGGGTGTGCGAGATGGTTGGACCACTGTGTCGTCACTAAGGCTGCTTTAACGTCTATTAGTAATGTGTGGGTTGATTATGACGTGCACTGGTCTGACCATTTCCCACTTTTTATTGAATGTGATCTGGGTAGGTTAATTTGTAAAGAGGAGACGGTCGTAACCTCGATCAACAAGGTTGTATGGGGGGAGCGAACCGCACATCAAATCAAGTCTTATCATCGTCAGTGTCACTCTCAGCTTCGCGAAATTGATTTTCCTGAAGAGTTTTCACAATGTTGTGATGGTCACTGTAGCAATGTTGCCCATGAAACTTTGTTGCGGACCATGTATGCTAGAATCGTGTCAATCCTGTCTGATGCCGCCATTGCTTCCTATGAGCGGGGGGTGGGGCGGAGGAGAGGTGGATATATAGCTGGGTGGAATAGACATGTAGCTGGTTATCACAGGGAAGCCAGACTGAAATTCTTGTTATGGGTCCAGGCTGGAAAGCCAATTAGTGGTCAAGTATATTTTGATATGTGTGACAGCCGATCCGCATTTAAAAAGCAACTTAAGTGGTGTCAGGCAAGGCAGGACCAGATAAAATTGGATATCATGGCCTCTCATCATACTGACAAGGATTTTAAATTATTTTGGAAACAAACCGGAAAAATGAATGCTAGGCCTGGCTTTCCTGTGAGCGTGAATGGCATCGGTGATCACAAATTGATCGCCAATCTCTTTAAAGACCATTTTAAGATGACACCATATTGTGATTCCTCTGTACGGGGTCTGTTCTCCACGCTCGGATGTGATGATGCTGAGACTGTTGCGCAGAAGCAAGTTGTCAGATTTACTGCTAAGCAAGTGCGACAAACAATTCACAGCATGCAGCGAGGGAAGTCCCCCGGGTTCGACAGTCTCAGTATTGAACATCTAAAATATGCGGGTGTTCACCTGCCGCGCGTGCTCTCCATGTTTTGCAATCTTTGTTTATGTCATGGTTATTTGCCCGATGACCTCACTAGAACGTTAGTTGTTCCGGTTGTGAAGAACAAAACTGGGGATCTGTCGGACGAGGGTAACTATCGGCCTATTTCGCTGGCTACGGTGTTGGCTAAGGTGTTTGACAGCCTGCTTAATAACACCCTTGGAAAGTACATAGGCCTGCATGATGCCCAATTTGGTTTCAGGAGTGGGCTTTCTACGGAAAGCGCCATATTTTGTCTTAAGCAGGCGGTCCGATACTACACTGACAGGGACACGCCGGTATACGCGTGCTTTCTGGATTTGTCCAGAGCCTTTGATACTGTCTCGTATGGGAGGCTCTGGAGGAAGCTACGGGGTGCGGGTGTGCCGGCGGAAGTTGTGTCGGTGTTGGAACATTGGTATCGTTGTCAGCGGAACCAGGTGCGATGGGCGGGGGCTCTATCTGATGAATACAGCATGGAGTGTGGTGTGCGGCAGGGGGGCATCACCTCTCCTCTGCTCTTCAACCTATATGTTAATGACCTCATCGGTGAGCTCAGCAGCACCCATACGGGTTGTTATGTGGATGGGGTTTGCGTAAATAACATCAGTTATGCAGATGACATGGTGCTGCTGGGCCCATCGGTGGGGGCTGTTCGTAAACTGGTTGCGATTTGTGAGGCATTCGCGGCGGATCATGGACTGAGATATAACTCTAAGAAGAGTGAAGTTCTTGTCTTCAAGAGTGGAAAGCGTGGTCCGGTCCGTGTTCCGCCTATTATGCTTAATGGTGTGGCTCTGCGTGTAGTGACAAGCTTTAAATATCTGGGGCACATTGTGACAGACGAGTTGCAGGATGATGCTGACATAGAGAGGGAACGCAGGGCGCTGGCAGTCCGGGGGAATATGATTGCGCGTCGGTTTGCACGCTGCTCGAGGGAAGTTAAGATAACTCTTTTTAAGGCGTATTGCCAATCCTTTTACTCGTGCGGCTTGTGGGTGAATTACACCCAACGGGCTGCTAGTGCTCTGCGTGTCCAATACAATAATATGTTCAGGGTGCTGATGCGGCTGCCTCGCTATTGTAGTGCGTCCGGCATGTTTGCGGAGGCGCGGACGGACGGCTTCCATGCGGTTATACGCAAGAGGGTAGCCTCCTTGTGGCAGCGCGTGCGAGGCAGTAGCAACGGCATCTTGCAGATGATTGCGTCTCGAACGGATTGCCCAATCCAGAATAAATGGATGCGGATTGTTATGGGCGCTCACTAACATAGTTTATAAGCAATGTACTAACACCTTTTGACGGTATGTTAATCATTTTAATTTTAATGTTGTTTTAATGTATGTAATTTAATTTAATTTTTTAACAATCTAATTTGTAATTCTATGTTTTAATTTGTGTTTGTATTATTCAATGTTTTATTTTGTGTATGGATTGATATCTGAAATAAATGTATTATTATTATTATATTACTACTAATTTAATCGAAATTATTCACAACTGCATCACGCTTAGTACTACCACTAAGGTGATCCCATTAAAAAATATAACCCTGAAGCCGTGGATGACTGCTGGACTATTGCGATGTATACACAACCGAAATAACATGCAACGGAGACTGAGATTTGATCCGCTCAATGAGGTACTAAAAATTACCTACAAAAGGTACCGGAATTATTGCAACTGCATCATAAAAAAACAAAAACGAAAACATGACAGAGACCAACTTGCTAAAGTACAAAAAAATACTAAAAAACGTGGGAAATCATAAACAACATTACACAGCGAAAACCTAAAAAACAAAAAAACTTGGTTCTCTTGGAACTATATAGAACTCTATTACCAAGGGGAATAGCTTTTTCTTAGGGTTCCGTACCCAAAGGGTAAAAACGGGACCCTATTACTAAGACTCCGCGGTCCGTCTACCTGTATGTCTGTCTGTCACCAGTCTGTATCTTATGAACCGTGATAGCTAAACAGTTGCAATTTTCACATATGATGTATTGCTATTGACGCTATAACAACAAATACTAAAAACAGTATAAAATAAATATTTAAGTGGGGCTCTCATACAACAAACGTGATTTTTTTGCCGTTTTTTGCGATAATGGTACGGAACCATTCGTGCGCGAGTCCGACTCGCACTTGGTTTTTTAAACTACATTATTTAGAAGTAGATACGCTTCTTTCGAACAAGTAATTATGACATGATATCTTGCGAAAATACCCCGATTCAAACAGTAAAACACCCATAATTTTTGAACGGTTAAGAACACTCTCGATAAAGTCACCTTTCAAACAAAAAACTAAATCAAAATCGGTTCATCTGTTTAGGAGCTATGATGCCACAGACAGATACACAAATACACAGAACTTATAACACCTCTATATTTTCGTCGGGGTTTAAAATAGTATGAGAATCACTAGCTGAAGCACAGAATAAATAATAGTACAAATACTGAAGCAAGCCCGCGTCAAGGGTTTTATTACACCTGCGTGTTAGTGTACGCCCTCAGAAGTAAAAAAATATCAAACACATAAAAGTAATTATTGTCATTTATTACTTTTTAGTTGTACCTACCTAATAGGCAAGTTGTTTAGTAAGTTACCTACTCGTATAACGCCAGAATATATTATCCAAATATCATGAAACTTGAACATAACCGGTGAAATGAGAGATCTGCGTACCCCTTAAGAGCGTACTGGCGTGATGTTATGTTATGAAATGGTATAAACAACAAACAGACATGCAATTGCAGCAATCCCGAGAGATTTGCCGTTGTTTATTGAAGAGTTCTGTTGTATATCTTCGATTTTCTTCGTCAGTCCTTCACCAAATTAAAATGGGACCAATTTCGGAACATACTCTTTCATCTTATTTTTGAAATCGGTCCACAATTGACGGAGATATCGGTGAACATACACAAAACATACATAATGTCGAACATAGACCCTCCTCCTTTTTGGGAAGTCGGTTAAAAAGCAATCTCATTGATCTCCAATATATAGTAACAACTCTAATATAAATTATGTTAATCCAAAAGTAGATATGAAATTAAATCTAAGCTATTAAAAAAGTGTAACACTCATAAAATTGATTATACCATCGTTTAGAGAGCAGTGGTGATGAGATAAATCACAATAAAAACCGGCCAAGTGAGTGTCGGACCACGCGCCGTAATAGGGTTTCGAAGTTGCATAATAATGCTGACTAAAAAGAGGGTTTTTTTGTTGATACATGAACATTAAAACGGTTTCAGCGGCACACAACGTCTAAAAACGGGCCCACATAGGATGATGTTTTTTTTTTAATCTATATGCCCACGTTTGACCGCTATCTCGCCTGATGGTAAGCGATAATATGGTCTACGGTGAAGCACGCTTGCCTATAAGTAACCTATTCACTCTTGATTTAAACTAAAGAAGGACTAACTGATAACTGAAGAAGGAGTTATAAAATCCAACTTCGCAACTGAAGTTAAAAAATATTATCTATTTGAGTACCACCGCGGGTGCGAATTGTGAAAGGAGCCGATACGAGCGCGCGTTAGAGCCACGGGGAATGGTATGGTTCATTCCTGGATCCTTTCGCGCATGCTCCTTGTTTATTGCTCTTTCGGAATTAAAAAAAAATCGTATATATTCACCTCTAATCTGCGGTATTCATTATTTCGTTCTCGAAAGTTTTACGCTACTCAATTAGTGATGTAGTCGGGTCGAATATTATTGGAATAGGAATCTTTATGTATGTATGGGGCGCTTTATTCACTAATGTTGTAGTCTATGTTTTTGGTTGTCTGTGGTTAATTGTGAACTGCGCTTGCTCTCAGCTCAGACCGAGATATTGTAACAATGGCTGGCTAATTAATAAACACTAATACTGCGTACTACTGTAGTTTCATTAGGTTATGGGCCCAGAGTCCATAGTCAGCCAGATGGCATAGTGTAATAGTAGAAAGTAAAAATACATAAAGTGTATAGAATAGGAATAGCGTAGGTGGACGCATACAGAAAAATGGCGGCGTTTGTAAAAGGGAATCAAGCGGCGTATGTCCCTCAATTAGCAAGTGAAACAAACTTTTCGACCTGGCTATTTCGAATAGAAACCTTTCTAGAGGAAAAGGATTGCCGGCGGGCACTTGAAGGTGTGTCAGAAACGAAGGATGAAACGGAAAAAGAGAAGTTTAGAAAAATGGACGCCAAGGCGCGAAGTATTATTGTTCAACGTTTGATAGATGCTCATATTGAATACGTGAGAGATGCAACGTCTGCTAAAGAAATGATAGACAAGTTAAGAAGTATATTCGAAAGAAAAAGTATTTTATCAAAACTGTATGCAAGAAAAAAGTTGCTCAAATTAAAATGTAAAGCAGAGGATAATTTAATTGACCACTTTAATATATTTGACAAAGCTGTTAGAGACCTAGAAGCCACAGGCAGTAAGATGGAGGAAGGAGACAAAATCTGCCATTTGTTGTTGACATTACCAGACATTTATGAACCGGTTATTACCGCATTAGAGACCACAAATATTGAACTTACTGTGGATTATGCAAAAAGTAATTTACTAGATGCGGAACTAAAATATAAAAATGAGAGACAAAAAGAAACCCCAACAGTACAAGAAAACTGCTCATTTATGAACACGGAGGTAAAGAAATGTTTTAAATGTGGAAAACCCAACCATTTTGCCAGGGAATGTCCCAGTGTTAACAGAGGAAGGTCATCCGGAAGAAGAGGAAAGTTCAGTAGATATAGAGGGTCACGAGGAAAAGCAGTTTTTTTAACAGCGGATGAACAACATGAATACAGGTATTCCTTTATTGCGTGTATGGCTACACAAGATAGCAATATTATGAATAAGGAGGTGACTTTTGTCATAGAGTCGGATGCAACATTTAATATGTTTTCAGATAGGTATACTGACTACATGACAAATATAGAAATAATGGATCAAGAAGTTAAGATTAAAATCGCTAATGGAGACACCATATCTGTTAAAATAAGGGGAAAAATGATAGTGAAGACAAGTGAAGGTCACATCATGACAATTTCTGGGTTAATAGTACAAAATTTAGGCTTTAACTTGCTATCTGTAAATGCATTAAATAAAAAGGGCATGAAAGTAATGTTTGACAGCAAATTTGTGAAGATTTATGACCAAAAAGTTGAAATATATGGTAAAAGTAATGGAAGCCTTTTTTTGATTAAATTCTATATGCTAAAGAGTAATGACCCGTGCTTGTTAGCTGGAGAGTTATGGCACAAAAGGATGGGTCATCTAAACCATGCTGGCATAAGAATATTAAACTTGCCAACAACTAAAGAGAAATGTCAAACTTGCATTGAAGCAAAGGCCACAAGATTACCTTTTCATAATGTACAGTATCCAAGATCACACAGAGTAGGTGAACTTATACATTGTGACATAGGAGGACCAATACAGCAAGGTACACTTGATGGAGAAAAGTATTACCTTACTATAATAGACGACTTCTCTCATTTCACTGAAGTATATTTATTAAAACAGAAGAGTGAAGCAAAACAATATATTATAGGATATATTAACAGAATTAAAAATAGAAATAATCATGTAAGCAGGATAAGAACTGATAATGGAGGCGAGTTCACATCACGGGATTTAAAACAGTTTTATTTTGAAAATGGTATCAAACAAGAAACCACATGCAGTTATACCCCACAGCAGAATGGCGTCGCAGAACGCATTAACAGAACCCTTATGGATAAAGTAAGAGCCATGTTTGTCGACACAAACCTACCAAAATATCTCTGGGGTGAAGCAATCATATGTGCTACACACTTGCTAAACAGATCACCAACAAGAGCTCTACTAGGAGACATCCCAGCACTTATTTTCTTAAAGAGAGCATAGTTAAACCACATTAGAGTATTTGGAAGTCAAGCATGGGCAACTATTCTGCCCAAGCAAAGTATATTAGATCCAAGAGCTAGGGAAATGAGGTTAATTGGATACAGTGGTAGTGGTTATAGATTATGGGATCCAAAAACAGATGAAATTATCATTGCAAGGGACGTAATGTTTAATGAAAATAATTACAAGCATAAAACTGAAAAGGAGATTGATCTAGAAAGAAAACAGATGGATGCACTGGACAAGACAGAAAATAGAAATAAGGAGGTAATTATAGAATACCAAGAGGATGATGATAAAAGTGAGGAAATGCAAGATGAAAGTGATATAAATGGGGACAGAAATGAAGAAAATAAAGAGGAATGTATAGAATATGAGAACAAGAGAAAGCGAAACCGAAAAATACCTACCAAATTTGATGACTATGAGATGTATGTAGCTTACGCATTAATAACCGAGAATGATCCTGAAACTTATGATGAAGCCATTAAAGAAAATGTGTGGCAAGAAGCTATACAAAAAGAAATAACATCACTGAGAAACCTTAATGTATGGACAGAATGTAAATTGCCAAGTAATGAAAAGACTATTGAAACTAAATGTGTATTCCGAACTAAACAAGACGGCACAAAGAAAGCAAGGCTTGTTGCTAGAGGTTTTCAGCAAGAAATAGAAGACAACAATGTATATTCACCTGTAGCAAAAATGACAACAATAAGACTGGGATTATCTCAAGTGGTACAGAAGAATATGACAACCAGACAGTTGGATATTCCAACTGCGTTTCTTAATGGACAGTTACAGACTGATGTTTATATAAAACCACCCAAAGGTCTTAATATGAATAATAAAAATTTGGTTCTTAAATTGAATAAAGCTTTGTACGGACTGAAAGAATCACCCCGCTGCTGGCACCAAACATTCAACAAATTTTACCTGAATATAAACTTAACAAGATCAAAATATGATGCTTGTCTTTACACAGGCAAATATATATACCTCATACTGTTTGTTGATGACATTCTACTATTGGGAAAAAAGGAAGAAATAGACAGGATAGTGAAATTATTACAAAAGAAATTCAAGGCTAAGGATATGGGAGAAATAAGGAGTTTTCTAGGAATTGACATAAAAAGAAATAAAAATACACTTGAAATTTCACAAACAAGATTTATTGATAAATTATTAAAACAGTATGGTATGACAGAATGCAAAGAGGCAGCAACACCTATGGAAGTAAATAATATATCTTAAGAAAGAGAAATATGTGCAAATATTCCATTTCGAGAACTATTGGGCAGTTTAAATTATCTCTCAATGATCAGCAGACCTGACATAACATTTGCAACTTCATACCTGAGCAGAAGTTTGGATAAACCTACAGATAGTGACTGGAATGCAGCCAAGAGAATATTGAGATATTTGAATGAAACCAAACAGCTGCATTTGACTTATACTTGCAATAGTGTCAATTTAATTAAAGTTTTTTCAGATGCTGACTGGGCAGGTGATAAAGTGAACCGTAAGAGAGTGGCATGACGGTATTCCATGGTGATAACCTTATCTCATGGACATCCAGGAAACAGCCAATGGTTGCCTTATCTACGGCAGAGGCTGAGTATGTCGCAGCAGCTATGTGTACAAGCGAACTATTGTTTGTGAAGGGACTTGCGTCAGAGTTTAATCAGTGTATCAGTGCAGTGTTAAATGTAGACAACCAAAGTGCGATTAAGATGATCACTAACTATGAAAACACTAAAAGATCGAAGCATATTGACATAAAGGTGAATTTTGTGAAGGATGTTTATGCTAAGAAGTTAATGGATGTTAACTTTGTTTCAACTAAAGAAAATATAGTATACGTAAAAAATTGTTTTAGTTTGACACTTTAAGTTTGAAGTTCTCTTTGACATAAAGTTTGGTGTTGTCACAGTATGATTGTAATTTCCATTAAGTAAATGTTGTCAGGATGAAAAGTTAAAATTCATTTAAAATTATTTGTGTTTGCAATTGAAAGTTTTTTGTTTATATGATTTGTTAAGAAACTTACAATTGAGGAGGAGTATTGGAATGGGAATCTTTATGTATGTATGGGGCGCTTTATTCACTAATGTTGTAGTCTATGTTTTTGGTTGTCTGTGGTTAATTGTGAACTGCGCTTGCTCTCAGCTCAGACCGAGATATTGTAACAATGGCTGGCTAATTAATAAACGCTAATACTGTGTACTACTGTAGTTTCATTAAATATTGACTATATAGATGGATGAATCGAATCTAATTTGACTTTAGATTACAAAACGTTGAAATACTTCTGCACTAACACAAAACAGACACCCCCGCGCGCATGCAACGTATGGACTACGGACCGGCAGGCTTATTACCTAACTTTTGCAAGATCAGGAACCACAAAGAAAACATTTTTTTCATTATTTTATTGTACCACTTTGTCGGAATTATTATTAGGTATATGCATGCCAAATTATAGATTTCTAGTATTTAGAGTCTCTGAGCTGAGAAGCTGCGGACGGACAGACGGACAGAGCGAAACTATAAGGTTTCCTTGTTGACTTCGGAACCCTGAAAAGATGTGCCTGCCTGGGATCGAACCCACGATCTAGTTGAAGTGATAAATCGCGACCGTCACCACTGAGCCGCTCTAAAAAAAATGGTAGCGATAACATTTAGGATAGTAATTTATATAAAATTAAAGAATAGTGATTTACAAAAAAATAAGAAATAGTTATTTAGGTATATACAATTTAAGAATAGTTATTTATTAATTGGATAGCGACTTGCTCGAAAAAATTAACTCAACTTTACCCATTGGTACGAATCGGCTGAAAAAAAGAAGAATTTATTAGTTTACTTGGCTTGTTACTAGTTACTAGGTTAAACTGAAAAGTGTTTTAACTTTAAGTTATAATAAGATAACAACAAAATTGGTTGTCTGTATAGTCGGTTTACGGACGATAGTTTAACGTGACAACGTCACATACATAACGATACAATTAACGTAATTGTAACGTTACGATTATAACGTTACATCGATGAACGCCGGCTGCACGCACGAAAAAGGATGACTCAATGTAACGTTACGATCGGAGCGAGAGCGCTACACGAGCGAGCGAAAGGCACGATCGGCTTGCGCCGCATCATGACGTTGTCGCGTTTAACTATCGTACGTAAACCGACTTTACAGACAACCAATTTTTGTAAATCGATCGCGTTCGGTTCCGTTCCACAGCGATAGATAGATCACCATTTATATCCGTGGAACGGAACCGAACGCGATCGATGTACAAAAAATAATCAGTACAGTACGTCGGCACGGTTTCTTTGTATGAGATGAGACATCTGTATGCTAGTATTATATTATCTGTGATCCTAACCCAGGACCCAAGAAAATGCCAAACTTCTTTTCAATCCGATCAGCCGTTGAAGCATAGTAATAATTGATTGAATGACTAAACATCCAAACAAACAGACTTTGACATTTCTTATATTAGCAGGATTAGACTGACAAAAATTGCTAGTGAATTTAAAAAGAAAATGTGCAAGTTGGCAATGCAGTCGGGGATAATATTCTAAATTAAAAAAAAAATTAACACACAGAATATGCCTAGGTAGGCTACTACTTATTTCTGTTCATGGCTACCTGGCAAGCAGATGTGAACAGGTAAGTCAATATAGGTAACTACACCGATCTGATAACCAATCGAAATGGATATCGTAAGTAAGATATTTTAATTACAAAACCAATCGTATATGCTTGCCTGCAAAAAATCGTACATGAACTATAATTTGTAACCATCATCCCGATTGAACGTTTTGTGTTTTTTAATTTCGCAATCGCTTCACGCACAATTCTTGAATAGAAGTGGCGTTGCTAATACAACCAAGACGTTCTGAACAGGTTGCTCCTAACATCAGATCCCTTCATGAGTAGCATAAGGCCGAAACTACCGAAAATATCAAGGCCTTTTAGCGCAGTAGCCATGGAAATGTTATTGCCGAGTAAAGTTGAGGCATCAAATGAAGAAGTTGAAATTACTGAAGATATCGATGAAACTAATAATTCTATTTATGGAGACGAGTGGGACTCATCCGCTGAGTCATTATATCTTGTATATTGTAACCCGGCAGGTGGTAGTTTTCCTACCGTGCTATAGTAAATTTAGTAGGTATGGAATAGAGGAAATATTCAAATTAAACCAAATACCATGCTATACAAGTACAATATTTATTAAGTCAATTAGACGGGTACATCCATCCAATAGATGATTCAATATTTCCTTACCCTATAAAGTTACACAAAGCTTAAAGTTCCCGCTCAGAACTTGTCTCCGGTGACAAGCTGAACAGGTAACATGAGAACAATGTTGTATGTACACATTTACACAAACTCAGGGTCGTTTTAGTATGTATGGGTTTCGTGAGATGACCAATTAGAAACTCTCTTCGTAGCTCAATCGTATAAGAGATTAATTACGGATAGATCTAGTCGAGCTCAGTGCAGCATATAGGGTTAAGGCCGTCCTACACTTCAATATTATAACAACCACTCAACACTGATCTTGCTATCTATAAATGAACCTATGAGGGTCACTAACTCTTTAAAAATATAACACAATGTAACTGAAACATTACTACAGTCTATTTAGCCTAACCGTTTAGCTGGTCAGCTGGTTAACTGGTTAGCTGGCTAGGTGGTTACCTGTCTAGGTGGTTAGCTGGTAAGCGGAACACGAGCCCCTTGGAGTCGGTTCAACGTGCCCAGCACGAGAACCATACGACGATATTGGAACCGAAATCTCTGGTCAGGAACAGACAATAGCGAAGGACGCTGGTACCTTGATGGGCTTCCTCGAACGAGGACGAAATAGGCGTATGCCACCTCTGCAATGGGTTGGCCACGCTGTCCGCACACTCGTCGGGTCCAACAGCACGTACCAAACGATCGTCCGCCCGCTCTTCTTCAGGCTAGCCTAAAGGAGCCATATCTGTGAAAGGCATCCACCAGTTTGACGTCGCCAATTAGTCTCTTGGCTCTGCGTTCCACCGAGTCAAGCGCGGCAAGCTGATATTTAGCTGAGCCATCCCAGAGGTGGCTGCAATACTCCATGCAGGATCGGACTTGCGCTTTGTAAAGAGTTAATAGCTGTCCAGGCATAAAGTATCGCTTCACTCTGTTTAGGACGCCCAGTTTCTTTGCCGCAATTTGGGCTTTGTACTCGATGGTGGCGCCGAAGTTGAGACTGGATGTCAACTCCATGCCAAGGAGCTCGAGCCGGTCAGATATAGGAACAGATGCACCCCGAAAAGTAGGCGTTCTGATGAAATGAGTCCTCTTTGCGGTAAAAAGACATGCCTGTGTTTTGGTGGCGTTAAAAGAGACCAGGTTGTCATCACCCTAACGGGAGACAAGACTTAAGGTCAAATCAGTACGCTCCACCATAGCCTCTCTCAAGGAACGTACTTCATCCCCGCCGGTTCTTGCGCTGGAGAAGTATCTCTCTGAAACAGTACTGTCATCTGTGTACCCAACAATACCAGGCAGAAGTAGGTCATTGATAGTCAGTCTTAAGGTCAGAGGAGCAGCCGTCAACGACTACTCGGATCGACCGTTCACTGAGGAAGTCTGATATCCAGCTACAAAAACCGGCTAGGATGCCATAAGCAGGAACCTTGCTGAGTAGACTAGCGTGCCAGACCCTGTCAAAGGCCTTCGAGATATCGAGCGATACGGCAAGTGCTTCGCCGTGATTCTCGATGGCTTCGCCCCAGCAGTGCGTGACAAACACAAGAAGATCTCCAGTTGACCGTCCCCGGCGAAAGCCATATTGACGGCCATATATCCTCCCACATAAGGAACAACGAACTCAACCAATCTCGAGAGGACAAAGAACAAGGAATCCTTATGCGACTTACAACTAAAAAAGTGTGTGTGTGACTTGTAACTAAAAAAGTGCAGAAAAGTAAAAAGCACTAGTAAAAAAAAGTTACACTTTCCGCATAGTTTGGCTGCTTGGAAAACGCTCTTTTCGAGGACATGCATTGTAAAGTTATTTTATGATGCCAACTGCCCTACACCTACTATACGAATGTAACCTGTAAACTTTTGTTTCTACCGGCGGCGGCGATCTAATTACACTTCGTCGCTGCATCCTCGAGATTTACATGATTCACTAGGTAGTACACTTCTCAATGTACTAGGCATCGCACAATTTTTAGATAAAAACTAAATTATAAATAAATAAAATTAGACATTAAACGACTACCGCAGTATTGGTGGAGCGTGCACCGCCGCACCCGTCTACGTTCGTTCGCTTGTCATTCGCTTCTTTTGTGCTGGCATCGCAGCATTAATATCGTTATTGTTAAAAATATTTTATCCAATTCGCGTGTTTTTGTGACCATGGGACGAAGAAAGCGTCATGAAGATGATCCAGGGGTCATCAGACGAAAGATAAGGCGACTGGAAAAGCGTTTACAAAGACAACGTGAACACAAATCCAGTGATGAAGGTTAGTAAAGTTATCGTAATACTAACGGTGTTATTTCTTATCCTGTTCTTTATCAGTCACCAAGTTCAATAGTTATGACTTGTTTTTTTTTTTCATCTCTTCAAATGTTTTGTGGTGTGCTCACGTGCGGCAGGACACGACTTTGTATTGTTATTCCATCGCTGTTGTTTATAATGTTTACATTACGAAAATAACTCTTATACATCGTTGCTACTTTGGTTTTACAATCAATCAATTACTTAAACTCATTGGACGATGTGTACTGCGACGAGATTGCAGTCGTTCCAGTTTCTTTTTTCCTCTTTAAGGAATATGTTTGTAAATATGTACCTACCTTCTTATGCATTTTCTGCAAGTACCGTGATGAGATCCCGGTCAAGTTAAAATAACTATAGCTAAGTGTCGTGACGCGATTACGACCGTCTGTAGTAAGTGACTATTATTGTCAGTGGTTTGATGCGATCAAATCCTTTTGTTGTCATTGTTGGCAACCAAATTTGAGTAAGTCCAATGCTTTAGTAGATCGAAATATCGTTTCAGATGATGAGTCTGACCACTCAAGGCCTGCCTCCTTGCCTTCCGACTACGAATCCTCTGAGCATTACCAATCAGATGGAACTCAATCGAATTTTCGATCAGTGGTTACAGTTCCACAACACACTATCTTTGATACCATTACTGGGGGCGATGAGACCAGCGCCGCACCAGAAATTTTAGAGGCCCTCCCGTCTGATATACTAGAAGTTCTTGGAGAATCTAGGGAAAAAGACGAGGTGTTTGGGCCAAAAATCAGAGAAGAGATCTCCAAACGTTGGGGAAAGATTATTATGGAAGGTCTGGGTAAAGAACAGAAACAAAAGCTGTTTAATGATATTTTAATCCCTGAGAACTTTCAACTTATTAAGGCACCAAAACTTAATCAAGAAATATCCTCTATCTTGACGGAATCCTCCAGAAACAGGGATAAGCGTCTTGAAAGGACACAAAACCATCTAGGCATTGGTATAGCGGGTATCACTAACCTACTGTCGTCCATAATTGACAATAATTTAGATAAAGCTGATATTATAAAAAAGCTATCAGAAACAGCCCAAATATTATTAGATTTACATTGTCAAAATACGGCTAACCGAAGGAAATTAGTAACATTCAGTCTGGACAAAAAATTTTTGAATATTGTCCAAGGAGTTAAGAGAGATTCCTTTCTCTTCGGAGAGAATTTGGGTGAAAAAATCAAAGCATCTAAGATGGCTGAAAAGTCTGGTTTACAGATAAGGAGGACCGAGCCTCAACCATCTACCTCCCACAGATCGACACGTTTTAATAATTATCGTCAGGGAAACTCGAGGCGCCCACTTCGCCACCAGAACTACAGAGGCAGGTCGAGTGGGTCCAGGACACAAGCCCACAACTCGAACACAGGGCGATACCCAGCGTCAACAGAACGCTACAGCTCTGTGAAGACAGCCCCGAAAGCATCACCGAAGCCCGAATAGAGGTAATTAAACATGCTGGTCGGTTACGACACTTTATAACTGCTTGGAAAAGCATAACTAAAGATCCTGTAATCTTAAAGTGTATATGTCAGGGTTACAAAATAGGTTTTAATCGACCCGTTATTCAGTATGTAGAACCAGTTAATAAATCGTTTTCTCTCCAAGAGGTTAATAGTCTTAATAATGAAATTTCAAAGCTTTTATTATCAGGTGCAATAGTAAAATGTGAAGACATTTATGATCAGTTTATTTCAAATATCTTTTTGGTACCTAAAAGCGACGGCACCCATAGGTTTATTCTTAATCTTAAAAAATTAAACAACTTTATCGATCCACAGCATTTTAAAATGGAAGACGTTAGAACGGCTTCTAAATTATTATCAAATTCATATTACATGGCCCATATTGACCTGAAGGAGGCATATTTTTTAATCCCAATACATGAATATAGTAAAAAATATCTACGGTTTAGGTTTTTCAATCAGACTTACGAATTTCAGTGCTTACCCTTTGGTTTATGTTCAGCACCGTTGATTTTTACTAAACTAATGAAACCAGTGATGAAATACCTCAGAGAAAAAGGGATTATACTGGTTATTTATTTAGACGATTTGTTAGTTATTAATAAAACATTTGAAAGCTGCTCTCATGATGTAAAGATAATCACTAACCTGTTAGAAAAGCTCGGATTTGTCATAAACACGAATAAAAGTTATTTAGTTCCCAGCCAAATCAAAACTTTTTTAGGTTTTGAGTTAAATTCAACGGACATGACTTTAAAATTGCCACTAAAGAAACGATTGAAGGTTCTTGAGATGGCCGATAGATACTCCAACAAACGTTCTGTATCCATCAGAGACTTTGCAAAGTTTATGGGATTGCTTACGTCATCGTGCCCAGCTGTTAGTTATGGGTGGGTTTATACCAAACGATTTGAAAGAACTAAATATCTTGCGCTTCTGAAGTCAAATGGAGATTATGATGTTAATATGATCATTCCTAATAATCTTGAAGTTGATTTCTCGTGGTGGAAGACAAACATCATGAATGCGTTTTGTCCAATCCGCCAAAATAGATACTACTTAGAGATTTTTTCCGATGCGTCTCTAACGGGTTGGGGTATCGCATGTAACGGAGAAACCAGTGGTGGGTTTTGGAGCACGTCTGATGCTCAAAACCATATAAACTTATTGGAATTGAAAGCAGCATTCATTGGTTTAAAATGTTTTGCCAAAAACCTTGTAGACAAAGAGATTCTTTTAAGAATAGATAACACTACTGCAATCTCGTATATTAATAGGATGGGTGGTGTTCAATATACACACCTTAATGATATGGCACGTGGGATTTGGCAGTGGTGTGAAGAGCGTCGTCTCTTTATATTCGCTTCCTACATTAAGTCAAAAGACAACACAGAAGCTGATCAAGAATCAAGGCACAGCAATGTCGACACCGAGTGGGAGTTATCTCGTTCAGCGTTCCATGACGTAGTCCATCATTATGGTACTCCAGACATTGATTTATTCGCAACTTGTTTGAATGCGAAATGTCATAAATATGTGTCCTGGAAACGAGACCCACACGCTTTCGATATTGATGCATTTACTATAGATTGGGGCAATTTATACTTTTACTCATTTCCACCTTTTTCGTTGATCCTCAAGTGCTTACGGAAAATAATTGCTGATAAAGCCACAGGGGTGCTTATAGTCCCATATTGGCCTAGTCAGCCATGGTATCCACTGTTTACATCTTTACAGATAAGGGAACCTGTTTATCACGGACCAAGTAGTGATCTTCTTTTATCTCCTTTCAGAACGCAGCACCCTCTTTGGATGAAACTTACCCTGGTATCATGCCTGTTATCAGGGAAGCATTTTCTCGAAAGTCATTGACTCCAGAAACTATAAAAATTATAACTGCTTCTTTATCAAATAATACATTAAAACAATATAATGTCGCTTACAGAAAATGGTGGCAGTTTTGTCAAACCCATAAGGTAGACTGCTACACCGCATCTATACAATCAGTTCTGCAATTTTTGTCCCGAGAATTTGAAACAGGAGCCAGGTATTCTACATTGAACACTTATCGTTCGGCGCTCGGCTTAGTTATAGGTAGACAATTAAGTACAAATGATATCGTCAGCAGATTTATGAAAGGTGTCTTTAGACTGAAACCAGTTTTTCCTCGATATCAGTCTACTTGGGACACTAACGTAGTTTTAAATTTTTTATTCAAGTATTTTCCTAATGAAAACTTGTGCTTAAATAAATTAACAAAAAAAACTGGTAACTCTGCTCGCGTTGTCGACTGCACAACGCGTGCAGACGTTGTCCCTTATTCGTCTGGCTAATATAAATATTCGTGATTCAAGCATTATAATAACAATTGATGATTTGTTAAAAACCTCTGCACCTAGCAGACAAACACCCCGTTTGATTATCCCATTTTTTCCTAATAAAATAGAGATATGTCCGGGAAGGACTTTATGTTCATATATTAATGTTACAGATACGTTTAGGACGGAACCAAATACCGAAAGGTTATTATTAACTACTAAGAGACCAGTCCACAACGCCAGCTCCTCTACGATTAGCCGCTGGATTAAACAGACGCTAGCAGACAGTGGCATAGACACCACAATATTTTCGTCACATAGCACGCGCCACGCGGCTACATCAGCGGCTGGTCGTATTGGTATTTCTATAGATTTAATTAAAAAGACAGCTGGTTGGTCCGGTAATTCTCTAGTATTTGGCAAATTTTATAACAGACCTTTGCATACAGAGGAAACCGATGATTTCGCTCGCGCTGTTTATGAAAATAACGTTTAAATATTGTTAAAATTACCATATATTTTTTTTGTATAATCACTTCGTTGATATAATTTGATAAAATATAACTGTGTTCGAAATAAAATAATATCATTAGATGTGTTTATTTTCTTCACCACTAATGATTTGCTATTTATCTTAAAACTCCGAACATCTACCTAGTGAATCATGTAAATCTCGAGGATGCAGCGACGAAGTGTAATTAGTGGTTAAACAAACTTACCTGAAGTGAAGTTTGACCGCAATTACACGAGTCGCTGCATCCGAAGAGATTTACAAACCCGCCCAACCCTTCTTTGCAAGAAAGCCCGTTATTAAATTTATTTCAAGATAAATAGTACTCTTAAATTAATGACAAGCGAACGAACGTAGACGGGTGCGGCGGTGCACGCCCCACCAATACTGCGGTAGTCGTTTAATGTCTAATTTTATTTATTTATAATTTAGTTTTTATCTAAAAATTGTGCGATGCCTAGTACATTGAGAAGTGTACTACCTAGTGAATCATGTAAATCTCGAGGATGCAGCGACTCGTGTAATTGCGGTCAAACTTCACTTCAGGTAAGTTTGTTTAACCACTAGTTAAAATTTAGAAAATAAAAGCTGCTATTGTGATTCAATCTTAAAATATAGACATATGCTGTCCTGGACTTTTTTTTAGAACTTTTAAAGAAGAACAATTCCATCATACATTATATTTGCGTAACTTAAACCGTTTACGCAGCGCACGCAACAAAAGCTCTCAAAAAGGAATATTTTCGCCCGTTTTTGCTACATATTTCATTTATGCTCGGCTCCTATTGGTTGTAGCGTGATGTAATATAGCCTATAACCTTCCTCGATAAATGGAATATCCAACACAAAAAGATTTTTTCAATTCCAACAAGTAGTTCCCGAGATTAGCGCGTTCAAACAAACAAACAAATAAACAAGCAAACTTTTCAGCTTTATAATATAAAGTATAGATAAAACACCAATGCAATTAATATTAGAATAACAATCCATATAAGTATTCACGTAACATCCCAGACGAAAATCAAAATCATTATTGAAGACGTAAATATTAAAAAACTGAAAATTAAATCGATGAAGAAGTTTGAAAGTCGAATATTCTTTGCACAAGGAGGTTGTATAGCATTGAGATGGACGTCAAATATATATTGGTGTGTACTTAATTCAAACACCAAAACAGTGAGTAAAAGTGGTTTTTATTCACTGTTTTCAGTGAATAAAATAAGCTTTTAGAGGGAGAATGGTATAAAAGGACTTTATGCTTTGGTAAAGTGCATTGCCTGTAGTTGGCCAACATTGGCGGTATGCCTTAAAGTCAATGCTAAGACTTTGGTGCTTGTGAGACAAATGTTTAAGTACCAACCTAAATTATTAGTGTTGTCAACTACCTACAAATGTAAAAGACTACCCACCTAAGTAAATATTGTTGTGTACAGGAAATAACTCTTAAACTTGTATTAGGCCACATTGATGATATTATTATAAAATTATTACGTAATTTATAATGATTATTGTGGTGTATCCTGGATTTTATATTGCTATAATAGTATTATAAGTCCTTTGAAATAATTGGTACAATACTGTCTGTTAGTATTAATATTCTTTCGAATATTGATTAAGAATGACTAAAGAGGTGTTATTAAATTCCTTAATTGTTTTGTTACGTTTTAAAATGGATTCATTACATGATAATTTATTATTGTTCATCTAATTGTGAGATTATTTAAAGCAATATAGAAAAAAAATGGCGGGATACCGCGCCATTTTCTCATATTGGAGGTATTGCATTATTACACTGATAGACCCGAGATTATAAAATATTGTGTAATGGATAAGCCGACTTACTTTTCTGTGAACTACAAGCCAGTACAGGCCAGATATATTATTATATTTCCTTTATCATTAATAATTGGTGTAAGATCGACTACACAAGGCTAACGTAAGTTATTTGATATTATAACTTTATTATTGGTAATGGTTGTGTTGAAACTGTATTTATATCATATCGTTTTTTTTTTTTTTATAATTTTTAGGCTCGCGCTTGACCACTATCTCACCTGATGGTAAGTGATGATGTGGTCGACGATGTAGCACGCTTACCTAGAAGAAACCTATTCACTCTTGACTTAAAGACTCCCAGGTTGTAGCTATCAGGAAATACAGACTCTGGGAGGGAATTCCACTCCTTAGCTGTACGCATAATGAAAGTACTGCCAAAACGTTTGGTGCGTTTAGGTGGGATGTCCACCATGTACCGATGACGCATCGCCGTACGTCTTGTAGTCCGATGATGGAACGGGCTAGGAGCAATTAGTTCATGCAATTCCATCGCACACTCCCCGAAATGTAACCGATAAAAAACCGACAGACTGGCAACTTGGCGCCGATGTTCAAGGCTCTGGAGCCTAGACTCAACCAATATCTCATTGCCGATGAGCCTCTTGGCCCGTTTTTCGATCGACTCCAGTGCATCCAGCTGGTACTTGGCAGATCCATCCCAGAGATGAGAGCAGTACTCCATGCATGACCGAACTTGCGCTTGGTACAAGTTGAGCAACTGTTCTGGCGTGAAGTACCGTCTCACCTTTGCAAAGATCCCCAACTTTTTGGCAGCCAGTTGAGCTTTTGCCTCAATGAATGGACCAAAATTGAGGGTCGATGTCAGCGTAACGCCAAGAAGCTCAAGATGGTCCGTTATCGGCACGGTCACATCACGGAAAGAGGGAGCCGGGTGGAATTGGCTCCTTTTAGCGGAAAAAAGACACGCCTGGGTTTTAGCAGCATTAAACCTGCCGCAGAATGCCTCTTGGGCTGGGATCGGGCGGGGAGTAGACGGATACAGATTTCACCAGACAATGGTCGGAGCTACCCAAAGGTGAAGATACCGACACAGAGTAGCGGTCTGGATCTATTGTCAGCAGAAGGTCCAAGCAATTGGCAGTGTGCAAATCAACATCCGGCACCCTCGTTGCTCCCTGGACCAGCTGGGCGAGATTTAACGCAAGCGCAAGCTTTCGCGTCTCTTGCCCAGCATGATCAGTGCACTGGTATGGTAAGAGCCACTCCTGGTGGTGGGCATTGAAATCCCCCAGTATCATAAAATATATTAAAATAAAATAAAAATTAAAACGGTCACGGAGAGCGATGAAAAAACAAAATCTCTTAAAATTAAATATTTCTTTAAGAAAGGATCGTGTTAACATAACTAGTAAATTAAATATCTGTATGGGGGAACTAGATAAATGTAGGAAAATGTATGATGTAGATACTCACCAAAATGATTTACTATATAAGGAGTGTTTACTGAAGGAAATTTTTGAGAAATATGAGAGTTCACAACAGCAATTGAGTGACCGCTTGTTTGAGGCCGGGGAATTGTTGGACTTGGTGAAGTACAATGCAGAGAGGTATGAGTCTCTGACTAGTGCCTCATGTAGCTGTGCCAACCATACACCACCCACCCCGCTGCAAGGTGACTTGTCTCCACCAATGTTGGTGCTTCCAGAAAAAATCTGTATACCCAATTCACAGGAATATAAAACAATAATGTTTAGTGACGAAATAGGTTCTGGCTTTGGAAAAATATTAAATAATTACCTTAGCTACAGTTCTACAAATCATTGCTACCATAATATTAGTTTCAAGCAAATGATTAAAAAAATTATAAATTCGAATATGGATAATTATTCTACAATGGTTTTGCTATTAGGTAATAGTACTGGCATTACCAAAAAGGACATAGTGGGCGGTATTGACACCTTGTTAGGATTAAATTTAAGAAATCTGATGGTATGTGCTTTTCCATACTCTGATAAGTTCTCAGAACAGGAGAACAATCGTATTTTTAAATTATTTGTTTAATCTATTAATAATCTAAAATTTACATAGTATAAAATACTTAATTAACAATAACTACCTATAAATACACTTGAATAAAAATAAAACTACGAACGCGTATAAAAGGCCAGGGGTCATAGGGCGTCAAAAAATTCGTCCACATCGCTGTCAACGTGAAAAGTGCCCAGAACGCTGGCAGCATTGCCACGTTGAATGGCAATGCTGATTCTCTGGCCAAGGAAAAGCCCAGCCCTCTGGTCACGTCGTCTTATTTTTAAATTAAATAACATTTTGCAAATGTTGACTTGTCATAATGACAAATTATTGTTTTTTGACACTAATAAATTTATTAGTGGACTCCATGTAACCCAGAGAGCTTTCTCTCTGTCACCTAGGTGTAGGCGTACGATTGCTATGTTAATAGCAAATTCTTTAAATGAATTGTATTTATCTTTTACTATAAACTCAGACATAAATAGTATGTCGAAGGTATGTACTGTAGTTGATATTAGTAGTAATACTAATTTACAGGTGGTCAATAAGTTTAATAACGTTAGCACTTCTGCTATTAATATTTATAGTTTAAACTAGTTTGTAGGACAAGGGAGGGTACCAACAACGAAATAGTTACGAGAACATCCACCGTCAAGAAGGTACCTTCTTGCTCTCACTTAGTTAATTTAAAAAAGGGGCTAAGCAGAATTCCTTGAAATTATTCCATCAAAATATTCAAGGTTTTTCTGCGAAGCAATTGGAAATAGAACTGTTTTTGGAAAAAACAATGTTTGAAATTGTTTGTTTTACTGAGCATTGGCTGAAAGATCATGCAATGCTAATTAATTATGAAAATTATACCGTGGGCAGTTGTTTTAATAGAAATATTATGTTGCGTGGAGGTTCACTTATATTAATTAAAAATGGTATTAAATCAAAACCTCGTAAAGATATTGTAGATCTATCAGTTGAACATAGTGTTGAACTGTCCTGCGTTGAGCTGGATAAGCATGTTATAGTGTGCGTTTACAGACCCCCCAATTATGGAAACTACTCTATATTTGAGTCAGTGATGGAGAATGTTTTGGCAAAACTTGCAAATGGTAATAAACTAGTCATAATCTGTGGTGACTTTAATATAAATATTTTAGAAAATAATTCAGATAGCAGTAGATTATTAAATCTCTTCAAATCATTTAATTTGTCACATGTGTTTATGGAACCAACACGAACAACTGTGACTACTGCTACATGAATTGATAATGTTTTTTGTTGCTGCGACTACTTAGACAAAGCCATTATGAATTGTCTGCCTTCGGATCATAGTGGGCTACTGGTAACATTTGAGTCCAACATACCAATAAAACAAGTGCAGATTCAATCCAGACCAATAACATCCGGTAAATTAAATAAATTTAACAGCACTTTAATCAGTAAGTTAAGTTATCAGGACCTCACAGTGAATGATGGTAATATTTTGTATGATGAAGTTTTCTCAGTGGTTCAAAAAGAGTTCAATAACACTTTTAAGAAGAAAACTAAAACTATATGCCCTAAGTTTTTATTCAGTGACTGGGCGACTACAGGACTTAGAAAAAGTAGGGAAAGACTTTACGAGCTATATGGCCTTAAGCCTTGTATTAACACTGAAACGTTTAATAAGTATGTTGCTACTTACTCAAGAATTTTTAAAAATACTTGCAAGGCAGCTAAGGCCTTGTACATTAGCAATAAGGTTAAATTTGGAGAAAATAAAATCAAGACTGTTTGGAAAATTATAAACAATGAAACGAATAGGAATAAAAAAAAAATACTGATTATACGCTTGAGACCACACACGGACTTATTAGAGATAACAAAAAAGTTGCGCAAGAATTTGTAAATTTCTTTACCAACATCCCAATTAAAACTACTGAAACCTTAAATTGTTCGCCATCGCTTGCTTTCAGATTATTAAACGCGAACGTTTCAGCCTGCCCGAATGTATTTAACTTTTCACATATAAACCCCATAACAGTAATAAAAGCTTTTAAGCAAATCAAGATCAAGCCGACTGAAGATCTGTGGGGAATGTCCATCAAAGCTTGTACCTCCATTATTCAGACTATAGCGCCGTACTTGGCTTTGATTTTCAATTTGTGTGTAGATCAAGGAGTCTTTCCGGATCTAATGAAATATAGTAAGGTTATACCAATTTTTAAATACGGGGACAGTAAAGACACAAATAATTATAGACCAGTATCCGTGTTGCCGGTATTCAGCAAGGTTTTTGAGAAAATAATGCTAAATCAAATGCTCATTCATTTTAATCCGAATAACATCTTGCATGATAAAAAGTATGGTTTCACCAGAGGACGTTGTACAACTGACGCTGGTGTCACCCTATTAAAACACATCTTTAATGCGTGGGAAGAGTCGCAGGATGCCATAGGTATCTTCTGCGACCTGTCGAAGGCGTTAAGATTGGTTAAATCTTATTTGAATGATAGACAGCAATTAGTTCAAATAAACGGTGTGAATTCGTCCGGGTTAAACGTGAAAATGGGGGTACCCCAGGGCTCAATTTTAGGTCCTTTCTTATTCTTAGTATACATAAACGATTTACCCCGTTTATTGGAAAACAAACTAAACATGGTGTTATTTTCTGACGACACATCTTTAATTTTTAAAATAAATAGACGTACTTGTCAGGTTGACGACGTAAATAACGCGCTACGGCAGGTTCAGGATTGGTTCCCTTAGCCAATAATTTAGTTTTAAATGGTAAAAAAACCAAGTGCGTAAAATTTTCATTGCCGAATGTCAAAAGTACTGATTGTGACATTATGTTAAATAAGGAGAAGCTACAATTCGTCGATAAAACGGTTCCTGGAGATCACGCTGGACTCAAGGCTGCAATGGGGTTCTCATTTGGTGTCCCTTGCGGGGCGGCTGAGTTCGGCGGCTTATGCTGTTTGAAAGATTCGTCGGTTAACGGATGTGGATACCGCGAGACTGGTATATTTTAGTTATTTTCATAGTATAATGTCTTACGGTATCTTACTATGGGGAAGGGCTGCAGACATTGAGTCAATTTTTATTCTGCAAAAACGAGCCATCAGAGCAATATAATCTTCGCCGGCGCGATTCTCTAAGGGAACTGTTTAAGGACATTAACATCATGACGGTTCCTTGTCAATATATTTATGAAAACATCATGTACGTGAGAAAGAATTTACATCTTTTTAGTAAAAACGGCGACAGACATAATTACGTTACTAGAAATAGGGACCAATTAGTTCAACCAGGTTGCAGACTGGCAAAAGTAGCTTCATCTTTCATGGGGTACTGTACAAAATGTTACAATAAAATGCCTCCCCACATTCTTGAGCCGAACGAGACGAATTTTGAAACTTGTATAAAACGCTCACTATGCAGGCTGGCATATTATAAGTTGGGGGATTACATCACTGATAAAAATGCTTGGCTAAATGCTATTCCTGCTCAACATCCACTAGGGCGCAAAAACAAGTGATATGCAGAACATTATTGTTTTGAAGTATTGTTGGAACTGCTGTAGACTGAATGAATATATTTGTATTGTATAAACTCAATTTTCTTAGTATTGTATAACTGCACGGCACGTGTGTGAGTACTATGTACCCAACTGTAAATCTAACATTTACTGTATCTTTGTGTCGTTCGTGGTCTTGTGTGTGCCCTGGCAGTTGAGTGTGTCATGCTATCTCACTCTGATGGTGGCGCGTGTGTTGGATCATCCGGTTCCCTTCATGACGGTTGAGCTGGGTGGTGCCATTCATGCGTCATGTTCGTGAACGGACGCCGTCAGTTGGGATTGGTCATAACTTAACTGCTTCGGATGTTAATGCTTTTCTAGCATCTATTATATAACTGCACAGTACATGTGTGAGTACTTTTATTACTTTATGCCTGTACGTAGTATAGTGTGTAGTGCTATTCTGGGTGCATTGTCCTCACAAATATGAATTTATTAATGTATGTACTTATGTAACTAAATATTGTAAAAAATCATTTTCTTTAAAAGAGTAAGTATGGAGTTTCTTGTGCATTCTTCTCCATAATAAGCTACTTTCCGAATGCAATGTAGAATCAACTTTTATAACTTGTAAATTTTAATGTACCTAATTTAGTTTTAGTGGCCTACTTGAAATAAAATATCTTTGTCTTCGTCTATCACTAATTGGGCAGAAGGGTACCGCTGCTATGCCGTATCAGCCGCCTCACACAGATGTTCCGTAAGCCTGGTTGTCTCCTGATCTCCACTGTGCGATCGGTAGACACAGGCGTAAATAATTTTATCCAGGCCTGTGTCCACCAGTGCCCAGAGCACGGAAAACCTAGAGTCCTCAAGATTTCGGAGACGCCGATAACAGATGTCATCTCGGGCGTACATGCATACACCCGCGCGTGGTTTAAAATTGTGCTCCAGGTAGGGACACCTACCCTACAACTACCCTACACCTACCCTACACCTACCCTACACCTACCCTACACCTACCCTACACCTACCCTACACCTACCCTACACCTACCCTACACCTACCCTACACCTACCCTACACCTACCCTACACCTACCCTACACCTACCCTACACCTACCCTACACCTACCCTACACCTACCCTACACCTACCCTACACCTACCCTACACCTACCCTACACCTACCCTACACCTACCCTACACCTACCCTACACCTACCCTACACCTACCCTACACCTACCCTACACCTACCCTACACCTACCCTACACCTACCCTACACCTACCCTACACCTACCCTACACCTACCCTACACCTACCCTACACCTACCCTACACCTACCCTACACCTACCCTACACCTACCCTACACCTACCCTACACCTACCCTACACCTACCCTACACCTACCCTACACCTACCCTACACCTACCCTACACCTACCCTACACCTACCCTACACCTACCCTACACCTACCCTACACCTACCCTACACCTACCCTACACCTACCCTACACCTACCCTACACCTACCCTACACCTACCCTACACCTACCCTACACCTACCCTACACCTACCCTACACCTACCCTACACCTACCCTACACCTACCCTACACCTACCCTACACCTACCCTACACCTACCCTACACCTACCCTACACCTACCCTACACCTACCCTACACCTACCCTACACCTACCCTACACCTACCCTACACCTACCCTACACCTACCCTACACCTACCCTACACCTACCCTACACCTACCCTACACCTACCCTACACCTACCCTACACCTACCCTACACCTACCCTACACCTACCCTACACCTACCCTACACCTACCCTACACCTACCCTACACCTACCCTACACCTACCCTACACCTACCCTACACCTACCCTACACCTACCCTACACCTACCCTACACCTACCCTACACCTACCCTACACCTACCCTACACCTACCCTACACCTACCCTACACCTACCCTACACCTACCCTACACCTACCCTACACCTACCCTACACCTACCCTACACCTACCCTACACCTACCCTACACCTACCCTACACCTACCCTACACCTACCCTACACCTACCCTACACCTACCCTACACCTACCCTACACCTACCCTACACCTACCCTACACCTACCCTACACCTACCCTACACCTACCCTACACCTACCCTACACCTACCCTACACCTACCCTACACCTACCCTACACCTACCCTACACCTACCCTACACCTACCCTACACCTACCCTACACCTACCCTACACCTACCCTACACCTACCCTACACCTACCCTACACCTACCCTACACCTACCCTACACCTACCCTACACCTACCCTACACCTACCCTACACCTACCCTACACCTACCCTACACCTACCCTACACCTACCCTACACCTACCCTACACCTACCCTACACCTACCCTACACCTACCCTACACCTACCCTACACCTACCCTACACCTACCCTACACCTACCCTACACCTACCCTACACCTACCCTACACCTACCCTACACCTACCCTACACCTACCCTACACCTACCCTACACCTACCCTACACCTACCCTACACCTACCCTACACCTACCCTACACCTACCCTACACCTACCCTACACCTACCCTACACCTACCCTACACCTACCCTACACCTACCCTACACCTACCCTACACCTACCCTACACCTACCCTACACCTACCCTACACCTACCCTACACCTACCCTACACCTACCCTACACCTACCCTACACCTACCCTACACCTACCCTACACCTACCCTACACCTACCCTACACCTACCCTACACCTACCCTACACCTACCCTACACCTACCCTACACCTACCCTACACCTACCCTACACCTACCCTACACCTACCCTACACCTACCCTACACCTACCCTACACCTACCCTACACCTACCCTACACCTACCCTACACCTACCCTACACCTACCCTACACCTACCCTACACCTACCCTACACCTACCCTACACCTACCCTACACCTACCCTACACCTACCCTACACCTACCCTACACCTACCCTACACCTACCCTACACCTACCCTACACCTACCCTACACAAACCCTACACCTACCCTACACCTACCCTACACCTACCCTACACCTACCCTACACCTACCCTACACCTACCCTACACCTACCCTACACCTACCCTACACCTACCCTACACCTACCATACACCTACCCTACACCTACCATACACCTACCCTACACCTACCCTACACCTACCCTACACCTACCCTACACCTACCCTACACCTACCCTACACCTACCCTACACCTACCCTACACCTACCCTACACCTACCCTACACCTACCCTACACCTACCCTACACCTACCCTACACCTACCCTACACCTACCCTACACCTACCCTACACCTACCCTACACCTACCCTACACCTACCCTACACCTACCCTACACCTACCCTACACCTACCCTACACCTACCCTACACCTACCCTACACCTACCCTACACCTACCCTACACCTACCCTACACCTACCCTACACCTACCCTACACCTACCCTACACCTACCCTACACCTACCCTACACCTACCCTACACCTACCCTACACCTACCCTACACCTACCCTACACCTACCCTACACCTACCCTACACCTACCCTACACCTACCCTACACCTACCCTACACCTACCCTACACCTACCCTACACCTACCCTACACCTACCCTACACCTACCCTACACCTACCCTACACCTACCCTACACCTACCCTACACCTACCCTACACCTACCCTACACCTACCCTACACCTACCCTACACCTACCCTACACCTACCCTACACCTACCCTACACCTACCCTACACCTACCCTACACCTACCCTACACCTACCCTACACCTACCCTACACCTACCCTACACCTACCCTACACCTACCCTACACCTACCCTACACCTACCCTACACCTACCCTACACCTACCCTACACCTTCCCTACACCTACCCTACACCTACCCTACACCTACCCTACACCTACCGTACACCTACCCTACACCTACCCTACACCTACCCTACACCTACCCTACACCTACCCTACACCTACCCTACACCTACCCTACACCTACCCTACACCTACCCTACACCTACCCTACACCTACCCTACACCTACCCTACACCTACCCTACACCTACCCTACACCTACCCTACACCTACCCTACACCTACCCTACACCTACCCTACACCTACCCTACACCTACCCTACACCTACCCTACACCTACCCTACACCTACCCTACACCTACCCTACACCTACCCTACACCTACCCTACACCTACCCTACACCTACCCTACACCTACCCTACACCTACCCTACACCTACCCTACACCTACCCTACACCTACCCTACACCTACCCTACACCTACCCTACACCTACCCTACACCTACCCTACACCTACCCTACACCTACCCTACACCTACCCTACACCTACCCTACACCTACCCTACACCTACCCTACACCTACCCTACACCTACCCTACACCTACCCTACACCTACCCTACACCCACCCTACACCTACCCTACACCCACCCTACACCTACCCTACACCCACCCTACACCTACCCTACACCTACCCTACACCTACCCTACACCTACCCTACACCTACCCTACACCTACCCTACACCTACCCTACACCTACCCTACACCTACCCTACACCTACCCTACACCTACCCTACACCTACCCTACACCTACCCTACACCTACCCTACACCTACCCTACACCTACCCTACACCTACCCTACACCTACCCTACACCTACCCTACACCTACCCTACACCTACCCTACACCTACCCTACACCCACCCTACACCTACCCTACACCCACCCTACACCTACCCTACACCCACCCTACACCTACCCTACACCTACCCTACACCTACCCTACACCTACCCTACACCAACCCTACACCTACCGTTTTTTTGTTTAAACGCGCTTATCTCTGACAGTGCCAAAGGGAATAGTGTTTCATTTGATAACCCAGTCATTGAGGTAAGTTATAGGTTATCTATCATAACGCAAAGACCCTTAGGAGCTGAGCAACAAAGGACATAAAGAACACTAATAAAAAAACTTGTCAAGTACGTGTCGGACTTCACAAATTTTGGGAGCCGTGTTCCGTCCCAACCGAAAGGTTTTTTAGGGGTTGGGACCATTAGAAAAATTAGAAAATTCAAAGAAAAAGCAAATTCAAAGCAACAAGATGCTTAAACTGTGAAAATTTGAAGACTGTAGCCTTAACTGTTTGACTGTAAAACCTGTGTGACAGACGACAGACAGATGGACACTTGAGTAGCAGCAATAGGGCTCCGTTTGGACCCTTCGGGTACGGAATCCTAAAATCTAGTTATTAATAAACTAAAATAGGTAAAATACACGTATATATGAGACTAGCTGTTCCCCGCGTCTACGCTCCCGTGGACCACCCCACAACACCCGTTTCGTTTTCGGGATTAAAAAATATCCTATGTCACTCAAGAATAATGCAGCTTTCTATTGGTGAAAGATTTTTTCAAATGGGTCCAGTAGTTTCGGAGCCTATTCGGTAAAAACACAAACAAAAATTTTTTTTTTAATCTTTGCCCCACACTAGGAATTTCTTCCTGTATCATGGGTGCGTTTACAAACATATAAACTCACAAATACCCAAAGTTGGAACAACTATCTGTAGGTCATACAAATATTTGTTCCGTGCGGGAATCCGACACGCAGCGCAGCAGTCATTCGCTCAACCACTGCCACTAAAACACTCTATTAGTATTAGTATAGATAGTATAGATATGTACGTGTATTTTGCGTGGCCTATCAATAGTAATATATATATATACAAAATGAGTTTTTATGTGGCCCTGGTCGAAGCCGAAACTATGAGAATTAGCAAAAACACTTAAAGGAGTCACGAGGCTGATTTTGATGAAAACTTAAACTGCATCATTCGATTTTTTAAATCATCTCCTTGCCAGGAATTGAAAGCGCTGATTTTGAAAAAAAAACGCTTTCTGTATTATTACACCATTCGATGTGTCACTAATAAGGATCAAATTCTGGGCAGTAAAACATACGGCAAAATTGAGGCAAACCTAATCATCATCTGCCTAGCCTTTTCCCAACTATATTGGGGTCGGCTTCCAGTCTTACCGGATTCAGCTGAGTACCAGTGTTTTACATGGAGCGACTGCCTATCAGACCTCCCCAACCCAGTAAATGGGTAACACGGTACCCCTTGGCAAGACTGGTGTCAGAACTCAAGGTTCTGACTACCCGTAACGACTGTCAAAGATCTTCAAATGACAGCCGGGACCAACGGCTTAACGTGCTTTCCGAGGCACGGAGGAAACTCGGTATGTTGAAATGGTCACCCATCCATGGACCGACCTCGTCAAGCGTTGCTTAACCTTGATGATCGACCCGTGCGGCTGTTATTGTTTAGCCACGAGCTCCTCGAGCTTCCTATTGAGGAAAACCTAATATATACCTATAATTAAATTTGTTAAATCTAATTCTATCAATATAAATTTATTTCCATCCAATTTAATTTAATTTTGCCATAATTCTAAATTAACATTTAACATCATTCTGCTATTTTTATACCCATTCCCAATATTAATATGCACATGGTAAATAAACAGACAGAAATGAAGGAAAACCACGAAACTAACTAAATCCTTAAAACTGGTTTGTTGCTGAATCAACCGATTTTGTAAAGTAACCAACTTTTCTGTAATGTGTCATCTTGTTTTACAAATTGAGCTATGTTTAAATATGTGTGGACATTTATTTTCAACTCAATATAAAAAAAATACCGTACTACACTCTTTTTAAGACATATTTCAGACTTGTTATCGATTTTTGCGTCAATATTGATAAATTGTTAGCATAAAAACCTCTTAAAACGTGTTTATACCATTGATTTAAAGTTTTGTTTGATTTTATTATCTTGTTGTTATACTACAATGGCGGTTACGCACTACACGTCCATTTCCGTGATTTGAGTTCCCAATTTCAAAATGTTCTAAATTATGACAGACTATGACGGATAGAGTTTGGATGTAGTGCGTAAGCTTACAAGTACTACAAGCCCTACAAGTACTACGGCTAATCCGTAACCGAAATTTCACGTACACGGATCGGGTGTCACTAGTGCGTAACCGCCCTAACACTAGTAGATGGCCCGCCTTCAAAATAAGTTGGGCTGCCTTGACTTAGATATTTGAATGCGGGAAGAGCAAAGCGAGCGTGGATTTGATATCTATGAGTTTTTTTACATGAATTGACAAAGTTACTCCTATTTCTGTATGAATAAACAAATGAAAGCCTTAACCCATTTATAAATAAATAACCATACAAAATTTGAATTGGCAATCTACCTAATCAGTGTTTAAAAGTTTTTACTTTATAAATAAGACTGAAACAACCTTATATTGGTTAAAAACTAAGAGCTCGGTATGTGCAACTGAACTGAAGATGCAGCCCCTTGAAAGTAAGGTTTCAGCAAGTGGCCAGCGCCCGTGCTCGGCTCGAATATTTTTTTTATTGTCATGGCCATTGGCCCAGCGTGAGGAGCCATGGCCCCGGACAGCGCAATTTTGTGGGAGGCATCGAGCAGAGCCAGGAGGTGGCAAAGGGGCCTAGGCGGCAAAGATAGGTCAAAGTCTATTTTGTAAAAACAAGTACAACCAAATATTACATATTTTCTTCACAAAATGGCGGACCGCTGACGTATTCTGTGTGGACCTTCAGTAAAGCCAAACTTCTTGGCCGCCTTGAAGTTGGTTTAACGGATGCGCGACGCACGAAACGGTGCTGTTTTTGTATGAGATTTACTACTGCGCAGCCATTGTAGCCAACTTCAAGGCGGCCAAGAAGTTTGGCGAGAACTATATCTAAACAGTACCTACAATACAATTTACTGTTATTTGAGTACGTAATGTATGTCTCGCTTTGTCTTTACTGCCGTCGATTCGACAACGGATGAATCATTTGACCAAAATCTTCATTGGTATTGTAGGTATATAGTGACATATTCAAGCTTATTATTACAATTTTCACAAAGTACCTAAATACACGTGGGGTCCTTACGGACCGCGACGGCCATATTATTTAAAAAAACGGACCACAAATAGAAATAATTGCTATACGCCACTGAACATGGCCAGGGCCGGTAGACTGCGAGGAGAGAAACCCACGCTACGCCACTGATCATAGTACCTGAGTTGAGCGGAGTGGAGGAAATTGCCTTTAATACGACTTAGTGAAAATTGTGTAATACCTTTGCACTTAACTTGATCACTTCTACACATTCCTATTGACAAGACAAAAACAAACTTACCCTTACGACTGTGTCGACGTGGTGGCGATTACTTCCCAAATGCAGCCCAATTTAACTGTTATCTCTATTTATGTCAAAGTACTACCACAACCTACGTAGCTTTGTTATCTACTCATTACTAGTGTCCGACTAAAACACAACTTTTAGCCAAAACCAAAACCGACACTGAAGCGGTATTAGCAAAAACTGGCAAGAATTCAAATCTTTATACAAGACATTACTTATTTGAATTACATAAAATACGCAAGCCAGATAACCGAGCATTCATTTTGTGTCAGGCTGGAGAAGACGCTCTTTGGGTCTCCCCAGGGATGTACCCTACCCTAACAGGCATTGCACAGAGGGGTCTCGGAGTGATCTTTTAAGAGGTCACGGGGCGTTCTACGTGCTGATGGTGATCACCGGAGTGGTTTTAGTGAGCTAAAATCCCACACTCCCTGGTGTTTTCCAAAAGTCCAGGAGCCTTTTGAAAAAAAAAAGAAAAAATAGAGACCGATCTGGGAATCAAACGCAAAAAAGATTACGCTCATAGACGAACTAGACAGTCAGTTTTATCAGTTTAGTTATCTATAACAACAGCTCAAGTACGGTAGATTCGGTCTATACAAATATTAGATGACTTTTTGGCCGAAACCGAACCTTCAGTCGCACACCACTTATTTCAGAAATGACTTTGAACGCATGAAGGGCAAACTATATTGATTATCCTATCGTTAGCTATCATAAAGCAAAACTGAATTTTTTAGTTATTAATAATATTATCTCTACGGGCAGTACCTACGGGATGTTCTAAAAATAAAATCACTGTTTTATACACGTTAATGATTAACCGTTTATTAGCAAAAACACTAACCCTAAAAAAATGAAGTATTCATTTGTTGTATTTATAGATTCATTAATATCGTTCTTCAATATCGGTAAAAGACTATCTAACATGATTCCGTCACATATTCTTAGTCTTAAGAAAGTCACTAAGCCACCGCTAAATCTATTTCGTTCTTCTTCCCACTGATATCGAAGAAGTTCAAAGAACACTTCAACGGTTAAAAAGTGACTTCTCGCCTGGTTGAGATAAGATTCAGCCGACTATAGTGCGCGACACGTAAGTTGACCCAAAATGTATTATTTTTCTATTGAATTAAACGATTTAAACCGAAAAAATCCCTTTTCTACGACCTTACCTTTTACAATATACAAATTGTCAACGGTTAGGTCATAAAGAAAAGATTCACCTCGGTTTAAATCGTTTAATTTCATTAAAACGTGAATACGTTTTGGTTCAACTTACGTGTCGCGCACTATACACCAATTGAGATAAATAAGACTGTGAGTCACATGGCTAAAAAAAATCTTGCGGATATGACGATTTACCGATAACAATTATTAAGGAAAACATAGTATTTTAACAGGTCCTTTTTCAGTTTTTTTTAATAAATGTATTAAATAATCGATTTTTCCTGATCAACTCAAACTGGCTAAGGTAATTCCGATATATAAAAAGGACACAAAGACTGGCCCAAAAAATTGACGACACTCTTTGAAAAGTTAATTAAATTTAGACTGATGGTATATTTGAATCTAAATAAAATAATCAATTTAAGACAATTTGGGTATCAAAAGGGCATTGGCACTTCAGATGCCATAGACACTCTCTTTGATGACGTAGTTAGTAAATTAAATGACAAAATGAAAGTGGCTGGACTATTTATTGACCTGAGTTATGCATCTGACACTATAGATCATCAATTACTGCTTGCTAAACTGGAAAGTATAAGAGGGGAAGAGGAGGGGCTTTAAAATTTATGACATCTTATTTACAAAACAGACGAATGTATGTCGAAATAATAAACATTGATGAAAATAATCATGAAATAGCACATAAATCATAGATGATATACATAAGACGCGGGGTACCTCAAGGCTCAATTTTAGGTCCAATATGGTATCTTATCTTCACAAACGATTTATTAATTTTCGTGAACACAGCTCAGCCTGACACTTCGTGTGTTGTTTTTGACACAAACGTAATAATTGGAACGCATGATTTAAATGAATGTCCACAAAAGTAAATAAAAGTTCTCTCGCCTCTTATTTTTTCAATCTTCATTAACTTTGTCACCAGAGTAATCTCATCTAGTTTCCATCTTTACGCAGATGACTTGCAGCTGTATCGACATTTTACTTCAGACGACGCTGGTTCTGCTATTGCGGCCATGAATCGAGACCTGGCATGTATCAGCTCTTGGGCTAAGTCATTTGGGCTACAAATGAACCCAAGTAAATCACAGGCCATGGTCATAGGCAGCAAATACGTTCGCAATGCGGCTAACGTTACTTCTTTGATGCCTCTATATCTCGACGGTGTTCGCATAGACTTTACCGAAACCGCAAAGGATCTGGGGGTAATCATTGACTCTAATCTTTCGTGGCATGCTCAGGTCAACGAAGTTAGTCGTAAGGTTCATTTTTCATTCCATTCGCTGAAGTGCCTTCAGAGTCTATTGCCCTTAAAGACAAAGATTTCTTTAGCGCAAACACTTATTCAGCCGATTATAGATTATGCCGATGCCTGCTACCTGCATGCTACAGAGGAGCTATTAAACAAGCTTGAGCGCCTGCAAAACTTATGCATTCGCTTTGTTTATGGTCTACGTAAGTATGACCATGTTTCTCACCTTCGCAAGGAACTCAAGTGGCTCCCAATCGGTCTTCGCAGAAACACTCGGATTTTATGTCTCCTCTTCAACATCTTACACAACCCGTCTTATCCTTCCTACCTGCGTGAGCGATTTTCTTACGCCCGCCCTAGAGATACATTATGCAGGTCACATCTTAGATCCCTCCTTAAATCCCATCCTCATAAAACCAGCTATTATTCCTATTCCTTCTCTGTCCATGCGGTAAGATTGTGGAACTCACTTCCGCCTAGCATCAGAGATCTTGACACTATATCGCTTTTTAAAAAACGATTAAAAGAGCATTATCTTTCCTCTCAAATCTGATCTTTATACTTAAGCATATTTATATATATTTAGTATATATTTATTTACTATATATTTTAGAGTTATGTATTCATTTAAGTATGTAGTATCACTTATATGTTTTTATATCTTAGGTTAGTCGTTCACTTTTCTTCTCTTCCTGTTCTCACACACTATTTGTCTACATTTCTTCTTCATTTCTCCTTTTCGCGGGTCTGCTGGTAGAAATTTCTCAAGAAATAAGCAGTACCTTTGTACTCCATTGTCATGATGTGTTTTCTGTATGTATTTTCTGTGTGTACATTAATAATAAAATAAATAAATAAATAAATAAAAGTCAAGATAATCTTTCTGAATGGTTTACAGCTAATAATTTACTAATTAAAACAAATATAATGTTATTTAAGACTACACCTCGTAACACCGACACTATAGATGTGACATTGATAGAAGACAAGATAGAATTGGTAAATGAGGTAAAATTCTTAGGTATTAACATTGATTCAAATCTGAACTAGAAACAGGAGCTTGCTGCTATTGATTCCTCTGCATGTTATGCACTTAGAAGCCTCAGGGATGAAATAAATTTGAAGCAACTTAAAGCATGTTATCATTGCTTTGGTTGAAGAGCATTCATCCTTCAGAAGCGTGCCATTGGAACCATTGTAAAAATTTCACAGCGTGATTCATGCAAAGAATACTTCAAGAAATAAGGCATTCACTTAGTTCCCAGTTTGTATACTTTAGTTCTGTTAGGCAAGTTCGCAAAATTTATACGTCAATATAAATCACAAAATGAAAGAGAGCACACGAAGGAAAGTCATTAAAAATATAATGGTGCCTACATTAAACATAGCAAAGCATTGTTCACTTTACCAAGCAGTAGAGTTTTATAATAAGCTCGCTCCATCGTCGACTCTGTCTCTGTCACCTTTGACCTAGACTAGAGTCAAGAGCAAACCCATCACAAATAAAAAAAAAAAAAAAAAAAATAAGTTACCTACTGATTTAAAAACTGTAGTCTATAACTCGAACTTAAGGGTACACTAGTCGACGGCACGAACTATTTTGTGCGCGGGGTTAAAATGCTTTTTATATTAACCGACAACACGTGCGGAAGAGATAGATGCTGTGATGAGCAGTATGAAGCTAGTTCGCGTATTAATACACACATGATTTAGGACGAAACCAAACGCGCGAAATTTTGTAAACAGACCTTTGGCAGTCTAGATATCATGAAAAAACGACTAAATCTATCTGTTCAAAATAAAATTATATGCATTGTTGAACTACTAATCTATCCCTGTATGGAGGCCGTTTTTCAATTTTCCGTCTTCTTATGGTATTTATTTGCGCCCAAAAATGCGAAAAAATTAGTGACGAAATGTGGAATTTTCGACGCTCATAACTTTCAATTATTTTCTTTTTTCACTTTTTCGCTTCTATACAGGGCTAGATAATGATGAGACAAATCGATATCACTTTTTATTTTGAACGTACATCGTCAAACAGTGGAATAATCCTTAGACTACGTTTGTATGGAAAAAACTTCGACTAGTGTAACCTTAACTTATGATCTGAAATGTAATTATTTTGTAGAATTAGAACAACATGTAAATTGTTTGATGAATAAATGAAATGAATGAATGATTAGTGCAAATTTACTGAAACAAATATCTTTTTCTATAACAGCTGGCCTACTGCTTTAATAAATCGATGTTTTGTTTCCGCAGTATTTCCTCATGCATTAAAAAGAGCTGTGGTACAATCCGATACATAAAGCGGGTGATAGAGACAAGGTCAGCAACTATAGGCTAATAAAATTGCAATCATAACGACTTCATCGAAGATATTTGAACGCATAATTAATAACAGGCTAACGAAATACTTAGAAGAATATAACTTGTTTCCTGATGTGCAATATGGATTTAGAGCTGGCCGTTCAACTGACAACGCAGTACTTGATCTTGCTAACATTTTAGTTAACAAATTAGACTGCAATAATAAATGCTTGGCTATATTTCTTGACCTAGCAAAAGCGTTAAACACTGACTCTGCTCCCCGGCGTGTGCAAAATCTTGAAGATCTTGGTATTAGAGGCGTTCCACTGGTGTTTATAAGTAGAACTTCGATGGAAGAAATAGTCGACTGCAACCTTTTTTTTATTTACTATAGGCTCGCGCTTAACCACTATCTCACCTTTTTTATTTTACATCAAAAAGGCGTTTTATCAACCCAAACATTACGTAACATCAAGCGTAAATGTTTGAAATCCGGTATTGAAGATATTACTGAGATTGACCAGGATCAATTGTCAAGTTTTATGTCCGAAATAAGATCCATGTTCCAAAATTTCAAGGAGGAACAGAACACCAAAATAGGAGAAATATATATGAATCTATTGAGGAGATTAGATTGCAAAATGTCAGGATTAAAGAACTCTCTCACCTCTCTATCTGAAAACTACGACAGCTTAAAGTCACAGTCATTTTGGGCCTGAGTCCCTACATTGGTCTCCGGGTGGTGCAAATCAGGTGACATCTGGATGTAGGTTTCGGCCGAAGGCATGCGACCACCCACCGGGCAAAGGCGTACCGCCAAGCGGCCTAGCCGAGTTCCGGTACGATGCTCGGTGTAGCCACTAGAGGAGTTGGGTCGAGACAGCTGTTCCACTGCAGGCTGACCAGCCTGACGCGCGCTGTTATGGACGTATCGGGAGACCAGTCGCGGAGGGTAGCGGGATCCGACTGGTGCCCCAATGATGGCGTCCTTTCAGTGCGTGTCTGTAGGTTAGCAGCGTAGAACCTCGTCTCACTTCCTTCTCCTCTCATCCATTAACTCTTCATTAATTTATTAGATGGAAAACCAACAGCTATACATAAAATTAATAAACAAGTTGAGTACGTTACATTAAGCCAATTACAGGTTCTCAGGTCAAAGAGATCGTAGGAATCACTAGCAGCAGGCACACAACAATCAGAAAAATTAAATCACTAACGCTAAAGAACAATATTGCACACTATCTACTTTTGAAAGAGTCAAGGTTAAGCTGCTTTCACACTGATGAGCTTTTTGTCGTAAACACATCAAACGAGAACTCCTGTAGTTAGATGAAGGAGGAGGGAATGGAGATAGGTGGATTAAATCTTACTGATCTTTGTGGAACATTTAAATACAGTTTATGGAGGAGATCAGGACAGTCGATTTCATTTGACCATATTTACCTGTGTGCAAGGAAAGGGTTATGTTTTTCGCGCGTATCTTGTATGTATGTATGTAATATTCTTTATTACCTCGTATCTTTCAAACCAATTGACGGATTTTTATAATTAAGACATCGTTAGATAGGTCTTGGCCGCCCAAGTGTTCTTAGTTAAGTGCCGTTCAAAAAAAAGATACATTGTGCATATTAATATTGGGAATGGGTACAAAAATAGCAGAATTATGTTAAATGTTAATTTAGAATTATGGCAAAATTAAATTAAATTCGATGGAAATAATTTATATTGATGGAATGAGATTTAAAAAACATTAAATATTTTTACTTATAGGTTTTTCCAATTTTTTCCGTATGTCGTTACTGTCCAGAATTTGATCTATATTAGCGACACATCGAATGGTGTAATAATACAGCAAGCGTTTTTTTTTTCAAAATCAGCGGGTTCGATTCCTGGAAAGGAGTTGATTTTTCAAAATCAAATGATGCAGTTTAAGGCGCCGATTCCCTTGATTAGCTGATTTTAAAATGAGAATCACGTCTAAATGGCCGGTCATAATTTTTTGAAAAAGAATATATGTTATATGTATTAGACTATTTTTTTAATAATTTGATCTAAGCAAGTTTTGAGCTTTATTCGTATAACATATTGTAATTAATTTGAGTTATGTCTAAAACGGACAAAAACACAACAATCACTCCAAAACCGCTGGGCGTATTTTAATGAAATCAACACCATCTCAAAGATAATTTAATTATCTACATTTTGATCTGAGGCTTTTTCTTTTTTAAGTCATAGAATAATAAAGAAATTACGGAAAACTGCAAAATTTTGGGTCCCGCGGGTGTACCACGAGTGCGCGTTTTGTTGCCTCAAGGTCGTTGGCGTTATTTTAGTTTATTAATAACTAGATTTTAGGATTCCGTACCCAAAGGGTCCAAACGGAGCCCTATTCTAATAAAAACAACCTGTTTTAGGGATTGGGACGGAACTCTAAATTTGCGAAGTCCGACAGGTACTTAGCCGGTATTTTTAATGATGTAACCATGCCCCCGACATGTTGTCGTCACCACCCTTGGTTGACTGATAGATACTGCACCGCTTTGTGCATGGAGTATAAATAATTGCATTTCCAGGCAGCCACCGATCAGTCGGCCGTTATATTCTCTGACGGAAGGACTGTGTTCACATTGTTCCCGAAAAAAATTAAAATTACGAAAACTACCTAACTCACTTGTGTGTTTGTGTAGTGGGTTGGTACATGTGCATTAAAAAAATATAAATAAGGTTAAAGAAACATTGCTTATAAAAAGACCGAAGGCGCACGGTAAGGAAACTTTATTTTATAAATAAATTCGCGGATTAACCCCTCCCCCAGGCTGTTACTTCGTACTTAGGGTTCCGTAACCGAAGGGTCCAAACGGAGCCCTATTGCTGTCACTCGTGTCGATCTGTCTGTATGTCACACAGGTTTTAAAGTCAAACGGTTGGAGCAAAGGTCAAGGTATGGTCCATACAAATTGTCAAAAAATAATATAATTAAATGTTTTATGGGAGGCTTCAATACAGCAAAGAAAAAAAAATGGCCTTCCCCGTCGAGTGTGGTATCTTTCTTTAGAACTCGTTGAGTACCTAGATAAATGCTGTATTATTTATTTTATTATTAGCCAGCAATGAGAGATTTTTTTACAAAATGTTGTTTTGAAGAATTTTTATACTTCCCATTGACCTATGAACGTGAAAATTGGTAATAATGATTATTAATCATCATCATCAGCTTTTTTAATGTTCCCACTGCTGGGAAACAGGACTTTTATTATACAAAAAAATACGAATATATTGATAAATCTGACTTTTCTTTGAAATTTCCTAATTTTTTAACCTGTTTTTGGAGTTGGGACGGAACCCTAAATTTACGAAGTACGACACGCACTTAGTCGGATTTTTATTAGTTCTTTATGACCAGGTATTTTTGCTCATCTCCTAAGCATTTGTATGTGTGTGTGTAATTTTCCTACTCCTCCGTTATTCTTTTCTGATTATTTTCGTTGCGGGATCAAAGACAGTTAATTCATTCTCCGAGACTTCGTCGAGCTTCATTGCCTCGGCGCTCTGGTGGTGGTCGCCACTGGTGATTCTGGCTTTCAGGAGTTGCAGTGGTTTGGGAATAGTGCGGTGGGATTGTCCCAAGCTCCTGAGGGTCTTTGCGTGATGATAGATAACCCATAACTTACCTCAATAACTGGGTTACCAAATTAAAAAAATAAACGTTCCCTTTGGCAGTGTCAGAGATTAGCACGTTCAAACAAGATACAAACCTACTCTTCAGCTTTATCCATAATACTATTCCATACCAACATTATTTTATAGCTTTGTAGAAATAATAAAATAGTTAGGTATGTCTGTAGTAGTGAATTCGATTCATAAATGATTTTATTACAGCTTAACTTAATACAGTCGCGAGCAATGAAAAAGTTCCAGTGACATAGCACCAAATTACTCCTAAAGGGAAAAGGCTAGCTTAATTAATGACGTCGTCTGCAATATTGAAGTACATTTAACAGCGCATATTACCAACTTAAAACGCAAATATTGAGTTCCATTTTTTTTTTTAATTGGTCCGTTTGGCAAATAAATACAAATCTCTAAGTAGGGGTTTTACTAGGTGTAAACGTAGGTTTTGATAACTCAGTACTATGTGTTTCCTCCATGTGCTCTCAATACAGCTTCTACGTGATTGGGCATGCTGAATACCAGAATCCTCAGCATATGCTGAGGAATGTTCTCCCATTCTTCGATGAGCGCGGGGCAAATTGGGGCTCCTTTCTGGCCACTCCATTTTGTGGATTCCTACGTCCTGAAGATACTCATTTACAACTTGAGCAGTGTGGGCCCGTGCATTATCGTGCATGAACACTGCATTGTCGCCCATATTGGCCAAAAACGGACCAGCATGTTCATTGAGAACCTCATTGATGTATCTCACAGCAGTTAGGTTCCCGTTCTCGATTGGAACTAACGCTGTTCGACCCTCTGCAGAGATACCAGCCCACACGTGAACGGTACCTCCGCCGTGTGACACATTTTCTTCAAAACATGCTTGTGCAAAACGTTCTCCTGGTCGTCGGTATACTCATTTCCTCCCATCATGATGGTACAGCATAAATCTTGACTCATCAGAGAACATCACTCTGCCCTATTCGTCCTCACCCCATTCTGTATGCTCGCGGCGGGCGTATCGCAATCGAGCAACTTTATGATGCCGTTCCAGTTTTGGGCCATTTGCTGGCCTGTGAGGCTTCAATCCTCTTTCGGCAAGACGTCTCCTGACTGTCCACTCACTTATTGGTTCCCTTCGAACTTGCAGAAGTTGTTGTTGAACCGCAACTCCCGTCTGATGTCGTTTTCTTAACATGGCTGCCGCAATGTTTTCTCGGACTGTTGTGTACCTTGGCTTGCCAGTACCTGGTCTTCTCGCGTTTAATCCAGTCTCCCTTTATTTAAACCTTTGGATCACTCGTCGGACAGTAGTATGTGTCACGCCCATTATTCTGGCCGTATTTCTTTGGCTGGTCCCCAATTCCACCATACTGATGATTCTCGTACAATCCTCGGGTGATAGAGGCATGATTTATGGGTACGAGAGCCGTAAGACTTTACAAGTTAAGAATTCTTTCGCAACGGCGAAAACAAGGATGAAATCAAAAGCAAAACAAAAAACGAAACAAATGTATTCCAAAATTTTCAAATTTTGTTTTCTACTTTTTTTATCCATGGCTTCAAAAAGACCAGTATTTAGAAAAGTTTAAGTTTGCATAATAAAATAGATTTCATTATACTTTTTAATTTATGAAGCTAGGTTCTGTCTTAGGAGATATTAAGGTGTTTGTCGGCATTTTGTGGGTGGAAACTTTTTCATTGCTCGGCAGTGTATTATAAATAAGAAAGTAACTACTCGTAACTCTGTAATTTTTTTTGCGCTTAAACCGCTGAACCGATGGCCAAGTGCGAAAAACAAATATGTATTGAATGTCAAAGGTCCAAAAAAACAGATTTTTGCTTAGTTCTCGTAAAATTTTGGTTTTACTGCGATTTAGGTAAGATCAAGTTTAGTAGGTTCTATAGTGTGCAATAAATAAGGAATATCAAAACATTTCAAACAGCATAATTCCGGTAAAAGTACCGAAATAGGATATTACCAGGCTGGCCTCTAATTACAGTTATTTTCATGTAGTTGTCAGTGGTCCAGTAAGAAGTCTGATTCAAGGATTTTTATTCTTTCAGTAGGTAATTTCTAGCTGATTGCTCCACGACTCGTGAAGGAATATACAAAAGACTAACGCCAGCTACAGACCGTTGAAGGCGTGCAAGCAACAAGCATGGCAAGCAAGTGAGTACAAAATACTATTATATTTTGTTTTAAAATAAGATAATTTCTCTATAGTAAAATACTATTATATTTTGTTTTAAAATAATAAAATATCTCAATAGTAACATACATAAATTAGGTTATAATTTAAACATTCAGCTAATTAAAGAGGTTTTGATAAGCTCCAACATGTATTATAACAGCAAACAAAGTGGATTGAGCTGCCACTGGTTGGCAAGAATAACTTAATTGATCAGTAAGTAATGTAATATTGGGCAGTCTTAACATTGATGTCATAGAAAATTTAATATATCTGCAGCTATATAAGTAAAGACGCGAATCCAAATCACCCTACCCTAAACCCTAACCGTAATTTAGTACGCTCGCTTTGCTCTCTCACTTCAGTTCCCGTCATCACTATTGAACCTTGACTATCAGTATCGGTTAAAATATTAGTTGGATTTGAAACTGAATTTTAATTTCATATAAAGTAATAAATACCTACTTTAAGAAAAGTATGCAACTGAATTATTGTACATATTTTCATCTAAGCGTTGCATAAATACATTAGAGACCTTATGCGAGATTTTTAAGGTACCTACTTGATCGTAACGCGATCGAACACGACAAAAACCCCCTCTTAGCTCACTGGCTCTAAATTACTAATTACAATGAATAGTAACCATGTAACGCCTGACTTCATTAGGAACTTACACTACGTATTACCTATAATTATTTATTGTGATTTCAGAGAAGCTGAATGTCAAGAGCGTCAAAATATTATAGATGTGGACACATACTTCATGGCGATTGCTTTTTTGGCGAGGCATCGGAGCAGGGACCCGAAATGCCAAGTTGGAGCTTGTGTTGTAAACGACGACAGGAAAATTGTTGGAATTGGGTTAGCACAGCCTTCAATTTTATAATTTAAACTAGTATTTGCTTGGTGCGCGAGCTGCAAGCAGCTCGCGTATTGTTGTCCCTACACCTACCCTACACCTACCCTACACCTACCCTACACCTACCCTACACCTACCCTACACCTACCCTACACCTACCCTACACCTACCCTACACCTACCCTACACCTACCCTACACCTACCCTACACCTACCCTACACCTACCCTACACCTACCCTACACCTACCCTACACCTACCCTACACCTACCCTACACCTACCCTACACCTACCCTACACCTACCCTACACCTACCCTACACCTACCCTACACCTACCCTACACCTACCCTACACCTACCCTACACCTACCCTACACCTACCCTACACCTACCCTACACCTACCCTACACCTACCCTACACCTACCCTACACCTACCCTACACCTACCCTACACCTACCCTACACCTACCCTACACCTACCCTACACCTACCCTACACCTACCCTACACCTACCCTACACCTACCCTACACCTACCCTACACCTACCCTACACCTACCCTACACCTACCCTACACCTACCCTACACCTACCCTACACCTACCCTACACCTACCCTACACCTACCCTACACCTACCCTACACCTACCCTACACCTACCCTACACCTACCCTACACCTACCCTACACCTACCCTACACCTACCCTACACCTACCCTACACCTACCCTACACCTACCCTACACCTACCCTACACCTACCCTACACCTACCCTACACCTACCCTACACCTACCCTACACCTACCCTACACCTACCCTACACCTACCCTACACCTACCCTACACCTACCCTACACCTACCCTACACCTACCCTACACCTACCCTACACCTACCCTACACCTACCCTACACCTACCCTACACCTACCCTACACCTACCCTACACCTACCCTACACCTACCCTACACCTACCCTACACCTACCCTACACCGAGCCTCCTCTAAACAAACCCGTAAAAAAAACTGAAAAAAAAAGATTCGCCAAAACGGGGGGGGGGGGGGAGAAGGGGGGCAAGGGGTCAACTTTGAAAAATGGTTTGTTTGTGACTATAGCATTGCCCCTTTATATGAATCTGAAAAAAGAAATGTTCCAAGTCTCTCAACTGCCGAGATCCGCTTAAAGGGGGGGAGAAGGGGGGCGAGGGGGCCAACTTTGAAAAATGGTTTTTACTTTTCCGAGCCTCCTCTAAACGAATCCGTAAAAAAAACGAAAAAAAAAGATTAGCCAAAATGGGGGGGGAGGGGGGAGAAGGGGGGCAAGGGGGTCAACTTTGAAAAATGGTTCGTTTGTGACTATAGCATTGCCCCTTTATATGAATCTGAAAAAAGAAATGTTCCAAGTCTCTCAACTTCCGAGATCCGCATAAAGGGGGGGAGAAGGGGGGCGAGGGGGTCAACTTTGGAAAATGGTCTTTACTTTTCCGAGCCTCCTCTAAACGAATCCGTAAAAAACAAAAAATACGGGTACCTTAGTTTCCGAGATACGATAGAGGGGGGGAGGAGGGGGGGGGGGAAAGGGGAGGTTTGGCACTTTTCCCATACTCACGGGAGTTACTTGTTTACGAATCTGTCAAAATATACCCACCTCCCCATCCACCATCTGGGAGAACAATTATGTCAATGAGTGAGTCAGTGAGTGGTAATGCAGTTTTATATAATATAATAATAATATAATATAAATGTATTTGTCATTTATATTTATGTTACATGATGAATTTCAAGTTTGTGTAGACACACACACACTTGAAATTCTGTTGAGAATTGAGTATCAGACTGAATTTGGCCAAATACGGTATAATATTGTACCTACTCAAAGAAATCAAGAGCCTGAATGATAAATAACCCTTTCGTTAATTGTCGTTTGGGACATCTCATGTCCTATGTCCCTAGATGGGGCAGAGGGCAGCCACGGAAGTCCTCCATAGCGAACGGTCTTGAGCTTTACGCTTCACCTCGTTCCACCTCATTCCAATACTAGTCTTTTCACACGACGCGACGCGAAGGAGATGGTAGCGCTTAGTTTCTCTTGGGGATTCCAATTCAACGCTTGCTTGGGTGTGAGATCGGGATCCCTTCGACACGCTTAAAAAAGCTAATACATTATTATCACAAGTTTTTTTACGTTTTATTACTACAGATATAATGGAGCGCCGATTGGAATTGCTCCCAGTAATTTGCCGTGGACTAAGAATACTGCTGCACCTCTATATAACAAACATTCATATGGTGAGCATATTTTTATTAACTTTTACTGTATATGTTATTGTGTCACGCCTTTTCCATAAAGGGGCAGCAGAAACTATAGAACTCCACCGACTATGATAGATAGATAGATAGAAGATGGACTCCCTTTTCCGCACTTAGACTCCCATTTGCTCCGTTGTGCGCGGGGTTACCGGCTAAAGTAGCCAGCCTATCTCCGTCCAAAAGCGCAGAAGCTTCCTGGGGGCTTCACAGGCTTCGCGGAGCGACCTCACCGTTCCAAGGATTTTTTCACGTTGGGAAACCACGGCCTCGCAGTCCAGGATGACGTGGGCAGCTGATTCCTCGGTGTTAAAACAGCCCCTACAAAGTGGGCTGTCCGTGGCGCCTATGTTAAAAAGATGTTTGTTAAGAGGACAATGACCCGTAATTGTTCCTATGATTATTCTGAGGTTATTTCTACTTAGGTTAAGAAGATTTTTGGTTAGTCGCGGGTTTAAATTCGGTATGGCCGTTCTTGACTGTCTACAGTCTGTAGCCCGTGACCATCTGTTGTTATGCAGTTCGGTTGATCTTTGGCGGATCAATGCACGAATTTGTGAGAAAGGCAGGGCGAGAAGTGGGTACGGACCTAGCACTATCATCTCAGAACCTCTCCTTGCAAGTTCATCGGCGGCATCATTGCCTAAAGACCCACTATGTCCCTTGATCCACTGTAGGGTGACTCGATTGGATGTCGGTATACTCTCCAGGGCAAGGTGGCATTCAAAGAGTTGGTGGTTAGTTTGTTTTCTAGGGCTTTGAGCACTGCCAGACTATCGGATAGGAATCTGATTCCATAGTTTTGGATACCTAAGCGCTTTATAGCAGTAGCGGCTTGTGTTAGGGCGACACATTCACATTGAAAAATTGAACTGTGTGTGCCTAGCGGTAAGTGAAAGTTAATGTTGAGGTCAAGGGAATGTACGCCAGCACCTGAACCGTTGTCCGTTTTTGAGCCATCTGTGTAAATTCGTACTTCATTGGCTCCAGACTGATCTCTATATTCCTCTGCAGTTTGTATGTTATAGTTTTTGTTAAACATAGATAGATTTGGTGTTATTTGCACACGGGGTGGCGATGAGGGGTTGGTACCGAATCACCCGGTCCTGGATTTCACCGTAGCCCACACGGTGAAATCCAGGACCGGATAGTGAGATTCTTACCCCATATGCCCCGATGCAACAGCCTGATGGCAGCTAGCGCTGCCTTCTGCCGTATGTATAGGTCAAGAGGAGTTAATTGTAGGGCTATCTCCATGGCTGCTGTCGGGGTGGTCCTCATGCAGCCGGTGATAGCTGAACAGGCCAGTCTCTGGAACTTCTGGAGTCTGGCAATGGTGGTAGACAGTTCCGTCCTTGTCCACCAAACCAGAGCGCCATAAGCTAACATTGGCCTGATCACCGCTATGTATAGCCACAGCGTGATCTTCGGAGAGAGCCCACATTTTTTACCTAACATTTTTTTACATTGGTAAAGTGCAATTGTGCTTTTGTTGAGTCAAGATGCTTGTTCCAGAGTAGTTTGCTATCAAGAATCACCCCCAAGTACTTGACCTCGTTTTTTGAGAGAAGAGTGAGTTCTGTGTTGAAGAGTTTAGGGAGTAAATGGGGTCCAAGGACTCTTTTGTTAGTAAACATTATTAGTTCCGTTTTCGAGGGGTTAACAGATAGTTCATGCTTATGCACCAACCTTCGATTATTTTGAAGGCTTTTCTCATAAGGTCACATAAGATACCCTCAAATTTCCCAGAGATTAGAATTGCTATGTCATCTGCATAACCCAACGAGTACAAGCTGCTAGCGTTGAGCTCTGCAATTAGCTCGTTCACAACTAAATTCCACAGTAGTGGTGACAGCACCCCACCTTGTGGGCAGCCCCTACTCACGACACCGCGTGTGGTGGTGTTCACAGTAAATTGAATAGCGCGGTGTTTTAACATGTTATTTATCCATTCTACAAACGTTGGCGCAACTCCGTGTGTGGCGAGTGCCTGCTGGATGCTGGCGAAGCTTGTTTTGTCGAAGGCACCTTCTATATCAATGAAGGCGCCAAGGGTTGGGTCTTTGGCTTTGAGAGCATTTCCTATGCGTGAGACTACGCAGTGGAGTGCCGATTCAGTGATCTTTTTTTTTTTTTTTTTTTTTTTTTTTTTATTATCTATAGGCTTGCGCTTGACCACTATCTCACCTGATGGTAAGCGATGATGTGGTCGACGATAGAGCACGCTTGCCTAGAATAAACCTATTCACTCTTGACTTAAAGACCCCTAGATTGTAGCTATCGGGAAACACAGATTCCGGCAGGGAATTCCACTCTTTAGCTGTACGCATAATAAAAGTGTCCCCAAAACGTTTTGTGCGTATGGGTGGGATGTCTACCTTGTACCGATGACGCATCGCCGTACGTCTGGTAGTCCGATGATGGAACGGGCTGGGCGGAATTAAATCATGTAATTCCATCGCACACTCCCCGAAATGTAACCGATAAAATACCGACAAACTGGCAACTCGGCGACGATGTTCAAGGCTCTGGAGCTTTGACTTGACCAGTTCCTCATTACCGATGAGTTTCTTGGCCCGCTTTTCGATCGACTCTAGTGCATCAAGCTGGTATTTGGCAGATCCATCCCAGAGATGAGAACAGTACTCCATGCACGATCGGCTGCCCGCGCAGTAAGCGTGTTGATTAGGGTGTAGAGAAAACAGTTCCGAAATTTGGTTGTAACTTGTCCCCCCAGTCTCTCCAGCGTTTTCAAGAAGAACGAGGTGAGGCTTATGGGCCTAAAAGATTTGGGCTGGGTGTAGTCGCCCCTACCCGGTTTCGGAATGAATATGATTTTTACTTCGCGCCAGTTCAAAGGGATGTAGCGGTGCGCTAGACAGGCTCGAAAGACCTTGACGAGGTACCCCGCCAGAGAGTCTCCGCTCCACCTAAGCAGAGCTGGGAAGATACCGTCTAACCCCGCTGCCTTGAAAGGTAAAAAGGTGTTGATTGCCCATGTTAATTTATCTTTGTCGATAACTTCTGAAGCTACTTCCCAGTCTAAGCTACTCGTGTCCGTCTCCCTATGTGGTTCCCAACATTTCTGGGTAGCAATCTTGCAACCTTGGAAGTGGGTGGTCACAAGCAGCTAGCTGATTTCCGCGTCGTTTGTTGTGTATGTGTTATCTGTTTTTTTCAGGCATCCTATTGAGTGTTCTGTCTCTAGAGCAAGACAGGTTTTGACCCTAATTACCTGGTTGTTGTTTTCAATGTTCGTGCAAAAACGCCTCCAATTAGTCCTACCTCTGAGGCGTATTAGTTTTTTATAGTTTCTACGGATAGAAGTGCAGCGGTTCCAGTCTTCTGGTGACCGTGTGTTCCTAGCTCTGTTGAACAGCCTTCTCAGCCTGTGAAGGTGTCTTTCCAATTCTGGACACCCCCCCTAAACTGATCCTCGCATGACAAATCGCTTATGGGATGCCACAGCTGATTGATCGTGGGTAGCTTCCCCACGACCTCCCGTGTGAGAGGAAATCCAGACCAAAGTGATGTGTTGTGTGCAGACCTGCTCCACTCAATCACCAGGATTCCTTCATCCCCCCATACGGGTCCCCGCGCACGGCACAAACACGCGGGAGGTCATTGCTATCCAACATCTGGTCTTGTTCGATGGTGGACACCCAGGGGCATGACCTCACCACCCCTGCGATAGGTCGTCTGGTAATTTCAGATACGTCTATTTCTTAGGGAATTAGACCAATAACAGGGCGGCAACCACGTGAAGGAAAAACTACCAGGCTTGCCTTGAGGATCTACACGACCGTAGCGCTCTCCCTCAAAACCACGCCACCTTGCCGCCTCTGAAGGAGGAGGCAAGGTAGGCCTGCATCTATACTAACAAGCAAAACACTTGAACAAGCGAGTTGTTTTGCAACTATTAAAGCACAAATGCAGGCCAGCTCCAAACCACCGACTATGATCCTTACATACTTACTTCTTTTGTTTCGCTTACGTTCATACATCTGAGGGCTTAGTGCGAGTATTCACACTTACTCGATGTTCATGTATTTATACCAATTTGTATGGAATAATAGTTTTGACCATTATTGCCACCAGACAGTGCATATTCAGTTTCGCTTTTCAGTACAAATTGAAGTTTGCGTTAACGCGATCGAGTACGCTACACGTAGATATAAAAACTTGCACTAAGGACACACTAAACACGCACGCTGGTTGGTAGTATTACGCTTCTGGGGGGTGACCTGTATACATCTATATGCCTTGTGCCTTGTATCTGTCTCTTACGCACACTCAATATAACCTTATTCTTATGGTCACCCCCACTGAAATCTCTGAAGGTTTTTTGGTTGAAGCTACTTTCTAATCCCCGACAAATGTGAGTCTTTCTGTGCGATCGTAGCTCCTAAACGGATGAACCAATTTGATTTAATTTATTTTGTACTATTTTGGTTAAGTTATATAAAATCATTATTTCAGTGTGCCACGCAGAAATGAATGCAATTGTCTTCAGGAATACAGCCGAAGTGAAGGGTTGCACTATGTATGTTACCCTGTTCCCATGCAATGAATGTGCCAAGATAATCATCCAGTCAGGCATAAAAAAAGTTCTCTATTTTAGTGATGAAAAAGCACTGAAGGAAGAGTACCAGGTCTCTAAGCAGATGTTCGCTGAGGCTAATATCGATTTTGTGTGAGTATTTTTGAAGGTTCCTCAATTAATCTTGAAGTGAAGTTAGCTAGGCAGTACGTGTTTAATTTAAGGTTGAGTAATGATAGATATGCGGCCGCCTTCTGTTCCCGCTTTGTGGCGTTACATTATGAGACAATGCTTATGGTAACAGTATTAAAAAAAAAACGATGGAATCTCCATTGTTGTTTTTTAATTCAGCATATTACTGCCATTTAGCAATTTTTGTCAGTTTATTCCTGCTAATATTAGTAATGTGAAAGTATGTTTGTTTGGATGTTTAATCAATTTGGCATTTTCTTCGTTCTTGGCATAGGATATTGTTTTTTTTTATCTTATTACTAGCTGTTGCCCGCGGCTTCGGTCCCGTGCCACAGGACCCGTTTTCGGGATTAAAAAATAGCCTATGTTACTCAGGAATAATGTAGCTTTCTATTTGTGAAATATTTTTTTTAATCGGTCCAGTTTTTTCGGAGCCTATTCGGTACAAACAAACAAAAAAATCTTTCCTCTTTATAATATTATATATATTAGTATTAGTATAGATTACTTTCTAGATAAAAACTTTTCAGTTTAACGCGAGTACACTTGTAACAAGCCAAGTAAACTAATAAATTCTTCTTTTTTTCAGGCAATGCACACCAACTGGTCAAGTTGACTTAACTTTTTCGACCCGGTGTCTACCCGGTTAATAAATAACTATACTTAAATTTTACATACCTAAATAACTGTTCTTAAATTTTATATACCTAAATAACTTTTCTCTAATTTTATATACCTAAATAACTTTTCTCTAATTTTATATAAATTAACTATCCTAAATGTATTTTGGGAGCGGCTTAGTGGTTACGGTCGCGATTTAAAACTTCAACAAGATCGTGGGTTTGATCCCAGCAGGCGCATCTTTTTATAATTTAGTTCATGACCACTGCTCTCAAAACGATGGTATAATAAATTTTATGAATGTTACAAGTTTAAATCGAATATATTTAATTTCAGTAAGTATGGAGTTTCTTGTGCGTTCTTCTCCATAACAAGCTACTTTTCCGAATGCACGGTAGAGTCATTAATCTTCAAGGCCTAGTTGAATAAATACATTTGACTTTGACTTTCATTCTACTTTTGGGCTAACATAGTTTATATTAGTGTTGTTTCTATATATTGGAGACCAATGAGATTGCTTTTTAATAAATAACAATAAATACTTTTATGTGTTTGTCATTTTTTACTTCTGAGGGCTTACCCTAAAACTCGCGCAGCTGTAAAACCCAGCCCGGGTTTTACAGCTGTGCGAGTTTTAGGGTAGGGTAGGGTGCTTCAGTTAGTGATTCTCATACTATTTTAACCAGTGTATTTCTGTGTTTGTGTATCTGTCTGTGGCATCATAGCTTCTAAACAGATAAACCGATATTGATTTAGTTTTTTTTGTTTTAAAATGTGACATTATTGAGAGTGTTCTGTAGCTATGTTTGATGAAAATCGGTTCAGCCGTTCAAAAGTTATGGGCGTTTTACTGTTTGAATCGGGGTATATTCGCAAGATATCGTGTGATAAATTACGTGTTTAATAGATTGTCGATCGAAGCGTATGCTACAACTAGATAAATGATGGAGTTTAAAAAGCATGAAATAAAGACGTGTCGGTGGCTTAATTTTTTTTTATTTTACTTGTTCAATACAGACACGTAAGAGTCTAAATGCGCGAGATTTGGAGTACGTCCTGATTACTTAGAGCCATAAATTCGAAGACGTGTGACACCCACCAACTCGCACTGGGTCCGCGTGGTGGATTACGGCCCATTCCCTCTCACAGAGAGAAGGCCTGTGTCCCAGCAGTGGGCACATAAATAGGGTGATTATGATGTTGATGATGAGACCGCATCAGTACCCTGAAAGAGTAGTATACTGGACCCGCAGCATATTGGCACTTCGTTTGGTACAGCAAAGAGTGTGTTCGACTGTTTCCGTACATATCTAGAAATTACGGGCCAACAAGTTCTCCCGTACTGCCAATGCTCTGCGTTCCCGTTCCACATGTTCACGGTATTTTAAGAGTCCCTACAAGTTTCACGAGTTAAAAAAAGATATTTTTGATAACTGCTCAATTTATATTAGAAAAAATTAATTCCTAACAAACGTTTTTACGTAATCACGAAACACCAGGTTTTTCAATTGCTTTTTCAGCTTACTGGTGACAAATAACAATCTGCAAAAAATGGTGTGGACTGGGCATATAGTATAATAGTGAGCCACCAATTTAGTTTTTTAAAGTTTATTGTATAGGTATTTAAAAAAAATATTGTCCAAGCGGAAAAAAGGCAAGTTTATCATGTGCGAAAGCGTCGCCTACGTGTAAGAATATGTTGAATATGGTTCAAGGTTGGCTTTTAATAATAAAGATTCACTTTAATATTCAATCAACATATTTATTAGGCTTCAGCCATTACAGATTATAGTCAAGTCCCACAGATTAACCTCGAGTCGCTCTACTACTAGAGAGCTACCATAATCATAGATAACTAGAGAGGTTCCACATATAACATCATTCCTTTTCAAAATTAGAACAAACTCAATATAACTAAAACATTTCTCTTAAAAATTAAAAACACAAAACCTCATACAACTAAAACATTTTTAGTAGTATGTTTCATTAAAATTGGAAATCAACCTTTTCTTTCATATAGTGTTTTATTTAGGATCAATCAATAAAATTATTATTTGGAAATACAGTAAAAGTATTGTTTAATTATTCCTTGAAGCGACTAGGCTTTTTAATCATATCTCTGTTTCTTAAATTATGATTGTCATTATTGCTTGGTTCATCACCATGGTTTACAGAATTATCATTGCTTAATTCTTCATTATTGTTTACAGAATCTTTCTCAACATTTATATCATCTTGACTATCATAGTTTTTATAATACCTTTTAAATATTATATCCTGTCTGTTTCGCCTGTATGTTTTATTATTCTCATTACATTCTATCCACCATGACCTGGGCGTATCAGCATGTTTAAATACCTTTCCTTCTTTCCATGAATTTTTATATCGGAATAGTATGGGGTCATGTGGTTGAATTTGGGGCAGATTTCTAGAACTTTTATCATAGTATAATTTTCTGTTATTTTGCGATTTTTTTATCTTTATCATAATTTCTTTGGAAATAGGAGTGCTAGGCTTTAATATTTTGGGTGAAAAAGTTAACTTACCTTTTAGAAGTCTATTAAACATTAATTGACTGGGGGAATAGCCCAAGCTGGGTATTTCACTATTTCTATATTCAAACAGCAATTCATTGACATCAGTGCCAGTCTTTTCATTTTTCTTTAAGATGTTTTTCGATATTTTCACACCAGCTTCTGCTAATCCATGTCCCTTTGGGTAGTGAGGACTACTCGTTATTAGTTTACAGTTTCTGTCACATAAATATTCAATAAGATGTTTACTGTTAAATGGGGAATTATCACAAACAATTGAATCTGGGTACCCAAAAATGGAAAAAATACAATTCAATGTATGTATTAAGTCTTGGATGGATTTGGTTTTAATCTCATGCATTTCTATCCATTTGGTATAGAAATCCATGATGATTAAGTAATGCTTCCCTTTATACTCCATAATGTCCATTGAAAGTCTGGACCAAGGCCTTTCAGGTACAGGTGTTAACAACATTGGTTGTGTGCTATTTTTTGGCCGGAGCTCAAGGCAGGTTTCACATTTGTTAATGTAATTTACTATGTCCCTAGACATGCCAGGTCAGTACAAGTTAGTTTTAGCTTTCGCTACAGTTTTGTCTATACCAAGATGACCGGTGTGAATTATTTCCAATACATATTTTCGCATAGTTTGGGGTACAACAACTCTGTCATCAAAGAATAATATCCCATCATGCATATATAAGTGTTGTCTTATTTGATAGAAAGCTTTTATTTCACCATGTAATTGATTTGGCCACTTATAAGTATTCAAAAGGTTGGACACTTCCTTCATGACAGGGTCTTTAGCGGTTTCAGAGATGAATTGTTGCTGACGTCTCTTACGCATTACACTTTTTACTACAGTATGTACTGTATATTCTAGTTCCACATCATTTTTGGGTTTAACTTTTAAATATGCACGAGACAAGGCATCAGCAATAAGCATCTCTTTTCCAGGTAAGTATGTTATATCATATTTATATTTCATTAACTTTAATAGTATTCTTTGTAATCTGCTGGGTACTTTATCTATGTTGCGTTTTGAGATACTTATAAGAGGCTTGTGATCTGTTTGAATAGTAATGTTTTGGCCATATGTGCTCACAGCCAGAAGTTCTTTCTCTATCATAGCCATACGTTGTTCAGATTTAGTTAGAGACCGAGATGAGAAAGCAATTGGTCTTTCATTTTGTATTAAGACACAACCAATACCACCGCTGCTCGCATCTGTTTGTATCAATAAAGGTAATTTCTCATCATAATGAGCTAAAATTGGTGCAGAAGTAATGAGATCTTTTAGTTTCATTATACAAGTCTTGTGTTCTTGTCTCCATGACCATTGCATGTCATCCCTTAATAAGGTGCGTAGGGGTTCTGATATTTGAGATAAATTTGGAATAAATTTATTAAGATATTTTAATATTCCCAAGAATCTTTGCAGTGATTTTTTATCGTTGGGTTCAGGCATTTTGATGATGACGTTTATTCTATTGGGATCAATTTCAATTCCAGTTTTAGATATGATGTGACCGAGAATGCGAATTTTGTCTTTACAGAAATGAAATTTATTTATGTTAAATGTTATATTATTTTTATGTGCAGTTTCAAGCACTTCATTGAGGATTTTGTCATGTTCTTGTTTATTATTTGCAGCTATGTATATATCGTCAATGTATATTTTTATACCTGTAATATGACCAAAAACTTCAGTATTTTTCTTTTGAAAAATTTCACTAGCAGTTTTTATACCAAACGGTAGACTTTTAAATGAGTAATTGCCAAATGGAGTGCTAAAACTGCATAATTTTGAGGATTCATCATCAATTGGGATTTGATAGAAAGAATCTTTCAGGTCAACAGCAGAGAAATATTCCTTATTGTTTAAGTCTGACAATATTTCATCCTGTGATGGAATATGATATTTGTCATTTATTAGCTGTTCATTAAGATATTTTGGGTCAAGACATAGGCGGAGAGAACCATCAGGTTTCTCAACGATAACTAGAGGATGCAACCATTCACAAGGTTCATCAATTTTTTTTATAACATTTTTGTTTACCATATTTCTAAGTGTCTCTTGCAGCTTACTCATCAGATGTTTATCATATATCTTGTAGTTATTGAGAAATTTTCGCTGAAAAAGTTGCTGTTTTCTGTTTTTGGCTCGTGAAACTTGTAGGGACTCTTAACTGATGTACCAGACGAATGGGAATACTGCGGTCTTGAGACACTGTGGCACGATTGTAATAGAACTGGAGCCCTACATTGAGCTCTAAAAGTGCGAGATCATCGCGCGACCGCGTCCCGACACCGAGGCACCGTGCCTCGGTAGCGTGTTGCTGTCTCGGAGGGTGTGTTCGCGCGCGAAACCGAGACATAATTTCGCACACAAACTCTCCCCGATTTTAGTCGTTAAAGTAATTTTGTTGAAAATTATTATTCCACATTGCAATGGAATCAATCAATTTCGAGAGTCCGAAACCAACTCGCAGAGGCCTTGTTAAGCATGTATCAGGAAATATGAGACCAGCCGACGATTATCCCTGTATGAACTACGCAAGTGCACCCAAGGGCACTCCCCGGTTGGTGCAGGACTATTGCAAAATATAGAGATGAGAAATGTATTGGGCTATGGGTTTGTAGGTTTAGTGGATCGATTGCCTAAAACTAGGAGGACTTCTGGCCCCTGCCTGACCACTGTTGAACTACACGGCTATAATATGGCAGAGGATGACCGGCACACTCAAGGGTCGCTAACACTTAAGTGACGTAGCGCCAAGGGGGCAACATATCCGGAGGTGCTCGTGGAGTGGAGAGGTATACCACGGCTATCAGGACAATCCCGGAAGTACGGTCAAGATCCCTACCAGCATCTTACTGGGTTAACTTCCTTCCTCCGAGCACGTTAGCTCTTGCGAATCTCCACTCAAGCCAGCCAAAGGCAAGAGAGAGGTGGGAGCTCTGGTCTCCGTCAGTTTTCACTCCGACTGGCCAATAAAGGCAAGCCAGAGATAAGGAACAAGGTTTCTCCCTGGAGATCAGGTCCGAGGGGTCGCCAGTGCCCACCAGCTCGCCACAAAGCTGCCCTGCGTATTATATCTCTCTTAGTCTGCCCTCTCATCCTAGACATGTTACAGCAAAACAAAATCTACCGGCACAAACCTAGAGATCATTGAAGCGCGCAAGCCCCACCACGACGTCAACGTGTGGTGTGGTGGGGTTATTATTATCATTTGGTAACTTTTTATAATATCATATTTGATATTTTCTGAAAGCAGCTAGGAGTCTGGACAAGTGCAAGGTCAGTGACAAAATTTTGCTTTTGTGCCTGGTGTACTAAGCGCTGCTGCCTGACCTTCCCGTGAGTACAGGCTTAAAGGTATGTGACTTTGATCTGCATTCAACTATCTGTGCATCGGCATACATTTGTGGCAGCCGAAGTATGTATTGGGTTTGGAAGTACCTATCTTATCTTATGGAGGGGCCGAGAAATAGCTCGGGACACTTCGACCCAATGGGATCTATTGTGGTTTGGAAGTACCTAAGTTTTATAACTAATTGCTGTTTTCATTGCAATTTATAACTATTGCATTATTTTATTTCATGGAAATGTGTAAGGTAAGTTACATGAAAAGAGTAGAAAATTCAAACAGCGCCATCTATGGAATGGTACTGTGTTTCTTTCAATAATCATCTAAATTTGCTTCGGGACCCCATTTTGCCATAATATGGTGCTTGGAGGAACTTATTGAATAGGTGCATGAATTTTTTTATGATCAATTTAAAAACGAACATATTATTTTACATAAACAGAATGAGAAGTTGGTGCATGTCACGCCATCTATTTAAATCTATGTTGTGTTCGAGCTTTGAAATATTTTGCTACAAGTATTTTAATCGTTATGTTCACCAACAAAACAAACAACGAAACGATTTTCGCAATATTATCTTTATAATGTATCCGGAGCATTGAAACGTGAGTACAAAACGCAAAGAAAACAAATTTCATTATGTTATGTTGCATGATGTTAGAACAATATACGGTTTTGTGACCACTAGTGCTGTCACAAGCGTACATACAGATTATTAAATAGGTTGTTAGTTTGCTGAAAATCGAGAAGTGAAGATATTAGCAATCCGTTTTTTTTTTACATGTTTGAACACTAGCAAGGCGCCTCCCCGAGCAAAACGACGCGCTAGTCATTTTTATGCAGTTTTAAGAGCTATCTTCTCTTTATTTAAAAAGAAATATCATTTAATAAAAATACATTAAAAATCTACATAATGTTGATTCTAAAATTGTAGTACACTTTTTTTTTTAAAGATGTATATGTTTCACTAATCTCCTTCCAACAAAACCATAAAAATGTGAAATAATTATTGATAGCATGCATCTCCTCGTAAAGCGTTCATTAATTATTTTTTATACTAACACTAATGGATAGACAATTTGATAACGAACATTCTGTAAGTTTTATTTTTTTCAAAAGGCCAATACTCGATTTTATAAAGATTTTATTCTAAAATCTGGACGTATTCACTACCGTAATTCATGCGCCGTCAGTGCCGCTAGGCCAATAGGAATGCTCATATCTCATGCTGATTTTTTGGTCAGGGTACGGCCTTAATACTTATATTTTACTAACAAATAGCAATATATTGATAAATCAGATTTTTCTTTGAAATTTCCTAATTTTTCTATTAAAACCAGCCTGTTTTTTGGTTTGGGACGGAACCCTAAATTTGCGAAGTCCGACACGTTCTTGGCCGGTTTTTTTTATTAGTGTTCTTTATGTCTATTTTTGCTCAGCTTTTTTGCCGGTTTCCTCACGATGTTTTCCTTCACCTCTTAAACATATGACTTAACAAATACTACATTTTCCACAGATTACTGCTTATACGAGATTTCTACTATGTCCTAGAACCAATAATTCGAAGACATGTGAAATCCACCAACCTGCACTGGGCCCGTGGTGGATAACGGCCCATTCTCTCTCAAAGAGGGGAGGTAGGCTGATGATGTGATGTGACTACTTATACTAAGACAAACTGATTAGCAAACGTTATTGTAATCAGGATATGTAGAAACATTAGAAGCTACTGTTGATCCTTCTAAATTTGGATTATGTTAGTTCTAAAGGTATATCTGCTTACAAATAATATATCAATTGCACAAAATAGTTTATTGTATGTATCGACTAGACGGCGTAGCGGTAAGCGCAAACCAGCATTAGATTTGCAAGAGATAGTCGCGTATAGTTGCCTGGTGCGCACCTCTCGTCCCTGCACTGTTCGAGGAACCAGGTAACACAAACGGTGCACCAAGTCAGGGCAATCAAATTTGTTTCCGCATACACTGTATAGAGTCATTGTGCCTTGACTGTAATGTAAGGAGACCATATTTTTTGAAAATCGACTGATATGACATTTGTTTTCGAAAACATCTATACCCCATGGCTTGAAGGTACTTACGTTGAGCTAATTCTATAATTTCACAATACTTTGCATAATAGGGATTCCAGATGGGTAGTGCGTATTCTAATTGTGGTCTAACTATGGACTTGTTTAGGTGCAAGAAAGTGAATTGTCGATGGAATTCTCTTGATGTTCTCATTGCAAAGCTGTGCATCTGGTATGCCTTATTAACCATACGGTCAACATGACTATCCAGATGAAGTTTCGAGTCCAACTGCACACCAAGATCACGAAGACAAGTAATTTTTTGATAATACTATAGCAAGTCGATAATTAAAATTAATAACATTTTTCTTTTTTGTAAATATTATACTATGACATTTGGGCAGGCTAAGGTGAAGTTTGTTAGAAGAACAATAGTCAGAAAAACGATCAAGATCCTGTTGTAAATCAATACAGTCTTGTTCATTTGGATTTTTTTTTAAACTTTTAAATAGTCCGCGTATAAGAGAAATTTTGAATTATGGCAAAAATCTTTAATGTCATTAATGAATAGAATAAATAATAGTGGTCCTAGAATTGAACCTTGTGGGACTCCGAATGTGACTTGGATACAGCTGGACTCGAAGCCATCAATCACCACCTTCTGGGTCCTATTAGTTATATAAGAAACAAACCAACGCAGGAGGTCTCCTCTGATACCATTGAATGCGATTTTATCAACTTTGTCAACCGCCTTCTGAAACTCAGTGTTGTATCGTTTAATGCTCTATTTTTACTAACCCTAAACTCTCAGCTACCAAATAGTTTTTATTTCAGGGTTGCCAACAATTTACTACAAATATGGCGGAAAATTCAAATCTTGCGTTAATTTTGGGACACCAGTTATATACAATTGAATATTCAAAAATAAGACTTTCATACTTAATATTATAAATGCAATAGTAACTCTTGTTACCTTCACGTTTAAACCGCTGAACCGATTTAGATGGATTGACCATATGCGAAAAACAAATACGCAGAACGGATGGCCGATGGTGCAGAAAAGTTCTGGAGTGGCGACCGCGAAACGGAAGACGTTGCGTTGGAAGGCCTCCCACTAGGTGGACTGATGGCCTTGTGAAGGTTGCGGGGATCCGCTGGTTTCGAGACTTGCGGGACCGGTCAATGTGGCGACGCTTGGGGGAGGCCTATGTCAAGTACTGGACTTTCGGCTAATATGCTGATGATGATGATGAAGTTTAGTAGGTACTATTGTGTACAATAAATAAGGAATATCTGAAACTTTTCAGACAGCATAACTCCGGTGAAAGTACCGAACTAGGATTTATTGCAGGCTGGTTTCTAATTATAGTTATTTTCCTGTGGTTGTCAGTGTTCCAGTAAGAAGTCTGTTTCGGGAATGTTTATTCTTTCAGTAATTTCCAGCTGATTGTTCCACAACTCGTGAAGGACTGTACAAAAGACTATCGCCAGCTGCAGACCGTTGACGGCGTCCAAGCCCAAATGCGTTGGCAAGCCACCACGTGGGCTGCAGGGCTGGTGATGAGCGGCCTTGCGGTAAAGAATATGCTAAGCGAGTTAGTATACTAAATTATTATGTTTTAAATTAGAAATTACTTATTAGGTAAAACTAAAACGGTCAGCTAATAAGAGAGGTTTTGGTAAGCTCCAACATGTATTTTATCAGCAAACAAAGTGAATTGAGCTTCTGCTACTGGTTGCCAAAAATAACTTAATTGATCAGCAAGTAATGTAATATTGGGTAGGCTTAAAATTGCTATCATAGAAAATTTAATATATCTGCAGCAATATTAGTAATCAGCATCAAATCATGATTTGGATTAAATCAAATTAGTATTAAATTACGGTTGTAAGTAAGGTAAGTCGACGATGCTTAGTATGCTCGCTTTGCTCTCTCACTTCAGATCACGTCATCACTATCGAACCTAATCTATTCGTGTCAGTTAAAATATTAGTAGGATATGAAAATGTATATTTATTAATAATTTAATAATATATTTACCCAAAAAAAGATTTAAAAAAAAGTAACTTGAAAAATTGCAATCTATTATAAGTTCAATACAATGTAGGAGCATCTACAACCGAACTAGGTAAAAACCTGTATCTCGCCAAACCTCTCAGAATCGCTATTTGCATACAAAAATTTAGCTAATGAGTACAGCATTATTTCGATTCAAGAAGAAAAATAAAATAAAGTAAAATAAGCTAAAAAACTAAACTAAGTGAATTGGTGTGTGTGTATGAAGAATGGTGAGTAATAGTGTAATGGGAGGTGAGTGTTGGGGTGTGTGTGCGTGTGATGATGTATGAATTGATGTATGTGGAGTAAGCGCGTCTGAGAGTTTGACTGTGCATAGAGAGTAATTAAAATATTAAAAATTGCAAAAGGAACCTGTTTACTCTGGTACTGTAAATAATCTCAATATTATTTCATATAAAGTAATATAGCTTAAGAAATGTACGCAACTGAATTGTTATACATGTTTTTAAATAAGCGTTACAATACATCTTAGTGCGAGTTGTTTAACGTACGCCATTACGTTAAAGTAAACGTTCTCAATGTCAATTAGTATTTATAAAAAGAGATTTCCTATTACTTCACCAGACGGCACTTGTCAGCAGTTTCAATATAAATTGACGTTTACTTCAACTCTATCAAACACGAGGCCGACCGCTTAACTGAGACCAGGGGGGTGACCATAACCTCTTAGAGCGGTATCAATTTGAGATCGAGTAAGTGACAGATGTATACACGTCAGATACATCTGTCTCTTGTTCGATCTCAAATTGATACCGCTCTAAGAGCTTATGATCACCCCGCTGTTCTAAGGCAGCAAGAGAAATGTTGACACCCATCAGCGAGCTATCGACTGAAAGGTCACTACACCTATGTTCTCCTGGGTCTAAGTTAGGTACTAACTACTATGAATAGTATTACCTATAATTATTTATTGTGATTTCAGTGAAGGTAAATGTCGAAAGCGTCAAAATTTTATAGATTGGGACACTTACTTCATGGCGACTGCTTTTTTGGCGAGGCATCGGAGCAAGGACCCGGATTACCAAGTTGGGGCTTGTATTGTCGACGACGACAAGAGAATTATTGGAACTGGGTTAGCATAGACTTAAATTGTAGTATTTATTTAGAAATGTATAATACTTACGTTACCTGATGAATTTCAAGTTTTTGTAGACACATACTTGAAACTCTGTTGAGAATTGAGCATTCGAGTGTATTTGGCAAGACGGCTAAATCCAACGCTTCAACATATACCTAGCGAATAATAATATAGCTTCTCAAAGGAATCAAGAGCCTGAATGATAAATGACCCTTACGTTAATTGTCGTTTGGGACATCTAATGTCCTATGTCCCTAGATGAGGCAGAGGGCGTTCTTGAGCCTCACGCTTCACCTCGCTCCTAGTCGTTTCTGCGAACACGGTGCGACGCTAGGTTTGAAGGAGACGGCCGCGCTTAATATTTCTTGGGGATTCAAATTTAACCTTTACTTGCGTATGGGACCGGAAACCCACGATGAGCATATAAAAGCTAATATATTATTATCACATGTTTTTTTTATACATTTTATTATTATCTACAGATATAATTTCCAATTGGGTGTAGTGTCAATAAATTGCCGTGGGGTAAGAATATTGATGAACCATTAGATTGCAAACATTTCTATGGTGAGCATAATTGTTATTAAGTATTACTGTACCTATATGTTATAGTATCACGCCTTTTCCCTAAAGGGGCAGACAGAAACTATAGAACTCCACCGACTATGATCCTTACATACTTACTTCTTTTGCTTCGCTTACGTTCATACATCTGAGGGCCTGGTGCGAGTTTTCATACTTACTCGATGTTCACGTATTTATACCAATTTGTATGGCATAATTGTGCTGTCCATTATTGCCACCAGACAGTGCTTATTCAGTTTCACTTTTCAGTACAAATTGAATTTTGCATTAACGCGATCGAGTACGCAGGAACCTACACTTAGGTATACAATCTTGCACTAAGGACACACTTTAAACACGCACGCTGGTTGCAAGTATTACGCACCTGGGGGTGACCTGTATAAGTACATCTATATGCCTTGTGCCTTGTATCTGTCTCTTACACACACTCAATATAACCTTACTCTAAGAGCTTATGGTCACCCCCACTAAAATCTCTGAAGTTTTTCTGGCTAAAGCTTCTTTTTAATCCCCGACAAATGTGAGTCTGTCTGTGCGATCTTAGCTCCCAACCGGATGAACCGATTTTGATTTAGTTTATTTTGTACTATTTTGGTTTCATTATATAAAATCATAATTTCAGTGTGCCATGCAGAAATGAATGCAATTGTCTACAGGAATACAGCCGAAGTGAAGGGTTGCACCATGTATGTTAGCCTGTTCCCATGCAATGAATGTGCCAAGTTGATCATCCAGTCAGGCATCAAAAAAGTTATTTATTTTAGTGACGAAAAAGCAAACAAACCTGAGTTCAAGGCCTCTAAGAAGATGTTAGATGAGGCTGGTGTCGAATATATGTGAGTATTTTGGAAGGTTCCTCAGGTTCCCTATTATTGAAGTTAAGTTAGCTAGGTAGTACTTGGGGTGCAAGTTGAAAGCCTCCACGCGGCGCACCCTGGGCAACGTCGGCTCCAACTGCCCACCCGCGTTGGGTGGACAGTTGGGGCGGGCGGCTAATTTCAACGCACGAGGAAAGGTCACGGTTCCAAACACAGATCATCATCCATGATGGTCTGTGAAGGGAACCGGGCTAGAGGCGGGACGGCTAGTTCGTCGCTGCGGTGGCCATCTAACGCCTACTCCCCCCCTCTGCTGACAGAGGGTAGGGCGAGTGGGCGTGGAGTAGAGATGGAACCCAATCCCAAGGTCTCGCGTGCCGAGGGGATGAATGGCCGGAGGGTTTGTATCCGGTCCCTAGCGCAGGGAAAGGGACCTCACCCTTAAAAAGGGGGAAAAAATAAAAACATGGAACAAAGACTATTGGATAATAATCCTCAGGCGGGTACCCTTGCGCAACGCAAGGGCCAGTCCCGCCCCTCTAGGGATCCCCTAGAGGGCAGCCCCATCGTATCTGAGGGGGGCACCACTAGTCTCGCGGGCCGGCAGACCACCGCCGACCTGCGCCAAGAGAGCCACGAGCGAGAAAAGGAGCTCCAGGAGAACCTGGAGCGACTGCGCGAAGTGGACGCACCACTTGCCGTCTCTGACGGCAACAAGAGCCGAGGAGGCTCAAGTCCCCATGTGGACGTACCTCTTGCCAGCGCCGACGGCAACAAAGGCCGAGGAGGCTCAGGTCCTGCGAACAATTTGTCCGATCAGGACTCGCGCGGGTCCAAAGTTTGGAGGAAGCGTCCGCGCAGCAAAGACTCGGGGTCACTGGGTCTCTCCTCGAGTGAGGAGAACCTGACGGCCCCGAAGGTGTCAACGGGGCGGAGAGGACGGGGTCGCGCCGGTGCCACCGCTCGGTTGCCAGAACGCGACGTGCGGGGTCGCTTCTTGCCTCAGCCAGACACGCCTGCCCCTGCAGAGTGCGTGCATAGCGACCCAGGGCACATGAGTGCGGACCAAAGCGGTGGCTAGAAGCGAATGCCGCAAAGCGGGCGCAGCGACGGGCTGTCGCGGCCGATGAGGTCGGTGAGTTGGCCCGACAGGCCCGAGAGCGGCGTTCTGCTCGGACAGCGGATGCTTCGGCGATGGAGCTAAGTCGCCAAGTAATGGACGGCCTGGATGTCGTCCTGAAGGTTGCCACCAAATCTGGCAACCTGAAGGGCACGTTCACGCGTGCCTTGAAGGACGCGGTGGACAGCATCCAGGAGGCGGTTGAGGTCCTCAGTAGCCGCACAACCACGGATGAGACGGCGAAGTTGTGGGAGGAGAATAGCCGTCTCCGATCCGAGGTGGAGGACCTCAAGCGGCAGTTTGCCGCCCAGAAGGCAGCAACCTCCGTCACGAGCCCATCGCCGGCCCCGTCTTCGGCCCCATCTCCAGCCCCATCTTCGGCCCCATCGTCGGCCCCTGCACTTGCGGATGCGGATATTGAAAGGATCGCGCGCATCTGCATGATGCAGTGCGGGCAAATGGTGGGTGCCCGGATGGAGGCTATAGAGGCGAGGTTGCTCCCAGCCGAAACCGTCCGCCCACCACTCACTGCAGACAAGCGGAGACAGGAGGGGCCCGCTAAACCTCGGCTGGCAGCCGCGTCGAGAAGTGCCGGGAAGGGGGCCACAAAGCCCACGGAGGGTTCCAATAAACCCACGGAGGGAAGGTCCGCGCCCAACGCCCGGTCGGCGGCTGCCACACCGGCGATCCCGCCTGACCCCCTCACGGAGGCCTGGACAACGGTGGTCAAGAAAGGACGCCGTCGCAAGAACAGGAAGAGGACGGCACCGTCAACACCCGCTGGAGCACCCACACTGACATCGAGGAAGACCGCGGGACCGCCTAAGGTTAGAGCGCCCCGCTCCGCGGCTGTAGTGATCACACTGCAGCCCGGAGCCGTCGAAAGGGGCGTCTCTTACAAGGCGGTCCTGACAGAGGCGAGGGCCAAAGTCGCGTTCCCCTACCTTGGAACACCGTCCGGCTTCAAAATGAGGCCGGCAATAACGGGGGCGCGGCTGCTCGAGGTGTCGGGTGCCTCTAGCGCCGAAAAGGCGGACATTCTGGCCGCCAAGCTGAGGGAGGTCCTCAACCCTGAGGACGTCCGGGTGTCCAGGCCGATGAAGACGGCTGAGCTGCGTGTCGACGGTCTAGACGACTCGACGACCCCAGCTGAGGTCGTGGCGGCCATCGCCCGAGCTGGCGGATGTCCGTCCGAGGATGTGCGGACGGGCGAGATCCGCGCCGACGCTACCGGGCTCGGCATGATTTGGGTGCGGTGCCCGGTGGCGGCGGCGAACAAGGTCGCTGAAGGTGGGCGACTGTTGGTGGGGTGGGTTTCAACAAGGGTGAAGCTGCTGCAACCCAGAGCATTGCGGTGCTATCGTTGCCTGGACATTGGGCATGTCAGGGCACGATGCACCGCTGAAACAGACCGCAGCGAGCAATGCTATCGCTGCGGTCAGCCCGGCCACAAGGCGGCCCAGTGCTCCGCGGCGCCTAACTGCAGCCTCTGTACAGCTGCAGGGAGGCCCGCTGGGCACAGAGCGGGCGGAAAGGCCTGTGGCGCACCCACGCAGCAGCAGAAGAGGAGAAGGAGGGCCAAGGTTGCCGGGGGCTCTTTACCCCCCCCATCAGCCTGGCTACTCTTCGGCCGACTCCCGGCCTAGGAATGGAGTGGAGGGAATGGATTGCGCATAATGGCGCTCTACCATTTCCTCCAGGGCAATATCAACCACTCTGCCAGAGCTCAGGATCTCTTGCTCCAGAGCATGGCAGAGTGGTCGATTCACGTGGCTGTGGTCGCTGAGCCGTATTTCGTCCCACCCAGAGATAACTGGGTTGGAGACCTCGACGGTTTGGTGGCCATTATTGGCGGGGCTCTTGTCAGCCCGTCCCGAGGTCGCGGCTGGGTGGCCGCCCTCGCAGACGGCGTTGGCATAGTTGGTGCGTATTTTTCGCCCAACAAGAGTCTCGCCGACTTCGAGAGTTTCCTTGTCGAGTTGGGCGCCGTCGTAGGCCGACTCCACCCTCACCCTGTGCTGTTGCTAGGGGATCTCAACGCCAAGTCTTCGGCGTGGGGATCTCCGGTAACCGATGCTAGGGGTGAGGCGCTGGAGGAGTGGGCAGTAACCAGTGGCCTGGTCATCTTAAACCGGGGCTCGGTTTACACGTGCGTGCGACAGCGGGGCGGGTCAGTAGTGGACGTCTCGTTCGCTAGCCCTGCTGTCGCGAGCCGTGTCCGTGACTGGCATGTCGCCGTGGAGGTGGAGACGTTATCGGATCACCGATATATCCGTTTTGACATCTCCACCCAGACCGCTGGCGGCCGCGGTACGCCAGCCCCGCGAACGGACGGTCCACGCTGGGCGCGCAAGCGCATCGACAGGGAACTTCTCGAAGAGGCCACCATTGTCCAGGCCTGGATCCGGGAGTCGGCAACATTCGGACCCGTTGACGTCGAACAGGAGGCGCTGTGGTTCCGCGGGGCGATGACGCAAATCAGCGACGCGTCCATGCCCCGGGTCCACGCACAGTCAGCAAGGCGCCAGGTGTACTGGTGGTCCGCCGAGATCGCACAGTTGCGTGTCGCGTGCGTAGCGGCCAGACGCCAGTACACCCGATACCGGAGGAGACGTCGTCGGGTCCCTGACGAAGAAGCCGCGCTGTATGAGGTGTACCGCGCGGCGACGGAGACTCTGCGGCTGGACATCGGCGAGGCGAAGAAGCGAGCCAGGGAGGATGTTGGAGACTCTAGACCGGGATCCTTGGGGGCGCCCTTATCGAGCGGTACGAGGAAAGCTTCGTGCCGCCGCGCCTCCACTTACGGAGAGTCTCCAACCCGAGCTGCTGGAGGAGGTAGTCGCAGCCCTCTTCCCAGCGAGAGCGGAGCATATCCCGCCGCCGATGGCTTTGCCCACGGCCGCAGAGTCTACAGAGGAGGACGCCATCAGCGTCCCAGAGGTGACACAGGCAGAGATGGGGGCGGCCGTAATGCGGCTCCGGGCCAAGAACGTGGCTCCGGGGCCCGATGAAATCCACGGCCACGTGCTAGCCCTCGCTCTGAAGGCGCTAGAGCCCTGGCTAAGAGGACTCTTCACAGCGTGCCTTGAGCGGGGCCAGTTTCCCACTCTGTGGAAATCTGGTCGGCTGGTCCTGCTCAGGAAGGCGGGGCGGCCTGCGGACTCGCCGTCCGTATACCGGCCCATAGTGCTGCTAGACGAGGTGGGTAAGTTGTTCGAGCGGATAATCGCTGCCCGCCTCGTCAGCCACTTGTACAGAGAGGGGCCGGACCTGGACGAAAGCCAGTTTGGCTTTCGGCATGGGCGCTCCACCATCCACGCGATATCGCAGGTGAGAGTCCTGGCGGAGGAAGCGGTGTCCCGGGGTGGGGTGATGTTGGCAGTGTCATTGGACATTTCCAACGCCTTCAACACCCTGCCCTGGAGTTGTGTTCGGGAGGCACTGCGGTATCATCGAGTGCCTCCCTACCTCCGCCGCATTGTCGGGGCTTATTTGGCGGAGAGGTGTGTCACCTATGTGGGACGTGATGGCGTCGAAAACCAGCACCGCATCCGCATGTCGTGCGGTGTTCCACAGGGCTCGGTCTTGGGCCCGCCCCTGTGGAACATCGGGTACGACTGGGTGCTGAGGGGCGAACTCCAACCGGGCGTAGACCTGACGTGTTACGCGGACGACACACTGGTCACCGCCCGGGGGAGTTCGTACAGGGAGGCAGCGTTGCTGGCGACGGCTGCGGTCTCACAGGTGGTGAGCCGCATACAGCGTCTTGGCCTGGAGGTGGCCCTCAACAAGTCGGAGGCCATGGTCTTTCATGGCCCCCGGCGGGCGCCACCGCCCGATGCCCACATCGTCGTCGGGGGGGCTCGAATCGCTGTCGAGTCAACCATGAAGTACCTGGGATTGGTGCTCGACAGCCGGTGGGATTTCGGCCCCCACTTCCGGCGGCTAGCGCCCAAGTTGTTAGGCGCGGCGGGGGCGCTGTCAAAGCTGCTTCCCAATCTGGGGGGCCCGAGCGCTGCCTGTAGGCGGCTCTACGTGGGGATCGTGCGATCGATGGCCCTGTATGGGGCCCCGATCTGGGCGGCTGACCTGACGGCCGGCAGCATCGCTGTTCTGCGAAAGCCGCAGAGAGCGATGGCCGTCAGAGTCATCAGGGGGTATCGCACGATCTCCTACGAGGCGGCTTGTGCACTGGCCGGATCTCCGCCCTGGGACCTGGAGGCGAAGGTATTCGCGTCACTGTATCGGTGGCGCGAGGAAGCGCGGGCGCGGGGCGAAGGGCTGATGCAGCGACATATGGAGTTGCGTCAGTCTCAGCTTCGCGAGGTCCTGGTGGCGGAATGGCGGGACAGGCTTTCACGCCCTACCGCCGGCCTCATTACCATCGAGGCGGTCCGGCCAGTGCTGGAGCGCTGGCTCGGGAGGAGGCACGGTTCCCTGTCGTTTCGGGTGACGCAGGTACTCTCGGGGCATGGTTGCTTCGGGAAGTACCTGTGTCGCATAAACAGGGAGCCGGACGCCCGGTGTCACCACTGCGTCCACTGCCGGGAGGACACGGCGCGGCATACGCTGGCAGAGTGTGCCGCTTGGGAGGAGCCACGCCGTGCCCTCATCTCAGAAGTAGGCAGTGACCTATCGCTGCCGGCTGTAGTAGAGTCTATGGTCGGCAGCGAGGAGTCCTGGAACGCGGTGGTATCCTTCTGCGAAACAGTCGTCTCGCAGAAGGAGGCTGCGGAGAGGGAGAGGGAGATTTCATCCGCTCACCCGATCCGCAGCAGACGCGCCGGGCGTCGGCGGAGGGCGGACAACGCCCTCTTCCAGCCCCCCTAAATGGGTCCAGGGGTGACGGACCCGGGGACGTCCGTCGCCACACATCAGGATCCGAGGTGGCGGCGCGTTGTGTTCCACGCGCGCCCCTCTTAGATGTCGCGGGGGAAGTCTAACACCTCACTTCCCCCCCAACTCGAGATCGAGGCCCGCAATGGCGGGCCGGCACTAGCCGGGGGTTGCGGAAGTATCGTTGTTCCCGCGACCCCCAGCGTAGGTGTGAGATGGAACACCGGGGTGGTTTTTATTCAGTAGGAGTCTGACAGACCCCTCCGCCACCCCAGGGCGGAGGACATCCAATGAGGATTTTCCACCCCGGAAAAAAAAAAAAAAAAAAAAAAAAAAAAGCTAGGTAGTACTTATTTAATTTAAGGTCGAGTAATGCTAGGTATGGCCGCCTTCTGTTCGCGCTTTGTGGCGTTACATTATGAGACAATAGTTATGGAAACCGTATTCAAGATTCCATTGTTTTTTTTTGATTCAGCATATTATTACCGAAGACTGCATTGCCAACTTGCAGACCTAAAATTTTTCTTTTTAAATTCACTTGCAATTTTTGTCAGTTTAATCCTGCTAATATTAGAAATGTGAATTGCGATTGATTGATTTATTGAAAGTCTGTTTATTTGGATGTTTAGTCATTCATTCAATTGTTATTATGTTGATTTATTGAAAATCTGTTTATTTGGATGTTTAGTCATTCAATCAATTGTTATTATGTTGATTTATTGAAATTCTGTTTATTTGGATGTTTAGTCATTCAATCAATTGTTATTATGTTGATTTATTGAAATTCTGTTTATTTGGATGTTTAGTCATTCAATCAATTGTTATTATGTTGATTTATTGAAATTCTGTTTATTTGGATGTTTAGTCATTCAATCAATTGTTATTATGCTTCAACGGCTGATCGGATTGGAATGAAATTTGGTATTTTCTTGGGTCCTGGGTTTAGATATAGGATAACTTTTTATTTTATTTATCTCAGTAATATTTCCTTTGAAATAAAACACATTTCAGTTTAACGCTAGTAAATTAGGTAACTAAACTAATAAATTCCTCTTTTTTCAGACAATTCACGCCAATGGGTAAAGTTGAGTTATTTTTTTCGACCAAGTCACTATCCGATTATAAATAAATATTCTTAAAGGAGCTGTTCTAGAAATGTATGGCGCCTGGGCCAGCACTATGAACACTATATGTAAATATTGCTATTTAAAATATTAACCGTTTGTTATTGTTAATTTTCTTAAATTTCACTAAATTTCAAAGTACATTCAAATTAAACCTTGTCAAGGAGAGCAACACAGCATATATTAAACATGGTGGATCAGATCAACAGTATGCGAGAAATGTCATTTTGACAGTGACATTTGATTGACCTTCAATCACCGATTACCATAGATCTGTCAACTTCAAATTAATTTAACTTTGTCAAGTCGTCAAACGTCATGTCAAACACAACTGTCATGGATGCCCTAAAAATAGGGATATCATATTCAGAGATCATAATAAAAAACTTTTCAAATGATAATTTTTGTTCGCCGGGTCTGGCAGACAAAAATTATCATTTGAAAAGTTTGCTTCTTAAAATTATTATTTTTGTAATTTATCTTATCACTACTTGACTGCTCTCAAAACGATGGTATAATCAATTTTATGAATGTTATTTGTTTTAATCGAATATGTTTTAATATCATCACTTTTGGACTAACATAGTTTTTATTACTGTTGTTAATATTATTATTTGGAGACCAATGAAATAGATTTTGAGTAAATAAATAAATGACAATAACTACTTCTATGTGTTTGGTATTTTTTAACTTCTGAGGGCGTGAGCTAAAACTCGTGCGTGTGTAACAAAACCCCACACGCGGGTGTACGTCAGTCAGGCCCAGTTGTTTTTTGCTAACATTGGTAACAATTAAATTTTAATTTCGTTAAAAAACGTTTATTCATCAATTATTAGTCTAATAAATGGTTGAGTAATTAACTCTGCACCCTATTTGACAATTTGTGATGCTAACAATTGATGAAAAGACGTATTTTAGCGAAATTTTAAACCATTGGTTAGCATATTAAAATTTAACCATTGGTTAACTACGGATTAAAAAGCTGGGCCTTAGTGTTTTTCATACTAGTTATCAATACAGACATGTAGGCGTCAAACTGCGCGAGCTTTAGAGTACGGCCTGAGTGCACGAAACCATAAATTCGAAGACATGTGACATCCACCAACCGGCTACCCCACGTGTACTTACTTTGTTAAAAATGTAATAATAAGCTTAAATATGTCAATACTTATATCAATATTGACATATTTAAGCTATATTCCTACAGTATAAATTAATATTTTGATTAAATGATTCATTCGTTATCGAATCGACGGCAGTAAAGACAAAGCGCGGCATAAATTACCTACTCATATATAGTTGTTCTATCTCACGATGACGGGTTACGTGACTTTTATGACTCCGAAATAAGATTAATTTTGCAACGATTCATCCGTCATCGTGAGATAGAACAACTATAACACAATTATTTTGTACTAGCTTCTACCAGCGGCTTCGCCCGCGTGAAAGTCGTAAATTATCCCGAAGGAACATATTCCCGGGATAAAAAGTATCCTATGTGCTGTTCCTGACTATAATCTATCTCTGTGAAATTTCATCCAGATCGGTCCAGCCGTTTGAGCGTAAAGAAGTAACAAACATACAAACACACTCACAAACTTTCATCTTTATAATATTAGTGTGATTGTACTGTTTAGATACTTAAGGTCCATACACAAACTACTGCAACTGTTCCCTGGATATCCGTTGGTATGCTACGATGCATTAGAACAAGGGATAGAATGCATAAAAAATTAAAAACAAATGTAAATGACACCATACTAAAGATAACATATTTGAGATATCGCAATCATTGCAAAAACTGATCAAAAAACTCAAAAAGCAATACCAAAAAGATCAACTTAATAATATTAAGTTGATCTTTTTGGTATTGCTTTTTGAGTTTTTTGATGTCGAAAAATAATTAAAAAAAGCTCTGGTCTAACATACAATCAATAACTAACAACCGTAAACAAAACCAAATACCACAGCATATTCTGTCTATCGAAAAAGAACCCATAGATACGATCAATAAAACAAATAAGTACTTCTCAACCATAGGCAAACAATTAGCAGATATGATACCTTCACGTATTCCCACGTTCAAGCCAGTAATTAAATCTACACTAAATGCCTTCGTTCTTTTACCCACTGACAACGAAGAAGTTGAAAGGGCGATCAAAAACTTAAGAAGTGACTGCGCTCCTAGATGGGATCAAATAAGCGCTGACGCTCTAAAAACTGCATGTGAAACCATCACGCCAGTACTAACCGACCTAATAAACCGCTGCTTTGAGACCGGAATATTTCCTGCCGCGCTGAAAAAAGCCGTGATACACCCAATACATAAGGCGGGTGTCAATAATTACAAGCCAATTGCAATATTAACAACATTATCAAAACTATTTTAACGCATAATAAATAAAAGGCTCACCAAATACCTAAAGAAACGTAATCTTTTTGCTGATACGCAATACGGATTTAGATTGAACCTCTCGACAGACAGTGCTGTTCTTGGTGAGTAAACTAGACAACAACAAAAAATGCTTAACTATATTTCTTGACCTTGCAAAGGCATTTGACACTGTCTCTGTTCCCCACCTTGTGCAAAAACTTGAAAACCATGCTATTAGAGGGGTCCCGCTGGCATTGCTAACAGACTATTTAAAAAATAGAACCCAATGAGTAAAAATCGGAGAACATATCAGTAATGAACTACCAGTCGACTTTGGCGTGCCACAGGGCAGCATACTGGGTCTTACCCTTTTTCTTTAGTACATAAACGAACTTTGCACTCTTAAAATTCCAAACTGTCGTATATCGGCATATGCTGATGACACTGCGCTTACTTTTCTCTGACTTGTGGGATGAACTTTATAACTTTGCACAAAACGGGTTCAATACAATATGTCACTGGTTACTGTCGAACTCTCTCTCCTTGAATGAGAATAAAACTAAATACATTATTTTCTCAATGACAAAACGAAATAAACCTCCTAACCATTTAGACAAGATTTATGCACATAAATGTATCTATCCTCCTACTCCAAACTGCACTTGTCCTAATATAAATTCAACTGCATGTATTAAATATCTCGGAATTGAACTCGACGCTAACTTAACTTTTGGAAATCATTTGCTATCCGTATCCAAAAGAATCCGTAAGCTCACTTACATTTTAAGGATCTCCGGGATATTGCAGATAAACAGACCAAAAAGAATGTATGGTCTCTTGTTAGGCCATACATTACTTTAGATGATTGGATGAATGGAATAAAAGAATTTAATTATTTAAACATTGATATACTGTCCGAAAGGTTTAAGGATAAAATGAGCTTAATGAACTGTTGTGTGAAGAATGAAGTGAGTGACGCGGCCCTTGTTGGCTGTTATGAGGACGCCTGGCTGTCTTGATAGCCCAACGCGAACTTTCTTTCTATCTGATACAGCTGAGCGACTGCCTTGTGTTTAGATTCCCCAATATCCTTGTTGAAAGTTGACTTTAGTGGTAGTCTCACTTGATATCTTTCGTCTTCCAACCTTGTCGTGGTCGACTTGTAAAATTGAATGCATTCCTCGTCTTCAAATGATATTTGATCATCTTCAGGAATATCTTCGATCTCCCAAAATTGTTGGATGTCTTGTATATTATTCAGAACTAAGTTGCATTGAAGACTTTGGACCCCGCCGAACAAAATCCACCCAATGCGTGTTTGTTGCGCAATAAAGCTACCTGAATCTTCTCGGTGAATCTTGTTCATGATGATCTTAGCATATATATCCGCACCCAATAATATGTCAATTGGTTGCTGACGTAGAACTGAGGGTCGGCTAAGTCAATTTCTTATAAAACTACCCATGATGGTTTAGAAAATGCTGAATTCGGCAGGTTTCTTGTTATATTGTTCATTATGAGAACATTAATGCTGAACTTTTAGTTGTCGTCCAATGAGGTACAGTTGATACTCAACATTCCTTTGCAGGTCTTGTCATTTATACCAACGCCAGTTATAACTCCCTTGTAGTTCTGTCGTGGCAACCTTAGCTCCTGCGCTGCGTTTTCGGTGATCAAGGAAACTTGGGATCCTTGGTTAATGAGGGCTCGCATCGTTCTTTTTATTCCATCAGCTCCTGTCACCTTGATAATTGCAGTTGCTATAAGAACTGTTTAACTGCAAGTTTTTGCTGTGCAAAATGAGCTCCGGGGCTTGATTCTTGCTCAGGGGGCACGTGGCCGGAAACGTTCGATGGCGTTGTGTTTTCATTTGCATAGGCGTCATGTAACACCGTTTTATGTTGTCCGTTGCATTGCCGGCAACGTTTGCTGGACGTGCATTTTTTTTCGTTGTGATTGTACAGGCAATTTGTACAAAAATTGAGTCGATTTATAGTTTTTCTCTTTAGCCTGGTGCCATTTCTTTGAATTGTTCGCAATAATATATGCCATGATGATCTTTGCAAATTGGGCAGGAGACAGAAGGGATCTTCTTTGACGTAGCCTTGTTGCTGACGTAGTATTGTTTTCCCTGATTCGATCTAGAGTTCCCTGAATTTGAAGGAGGACTTGTAGATTTTTGAATCGCTTCTTGTTTACGACGAGCGGACACCATGGTAGTGAACTTGTTCTCCAGAAATTCCAAAAACTCCTTCAGAGATGGCAGTTCTCTTGGCTGTTTGAGTGAAGTGAATAATCGTTCAATATTTCGGAATCCATTTTTTGAGTGAGCAGGTCTACTACCATGGGATCCCAGATGTCAATGTTGACGCCTAAATTCTTGATACCATTAAGGTACTCGGTTGTTACGTCATGAATACGTTTGATGTGATTCGATGTCGCTTATTGAGTAACTGGGATATTCATCAAGGTGTTAAGAGTAGTAAAGATAAGTTTCTTGTTGTTATAACGGTGGTTTAATATATCCCAGCTAGCGATGTAATTATCCGCGCTGATCGGAAGATGTTGTATTAGGCATTAGGCGTTCTGGTTCACCTTTAATCTTGCTCTTCAGGAATTGCATTTTCTGTGCCGCAGATAAATATGGGTTACCGTGAATTGCTTCCGTGAACAAGTCCTTGAATGATACCCAATTCTGGTAATTTCCGTTGAATATTGGAATATCCAGCTGCGGCGTAGACTTTTCTCGATGGGATGCAGAGAATAATCTACGATTTATTTCTTTCTTAATATTGAAGTACATCTGCTCATGCTGCCTGTAGGAAGTCTCGTATTTTTCGTCTACCTCATCAAATTCGCTGTCTATTTTCCAGTGGAGACCATCAACCGCATTCCAACGGGTTTCTAGAGTTTTCAAAATGTCTTCAAACTCCCATTTTTCTTCTATGGTGACAGATCTATGTTAGTCAAGAAGCGAGAAAAGGCTTTGAAGTTGCTGGCTTGTTTACGCAACCTTTCATCTAACTTGCTATCAGTTCCTCGAGTAGTATACTCCGGAGCAGGCATTGGACTCACTGGAGTAGTTCTGCCCTCTGCGGTCGAGGCACCTGGCTGCTGACGGCCGAAAAGGGTTGGCTTGATCAGACCTGCTCTCTGAATCGAATCTCTTACTTCTATGTAGAACGCCTTTGTTTCTTCATAGTGGTTTCCGATAAAATATTCATTCAAGATGAGGATAAAACTAAATACATTGTTTTCTCAATAACAAAACGAAATAAACCTCCTAACCATTTAGACAAGACTTATGCACATAAATGTATCTATCCCCCTACTCCAAACTGCACTTGTCCTAATATAAATTCAACTGCATGTATTAAATATCTCGGAATTGAACTCGACGCTAACTTAACTTTTGGAAATCATTTGCTATCCGTATCCAAAAGAATCCGTAAGCTCACTTACATTTTTAAGGATCACCGGGATATTGCAGATAAACAGACCATGAGGATGGTGTACGAGGCCTTGGTACAGTCCATCCTTAGTTACTAACCACTTGGGGAGGAGCATGCAAAACAAAAATGATAATGCTTGAGAGAGCTCAAAGGATGATCCTAAAAGTGAGCTTATCAAAGCCACGACGTTTCCCTACCTCAACACTCTATGAGGAAACTCAAGTTTTGACTGTCCGTCAGCTGTACGTGATGCTGACTATACTTCGCCAACGCTCCTATTTAACCGAAGTACTAAGAAAACGCAAAGCTCTCACTAGAAGACTCTATGCACTTTATGCGTCAACAGTTGTACGCACCCGTTTTGCTGAAAGATTCTTCTCATTTCGTGGAGGAATATTGCTCAATAAACTCAATAAAGATATTGACCTATCTGACTGTCGCAAAACTGAATGCAAGAATAAACTTAAAAAAAAGGTTACTCATTTGCAATAACCTACTTTCCACCCTTGTATCACAATGTACTATTGTCTGCGCTCGGCTGATCACGTATCACGATCGCGACGATCGCGACGATCACGACTTAGATAACGGTCGCAGGCGCACCGCGCCGAACCCGCATTTCCCCACCTGAGCGACAGACATACGGTCATACGCCACGCCACTCGGCTGCTGAGACGAACGCTCGTACTTGACGGTCTCTGCTACGCAGCTAAACTTTATTCCTTTTTGGCGCGTAACCGTCACGTAAAGTTGTTCGCCTCGCAACACATTGTGAAGTAGTTATTAAGCGATTTTCCAACCCCAGCTTGGAGTTCAAGGTCCGGGTTAAAAAATACCCCCACGCAGCGGCGCTGCCAGCTGGACTCACCAGCGACCTCCACCTACTCCCTACTCCAGATTACTCGCCGAGCGCCTGCTTCCACCTGCGGCTTGACTTAGGACAGTACTGGACCACTGGGGGATAAATAGAATACAGCACCTAATTGTAGAACGGCCCAAATATCACCATTGTTGCCCCTCCGGCTTGACTATCGCTTCGGGTAATAAACATAATTATTTGTGAATGGTTTCCGCCTTCTTCTTATTTTACGCCTTATCCCTAGGGACATTGGAAGAGGGTAGGAGAATAAACCGTTACAAGATTTTTTATTATTATTTTCGAAAAACATGGACAGTTTCTTAGCTCTTTGGCTAGTTTAAGCTACATCAACGGAACAAATCCAAGTCAATGTAGCGTGTGGTGAATTTTTATAATGAAGACAGGGTGTTATGGACAGAAATTTCGTTTTCTTCAATTTGCATAAACTTTCTTACTATTCTACAGGTGTATAGAATTGCAGCCTTTTGAAAGAGTAATGTAGATTGAATCGTTCAAGTCTATTAATTTGAGGCTATGGTGGAGATGGTTTGGTATAACACCTGTAGTGGAGACAACTATGGGTACGATGTAAATTTTTTCTTGTCTCCAGATTCTGATCACTTCTTCCTTGAGTTCCGCATATTAACTTATGTTCTCTCCTATCGTCTTTTGCAAATTGTGTGTGTTTGGGACTGCAATGTCTATCAGGTAAGTAACTTTTTTAACTTTATCTAGGAGAATAATATCTGGTCTATTGAAGTGAACGGTTCTGTCGGTTAGTATAGCACGGTCGTAGTAGAGTTTGTGTGTGGTGTTTTCTAGAAAAAAATATGGGACGTATTTGTAGTAAGGAGTGTTTGTATCTTGTATGAGTTTATGTTTGATTGCTAGTTTTAGGTGGATGACATTTGCTACCTGATTGTGTCTGTGAGTATAGTCAGTCTGAGTGAGCGTTGTGCATGCTCCCGTGATGTGTTGTATGGTCTCTGGCTGACTGTGACACTTGCGGCATTTGTCATTCGTTAATGTGGGGTCTTTGATTATGAATTTCCTGTAGTTTTTAGTATTGATGATTTGATACTGTATTGCTATAATAAACCCTTCAGTTTCCGGAAATAAGTTACCTATTTTAAGCCACTTATTTGAAGCTATCATATCTGTGTGGGTGTCGTCCGTGTAGCACTTTCTTTTTCCACTCTTCTACCTTTTGTTTTTGAGGGTCATTATTAATATCGTAAGTTGTGTTTTCTTCGTTTAGATTAAGGGGGTTGTAGTTAATATCGTTTGTGACTATGGCTTTATGTATACTACTTGTTTGAGATTTTGTGTAAAATAATGACTTTAATCTAGTGATTTGTTTCTGCCAAAGGTAATGAATGTCTATCAGGCCTCTCCCTCCGTTTTGTCGTTTAATAGTCAGTCTTTCTATTGCCGATTTAGGGTGAAGGTTGTTGTGTTTAGTAAGTGTGGTGCGTGTAGTTCTCTCGATATGCTGGATGTCAGTTTTTGACCACTTGATCACTCCAAACGAATATGTTAGTATAGGTATATCGCAAAGGTGTTCAATGCCTTTATTAAATGTTTCCCTGTGAGTTGTGTGTTACATACTGCGACCACTCTCCTCTTGTATTCGGTGTTCAGTGTGTGTTTAATTGCTGTGTGATCTAGTCCTTTGAGCTGCCTGTATCCTAAATATTTATATAAATCTATTGGTTCCATTGCTGTGATTGTTTCATTATTGTTAATTGCATAGTCACCAGGTTTAATTTTCCCTCTTATTATGTGTACTGTTTTGCATTTCTCTAGTTCAAACTGCATGTTAATATCTTTACTGAATTCTGTCGTGATTTCTATTAATTTTTTCATATCTTTTTCAGTTCTTGCGTATAATTTTATGTCATCCATATAAATAAGATGAGAGATAGTGGTTACTTCTGTTGTGTGTTTAAGGCAATATCCGACCTGACTGCGTTGCAATAGGTAGGTGAGACTGGGGGTTGAGAGCGAGACAAAACCATAGAGGGCTCAGGGAGTCTCCCTGATAAATGCCTTTCCTTACGGCAATGTGTCGAGTTGTTACAACCTTGTCGCAGCAATTTAGTTGTAGTGTAGTTTTCCATCGGGGCATAATGTTTTGCAAGAAGCCTATAATTGTTGAGTTTATTTTATATATCTGCAGTATTTGGATAAGCCAGGCATGTGGAATGCTATCAAAAGCTTTTGGAACGAAGTTCCTTATCGCGCGTTGCGAAAGGGGGCTAGACGGAAAAAAAATCTAACGAAAACTTGTAACGACACTTTTTGCTATAGTTGTAAGCCGTGCGGCGTGTGCGTGTTTCGTGCGTGTTCTAACCTATACGCTGTTGTGTTTACGAAGTCGAGAGAGTATATATACATATATATATGTGTATTTATATATATATATTTAGTTTCTTAACGCCAGACGTTCAAAACCCTCCACCACAGGCCGACTCGAGTCGACACTACTCGTACTCGAAAACCGACCCCGAGCCGCCACTAATAACGAACCGGCGAACAAATCAGAAAACCTTAAAACCTCCATATCACGGATACGGTTGGAGCTAGCTCAATTCTGAGTAAAAATTTTCCCCCCTGCCCGCCGTCGCTTCTGGCCGGAGAGCAAGATACGATAACCCCCCCCCCCCCCTCAACTGTTCACTTTCCACACCGCAATTTTTTTTACCCCATTCTAAAATATAATAATAATAATAATAAATAATAATAAAAATTCTTTATTTATCTCGACATCAAAATACAGTGACTATCATAATATGTAACCTTGTATGGAGAAGGGTGTCTGAGATAGGTAAGGCCCTGTGTTACAGATCACCCATTTTACACTACTACTACTCTTTACAAAATCGAAATTTAAGTGTAGATTAGAATACAATTAAATGAAATTTAAAGATAATTAAAATCAAAATCAAAGACAATTAAAATCAAAGAGAAATTAAGTATAAAAATAATAAAAAATTCAAAAATTCTGCGAAAAATATACAAAAGTATCTTATTCACTGAAGAGTATGAATCTACAAACAATAAGTACCGTAACTATAAAAAAAATGAGAATGGATAAATGAGAAGGATGTGTGCATGAGTGTAAATGTGTGAGTGTGAGTGTACGAGTGTGAGTGTAAATGTGCGTGTTATGAGTTTATGACACTGGTTTTAATATATTTTCCGTGGAAATGTAGTCAAGGTTTAACAGCCAATTCCTTAATTTCCTTTTACAAACCTCTTTTGTATGCGTGTATATAGATAGTTTATTATTAATAGAGTTGTACAGAAAAGTACCAAGAAAGCAGAAAAACCTTTGAGAGAAACTTGTTTTGTAACGGATGATTGGACAAATATTGGTTAATCTTCTGTTTTGTGTTAGGAGATCGGGATCAAGGGGTAGTTCAGCGTGTTTTTTTAATACCGTCATGATAATGAATAATTGCCGGACTGTAAGTACTTGGCAGTGTTGATAAAGTTCAGAAGTTGGGTAAAGGATTGGAAAAAAGCAACTAACTTTTAATACCGCTCTTTGGGCTCTTTCTAGATTGATCATGTATGATTTAGAGGAACCGCCCCATGTGGTTATACAATATGAAATAAGTGATTGGCATAATGCGAAGTAAACTTTCATAAGAACTGATGTATTGGAAATATGTCGTAGGTTTTTAAATATATAAATTAATTTGCGTATTCGTTTAACAAAGGATTCTATATGTTGTTGGAAGCTGAGTCTGGAATCTATAATTATACCAAGATATTTAATAAAACTAGTTTTAACCAAGCCAGGACAGGAACACTGGTTGATATTATCACAAGAGTGAGCTTTTAAGTCAAAATCAGGTTGATCTTGCGGCCTAAGTGAGTAAATCATAAATTTCGTCTTATCCACATTTAGGGTTAGCAGGTTGTAATGCAGCCATTTATAGACGGTATCGAATCCTTGTTGAGCATATTGTCTAACCTCATCCCAAGTGTTAGCATGAAATATCAAGACAGTATCATCGGCAAATGTGATAATTTTCCCGTTTTCTAAGCTGATATTACATAAATCGTTTATGTAAACTAAGAATAATGTTGGGCCGAGGATACTGCCCTGTGGAACACCGTATTGGTTAGGAAGTTCATCGCTAACCCAATTTCCTATTTTCGTTTTTTGTGTTCTGTCAGATAGATAGTCTGTGAATAGTTGCAGCGGCAGACTTCTGACTCCCATATTTTCGAGTTTTTTAATCAAAATGGGAACAGATACTGTGTCGAATGCTTTGGCTAAATCTAGGTAAATGGCTAAGGTCTTCTTTTTATTATCTAACTTATTAATTATGTGATCTGTTAGTTCGTGGACGGCTTCAGCTGTTGACCTGCCAGAGCGAAATCCGAATTGAGATGGAGATAGAAGAGAGTTTTGTTCAAGATATTTAGTAAGCCTGGTGTTCATTAATCGTTCTAATATTTTTGACAATGTTGGCAGTATGGAGATTGGTCTATAATTATTGACACAGTATCTGTCTTCTGCTTTGAATACGGGTACAATCCTGGAAGTTTTGAAGGCCTGCGGAAATATTCCAGTAGAAAAGGCGAGATTGCATATGTATGTTAGTGGGGGACTAATAATTTTGGAAAAACGTTTTAAAAAGGATCCAGATATATTATCAACGCCGACCGCACACTCGCTTTTTAAATTACTTATTAAGGACTGTATTTCCTCTTCGTCAGTAAGCAGAAGAACAAAGGAATTTTGAGGCGAATTTATCAGATGGCTGTTGCCATTATCATTTGGAAAATTTATATGTTGTGAGAGTAACTTTTCTGACAGTTTCCTTCCTAAATTTGCAAAAAATGAGTTAACTGAATTTATAGACTCTATAGGATTGTCTGCTGAGATTAATTGTGTGGATTGTTGTTTTGTTTTATTGGTATATGTTATATTTTTAATTGCTTCCCAAAGTTTCTTGTTATTTTTCCCTGCTTGCTTAATCAGTTCTTGTTCGTAATTTTGCTTAACTTTCTTTAATAAGGTGTTGCAAAAGTTCCTGTATCTTTTGTAAGTGGCACGTACTATTTCATTATCTAGATTTTTTAATACTTTAATTTGTAATTGATCACGGTTTCGCATACATCTAAGAAGGCCCGGTGTTATCCAAGGCTTCAATATTAATTTACGTTTGGATGTAGTGATTAGTTTCGTGTTATCATTTATGGCTTGACTAAGTGAGTGTATGAAATAATTTGTTGCCTCGTTAACATCCGAAATGTTGTAAATATATTGGAAATCTATATTTTTAACATCCTTTTCAAGTCCTTCATCGTCTAGTCTTTTAAACGTTTTGAGATCCTGGCTTTTTTTACTGGTACGGTCTAGAAATAGTAAAACGCAGTTGTGGTCTGTAACTGAAGTTTGAGAAACATAGCACTTAGCTGATAATCTTGTCTTTATCATCATATGATCTAAGCACGTGCGACTATGAGTAGGAATTGTGTGAGCTGGGAGCAAACCATGAGAAGCGATAAGGTTGAGATAGGTGTAGGATCTGTTGTCTTGGGAATTTTCAACAATGTCAATATTAATATCGCCAACTAATATAATATTTTGGAATGATGATAGTTTGCTTAGAGAATCGTTAAGAGATGCTAAAAAGTTATCGATATTTTTATGACTAGGTGGACGATAGACAGCAACAATTACAGTGTTTGTGCTTATTTTTAAAATAAGACAATTTGAATCCAACATTTCCGGTTCCTCAATGCTGTACCTACTGATCTAAATTTTTGCAGTAAATAACCACACCTTCATTTTGAGTTTGATTATTGAGCGTAGCGAATGAAATATAACCATCGAGTTCAGGAACATTAGGGTTACGCTGCAGCCAGCATTCAGTTAGGACAATAACATCCCAATCAACATTAGACCTGGCAAGTAAAGTTTGAAAGTTGGGCGTGTTGCAATTAATACTGCGTATATTTTGAGTTAATATTTTTAGGGTTTTTTTAGGATTTTTTAACAAAGAGTTGCAGTCGTCAATATCACAAGACGCAGATTGAGCTACTGTAACCGAATCCAAATCATTGTTAAGTATTACGTTAAAGTCATCCATTATTCGAAATACTATATTTTAGGGTGCAATTTAATTATCTATGTATTTAAGCAGCCATCGACTGGCACTGTATCCAACGCTTAAGATATTAACAAAAGATATTAAAACCATAGCTATAACAGATAACGGGTGTGAAATTGTGTGTGTTTGTGTGTGTAAGTGAATAAAATGAGGTATAATGTGAATGAATATAAGAATCAAATGCATCTAATTACGAACAATTTTTTTTTTTTTTTAAAGATATTAATATCAAAATATTATTAAAGTATTGACTAGTCATAGGTATGTTTTTTAACTATATTAACAAAATATTATTAAACGTTAACAATGGCACATAAAATTTTATAAAATACTGCAGTAAAGAAAAAGTGACTAGTCATGTACATACTCTGACTTAAGCTTGTCTATATCATCCTCTGAACTTAAACGTATGCGATTGTCTCCTTCTGTTTTTCGAATAAATATCTTGCCATGGGCGGTCCAACAATACGCAAAGTTATAGGTCTTAGCGAAATCTTAGAAAAACAGCCTCTTGCTTTTGCTCGTTAAATTCTCTGCTATGAAGATAGGTTTACTGGAGCCATGGATATGAAGATGTGATGTGTTCAATTTATTTTCTTTATGTTGCTTGTTGAAATTTTTTGTGTGTTCTATAAACTTCTCCTTAAGTAAAACTGAGTTGAAGTCCAATATTATAGGTTTATTTTCTTCGGATTTTGTACTAATCCGGAAGACGTCTTTTATATCACTATTTTGAATAGTGAGGTTTACTGCTTGTCCGACTGTATTTATTAATTTTGCGAGATCACTTTTAGTTTCACCTCTCCGAGGAGGAATATTTCTAATCTCTATGCTGGAGATTCTTTGCGCGTTTTCTAGATTTTCAATTCTATTTTCTAGAGTGTAAATGTATTGTAAATTTTCTCGCTTTTCCTTTTCTATCAAATCCAGCTGTTTTTTTAGGTTACTATAATCTTCAGATAGATGTTCTATTGATTGTATAATTCCAATATTTTGTTTTTTAATATCGCTTATCGATGTTTGTAGAGCGTCAAGCTTACTATTTTGTTCCTGTTTAAACTCAGCAATAATGGATCTTATTTCCGACATAAAATCCGTATTCTCAGAATTTGTCGTCTGCTTATGTGATCGCGTACGAATTGATGTGCCCATAGCCAAAGTGTCGTTGGTGGCGCAGTTTTTTGTAATTTTACTAATCTTGGGTGTTGTAGGTGGTGTACGTTTAAGAGGCATGCTTATACGTTCAAATATTATTATTATTAAATAATAAATCCAATTTTATCTAGAAAAACTGTTGAATTTAATTCAAATAATCACTTTAGATAGTTATTTGTGATAATAACATCACAAAAAGAACTAGCCTATAGTGGGATCCGAACTCACGCACTATAATTCGACGATCTATGACGTTCGTGTAAAGTCTATTGCGACGATTAAGTACAAAGTCGAAATTACGGTTCTGTATGTGCAACTTTTTTTAAAAAGTTCGTTGTAATTGGAAAGGCGGTTAACAAGCTTTCTATTCAAAAACCGACGCACTGTTTGAAAAATTAAAACACTGATTATTCTAGAGAATTTTTAGTTTAGAACTGATAAAACAAGTCTGTTTATGGGTTTTTTAAATCAATGTCTTTGTTTTTAGCAGCACAAACACAGTTTTGGTTTGAAATCGAATCACCTATGAATGGCACTATTTTTATCACATATATTAGTTCACAGAGTTATTTAAGCTTTGATAACACTTGAGATGATCCATTACACTAACTGGTTGATATTTACACTAAAATTAGAACGAAAAAACGATTATAGACATTTTTTTAGCTAAAATTAATCGGAGCGCAATGTTTACGTGATGGCAGCGCCATGGCGAACTGAACCAGATGGCGATATCAATATGAAAAGTGTATAAAATCGTGAAACAAACTCCTCCCCCCTCACCCCTCATCCGCTCACATTTCCTCGAAATCCTTTTCATAAAATAATTTTAAAACATGTTTTAGGTGAGATCGAAAATATACGAACGACCGAACCGACTATTCAAATTGTAAAATCCACATTTGTTAGCCGTCACCTAGCGCCATCTGTCGCCATCAGCTGGAATTAAAAAACATTAATTTAAGAAATAAAATTGTATCTCGGAAACGGGAGGAGATAGGCCAAATCTGACAACAGATTAGAATATACTATAAATATGTTATAGATATAGTATATTCTAATATACATATGTGTATACATATATATACACATATGTATATATACTAAAGGAACTTCGTTCCATCCGGGTGTCCCTTGACACCTCTCAAGTTTTTTTATAATCTATGTAGGTGCAGTGTAGGTTTCTATTTTTTGTGGCAGCATGTTTGTTTATTATGAAATCTATAACAAGTTGTTCCTTACAGCCCATGTGACCTCGTCTACACCCCTTTTGCTCTACTGCTATTATGCTGTGACTTTCTATATGTTTATTGATTTTTGTAGTGATGGCTGACTTTATCGTTTTTACGTTCCTGTGCTTTCTTGTACCTTTTCAACCTATGGACTTTTAGTGCTAGTTTCTGTTTCAGAGTATCTAAAAACTCTTCCGGTTTCCTATTGTCGCCTTCATGTCTAGTGTGAATAGTCACATTCCTAAATATTGCTTCTACCCTTTTCACTAGTTTGTTTGATCTATTGTTGTTAATATATTGGGTTAGTCTACCACAGTCTGCTCTAAGTTTTCTATATCTTTTTCAAGCCTCTGCTGCCAAGCTCATTTGTTATTATTTCTTGGTCTAGCATTGCCTGTGTATTCTGTAATTTTATAATTAAGCTCTTCTGAAATAACTAATGCTGTGCAGTATATCAAAGTGTGTACATCTATTAATTGTGTTTCTTCGCTAATGGTGAGAATATTTTAATTAAATAAATGCACAAGTTGATTTAGTTTTGGTGTGTACCTAAGCTTGGGCAGCTTTGGCCGAGCTACCGGATCCGTTCCAGAATATTGAGTAAGAGCTGTTTTAAATTTATCGCGGAGCTCTTGAATACGCGTATCTGTGGGCTGATTTTGATCGGTATCGGTTAGAACCTCAATGTCATTTTCTAACATTACGGTTTTACTATCGGTTTGTGAAGATATATGCGTGGTCTGTGATAATGCTTGTGACCTATAGTATGTTTGAGATTGTTTGCTAGGATCTAAATTAGCGGGCGATTGTATTTGTTCGTGTTGTATATTTTCTGTCGTGTTTTGTGTTAATGCGATATTGATGTTCTCATTAGATTCTGTTTCTTCTTGTAAATGTGTGCGTACTTCTTCTCTTAATTGATCTATTACTTCTTATGACAGAAGTTATACATACCTACACTGCAGGTAATTCCGACTTTAATGACATAAAGCGTTTGATCGCTATCGTTTTGCTCTTGCAAAATATACGTAATAAGCCTGCCGTTCGCCACCTCCTGGCTCCGCTCGCTGCCGCCCCCTAAATCGTGCTGTCCGGGCTCGTAGTCGGGGCCCTCTCCCACGCTAGGCCATTGGCCATGACAACAGAAAAAATTTCGAGCCGAGCACGGGTGCTGGCCACTTGCTGAAATCTTACTTTCAAGGGGCTGCATTAAAAACTTAGAGCGAACTTATAGCGAGCACAGGACAGGAGTAACTTTGTCAATTTACGTAAAAAAACTCATAGATTTCAATCCACGCTCGTAGCTTTGCTCTGCCCGCATTTAAGTATCTAAGTCAAGGCAGCCCAACCCATTTTGAAGGCGGGCCATCTACTACAGTGTTAGGGCGGTTACGCACTAGTTACACATAATCCGTGTCTGTGAACTTTCGGTTCCGAAGTAGCCGTAGTACTTGTAGGGAAGCTTACGCACTACAATTTTGAAACATTTTAAAATCGGAAAGTGCGTAACCGCCATTGTAGTAATAACAGCAAGATATTAAAATTAAACAAAACTTTAAATCAATGTTATAACCTGGACCTGGACTTACATAGTTAATGTAAGTCTGAAATAGCTAAGTCAGAGGCCTGTGGGATTCCCAGAGGCGGCTTAATTAGTCTGGCAACACCAGCCAATGTGTCAACAATACTCAGCGATATTTTTATTTAATTTAATCAGTTTTCTTTGTGATTGTTTAGAAATAACAAATAATATTCACTTGGCCGGGCACGTAAAACCGGTGCTAATGTTATGGCAGTGGACAATTGTGTCTTATAATAAATATAACAGTGTTTGTGTAATACAGTGAAATTCTGTGTATACTAGGAACTAAGAAAAAAAAATGCGTAAGAACTAACTAACTAATGGATGTATTTAAGAAAAATAGCATGCGCAGTGACATTTAACAGTTAAAAGCTTTAAAAAGTGAAATTAAGTATAAAAATATCAGTTAAAAATTCGAACAGTGCAAAATTTTCAATGTAAACATCAATCAGCTGATTCATCGAACAAATAATAACCAATTACAAGTCGAGTTTAAAATCTTGACATCAAAACAATCGTTCAGAAATCATTCGTACGATTTTTTTTCCAATTTGGACTCTGGTCTTTTGGAAGTGTGTTTCGTTGCACTCAGAAAAATAACATTGAATTTACTGTTGATTGAAATACTAACTAAAAATGGATTTTGAAAATATTACTCACCGTAAACCATGCAGAGCCAGTTCGTTGGGTGATATAAGCAATATTCACCAAGAATCAAGTATATTCGATACGACAATGATGAGTTTACCAGATAGCTATCACAATAATAGCCAAACATTGCACGACTTAAATGAAAAAATTAACACATTAACAGATGATCTTCTCAGCGCTAATCATGAGATTGAAAACCTAAACTCAGAGAATTTTCGCTTGAAAGCAGACCTGCAAAACTCTTTAAAAATTATAGACCAATATAAAAAGATTAACACTACATTTGATAGAAAAAGTGTAACACCCAAACTTAGGCGGAAATTAATTCAGAGAAAGCCCTTACAAAGTCCTACGGTGTTTCCAGAATCAGATTTATCCAATCAAAACTTAAACAATGCCTTAAGTCCTGAACTTCATGGATCTACACAGAATATGATTGGGGATCTCAGCTCAAAAATGTCACCCCCGTCTAATGAACCTCTGGACCCGTTTGTTTTATCTCAAAACAAAAATGCATCATTACTGAAAGGTGATCTACATACCTCTAAGATACATTGCGAGATTTCAAATACATGTGCAAATGAAGAGCAGATACAAGACTCTGATAAAAAGACTAGTAAATCTGAGAGAAGAAAAATTATTATTTTGGCAGATAACCAAGGCTATAAAATAAGGGAAACCCTTCAAAACCTGACTGGAGATGAATTTATGATAACATGTTACTCGAAATATGGAGCTCCCTTAAAGGAGGTATTAGCAGCAGCAAAACCCGAAATAAAAAATTTGAATAGTAGTGATTTTATAGTTATACTTGGAGGAACTAATGATAAAAACCCTAATGAGCTTTTGTTTCCCCTTAAAGAGTTTTTGAATGATACATGTAAACCTAATATAATAATATCAGAAATACCACGTAATAAATGGCTTAATGAGAAAAAATTAAATTATGAAATTAGATTTGCATGTACTAAATTCAAAAATACAAACTTTATTGATATGAAATATTCTGTAATGATACCTAAACGCATATTTTTTCCTCTTTACACAGCTCAGTCACTCTTAAAAGAAATTCTTCGTGTAAATTACAGACTAAAGTATGATATGTATTGTAAAAGGTCAAATAATAGTTTGGAACATACACAGCCATTAATTGATAGGGGTACCCAGACCGATATGTTGACCAAATTTTGTGATATCAGTACCCAAACTGACATGGTAATTGAGACACCTGTACCAGAATCATCTAGTGATTTTTTTCGTCTACAACAAAATTAGAATACTGCACCAAAATATTAACGGTCTAATAAACAAATCAGATTTATTACTTGCATCATTAAAGTCTTTAGAAAATGTACAAGATATAAAAGTGTTAGGCATAACTGAGCACAACATGTCTAGTGGTGACTTCTATTCTTTAAACATTCCGAATTACTCTGTGGGCTCGGTGTTTAATCGCAAGAAGCGTCGAGGTGGATCTTGTATTCTCGTTCATAACTCACAACAATTTGTTCCTATCAACGATGTAAAAAAATACTCAATTGAGGGTATTTTTGAATGCTCAGGTATACATTTGACTGACCATAAACTATATATTTTCTGCATTTATAGACCACCCAAGGTCAATGCTGAGGACATTAATAAGTTCTTCACAGCACTTGACTCTCTGTTGAATCGGTTCTGTCTTGGTAAAAATAAGGTAATACTCTGTGGTGATTTTAACATTAACACATTAAGAAAAAGTAAAGAATCTACTGAGCTTAATCAAATAATGTCTTCATTTAACCTTAAATTAGGAATTAATGAACCAACGAGGGTGGTTAGTGGAACATGCATTGACAATTTCATGTTTAACATACGCGGCTGCGAAGCAAATGTTTTAGAACTTGCATTATCAGACCACACCGCGCAGATACTCACATGTCCGGTAAACCCCAGCTACTCTCTAAAATATTGGTTCATCGAAAAACGGGACTATAGCAAAGAAAATATGGAAAAATTTAATGAATGCATAAATGCCCTAAGTTTCGAAGATGTGTTTGATAGTGATGACCCAAATATAGCGTCCGATTACTTTTATGACCTGTTCGGTCTATTTTATAACTTATGTTTCCCTAAAAAGTATATTAAGATTAAAACGAAAGCAAATTCAAGATGGATAACGAAGGGTATTAGACTATGCTGCAAGCGTAAACGTCAGCTGTTATGGCAGTTACGGAAAAATCGAACAGAATATAATAAAAAAACCTTTAAAGAACTTTCATCAAGGTTAAATCGTATTATTAAACTGACACAAAAGACCAAGAACGATAATTTCATAAGTAATGCAAATAACAAAACTAAAGCTACGTGGACCGTTATCAACAAAAATAAAATGAATGTACCAAAACAAGAAATACGAGAAATTAATGTTAATGGAACTACAATTAAAGACCCCCTCATCATAGCCAATGAATTTAATGAATATTTTATTAATCAAATCACCAAATTAGTCTCCCATAAAACACCAAATAGCATTTCAAGTAAACCTAATTCAATATTTATGAAACCCACTACACCAAGTGATATTCAAAAAATAATTTCAAATCTGAAGTCCACAAATAGTACAGGCTATGATGACATTTCAACTAATGTTTTAAAATATGTATCAACTAAATTATCAGTTATTCTTAGTCATATAATTAACCTTTGTATATTCCATGGTGTTTTTCCCGAAAAATTAAAGTTTACTGTGATTAAGCCTATTTTTAAGAAAGGCGACAATAATGATATGAGTTGTTATAGACCTATTGCACTAGTACCTATTTTGTCCAAAGTTTTTGAAAAAGTAATCCATGAAAGTATATATAATTACTTCGAGGCAAATAACTTATTTGCAAAAGAACAAATAGGTTTCAGGAAAGGTAAGAGGATAAATATGGCAATATTTTCATTTTTACAAGGTATTATGGTAGAGATTGATAAAAAAAACTATGCGTGCGCCCTTTATATGGACCTAACAAAAGCTTTTGATTACGTTGATCACAGTATATTATTAGATAAGTTATATGCTTATGGAGTTAGGGGAAACGTTTATAATCTCATAAAAAGTTACCTTAGCAATCGAAAACAGTCAACACACATCACAAGATTAGATAATTCAACATAAAAAATTACTACTTATGAATCAAATTACAAAAATAATAATTTTGGGGTACCACAGGGTAGTGTATTAGGGCCGTTATTATTTATTATATATATCAATGACCTACCCGGAGTAACGTTCAATGATACTGTTCTTTTTGCTGATGACAGTACAGTTATATTTACCGGAAGAGACAAAAGACAAATGCAAATAGAGATAAATAATGCCTTAGAAAAAATTATTAAATGGCTGACCTTAAATAATCTAAAAATAAATTTAAGCAAAACAAAATTAATGACATTTCGAAATAGAGTTGATACATTAAAAGACATGGATATACAATACAAAGACACAAAAATTGATCAAGTAAATGTAGCAAGGTTCTTGGGAGTAAACATTGATTCCCAGTTAAATTGGAAACCAAATGTTGAAGTGTTGTGTAAAAAACTGAATCAGTATTCATATGCTATCTACATGTTATCTAAAACCGTTAATACGACCGCAATTCTAACAGCATATCACGGCTATGTTACCCCTTTATTAATGTATGGTGTCATGTTCTGGGGCAACTCTCCAGATAAAGAAATGGTGTTTAGAGCGCAAAAAAGATGCGTTAGAGCGATTTTTAGGATGAAACAGACTGAAAGTTGTAGACCAATATTCCCAAAAATTAAAGTGTTAACTTTACCTTGTTTGTATATATTGGACATGATTATGTTTGTGAGAAATAACAGCAGTTCTTTTATTAAATTAAAAAGTCAGAGGCACCGATTTAAAATAAGCTTTATTTCTAATAGAACTGCACTTTTGAACAATAGTGTGTTTTGTATGATTCCTAGAGTGTATAATCATCTACCCAATTACTTACTCGAAATTTCTAACAATAATATTTTTAAAAATAAACTAAAAAAAATACTGTTAGATAAATCATATTACTCAGTAAAAGAGTTTCTTGATGATAAATTTTAAAGCAGAAAATAATAACAATAATAATCGTCCATGCATCGATATTTCTATTTTTGTTAATTGTAATAATATAAATTATTGTATGCTTGATATTTTCCGCTATAATTCCTTATTTCCTTGATACTATGTATAATTAATTAATCTGTAATTTATTCATATGCTTTTTAAATTTGCATGGCGTGAGCCTGATTATGGCGATATATATTTTTTAAATTTTAACACCTGTATACCCACCCATATTCTGCAAATAAAATATTTGAATTTGAATTTAACTCTGACACCAGAGGTGGCCACACCTCGGACGAAAGAAGAAGAACACGTTGAAAGAGATTTTTGTGCTAACAATTTATCAATATTAATGAAAAAGTCGATAACAAGTCTGAAATATATAATTAAATATATTTTAAAGTGAGTGTAGTACGGTATTTTGTTGTATTGAATTGCCAGACAAAGTTAGCTTCGTGACTCCTTGGAGTGTTTTTCGCTAATCCTCATAGTTTCGGCTTTGGCCATTCAAGCCCACTTAAAAACCTCATCTGTATATCTACGTGTATCTTACCTATTTTAGCATATTATTAATAACTAGTTTTTGGGATTCCGTACCCGAAGGGTCCGAACGGAGCCCTATTGCTGTCACTCACGTGTCTGACTGTCTGCTCGTCTTTCTGTCAACTGTCACACAAGTTTTACAGCCAAACGGTCGGAGCTTAAGTATATTTTCACAGTATAGGTGAGCTTCATGTTGCGCCAAAGCCATACAAATTGTCAAAATAGTACATTGTGATACAAGGGTGGAAAGTATACCCGTGTATCACACGACATTTTTCAATACAGTTGTGAGAAACAGTAAAGACAAATCAAAGAATTAGATTTGTTTATTCACAAAAAATAAAATGTTCAATATTTGCAACTGGACATATTATTTTACAAAGAAAACAGCCTATACAGTCTATTCGATTTTTGACAAACTTTGATGTGAAAATAATTAACTTAAAACTGGTAATTAAATATATTAAACAACTATTTAAAAAAAAATGAGAATTCAATGCTAAAACGTACGGAATCATTATTTTTTCCTCGTATAAAATCGTATCCCATTTTATTCTATGTATGAAAACTCCTTGCTACTAAACTTTTTTAAATTGACTTATGGCGCGTTTTTGCAACTGGTCATATTTTTTTCAACGAAAACAGCCTATACAGACTATTCAATTTTTGACAAATGTTGATGTGAAAATAATTAAATGAAAACTGGTAATTAAATATATTAAACAACCATTTAAAAGACTGCGAGAATTCAATGCTAAAACGTACGGAATCATTCATTTTTCCTCGTAGAAAACCTATCCCATTTTATTCTGTTTGAAAACTCCTTGCTACTAAACTTTTTTAAATTGACTTATAAATTTAAAACTAAACTGCAATAGCATATTATGCAACTAGTGAATAAAGGACGGTTTTAAAGCGAGGGCCCATAGATGAATCACGAACAAGTGAAGGATTCTATCAACTGAATCACGACCGTAGGGAGTGATTCATGATTATTGAATCACGAGCATAGCGAGTGATTCAAGTGTTAGAATCCTGAGCGACGCGAGTGATTCATGGCCCTCGATATAAATCCGTTTTATTCAAGAGTTGCGTACTATATTTTATACCATGACTACGAGAAAAAGAAAGATTTAAGCGAAAAGCACAAGGAATAATAATAAATAAATGTTTATAAATAAATGTTACCTTCAAAATTTACAAAAAAAATTAAAACTCAGTGTTTCACATTTTTTGTAAATTGAAGCTGAGCTAGGTAACAGCATCTGTGTTTCAGGGGCCAGTGACCACCTCCGTTACGTTACATACTTTTAATTAATTAAACACCAATGCAATTAGTATTAGAATTACAATACAAATAAGTATTCACTAAACATCCCAGACTAAAATCAAAATCATGAAAATCATTATTGAAATCCTAAATATTAACAAACTGAAAATTAAATCGATGAAGAAGTTTGAAAGTCGAATATTCTTTGCACAAGGAGTTTGTATCGAGTATTTTAAGCGCAAGTAGGTTGTATAGCATTGAGATGGACGTCGAATTTATATTGGTGTGTTCTAAATTCAAACACCAAAACAGTGAGAAAAAGTGCTTTTTATTCACTGTTTTCAGTGAATAAAATAAGCTTTTTAGAGGGGGAATGGTATAAAACAATTTTTTTTCTATTACGATACAGGACAAATCCAAGAAGTTAATCACTAAGGAGTTTAAATCAATATTTTTTTTGTAATGCCATTTTAGTACCTATTATAAAAAGATTTGATTCCAATTTTAAATTGTCTATGACAATGCCACGCACTGCGATTTTTATTCGCGCGAATTTTGTCTTTTTCTACCTGTTCAAAGAGCTCAAAATATACGGGCGAATTAAATTTGCGCCGCGATGCGGTGGATTCTGTTGCAAAACACGGCTTTCATGCGGTATTATTGCCGGACGATTTTTTTAGCGCAATGCGAGTAGCTTCATACAATTCCATAGGTCGCAGAATGGGCGGAAAAAAATCTCGCGAATAAATATCGCAGTGCGTGTGCCAAGCCTTAGCGTATGCGCGGATAATGCGGTGATGTGATGGGTTTTGGCGCCATTCATACGTTTTGTTTTGCAGGTTTCGCTGTACTGAATTTCATGAGTTTTTTTTTTTATTCTTGCTTAAAATGTCTGATATTAGTGAATGTATAGAAAATTTGACTGAATACTCATAATCCCTTACCAGCAAAGTCGAGATTATTATATGATGCATTTATGAAAAAAAAAGGTATTTAGTAGGTTCAATCCCAAAATGTATGAGTGTAGATAAAGTAGTGTATGAAACTGAACATAACTAGGTATTAAAACATTCGTGTGAATACTATTAAAAACCTTGCCTACGGCTCGGTTTTTAAACACACACTCATGTTTTAATACCCCTTATTATGCATCAGTGTCATAGTAAGACTTTTGTGCTAGTGAAACAGTGCTGTGTTTTTGCAAACATGTTATGTACTAGCGGACTCCTCGCGGTTTCACCCGCGTAGTTCCCGTTCATACGCTAGTTGATACGCTTCGATTGACAATCTTTCGAACACGTAATTATGGCACGATACCTTGTGAAAATACCCCGATACAAACAGTAAAACGGCCCATAACTTTAGAACGGCTAACCCCGAGTTTCTCAAACAACTTATTGTGACAAATTTTCACATTAATTCTGCGATAATTTAGAGCTGAGAAACTTGGAGCACAGATAATATAATACTAGCGTACAGATCCCTCGTCCCATACGTCGGCACGGTTTCTTTGTATGCGATGAGATACCACTGCTCGGGGTAAGAAGTAAGAACACTATCGATAAAGTCATCTTTTAAACAAAAAAACCGGCCAAGTGCGAGTCGGACTCGCGCACCAAAGGTTCCGTACCATTATCGCAAAAAAACGGCAAAAAGACACGTGTTGTATGGGAGCCCCACTTTAATAATAATTTTATTCTGTTTTTAGTATTTGTTGTTATAGCGGCAACAGAAATACATCATCTGTGAAAATTTCAGCTATCTAACTATCACGGTTCATGAGATACAGCCTGGTGACAGACGAACAGACAGACAGACGGATCGCGGAGTCTTAGTAATAGGGTCCCGTTTTTACCCGTTGGGTACGGAACCCTAAAAACTAAATCAAAATCGGTTCATCTATTTAGGAGCTATGATGCCACAAACAGATACACAAATACACAGAACTTATAACACCTCCTCTCCCTCCATTTTTCCGTCGGGGTTTAAAATAGTATGAGAATCACTAACTGAAGCAAGCCCGCGTCAATTATTACATCTGCGCGAGTTTTAGCGTACGCCCTCAGAAGTTAAAAAAAAATCAAACACATAAATGTAATTATTGTCATTTATTTATTAAAAAGCAATCTCACTGATCTCCAATATATAGTAACAACTCTAATATAAACTATGTTAGTCCAAAAGTAGATATGAAATTAAATCTATTCGATTAAAAAGTGTAACATTCATAAAATTGATTATACCATCGTTTTGAGAGCAGTGGTGATGAGAGCAATTACAAAAAGATGCGCCTGCTTGGGATCGAACCCACGATCTTATTAAGGACATAAATCTCGACCGTAACCACTGTGCCCTGCTCTAAAAAAATGGTAGCGATAACATTTAGGATAGTAATTTATATAAAATTAAAGAAAAGTGATTTATTTCAAATTAAAAAAAAAAAATGTAGGTTTATAAAATTTAAGAATAGTTATTTATTAATTGGCAAGGGACTTGGTCGAAAAATTTAACTCAACTTTACCCATTGGTACGAATTGCCTGAAAAAAAGAAGAATTTATTAGTTTACTTGGCTTGTTACTAGTTACTGGGTTAAACTGAATAGTGTTTTATCTCTAAGTTACAATAAGATAAAAAAAATCCTTTATCCTAACCCAGGACCCAAGAAAATGCCAAATTACATTTCAATCCGATCAGCCGTTGAAGCATAATAATAATTGATTCAATGACTAAACATCCAAACAAACAGACTCTGACATTTCTTATATTTATTTATTTATTTATATTTATTTATATATACTTTATTGTACACCAAGATAAAAATAGTTCAAAAAGACATCTTATAACAAAAACAAACATACAACAGGCGGCCTTATCGCGATCCGCGATCTCTTCCAGGCAACCAAGAATGGAAAGAGACAGCCTGGACACAATATGGGTTTGCACTTGGTGCAAATTTTCAACAAATAATTATTTCAATATGAAAGTAGGTACTAAATATTAGCAGGATTAAACTGACAAAAATTGCTAGTGAATTTAAAAAGAAAAATTTTTGGGTCTGAAAGTTGGCAATGCAGTCGGGAATAATATTCTGAATTAAAAAAAAAAAAAAACATTGGAATCTTGAATACTGTTTCCATAATTATTGCCTCATAATGTAACGCCACAAAGCGGGAACAGAAGGCGGCCAAATCTAGGATTACTCGATAAGAACTACCTATACCCCATTTGAAATAACATTAGACACGTTTCCAAATCTTTTTACAGTCCGTTCAACCGATTTTGAGTTCTATTTCGTAAATATAAGGGTGACATAAAAAGCATAAACCTGTTACCATAACCAACTGTTTACTACAGCTATCATTTGTCGTATCACCTTCGCAATAGAATCAAAATCGGTCGAACGAGCTGTAAAATGGGCAATTTTAAACGTCTAATGTTATCGCAAATGGAGTTTAGCTAACTTAACTTCAATAATAGTTGAGGAACCTTCCAAAATACTCACACATATTCGACACCAGCCGCATTAAACATCGGCTTAGAAGCCTTGAACTCAGGCTTGTGTGCTTTTTCATCAGTAAAATAAATTACTTTTTTGATGCCTGACTGGATGATTATCTTGGCACATTCATTGCATGGGAACAGGCTAACATACATGGTGCAACCCTTCACAGCCGTTGTATTCCTGTAGACAATTGCATTTGTTTCTGCGTGGCACACTGTAATAATGATTTTATTTAATTAAACCAAATAATACAAAATTAACTAAATCAAAATTGGTTCATCCTTTTGGGAGCTACGATCCCACAGGCAGTCTCACATTTGTCTTGGATTAAAAAGTAGCTTTAGCCAGAAAACCTTCAAAGATTTCATGTGCGTAGAGTAAAATTACAATAAAGTGTGTCCGTAGTGCGAGTTTTATACCTACGTGTAGGTACCTGCGTACTCGATCGCGTTAACGCAAACTTCAACTGGATAAGCACTGTCTGGTGACAATAATGAGCAGCACAATTATTCCATACAAATTGGTATAAATATCTAAACATCGAGTAAGTTATAAGTATGAAAACTCGCACCAGGCCCTCAGATGTATGAACGTAAGCGAAGCAAAAGAATTAAGTATGTAAGGATCATTACAGTGGAGTTCTATAGTTTCTGCTTGCCCCTTTAGGGAAAAGGCGTGACACAATAACATATACAGTAAAACTTAATACAAATATGCTCACCATAGCTATTTTTGTCATCTAGTGGTGAAGCCTTATCCTTACCCCACGCAAATTTATTGTCACTACATCCACTTGGAAATCCATTATATCTGTAGATAACAATAAAATGTATAAAAAACATGTGATAATAATGTATTAGCTAGTATAAGCGCTTCGAAGGGATCCCGATCCCACAACCAAGAAAAGGTTAAATTGGAATCCCCAAGGGATATTAAACGCAGCCGTCTCTTTCAAACCGTCCATTCGAGTAGTTATAGATGGCTGCTCATCGGACCAATTGGATATTAAAGCCTGGGTCCCTCAGGGGTCGGTACTCTCAGCGACATTATTCTTGCTGCACATAAATGAGCTGCTAAAACCGACGACAGCACTGTTGCTGAGAGATACTTGTCCAATGCATGGGCTACTGGGCCTGAGGTCCTGTCTCTTCGTGATGCCATGGTGGAGCGGTTAAGCTTGTGCTTGGAGGCAGTCTCCAAATGGGCTGATACCAATCTGGTCAAGTTCAATGCCGCTAAAACACAGGCGTGGTTTTCTCGGTTAAAAAGAGCCAATTTCATCCGGCTCCATCTTTCCGAGGTGTAACCGTGCCGATAACGGACCATCTTGAGCTTCTTGGTGTAACGTTGACATCGACACTCAATTTTGGCCCATACATTGAGGCAAAGGCTCAACTGGCTGCCAAAAAGTTGGGGATCCTTGCGAAGGTGAGACGGTACTTCATGCCAAAACAGCTGCTTAAATTGTACCGATCGAAAAACGGGCCAAGAGGCTCATTGGCAATGAGGCACTGGTTGAGTCAAAGCTCCAGAGCCTTGAACATCGTCGCCGAGTTGCCAGCTTGTCGGTCTTTTATCGGTTGCATTTCAGGGAGTGTGGGATGGAATTGCATAATCTAATTCCGCCAAGCCCGTTTTATTATCGGACTACAAGACGTACGGCGATGCGCCATCGGTACATGGTGAACTTCCCACCCATACGCACTAAACGTTTTGGAAATACTTTCATAATGCGTACAGGTAAGGAGTGGAATGCCGTGCCGGAGTCTGTGTTTCCCGATAGCTACGTTGAATATAATATGAATAGGTTGTTACTTCTAGGCAAGCGTGCTACACCTTCGACCACATCATCGCTTACCATCAGGTGAGATAGTGGCCAAGCACTAGCCTATATAAGATAAAAAAACCTCGCACCGTGTTCGCAGAAACGACTAACATCGAAATGACGTCGAGCGAGGTGAAGCGAACGTTCACTGAGGACTTCCGTGAACGCTCTCTGCCCCATCCACAGGACATAGGACATTAGATGTCCCAAACAACAATTAACGTAAGGGCCATTTATCATTGAGGCTCTTGATTCCTTTGAGTAGGTTAATACATTATTATTCGCTAGGTATATGTTGAAGTGTCGGATTTAGCCGTCTTGTCAAATACACTCATCAGAGTGTACGTGACAGTGAGTCAGAGTCAGAAGTGATCTCAATTCTCAACAGAATTTCAAGTGTGTGACATAAACTTGAAATTCATTCGTATTCGTAACATAAGTATTATAGATAACTAAATACATAAATAAATACTAAAATTTAAGGCTATGCTAACCCAATTCCAATAATTTTCATGTCGTCGTCGACAATACAAGCACCAACTTGGTAATCCGGGTCCTTGCTCCGTTGCCTCGCCAAAAAAGCAGTCGCCATAAAGTATGTGTCCCAATCTAGAACACGTTGACGCTTTTGACGTTTAGCTTCACTGAAATTACAATAAATAATTATAGGTATTAAATACGTAGGTAAGTTTCTAATGAAATCAGGCGTCACATGGGTACCTACCATTCATAATACTTAACTTAGACCAAGTGAGCTAAGAGTGAGTTTTTCTATAGACCGACCGCACTGAGACCATTTTGAAGTAGTTGCGCAGTACGGAATGTGTGTTTATGGGTGTATTTATTAAGTGATTTGTTTCATTGGTGAAATATATATATATAGGTATGTTTTTATATTTAAATAACCACCTATTCATTTATTATTCGTACTTAGTGACTTCGCGGAGTCATCAGTATCAACTTGGACGCATCGTGTAAGGTTTCTTTTTAATAGATCTATTTGTTTCCATAAGTCATGGCCTACCGTTGAATTGAGCTGCGAATGATGTTTAACAGACACTCATAAACAATGGTTTATGTATAAATCTGTACAACAGTAGAAATTGTAATTGTTTCTTATACATCCAATGTTAACTTTAAATGTATAAACTCACAACCTACCTACTATTAGAATAGGACGCTATAGTAAAGAACCACATTTCTTGACCTATTCCTAAATAAGTATAAAGTTGATTAATTTTACTATGTTTTAATAGAGGGCTTGATTCATCCGCCATAAATGTTATTTAAAGCAAGTAGGGTTGCGGGGTTGACAATGAACCAGCAGTACAGCTGAACCATGCAAATAATTCAGAAATGCGACGTTACCGTTTGGTGCAAACTACATTAGTTAAGTGTCTAGTCGATCATTCTTCTATACAAACGTAGTCTGGCGATTACTTCACTGTTTGACGAAGTAAGTACAAATTTTTTTTTTTTTTTTCGTGGTGGGTTTGCTCTTGACTCTAGTCTAGGTCAGAGGTATTTATTATTATATCAATTTGTCTCATCATTATCTAGCCCTGTATGGAACAAAAAAAGTAAATAAATAAAAAGTTATGAGCGTCGAAAGTTCCATATTTAAACACTAATTTTAACGCATCTTTGGGCGGAAATAAATACCATAAGAAGAAGGAAAATTGCAAAACGTCGTTTTCGTCCTAAATCATCATTCATTTCGACACAAATTTGCAAAAGTGCTAATTCGTACGCGAAATAGCTTCTTACTGCTCATCACAGCATCTATATATTTCGCACGTGTTTTCGGATGAGATAGTATGCATTTTAACCTCGCGCATAAAATAGTTCGCGCCGTCGATTAGGGGAACCTTAAGGAGCCCTTCTCCCTCCCCAGTTGACAGCGAGCTAGCAGCGCAGGCGAAAGCGCATCATTGTGTACTCTCTCAAAGTGTTTCATTCTGTGCCACCCAACTCTTACAAATGTTGAGATTAAGTAGCCACATGCACCAAGACGAGGTGTTTAACGAAAGTATCTTAAGTAAAAGCGCAAAAAACACAACTAATTTAACAAGCCAACTGATATTCAGCTACTATTTACACAAGTGAAATGAGACGAAAAACACAGGTGTGCGCTTTCGAAAGCGCACACCTGTGTTTTGTGTTTTCCCTCCGAAAATTTTATAAAAATAACGTAAGTAAAATTTCGTCTCATTTCACTTGTGTAAATAGTAGCTGAATATCAATTGGCTTGTTAAATTAGTTGTGTTTTTTGCGCTTTTACTTAAGATACTTTCGTTAAGCACCTCGTCTTGGTGCATGTGGCTACTTAATCTCAACATTTGTAAGAGTTGGGTGGCACAGAATGAAACACTTTGAGAGAGTACACAATGAACCAAGTGATTCATTGATTACTACCCATGGTTCATTGAGCACCACCTTAAAAGCAGGACCGCGAAATATTAGAAAAGATGGAAGAAAAGCTGGCAAAAGTATGATATCAACCGATACTCCAGAAAAGAATGCTCTGGCTGAAAAGAAAAACAAGAAGTCTAAGAAAACAATATCGTGTTAGATAAAGAGGTGCTTGAAACTGTGGGCTCGGCAGTTTTTCTAGGCATAACAGTAGATGCCAAACTTCAGTGGGGCCCATAAATTTCAAGTCTAGCGAGAAGGCATAGCTCGGCCGCCTACGTTGTCAGGAAAGTAAGACAAAACACTGACGTTGATACTGCTCGATTAGTCTATTTTAGTTATTTCCATAGCGTTATTTCCTATGGAATTCTGCTGTGGGGCAAAGCCGCTGACATTCAAAAATATTTGTTCTTCAAAAACGAGCAGTTCGAGCAATTTACCAGCTAGGTGCCAGAGTTTCTCTAAGAGATTTTTTTAAAGATATTGGTATTCTCACAGTGGCATCACAATTCATCTTCGCCAATATCTTATATATTAGGCAAAATATACACTTTTACACTAAAAACAGTGATATTCACAATATTAACACCAGAAATAAGGACAAATTACGAGCTCCTTATCACCGGCTTCATAAGGTTCATAACTCATTTGTTGGGCTTGGTATAGCCTTTTATAACAAGCTACCCTCTGCTCTTCTAGATTAGCCTTTTAATGCGTTTAAAGTTAAAGTAAAATCAAACCTTTGTTCAAAGGCATACTATTCTATTAACGACTACTTAAACGATAAAAATAGTTGGTCGCTGTGAATAACTCAAGACAATGTTTGTGTTCTTTCTCCAGAATTAGCTTACCTACTGGCAGGTTATATGAGTTATTATATAATTGTTTTATTTTATTTTGCCAGTTTATGTCATCATCATCTGCCTAGCCTTTTCCCAACTATATTGGGGTCGGCTTCCAGTCTTACCGGATTCAGCTAAGTACCAGTGTTTTACATGGAGCGACTGCCTATCTGACCTCCGCAACCCAGTAACTGGGTAACACGGTGCCCCTTGGCAAGACTGGTGTCAGATCTCAAGCTTCTGACTATCCGTAACGACTATCAAAGATCTTCAAATAACAGCCGGGGCCAATGGCTTAACGTGCTTGCCGAGGCATGGAGGAAACTCGGTATGTTGAAATGGTCACCCATCTACGGACCGACCTCGTGAAGCGTTGCTTAACCTTGATGATCGACTCGTGCGGCTGTTATTATTTAGCCACGAGCTCCTCTTTTTGACAGTTTATGTCAATTTATTTTAATTTAATTGTCATATTATTGACATAATCGACTCACTACAATGTTTTTTTTTATTTTATTTTAATGAGTTGTATTGCAATATGTGGTTAGCTAGCGACCTCGACAGTGGATCATATATTATTCTTGCCTAACTGTTGATTTATTTTTTACTTCGATGGTCCTAGTTTATCATAATTATGTGACTTCGAGTTACAGCTGTATTAGCTATATGTAGGTGGGCACGCACTTTATGCCTGGAGGCAAATAAATAATAATAATTCGGGTACTAAGTTCCGTTTACGTTTTTATTTTTAGTTTTTATTTTGCTTGAGTTTAGATTTCGATGTTTTTGTTGGTATATTGGCGTGTGCTAGCTGTCATTATGGCAAATATATTTTATTTTAATTTTTTGTGTTGAGTAATGTAAATTATTTGCATACTATTTATTGTATAGAATCAAGTTTTTGTTTTTTTTTTTCTAACTGAACTGACAGCTGTGCTGCTGTGGAGTTTGTTGCGCCACTTCTTCTTCCCAGCAAAAGCACTAGGAAGTGGTGAAGGGCGGGCGTTTTTAGGGGACTGTCTTATGTAATTTTGACGTTCGGAAAGTGCTGATTCTCAGCCTAGTTTGAATAAATGACTTTTGAATTTGAATAAAGATTTAACCTGTGAAAGTTACAGTAAACTTATTCAAAGGAAAGGAAAATTCTTGTAAACGATGCAAGAGAAATGAGTCAGTCGAGTCTTCGGATGAAGATCAGGAAGAATTTCAGCCAAGTGTATCATCTTCTGGCGGTGAGATTACAAGTGATGAAGATGATATAGTCCTGAAAGATGATTTTCCACCACTTAAACGTATCCCTGTGAAAATGATTTTGTTATAATACTTTTTAAATCAATAAACGATAAAATCTATTACGTCGGTAAAATTTTGGAAATATTAGATGAAGAAGATTGTGATTTTTATGTCTCATACTAAAAAAAAAGAGCGAGATCCAACAGAAATTTACTGATCCAAAGGAATCTGATACAGCTGTTTTTAATATTGTGGAAATTAAGTATATTTTCCCATTTCCTAAAATTTACAATTCTAATAATCGACGTCAAACTACTTACAGATTTCCTGTTGTATCTCTCTTTTAATTAAGCGTTATAAAAGCTTTTTTTTAACGTGAATTTCTTAAATGTTTACGATACCTTAAGGCCCTAGGAATAAGAGTTACACAGCTCTTGAAAATTTTGTTGGTTCATTGTCGACCAACTTACCCTACCTATGTATGTTATTGTATGTCGCATAGATATTGATGAAATATCTACTCATTGACATAAACCTAAAAAAAAAGACACAGTTTCATATCCTACTAATATTTTAACCGATACGGATAGATTAGGTTCGATAGTGATGACGGGATCTGAAGTGAGAGAGCAAAGCGAGCATACTAAGCTTCGTCGACTTACCTTACTTACAACCATAATTTAATACTATTTTGATTAAATCCAAATTATGATTTAATGCATTTTACTAATATTGCTGCAGATATATTTAATTTCCTATGTCATAAATTTTAAGCCTGCCCAATATAACATTACTTGCTGATCAACTAAGTTATTTTTGCCAACCACTAGCAACAGCTCAATTCACTTTGTTTGCTGATATGTACATGATGGAGCTTATCAAAACCTCTTTAATTAGCTGACCGTTTAAATAATAGCCTAATTTATGTAAGTATGTTACTACTGAGAAATATTCTCAAGTTACAAAAAAAAAGTACTTTGTGTACTAACTTGTTTGCCATACTAGTTGCTTGCACGCCGTCAAAGGTCTGCAGCTGGTGATAGTCTTTTGTATATTCCTTCACGAGTTGTGGGGCAATCAGCTAGAAATTACTGAAAGAATAAAAATCCTTGAAATAGATTTGTTACTGGAACACTCTGCAACCACAGGAAAATAACTGTAATTAGAGGCCAGCCTGCAATAAATCCTAGTTCGGTACTTTCCAAAAGACGAAATACGTCCACAGCTGTACATAGGCCTCTTCCAAGTGTCGTCACATTGACCGGTCCCTGCATCTCGGATCCAGCGGATCCCCGCAACCTTCACCAGGTCATCGTTCCACCTACTGGGAGGCCTTCCAACGTAACGTGTTCTGGTTCGCTGTCGCCAATCCAGAACTTTTCTGTCCCATCGGCCATCCGTTCTGCGAGCAATGTGCCCTGCCCACTGTCACTTAAGTTTGGCAATTCTTCGGGCTATGTTGGTAACCCTGATTCTCTTGCGGTTCTCTACATTTCTGATTAGATTACGCAAGGAAACTCCGAGCATAGTCCTCTCCATTGCCCTATGGGTGAAAGTGAGTTTTCTGATGAGGCCCATTGTGATAGACCACGTCTCAGTGCCATATGTCATAACTAGCAACACACCCTGGTCATAGACTTTCGTCTTGAGGCACTGTGGTAAGTTAGACGACAAGATACCACGCAACTTCCCGATCGCTGCCCAGCCGAGTCGGATTCCACCATTGACCTCTTTCTCGAAGTTGGCCCTACCTAACTGGATCGTTTGCCCCAGTTAGACATAGTCGTCCACAGTCGTTGAGTGTAGAGTGTCCGACCTTGATAGGAGTGATCTACTAAACTCGCTCTAACCTAAATTGCAGTAAAACCAACATTTTACGAGAACAAAGCTAAAAACTTATTTTTTTAACCTTTGACATCCAATACGTACCTATTTGTTTTTCGCATATTAATATGGTCAATCCATCTAAATCGGTTCAGCGGTTTAAGCGTGAAAAGCTAACAAGAGTTACTTTCGCATTTATTATATTAAGTATGAAAGTTTTTTTTTATATTTAATTGTATATAATTATTAGGAAACTGAAACCATTTAAGCTGTAATAAAATCATTTATGAATCGAATTCAATACTACAGACATAACTAACTATACTACTTTGTTATTATTTCTACAAAGTTATAAAATAATTTTAGTATGGAATAGTATTATGTATAAAGCTGAAGAGTTGGTTTGTTTCTTGTTTAAATGTGCTAATCTCTGACAGTGCCAATGGGAATGTTGTTTCTTTTTTCATTTGATAACCCAGTTATTGAGGGAAGTTATAGGTTATCTATCATCACGCAAAGACCTTTAGGAGCTGAGCAACAAAGGACATAAAGAACACTAATAAAAAAACCGACCAAGTACCTACGTGTCGGACTTGGTTTTAATAGAAAAATTTGAAAATTCAAAAAAAAACTGATTTATCAATATATTGGTAGTTGTTAGTCAAATATTTGTAATAATAAACATTATTACCAAATTTCACGTTCATAGGTCAATGGGCAGTTCAAACATTCTTCGGAACAACATTTTGTAACAAAAGCTGCCTTTAGTGGCTTCTGATTCCTTTGTTATTCAATATTTTTTTAACAAAAAATACAGAATTTATCTGCTCAACGGGTTCTAAACAACGATAGGGTAGGTCATTTTCATTTTTTGCTGTATCGGAGACATATGTTGACCTTTAAAAATATTTTTTGACAATTTGTATGGCTTTGGGTCAACAAGATGCTTAAACTGTGAAAATTTGAAGACTGTAGCTCCAACCGTTTGACTGTAAAACTTGTGTGACAGACGACAGACAGATGGACACTTTAGTAACAGCAATAGGGCTCCGTTTGGACTCTTCGGGGATGGAACCCTAAGTACGAAGTAACAGCCTGGGGGAGGGGTTAATCCGCGAACTTATAAAATAAAGTTTCCTTACCGTGCGCCTTCGGTCTTTTTATAAGCAATGTTTCTTTAACCTTATTTATACTTTTTTAATGCACATAAACCAACCCACTACACAAACACACAAGTGAGTTAGGTAGTTTTCGTAATTTTATTTTTTTTCGGAAACAATGTGAACACAGTCCTTCCGTTAGAGAATATAACGGCCGACTGATCGGTGGCTGCCTGGAAATGCAATTATTTATACTCCATGCACAAAGTGGTGCAGTATCTATCATTCAACCAAGGTTGGTGACGACAACATGTCAGGTGCATGGTTACATTATTAAAAATACCGGCTAAGTACCTGTCGTACTTCGCAAATTTAGATTTCCATCCCAACCCCTAAAACAGGTAGTTTTTAATAGAATAGGGCTCCGTTTGGACCCTTCGTGTAAATAATCCTAAAATCTAGTTATTAATAAACTAAAATAACGCCAACGACCTTGAGGGAACAAAACGCGCACTCGTTTCACACCCGCGCGACCCAAAATTTTGTAGTTTTTTGTAATTTCCTTATTATTCTATAACTTAAAAAAAGCCTCAGATCAAAATGTAGATAATTAAATTATCTTTGAGATGGTGTTGATTTAATTAAAATACGACCCGCGGTTGTGGTGTGATTGTCGTGTTTTTGTCCGTTTTAGACATAACTTTACAAATTAATTACACTATGTTATACGAATAAAACTCAAAACTTGCTTAGATCAAATTATTAAAAAAATAGGTTAATATAACATATACTTTTTTCAAAAAATTATGACTGGCCATTCAGACGTGATTCTCATTTTAAAATCAGCTACTCAAGAGAATCGGCGCCTTAAACTGCATCACTTGATTTTTAAAAAACCAACTCTGCCAGGAATCGAACCCGCTAATATTGAAAAAAAAACGCTTGCTTTATTATTACACCATTCGATGTGTCGCTAATATAGATCAAATTCTGAGCAGTAATGACATACGGAAAAATTGGAAAAAAACCTAATACATACCTACCTATAATTAAATATATTTAATGATCTAATTCCATCAATATAAATTTAATTCCATTGAATTTAATTTAATTTACATCTCTCATGTTCGGTAAGTAGGTTCTTATTACCTCCAAATGGGGCTTGAAGGTGATCATTAGCGCTCTAGGGTATAATGTAGCTAGAAACGCCCTAGGGCGGTAAGTAATTAAAAAAAATACTTCTTTCTTTCAAAAAGTTCGCGTACATCTAACCATCATACTGGCAATAGACATCACGCATTCAGCCCAATGACCAAAGAGGTCGCTTTGCTATTCAGCCTTGTCTTCGTGTGAAGACAAGGCTGAATAGCAGAAGTTTTTTTTTTAAATTACTTACCGCCCTAGGACTGTAAGTAATTTAAAAAAAAAACTTCTTTCTTTCCAAAAGTTCGCGTACATCTAACCATCATACTGGCAATAGACATCACGCATTCAGCCCAATGACCAAAGAGGTCGCTTTGCTATTCAGCCTTGTCTTCGTGTGAAGACAAGGCTGAATAGCAGAAGTTTTTTTTTTAAATTACTTACCGCCCTAGGACTGTAAGTAATTTAAAAAAAAAACTTCTTTCTTTCCAAAAGTTCGCGTACATCTAACCATCATACTGGCAATAGACATCACGCATTCAGCCCAATGACCAAAGAGGTCGCTTTGCTATTCAGCCTTGTCTTCGTGTGAGTATAATAGTCATCAATTTTATTCTTGTAATGCCGGTTTTTTTCTACTTACCTCACAATCGAGATGTAAAGCAGAATAGTTAGCTCGGGTGTAAGTACCAATTGCACCCTCGAACTATAGGCGCCCTCGCTGCGCTCGTGCGCCTAAATATCTCGGGCTGCAATTGATGCCTTACAGCACTTGGCTACTAATCTACTATTAATTTTGCCATAATTCTAAATTAACATTTAACATCATTCTGCTATTTTTGTACCCATTCCCAATATTAATATGCACAATGTATCTTTTTTTTGAACGGCACTTATCTAAGAACACATGGGCGGCCAAGACCTATCTAACGATGTCTTAATTATAAAAATCCGTCAATTGGTTTGAAAGATACGAGGTAATAAAGAATATTACATACATACATACAAGATACGCGCGAAAAACATAACCCTTGCCTTGCAGCCGGGTAAATATGGTCAAATGAAATCGACTCTCCTCCATAAACTGTATTTAAATGTTCCACAAAGATCAGTAAGTTGCAAAAACGCGCCATAAGTCAATTTAAAAAAGTTTATAAGCAAGGAGTTTTCATACATAGAATAAAATGGGATACGATTTTATACGAGGAAAAATTAATGATTCCGTACGTATTAGCATTGGATTCTCTTTTTATTTTTAAATAGTTGTTTAATATATTTAATTACCAGTTTTAAGTTAATTATTTTCACATCAACGTTTGTCAAAAATCTAATAAGCTGTATTGGCTGTATTCTTTGTAAAAAAATATGTCCAGTTGCAAAAACGCGCCATATTGAAAATTTATTTTTTGTGAATAAACAAATCTAATTCTTTGATTTGTTTTTACTATTCCATTAGCTCGTTTGCAATAACCTACTTTCCACTCTTGTATCACAATGTACTATTTCAACACACTTGCTCATAAAGTGGCTCTAATTTCACCGCAATTAGGCACATAATGATACCTGTTATGAAACTGTGACTTTTTCATTGATATTATTCACGAGTGAGTTATAGAGTTTTTGGAACGAAGTTCCTTATCGCGCGTTGCGAAAGGGGGCTAGACGGAAAAAAATCTCACGAAAAGTTGTAACGACACTTTTTGCTATAGTTGTGTGCGTGCGGCGTGCGCGTGTTTCATGCGTTTTCTAACCTATACGCTGTTGTGTTTACGAAGTCGAGAGAGTATATTGGTTAAAAACTTAGAGCTCGGTATATGCAACTGAACTGAAGATGCAGCCCCTTGAAAGTAAGGTTTCAGCAAGTGGCCAGCTCGCCGCTTACTTTTTTTATAACTGTATTCATGATAAAAGAAAATCTAAGCCGTGTTGTTATATCTAATGTTCACGCCCCTTCCTTGAATATTTTTGATGCATAACTAAAAAAACATAGGTACATAGGTATATATATATGTATGAATGGTGAAAAAAAATTTAATACTTATTAGCAGGGTGCTAAAATTTTCAAGCTCATTTTGCTCGCTCTTACAACCTTCTTACTCTGGAGTCTGGAACTTGTATCCGTAACTTGACAAAAAACGTTTCTATTTTTATTAGCTAAATTAAAATGTAATTATACTACAATAAAAAAAATTGAGCTGGCTTTGCTCGCAATTTTTGTTATTTTCGGGACGGCAAATCTTATACTCTTTCAGCGATATTGGCAATTAGTAATAACATACATATCAACCTTACAAATTGTTTATATGATTATGATTTGAAAAATAAATACAATTTGTACTTAAAACATTTTCAGTAATTAAAAAAATTGCTTAGACATATTATTTTGTTTTTTTGCTACTGTTCTTGGCTACCTAATGATAAAAAATAGGGTGGCCCCGGGTTACTTAAACCCACGCTACGCCACTGATCATGGTACCTGAGTTGAGCGGAGTGGTGGAAATTTCCTTTAATAGGACTTAGTGAAAATTGTGCACTTAACTTGCCCACTTCTACACATTCCTATTGACAAGACAAAAACAAACTTACCCTTACGACTGTGTCGACGTGGTGGCGATTACTTCCCGAATGTAGCCCAATTTAACTGTTATCTCTATTTATATCAATGAACCACAACCTACGTAGCTTTGTTATCTACTCATTACTAGTGTCCGACTAAAACACAACTTTTAGCCGAAACCAAAACCGAAACTGAAGCGGTATTAGCAAAAACTGGCAAAAATTCAAATCTTTATACAAGACAACTTATTTGGATAAAGTCATCAGACCATTGAAAATTCAGCCCTACATAAAATACGCAAGCCAAATAACCGAACGTTCATTTTGTGTCATGCTGGAGAAGACGCTCTTTTAGTCTCCCCAGGGATGTACCCTAACAGGCGTTGCACAGAAGGGTCCCGGAGTGATCTGTTAAGAGGTCACGGGGCGTTTTACGTACTAATGGTGATCACCGGAGTGGTTTTAGTGAGGTAAAATCCCACACTCCCTGGTGTTTTCCCCAAAGTCCAGGCGCCATGTGAAAAAAAAAAGAAAAAAAAGAGCGATCTGGGAATCAAACCCAAAAAAGATAACGCTCATAGACGAACTAGACAGTCAGTTTTATCAGTTTAGTTATCTATATCAACAGCTCAAGTACGGTAGATTCGTTCTATACAAATATTCTATTACTTTTTGGCCGAAACCGATACTCTGACCGAAAGCAGAATTTTTTCCGAAACCGAAACCGAACCTTCGGTCGCACACTACTTATTTCAGAAATGACTTTGAATGCATGAAGGGCAAACTACATTGATTATCCTATCGTTAGCTATCATAAAGCAAAACTGCATTTTTTTGTTATTAATAATATTATCTGTACGGGCAGTACCTACGGGATGTTCTAAAAATAAAATCACTGTAAATCACTACATACAAACTCTATCCGTCATAGTCTGTCATAATTTAGAACATTTTGAAATTGGGAACTCAAATCACGGACATGGACGTGTAGTGCGTAACCGCCATTGTAGTATAACAACAAGATAATAAAATCAAACAAAACTTTAAATCAATGATATTAACACGTTTAAAGAGGTTTTTATGCTAACAATTTATCAATATTGACGAAAAAATCGATAACAAGTCTGAAATATGTCTTAACAAGAGTGTAGTACGGTATTTTTTTTATATTGAGTTGAAAATAAATGTCACACATATTTAAGCATAGCTCAATTTGTAAAACAAGATGACACATTACAGATAAGTTGTTTACTTTTAGTACCAATTTACAAAATCGGTTGATTCAGCAACATATATTTAGTTTTCCTTCATTTCTGTCTGTTTATTTACCTTGTGCTTATTAATATTGGGAATGGGTATAAAAATAGCAGAATGATGATATGTTAATTTAGAATTATGGCAAAATTAAATTAAATTGGATGGAAATAAATTTATATTGATGGAATTAGATTTAACAAATTTAATTATAGGTATGTATTAGGTTTTTCCTCAATTTTGCCGTATGTTTTACTGCCCAGAATTTGATCATTATTAGCGACATATCGAATGGTGTAATAATACAGAAAGTGTTTTTTTTTTCAAAATCAGCGGTTTCGATTCCTGGCAAGGAGTTGATTTTTCAAAAATCGAATGATGCAGTTTAAGTTTTCATCAAAATCAGCCTCGTGACTCCTTTGAGTATTTTTACTAATCCTCATAGTTTCGGATTCGGCCAGGGCCACTTAAAAAACTCATTCATTCATACGATACGATAATATGATAGGCCACGCAAAATACACGTACATATCTATACTAAGACTAATAGAGTGTTTTAGTGGCAGTAGTTGAGCGATTGACTGCTGCGCTGCGTGTCGGATTCCCGCACGGAACAAATATTTGTATGACCTACAGATAGTTGTTCCGACTTTGGGTGTTTGTGTATGTGAGTTTATATGTTTGTAAACGCACCCATGATACAGGAAGAAATTCCTAGTGTGGGGCCAAGATTAAAAAAAAAAGTTTTGTTTGTGTGTTTGTTTGTACCGAATAGGCTCCGAAACTACTGGACCGATTTGAAAAAATCTTTCACCAATAGAAAGCTACATTATTCCTGAGTGACATAGGATATTTTTTAATCCCGAAAACGGGTGCTGTGGGGTGGTCCACGCGAGCGAAGCCGCGGGGAACAGCTAGTCTCATTTAAACGTGTATTTTACCTATTTTAGTTTATTAATAACTAGATTTTAGGATTCCGTACCCGAAGGGTCCAAACGGAGCCCTATTGCTGCTACTCAAGTGTCCATCTGTCTGTCTGTCGTCTGTCACACAGGTTCTTCAAATTTTGTCTTTAAATTTTCACATCTTAACAAGATAATATAAAATTATTATTAATAAAATTCAAAGCAATTCAGCTTTGAATTTGCTTTTTCTTTGAATTTGCCCTTTGGCAGTGTCAGAGATAAGCGCGTTTAAACAAGAAACAAACCAAGTCTTCAGCTTTATACATAATACTATTCCATACTGTAATTATTTTTCAACACACTTGCTCATAAAGTGGCTCTAATTTCACCGCAATTAGGCACATAATGATACCTGTTATCAAACTGTGACTTTTTCATTGATATTATTCACAAGTGAGATATAGAGTTTTTTTTTTAATTTATTGGTTGAGTTGCTTTGTTCTTAAAAGAGTTTCGATACAAAAAAGATCATGCTCAATAGTACAAATAAATTAAAGTATCTATTGCTTGCTCATTTCATGCAACTTCGTATTTAAATAAATAATTTCAACTTTTAAGAGCTTAATAAATAAAACTTTCAATCAAATATAAATTTTATTTGCTCTGTAATTAAGAAAAAAATTAATTCCCTATTTTGTACGTGGCTAAAACACTATCCACGAAAAGCCAAAAAAAAGAAACCTCATTCTTTTAGTCTATGGCCGATCGCAATTGTTAAATGCACGCGTATAGGAAAACTGAATAATTTTGCCCGCCATTGTGAAAAAATTTTCACAACTCGTTTTTACTGTTGACAATGATTTTTTAGTATTATTTTCTTTACAAGTGTGTTGAAAAACGTCGTATGATACACGTGTGTATTGATGATTACCGTCCTCGGCTCTCTTAAGACCCTCACCTACGGCTCGGGTCTCAATGGCGCCTTAGCGGTAATCACCAACATTGCACACTTGTACCATAATGTACTATTATGTCTGTAGTATTGAATTCGATTCATAAATGATTTTATTACAGCTTAAATGGTTTCAGTTTCCTAATAATTATATACAATTGAAAATAAAAATAAAACTTTCATACTTAATATAGTAAATGCGAAAGTAACTCTTGTTAGCATCTTGTTAGCTTTTCACGCTTAAACCGCTGAACCGATTTAGATGGATTGACCATATTAATATGCGAAAAACAAATAGGTACGTATTGGATGTCAAAGGTTAAAAAAATCAGTTTTTAGCTTAGTTCTCGTAAAATGTTGGTTTTACTGCAATTTAGGTTAGAGCGAGTTGAGTAGATCACTCCTATCAAGGTCGGACACTCTACACTCAACGACTGTCGACGACTATGTCTAACTGGGGCAAACGATCCAGTTAGGTAGGGCCAACTTCGAGAAAGAGGTCAATGGTGGAATCCGACTCAGCTGGCAATTTCTCAAGACGAATGTCTATGACCAGAGTGTGTTGCCAGTTATGACTAATGGCTCTGAGACGTGGTCTATCACAATGGGCCTTATCAGAAAACTCACATTCACCCAAAGGGCAATGGAGAGGGCTATGCTCGGAGTTTCCTTGCGTGATCTAATCAGAAATGTAGAGAACCGCTAGAGAACCAGGGTTACCGACATAGCCCGAAGAATTGCCAAACTTAAGTGGCAGTGGGCAGGACACATTGCTCGCAGAACGGATGGCCGATGGGACAGAAAAGTTCTGGATTGGCGACAGCGAACCAGAAAACGTTTCGTTGGAAGGCCTCCCACTAGGTGAACCGATGACCTGGTGAAGGTTGCGAGGATCCGCTGGATGCGAGACGCAGGGACCGGTCAATGTGGCGACGCATGGATGAGGCCTATGTCCAGCTGTGGACGTCTTTCGGCTGATTTGATGATGATGATGTTTTGTAGGTACTATTGTGTAGAATAAATAAGAAATATCTAAACCTTTCATACAGCATAATTCCGGTGAAAGTGCCGAACTAGGATTTATTGCAGGCTGGCCTCTAATTACAGTTATTTTCCTGTGATTGCAGAGTGTTCCAGTAACAAATCTGTTTCAAGGATTTTTATTCTTTCAGTAATTTCTATCTGATTGCCCACATTTCGTGAGGGAATATACAAAAGACTATCGCCAGCTGCAGATATCGTTGACGGCGTGCAAGCAACAAGTATGGCAAACAAGTTAGTACACAAAATACTTTTATATTTTGTTTTAAAATAAGAATATTTCTCTCTATTTGGCTATCATTTAAACGGTCAGCTAATTAAAGAGGTTTTGATAAGCTCCATCATGTATTTTATCAGCAAACAAAGTGAATTGAGCTGCTGCTATTGGTGGGCAAAATAACTTAATTGATCAGCAAGTAATGTAATATTGGGCAGGCTTAAAATTTATGTCATAGGAAATTAAATATATTTGCAGCAATATTAGTAAAGTGCATCAAATCATAATTTGGATTTAATCAAAATAGTATTAAATTATGGTTCTAAGTAAGGTAAGTCGACGAAGCTTAGTACGCTCGCTTTGCTCTCTCACTTCAGATCCCGTCATCACTATCGAACCTAATCTATCCGTATCGGTTAAAATATTAGTAGGATATGAAACTGTATCTTTTTTTTGAGGTTTATGTCAATGAGTAGATATTTCATTAATATCTATGCGACATACAATAACATACATAGGTAGGGTAAGTTGGTCGACAATGAACCACCTAAATTTTCAAGAGCTGTAACTCTTATTCCTAGGGCCGTAAGGTACCTAATATCGTAAACATTAAAGAAATTAACTGTAAATTTCTGTTAGATCTCGCTCTATGATTTTAAGTATGAGACATAAAAATCACAATCTTCTTCATCATCTAATATTTCCAAAAATTTACCGACGTAATAGATTTTGTCGTTTATTGTTTTAAAAAGTATTATAACAAAATCATTTTCACAGGTTAAGGTTACACTAGTCGACAATTCTTCCATACAAACGTAGTCTAGAGATTATTCCACTGTTTGACAATGTACGTTCAAAATAAAAAGTGATATCAATTTGTCTCATCATTATCTAGCCCTGTATGGAAACAAAAAAGTGAATAAAGTAAATATTTGAAAGTTATGAGCGTCGAAAGTTCCATATTTCGACACTAAATTTAACGCATTTTTGGTCGCAAAAAAATAACATAAGAAGACGGAAAATTGCAAAACGGCCTCCATACAGGGATAGATTATTAGTTCAAAAATTCAAATAATTATATTTTGAACAGATACGTTTAGTCGTTTTTTCATGATATCCAGACTCCCAAAGGTCTGTTTATAAAATTTCGCGCGCTCGGTTTCGTCCTAAATCATTATCCATTTCGCTACAAATTTGCAAAAGTGTGTATTCGTACGCGAACTAGCTTCCTAATGCTCATCACAGCATCAATCTCTTCCGCATGTGTTGTCGGTTGATATAAAATGCATTTTAACCCCGCGCACAAAATTGTTCGTGCCGTTGACTAGTGTAACCTTAAGTGCGGGCGGGTTTAAGTGGTGTAAAATCATCTTTCAGGACTATATCATCTGCATCACTTTTGCCATCGTGCTGGTTTGCGACCAGAAGACAGTGCCCGATGGACATTTCCGGAGGGGCTCGGGCGTCCCCGCAGTCTCCAGACCAGTCCCCCAATGATGGCGTCCTGTCGGCGCATATCTGTGGGTTGCCAGCGTGGAACCTCATCTCACTTCCTTCTCCTCTCCTAACCTTCTTCACTCTCAATCATGGCAAGGGAAATAAGGAAAAAAGCTGTACAGCGGCAGCACTCACTGTCACATAAGGTGCACCTCTGTAATATCAGAGGTCTATACTCAAACCTTGATGCAGTCCACCATCATCTGGAGACTGATAAACCAGCGCTTTTGTTCCTTTCGGAGACGCAGATCGGATTTCCTTCAGACGTGGCGTATCTTTCTTACCCAGGGTTTACCCTGGAGCACAAGTTCAAGCCACGCGCAAGTGTATGCATGTACGCCCGTGACGACATCTGTTTTCGGCGTCTCCGAAACCTTGAAAACTCTCGATTCTCATTGTCACCAGCTTGTCGGTCTTTTATCGGTTACATTTCGGGGAATATGCGATGGAATTGCATGATCTAATTCCGCCAAACCCATTTCATCATCGGACTACAAGACGTACGGCGATGCGCCATCGGTACATGGTGGACATCCCACCCATACGCACTAAACGTTTTGGAAATACTTTCATAATGCGTACAGCTAAGGAGTGGAATTCCTTGCCGGAGTCTGTTTTTCCCGATAGCTACAATCTAGGGGTCCTTAAGTCAAGAGTGAATAGGTTACTTCTAGGCAAGCGTGCTACACCTTCGACCACATCATCGCTTACCATCAGGTGAGATATTGATCAAGCGTAAGCCTATCTACGATTAAAAAAAAAATCACTTGGCTGAAATTCTTCCGGATCTTCATCCAAAGACTCAACTGGGGTCACGTTTCTCTTTCATCGTTTACAAGAATTTTCCTTTCCTTCAAATAAGTTTAGTGTAACTTTTACAGGTTAAATCTCTATTGTTTTCTTAGACTTCTTGTTTTTCTTTTCAGCCAGAGCATTCTTTTCTGGGGTATCGGTTGCTATCATACTTTTGCCAGCATTTCTTCCACCTTTTGTAATATTTCGCGGTCCTGCTTTTAAGGTGGTGCTCAATGAACCAAGGGTAGTACTCAATGAATCACTTGGTTCATTGTGTACTCTCTCAAAGTGTTTCATTCTGTGCCACCCAACTCTTACAAATGTTGAGGTTAAGTAGCCACATGCACCAAGACGAGGTGCTGAACGAAAGTATCTTAAGTAAAAGCGCAAAAAAAACAACTAATTTAACAAGCCAATTGATATTCAGCTACTATTTACACAAGTGAAATGAGACGAAATTTTACTTACCTACGTTAATTTTAAAAAAAAATCGGTGGGAAAACACAAAACACAGGTGCGCGCTTTCGCCCGCGCTGCTATCTCGCTGTCGACTGGGGAGGGAAAAGGGCTCCGTAAGGTTACACTAGTCGACGGCACGAACTATTTTGTGCGCGGCGTTAAAATGCATTTTATATCAACACACTAGTCGAAAATTCTTCCATACAATCTAAATCATTATATAGCCCTGTATGGAAACAAAAATATGGAGGACATTTCGCAATTTTCCTTTTTCTTATGGTATTTATTTCCGCCCAGAGATGCGTTAAAATTTGTGTTTAAATATGTAACTTTCGACGCTCATAACATTTAAATATTTTCTTTTTTAGGGTTCCGTACCCAAAGGGTAAAAACGGGACCCTATTACTAAGACTTCGCGATCCGTCTGTCTGTCCGTCTGTCATCAGGCTGTATCTTATGAACCGTGCGCGAGTCCGACTCGCACTTGGCCAGTTTTTTACTTTTTTGTTTCCATAATACACCCATAAAAACACATTCCGTACCGCGCAGCTACTTCAGAATGGTCTCAGTGCGGTCAGTCTATAGAAAAACCTTTGATTACAAATTACAAGTACATATATAATCAAAGAGAAAAACTCACTCTTAGCTCATAGGCACTAAGTTAGGTACTAACTACTATGAATAGTAGGTACCCATGTAACGCCTGATTTCATTAGAAACTTACCAACGTATCTATTATCTATAATTATTTATTGTAATTTCAGTAAAACTAAACGTCAAAACTTTTTTGCAAAAAAATACTACCGACTTCCAAATAAAATACTACAAAGTGAAAAATAACTTTATTTTTGGAAGTCGGTGTCTTTCGTAGGTACCAATTCTTTGCGATATAGACACCGAGTTCCAAAAATAAAGTTATTTTTCACTTTGTAGTTTTTTATTTGGAAGTCGGTAGTATTTTTTTGCAAAAAAGTTTTTTTATTTTACTCTTTTTAGTTGTACCTATAGGCAAGTTGTTTAGTAAGTACCTATAACGCCAGAATAGATTACCCGAATAACATGAAACTCAAAACATAACGGTGAAAAAAATCTTTTACAAAAAAATACTACAGACTTCCAAATAAGAAAACTACAAAGTGAATAATAATAATATTTTTGAAAGTCGGTGTCTTTCGTAGGTACCATTTTTTGCGTTATGGACTTAGATTCCCCGAATATCATGAAACTTGAACAAAACCGATCAAATGACAGATCTGCTTACCCCTTAAGATTGTACTGGCTTGATGATATGTTATGAAATGGTATAAACAATAAACAGACATGCGATTGCAGCAGTCCAGAGAGATTTGCCGTTATTTATTGAAGAGTTCTGTTGTGTATCTAAGAAGTTCTTCATTAGATCTTCACCAAATTAAAATGGGACCAATTTCAGAACATACTCATTCAAACAAAAACAGATTTTTCAAAATCGGCCCACAATTGACGAAGATATCGGTGAACATACATAAAAAAAAAACACAAGAAGTCGAACATATAACCTCCTCCTTTTTCGAAAGTCGGTTAAGGCGCGTTCCCGAGCAAAACGCCGCGCTAGTCGAATTTTGTGCAGTTTTTAAGAGCTATCTACTCTTTATTTAAAAAGAAATATCAATTAATAAAAATACATTAAATTTCTACATAATGTTTATTCTAAAATTGTAGTACACTTTTTTTTAAAGATGTATATGTGTCACTAATCTCCTTCCAACAAAACCATAAAAATGTGAAATAATTATTGATAGCATGCATCTCCTCGTAAAGTATTCATTAATTATTTTTTATACTAACACTAATGGATAGACAATTTTTAACCGACTTTCGAAAAAGGAGGAGGTTCTATGTTCGACTTCTTGTATGTTTTTTTTTTTTTTTTTTTTTGTGTATGTTCACCGATATCTCCGTCAATTGTGGACCGATTTTGAAAATTCTTTTTTTGTTTGAAAGAGTATGTTCCGAAATTGGTCCCATTTCAATTTGGTGAAGATCTGATGAAGAACTTCGAAGATATACAACAGAACTCTTCAATAAATAACGGCAAATCTCTCGGGACTGCTGAAATCGCATGTCTGTTTATTGTTTATACCATTTCATAACATAACATCACGCCAGTATGCTCTTAAGGGGTAAGCAGATCTCTCATTTGATCGGTTTTGTTCAAGTTTCATGATATTCGGGTAATCTATTCTGGCGTTATAGGAAACTTACTAAACAACTTGCCTATTAGGTAGGTAAAACTAAAAAGTGAAAAATAAAAAAACTTTTTTACAAAAAAATACTACCGACTTCCAAATAAGAAAACTACAAAGTGAAAAATAACTTTATTTTTGGAAGTCGGTGTCCATAACGAAAAAAAATGGTACCTACGAAAGACACCGACTTCCAAAAATAAAGTTATTTTTCACTTTGTAGTTTTCTTATTTGGAAGTCGGTAGTATTTTTTTGTAAAAAAGTTTTTTTATATAACGAACATTTGGAAGTTTTACTTTTTTCAAAAGACCAATATTCGATTTTATAAAGATTTTATTCTAAAATCAGGGCGTATTCACTACCGTAATTCATGCGCCACCAGTGCCGCTAGGCCAATAGGAATGCTCATATCTCATACTGATTTTTTGGTCAGGGTACGGCCTTAATGAGAGTTCTGCGTACCACTTTTGAGTGTACTGGCGTGATGTTATGTTATGAAATGGTATAAACAATAAACAGACATGCGATTGCAGCAATCCCGAGAGATTTTCCGTTATTTATTGAAGAGTTCTGTTGTATATCTCCGAAGTTCTTCGTCAGATCTTCACCAAATTAAAATGGGACCAATTTCGGAATATGTCCTTTCAAACAAAAAAAGAATTTTCAAAATCGGTCCACAATTGACGGAGATATCGGTGAACATATACAAAAAAAAAAAAAAAAAAAGACATACATAAAGTCGAACATAGAACCTCCTCCTTTTTGGTAAGTCGGTTAAAAAGCATCAACATGTTCTAGATTGGGACACATACTTTATGGCAACTGCGTTTTTGGCGAGGCAACGGAGCAAGGACCCGGATTACCAAGTTGGGGCTTGTATTGTCGACGACGACATGAAAATTATTGGAATTGGGTTAGCATAGCCTTAAATTTTAGTATTTATTTATGTATTTAGTTATCTATAATACTTATGTTACATGATGAATTTCAAGTTTGTGTCCCACAGTTGAAATTCTGTTGAAAATTGAGTATCAGAGTGTATTTGGTGAGACGGCTAAATCCGACACTTCAACATATACCTAATGAATAATAATGTACCTACTCAAAGGAATCAAGAGCCTGAAAGATAAATGGCCCTTACGTTAATTATTGTTTGGGACATCTTATAACGTTCTGAATCCTGACGCTTCACCTCACTGCACGTCATTTCGATGTTAGCCGTTTCTGAGAACACGGTGCGACGCCAGGTTTGATTGAGACGGCCGCACTTATTACCCTTTGGGAATGCCAATTCAAAGTTTGCTTGGGTGTGGGACCAGAATCCCTTCGAAGCGCTTATAGAAGCTAATACACACACATGTTTTTTTTTTATAAATTTTATTGTTTTCTGCAGATATAATGGATTTACAATTGGATGGAGTAACAATAAATTGCCGTGTGGTAAGAATACTGCTTCACCCCTAGATAACAAACATTTCTATGGTGAGCATATTTTTATTAAGTTTTACTGCATATACTATTGTGTCACGACTTTTCCCTAAAGGGGCAAGCAGAAACTATAGAACTCCACCGGCTATGATCCCTACATACTTACTTCTTTTGCTTCGCTTACGTTCATACATCTGAGGGCCTGGTGCGAGTTTTCATACTTATAACTTACTCGATGTTTAGATATTTATACCAATTTGTATGGAATAATTGTGCTGCCCATTATTGTCACCAGACAGTGCTTATTCTTACACGTAGGTATAAAACTCGCACTACGGACACACTTCATTGTAATTGTACTCTGGTTTTAAGTACTACGCAAGTAAGCACATGAAATCTTTGAAGGTTTCTGGCTAAAGCTACTTTTTAATCCCCGACAAATGTGAGTCTGCCTGTGGGATCGTAGCTCCCAAACGGATGAATCAATTTTTATTTAGTTAATTTTGTATTATTTGGTTTAATTAAATAAAATCATTATTACAGTGTGCCACGCAAAAACGGATGCAATTTTCTACAGGAATACAAGGGCTGTGAAGGGTTGCACCATGTATGTTAGCCTGTTCCCATGCAATGAATGTGCCAAGATAATCATCCAGTCGGGCATCAAAAAAGTTATTTATTTTAGCGATGAAAAAGCACACAAGATGAGTTCAAGGCTTCTATGAAGATGTTCGATGAGGCTGGTGTCGAATATATGTGAGTACTTTGGAAGGTTCCTCAACTATTATTGAAGTTAAGTTAGCTAGGTAGTATTTGTTTAATTTATCGTCGAGTAATGCTAGGTATGGCCGCCTCCTGTTCGCGCTTTGTGGCGTTACATTATGAGACAATAATTATGGAAACTGTATTCAAGATTCCCTTGAACAGTTTTTTTTAATTCAGAATATTATCCCCGACTGCATTGCCAACTTTCAGACCTAAACATTTTCTTTTTAAATTCACTAGCATTTTTTGTCAGTTTAATCCTGCTAATATAAGAAATGTTAAAGTCTGTTTGTTTCGATGTTTAGTCATTCAATCAATTATTATTATGCTTCAACGGCTGATCGGATTGAAAAGAAGTTTGGCATTTTTTGGGTCCTGCTGGGTTAGGATCACAGATAATATAATACTAGCATACAGATGTCTCATCTCATACAAAGAAACCGTGCCAACGTACTGTACTGATTATTTTTTGTACATCGATCGCGTTCGGTTCCGTTCCACGGATATAAATGGTGATCTATCTATCGCCGTGGAACGGAACCGAACGCGATCGATTTACAAAAAATAATCGGTATAATCAGAGGAAAACCGCTAGCTACGTCGGCACGGTTTCTTTGTATGGGATGAGGCATTTGTATGTAGTATTATATTATCTGTGGTTAGGATATAGGTTTTATTATCTTATTTTAACTTAGAGATAAAACACTTTTCAGTTTAACCTATACTGCATTTTAAATAACATTAGACACGTTTCCAAATCGTTTTACAGTCCGTTCAACCGATTTTGAGTTCTACTCCGTAAAAATAAGGATGACATAAAAAACATAAACCTGTTACCCAAACCAACTGCTTGCTACAGCTACCATTTGTCGATCTGTCGATGATTTCTTTTCAATCATTAGGAAAAGAACTGCATCGATGATGAGCAGGGTCCGGGGTAGCACCAACACTGTCCTCAAAACGTTAGCGTGCAAAATAAACAGTCCTTTTACTGTGTACTGGGCAAGTGTACACCTGCTCAGAAATAGGAAATAGACTCCGGTAATTATTATTTTCTCAAAAATGGTATGTAATGTTGTCATAACATCTCTAAAAAGTATCCAGAAAGTGAACTCTACCGGAGAATTATTCACAACTGTCCAGTAAGAAGCGAAATTTTAAATTTGGAAGCTCCTACTGTCCAGTAAGTAAGTATGTAATTTACTTACTGGACAGTAGTAGGGATTGGTCCGATATATCAAAACGTAACTTATATCGGATATGTGTTAGATATCATATCATATCGATATCTATATCAAAATAACCGATATTACAAAAACTGTATCTAATAAAACCTTACTAGCGTGCGAGAACGAATAAGTCAAAACTTAAAACCGTAACAATGCGGAAACGTACGAACTACGAACCAAACACAAAGTTCACAAACGATAAGAACCATCATTATGCACTACCTCTCTTTCTAAGTATTATTCGTTGTTAGTTTGCTCATCTAAATAAAATTTTAACTTATGCAAACTGTACTAAATGATATCGATATCTGAAAACCGATTTCGATATCGATATGAAATCTGTATATCGGTTACATAACCGTTTGTGCAAAAAACCGAAAACACCCATCTCTAGACAGTACGTCATCCTCTTCAGATCTGCTTAGAAAAAAAAAACATAGTACCAGCCAGACACATTAGAGTTTAGCCATTATAACATGGTTATAGGAGGGAGGCTCCAAATATATATCTATCTCTCTTTTTGGCGTGACATTTTATGAGATAGATATATTTTTGAGTCCGATAATCAAGACGTACAACAAACAAATATAAATGCCCCCGGTAAATCGATCACAATATCTATCAGTAATTGCCCTAATATGAATGTAACCTTCAATATTAATTAAACGAATTTGTTGTTAAACTTTCTTTCATTTTTGAGAAAAGCATTATACAAGCCTCAACCAGTAAGAAGGCCATCTTGGCCTCGTATATAACCGGACCTCACCTGCGGTTCGGTCCGGTTAACTCATACTTGGCCAGGAAGGCTTACTTACTGGATTCTGCAGTAATGTACTATAACTTGTATTGTTTACTAACAAATTACTAACACCTTGTTATGTTTTATTTTTATGTATACTACTAACAACTCTACTAACTTTTTATCTGTAAAAATGTATGGACTTTCGTCTGAAATAAAGATAAATTATTATTATTATTATTTGTCGTATCACCAACGCAATAGAAGTCAAAATCGGTTGAACGGGCTGTAAAATGGGCTAATTTAAACGTCTAATGTTATCGCAAATGGAGTCTTTTTTTAGTAACTAGTAACAAGCCAAGTAAACTAATAAATTCATCTTTTTTCAGGCAATTCGTACCAATGGGTAAAGCTGAGATATTTTTTTCGAGCAAGTCGCTATCCAATTAATAAATAACTATTCTTAAATTTTATATAAATTACTATCCTAAATGTTATCGCTACCATTTTTTTAGAGCGGCTCAGTGGTTACGGTCGCGATTTATCACTTCAACAAGATCGTGGGTTCGATCCCAGGCAGGCACATCTTTTTAGGGTTCCGAAGTCAACAAGGAACCCTTATAGTTTCGCTCTGTACGTCTGTCCGTCCGCAGCTTAGCTCAGAGACTCTAAGTACTAGAAAGCTATAATTTTGGCATGGATATACCTAATAATAATTCCGACAAAGTGGTACAACCAAGTCACTCAATTCACGGTAGTAGTAAATATAACGAAATTAAAAGGAAAACTATCACAGATAAGTAGGCTTTACAAGTTTACGAGTAATAGTCGACCAACTTATAAAATGTACTTGAAACCGTAAAAAAAATGTACAAATGCCTTTGCAAAATTACTTAAATAACGTTGTTAGCTGTGTAAAACAGAGTAAATGTATGCTTTTGATCCATGTAAAAATAAAAATAAATTAAATCATAACAGGCTTTACAAGTTTACGAGTAATAGTCGACCAACTTATAAAATGTACTTGAAACCGTAAAAAAAAATTACAAATGCCTTTGCAAAATTACTTAAATAACGTTGTTAGCTGTGTAAAACAGAGTAAATATATGCTTTTGATCCATGTAAAAATAAAAATAAATTAAATCATAACAGGCTTTACAAGTTTACGAGTAATAGTCGACCAACTTATAAAATGTAATTGAAACCGTAAAAAAAATGTACAAATGCCTTTGCAAAATTACTTAAATAACGTTGTTAGCTGTGTAAAACAGATAGTAAATATATGCTTATGAACCATGAAAAAATCTACAAAAATAAAATCATAACATCCTTAATAATAATGATTTTTAAATGAATAATGTTTTTTAAACTCGAAACTATAAGGAATACGGGGCTGGTATAACGGGAGACGTTAGCCGATGCGCGACGTTGACGTTGGCAGAGGGACTCTTTACTTTTGACAGGCAAAAGTAAGTATTTTTATTGTACAGATACCGTAATACGTGTTTTAATTTGTTTTAACTTAAACATCAGTGGTTAAAAAGCAGTGCTTACTTTGTACGTACGTATACATATATATATATTAATTTATATTGCCATAGTGAATGTTATTTTGCGAAGGATTGCTTTGGTTGTGACAAAATTAAAATGTTATTTTTGTTTTTGCCAAGGATACGCTTGAGGAAGACGGAAAGAGGTCGATGTGCTATAGGAAAATATGAACAAGCTTATATAGAAGTGAAACGGCAACGTAGCATGCGGCAAGTGCGAGCTCTTACTTCAGCTGAACGAGGCACATTGGTCACAGTTACATTTGCAGTAAATGCCTTAGGCAATTCTATTCCTCCTTTAGGTATTTATATTTCCTCGGGTTCGTCATCATGATCATTTTGTTAGAGACGGGCCTGTAGGATTGATTTGAACAAGTTATAAGCAACAAGACTGTTATATTAAGATTTGTTATAATAGCTATAGCTACAGTGCTATATTACTTACTAGCTACTACCGCGGGGGTCAGCCCCCGCGGCTTCGCTCTCGTCAACTGGCTATCTACCTACCTATCACCTACCTGCCTACCCACCTACCTTACCTACCTACCAACCTACTCACCTGTCCTACCGATCAACCTACCTACCCTACCCTACCCTACCTACCTATTCACCCACCTAACCTACCTACCTACCTCCCCATCCTACCCTTCCTAACAATTTGCAAAATTATTTGCGATATATTCTCTCGCAGACTTTTTTGTAGTTATTAATGAGTACCTTAATCATGTAGTATATAATTTTTCAATACAGTTGTTAAACATGGCGTACTTTCAGAGGCTATAATTATGATTCGAAAGTTAAATCTTACGCATAGGCATCTTTCTGTTACGCGGTCGTGACTTTTGTTTACGAGCTCGATCATTATGTTTTGCAGTTTAGTTTTAAATTTATAAGTCAATTTAAAAAAGTTTAGTAGCAAAGAGTTTTCAAACATAGAATAAAATGGGCTAGATTTTCTACGAGGAAAAATGAATGATTCCGTACGTTTTAGCATTGAATTCTCAAAAGTCTTTTAAATGGTTGTTAAATATATTTAATTACCAGTTTTAATTTAATTATTTTCACATCAACATTTGTCAAAAATCGAATAGGCTGTATAGGCTGTTTCCGTTGAAAAAAAAAATGTCCAGTTGCAAAAACGCGCCATAAGTCAATTTAAAAAAGTTTAGTAGCAAGGAGTTTTCATACATAGAATAAAATGGGATACGATTTTATACGAGGAAAAATTAATGATTCCGTACGTTTTAGCATTGAATTCTCATTTTTTTTTAAATAGTTGTTTAATATATTTAATTACCAGTTTTAAGTTAATTATTTTCACATCAACGTTTATCAAAAATCGAATAGGCTGTATAGGCTGTTTTCTTTGTAAAAAAATATGTCCAGTTGCAAAAATGCGCCATATTGAAAATTTTATTTTTTGTGAATAAACAAATCTAATTCTTTGATTTGTTTTTACTGTTTCTCACAACTGTATTGAAAAACGTCGTGTGATACACGGGTGTGTATAGGTTATTGCAAACTCGTGTCATTAAAAACCCTCGCCTTCGGCTCGGGCTTGTTAATGGCAGCTCGTTTGCAATAACCTACTTTCCACCCTTGTATCACAATGTACTATTAATGTATACTCGTGATCAATAGTTTTATCAACGCAAGCCAAATAATGAATTTTATAGGCAAAATTTTGCTACGTTGGGTTACATTATTGCAATTTTTATAAGGACCTCTGATTTTTTTGCAAATAAATTATAGACTTTTACTCGGGAATAATGTACCTTTCGATAGGTGAAGGAATTTTTAAAATCAGTCCAGTAGTTTCGGTGCCTATTCGGTACAAACAACCGCAACAAAAAATCTTTACTCTTTATAATATTGGTAAACATTGAATGTTATTTAATAAAAAAAATAAAGTTAAAATATAAACGTATTTTTTTTCAAGATATTATGTGAAATAAAAGTGATTGATGACAATTTTGGTGTATTTTTGAACTTGTCATTATCGGCCCCAACCTCTGTCACAAACGCCCTTGGGATGTGGTCGGTTGTGACATTTTCTCTTTTTTTCCAACTTGCTCCTACGAGTTAACCACAATGCTCAATGCTATTTTAATTTTTATACGTAGTCAAATGTCCTTCACAGTAAAAAACATCTTTTAACATCTAACCAATAAAATTATTGGCCGTCAAATGAAAATTGTCACAACCGTACCCAGTCTACCCATTTTTTTTTTGTTTGGGTAATCATCAAATGACTTCTCCCGCTCTGGGTGAAGCGGGAGGGCGTGTGAGACTTTTACTGACTAAAACCCACCCGTGTTCCTTCAGTTGCGTGTGCAGGCATCGGCCCTAGCGGACCCCGTCACTTTTGCTGAAATCTCTTTGAGGCACGCGTGGAACACTACGCGCCGTCGACTCGGGCCTGGTCCCTATCGGACGGCGAGCTACCCACTACTCGCCGTCCGCAAGCCCGCGCCTACGGTGGCCGGGAACCGGCTTGCGACTCCCGACGCCCGGGGCGTCTTCAGCGGTGGCTTGGGGCGTGCGGGCGCCTCCATTGCGACTCCCTCACGCGTTCTGCCTTCTCCTTCGCGAGCATTACTGCTTTGCAGAAGGAAGTGACAGCTTCCCATGCCCTCTCGCTCCGTACCATGGCCTGAACCAGGGCCGGACGCGAGAGGTCGCCACCACCGATCGCCTCCACGAGGACACGGCGTTGCTCCGCCCAAGCGGGGCAGACCTCCACCGTATGTTCTACCGTGTCCTCCGGCCGGCGATCCTCACAATGGTGACACCCAGGCGTTTCCTCCCGCCTTATCCTGGACAGGAACCTCCCAAAACAGCCGTGTCCGGTGAGGACCTGCGTCAGGCGGAAGGTGAGGACGTCGTGACGCCTCTCAAGCCACTCCTGAAATAGGGGCCTTATCGCCACTATTGTGGCGTGTCCAACCCAGTCTACCCTACTCATACAATAATACTGCTCACCCCACTCTACATCCTGACGTGAAGTTTGTTCTAAGTTAATAAAGGCACACTTCACGTCATAAACAACCAATCACTACTCTACGTAGGTTCGTCCAAGTCGGCACTTTTGACGCTGGTTGCCCTCGCTGGGCCTCTTATGGTTCCATAAGTCACCTGGTGCCACCTGGTGGGGGTAGACCGCCAGGATGCCGTGAAAAAGCGGCGCGCCTACAGTCACATACAGCAAGCCAAACAAAGCGAACGCAGGTGTCGACGCTAGAACGAAGTTAGGTCCAGTGGACACCACCGTAGGGGGCCTCGGAGTTACACTCGCGGCCAGGGAGCATAGCTCCGTGACCGCTCGCCTTCTACCTACCAAGGGAGCAGCAGCAGTTCGGGTTCGGCACGTTCAGAGTGTACTCTCTGTATCGACTTAGGTCGGTCAAGATATTGGTTGTTTGACTGTGTTGGTATCGTTAGCGGTCACATTAGCGGTGTAGCAGGCGGCAGTGCAGTAATAGCACTGAGCACGCCAAAGACGCGCGGTGCGCTAGGTTCAAGAAGTAGATAGGCTAGACCTAGGAAAAACAGACGGGTGGGTATGCTGAGAGAGATGCTGCATTAAACAAAGCTACTACTAACCTCAGAGGCGGGTTTCCTCGTGCTCGTTCTGGTTAATTCTGGCAGCGCTCCTTCTCTGTTCCACTGGACGTCTTGGTATGAAGTTCCCTGGGTACTGGCACAATTTGCTGACGCGAGAGTGGACTGTATGCGGCGCGGTAGACCGGCGAGCCACGTGACGCTGGCTCAAGGTGATGATCAGAGGAGATCACCACGAATCCGACGACGACGAGAATCGATCGCAGACGATGCGGTTTAATAAAGCGGTGGGATCTCACAGCGGGTGAGGAATCCAGGGTGAATAGCCAGGCGGTTGACTTCCACGAGCGATGAGGCTAACCTTGACGAGGGCCGAACGTAGACTGTTCGAAAATCGAACATGTAGTTTAATGCAGCGTAAATTGACAAGAAGGGTAGATAAAATATTAAGAGGATTGTGGGTAACTAAACAATAAGCGCGCCTATAGGTGGCGCGAACAGGAGATATACAACGCGCTTAGGGATTCATTAGATATTTACAACCTTCCCTGTTGGTTAATATTCAATCTTGTAGTTAACTTTATTGTACTGTACATACTGTATTAGACTATTTCACCAACGTTTCGTCTTGTTATAGTAATTCTGCCTAAGACAGTTCAAATAAATAATTGTTGTTACATGAACTGTGGGTTTACTTTATCTCCTCACACATACCGTGCTTACAGCACGCTTTTTAGAACGGCTTTTGGCGAATTAGACTACAGGCTTACAATTTTGCGACCAGGGGGGTGACCATAAGCTCTTAGAGCGGTATCAATTTGATATCGAGTAAGTGACAGTGAACAAGTCAGATACATCTGTCCCTTATTCGATCTCAAATTGATACCGCTCTAAGAGCTTATGGTCACCCCCCTGCTAGTTAGCCAGAGATCACAAGAAAATTGCATTGCCTCGACGGTTCCTGGTATGACGGTCATGTATATCGTGTATATCTTGCGCAAAGCTTCGAAATTCTTCACACAATTTACATACTTTAATGGTTCATGCTATTTCTCTACAGAGGTATCAAAATCAAAATATTTTATTTTTATTTTACGTAGGCCTACATGGGCACTTATGAAACGTCGACAAAAGGTGCACGGTTCGGGTTAGTCGTTTCCTATGGAGAAGAACCGGCAAGAAACTCCATGGTTACTCTTTTAAAAATTTGTTTGTTTTTTTTACAATATTTCCATGTTACAGCATTAGTACTTGGATATGGGGGGACAACGTAGGCCCGACAATAAGTCGTAAGAAAAAAAAAAAAGTGAAACGAAATAAAAAGTTCAACAATCATCTAGACTTCTAGAAGGCCTACAATGTTCACACATACACAAAACAATCGGTAAAAGAATCTATACAAAGGTAAAAAAAAACAAAATAATAAAAAAATAATGTCTAACAACACTAAATGTAACATGTGGCACAAATGTTGTAATCAGTGCTGTAACTATTCTTAGCAAAGGGCTATAAAGATGATTGAAAAACATTGTAAATAGTCTAATGAGATTGAGAATATTTAGAGACATCCACATATTTGTGCCGTTTATGAGTTAGTCCTTGATTTTATAATATGCTTTTTTAATAAGGACACGTTTGATGTAGTTTTTGAACTTTCCATCGGTCAGTTCTATAACTGACTTTGACAACTTGCTATAAAAGCGTATACTGTTTATAAAAAAGACTTGCAATTTCGTGCTTACTACGTGTATTTAAATTATGGAAGTCGCTTCTAGTTTTAAAAAACCCCCGATTTTTGCGGACATACAAAATACATTCCAAAATATAAAGTGAAGGTGGAGTCAGTATATCAATTTCTTTAATTTTTCTCTGAGGGACTCACGAGGACCAATTTTATAGATCGCCCTCTTTAGTAAGAAGAAAATTGAGTCAACGTCTGCTGCTGATTCCCAAAGCAGAATGCCATAAGACATAAATAATACTGTGGAAATAAGCATAGTATACTAGCTTAGCTGTGGCTACATCGGTTAACTGCCTTATTTTACTTACTGCATACGCAGCCGAACTTAACCTACCCGAAAGAGTTCTAATGTGCGCGCCCCACTGCAATTTTGAATCGATAGTATCCATAAAAATACAGTTTTCGATATAATTTCAAGATTTTTGGCCAAGAAAGGGAGACGTGGAAGAAGATGGAGAAGACCTTCACCCATGTAGGGGTCCATATCCCAAATCCAAATACTAACAATACTATTAGTAAATAATAGCAAATTACAAATAAACATTAACAACATTTAAAATGTACAACAATAGGATATGGAAATAAAAGGTTTTTTTATATTGTATTTATGTAGCTTTTGACGATTGGCTACATCGCTCGTGTTAAAATCTCGACTTTTTATGCTCGTGTCGAACATAAAAAGTCGAGATTCTATCGAGATATATATGCTTCTCTTTTTTAGTTATTCCCAAAGCTTGTTTAGTCAAAGGCTATTTTGGGAGATACTGTACTTACATCCTTCATAATTTTTAGGGTTCCGTACCCAAACGGTAAAAACGGGACCCTATTACTAAAGACTCCGCGGTCCGTCTGTCTGTCTGTCCGTCTGTCACCAGGCTGTATCTTTTGAACCGTGATAGCTACACAGTTGAAATTTTCACAGATGATGTATTTCTGTTGCCGCTATAACAACAAATACTAAAAACAAAATAAAATTAATATTTAAGTGGGGTTCCCATACAAAAACGTTGTATTTTTTGCCGTTTTTGCGATAATGGAACGAAACACCCAGTTTATTTTAACACAGCTGTAACATTTTTCTTTCATTCCACCTGGTTTTTGGGAGGCTCGTGTGCTGCTTGTGGTTCTTTAAGGCTACGGTGTGTTTCGTAAAGCATTCGCTTGCAGTTTCTCGTGCGTACCTTTTGCCTTTGTTCATCTCTCCAGTTGAATTCAGTATCAGCATCTATGTTAGAAATCCCTCAATCAAACAAACAGTTCACACGCCAAGGAAATCTGCAAATAGCAACACCGAAGGCCGAACGTTCCTTATCGGGGCGTGCGCATCAAGGTCAATGCAAGTGCATGGTCGGTGCGACCGCACTGATTTAGGCTAACTGGATGACATCAGCGCTACTATTTGGGTTTATAATAATAGGTATCAGTGTATAATTAGGGTGATGAGTGGGTATTATTTTCCTGGTTTAATTATAGGACGTTTATTGTGGTTTTATCGTGTCAGTCTCTGTGTGTTGGTGTTGGATGTTCTCAGTTGTTTATCAGTTCCTATCTTGTTTATTATACCTATGGTTCCTACAAATTATAGCTTTAGGACGGCAGTCTTAAGTTGTGTAGAGTTGCCAACTTGTCGGTTTTTTATCGGTTACATTTGGAGTGTGCGATCGAATTGCATGATTTGCATGATCTAATTCCGCCTAGCCCGTTTCATCATCGGACCACCAGACGTACGGCGATGCGCCATCGATTTATCGTGGACAACCCACCCATATGCACTAAACATTTTGAGAACACTTTTATTATGCGTACAGCTAAGGATCGGCATTCCCTGCCGGTGTCTGTGTTTCTCGTTAGCTACAACCTAGGGGTCTTTAAGTCAAGAGTAAATAGGTTTATCCAAGGCAAGCGTGTGATTCACCGTCGGCCACATCATCGCTTACCATCAGGTGAGATAGTGGTCAAGTCAAGCGGCGAGCCTACAGTCTACAAAAAAAAACATTAATTATATATTAAAAATTCCATTAATTCCATCAATAAGCAGGATTGTAGAAGTCTATTTTGGGAGATGTCTATACCAATAGTTACCAATGTTATGTATCAAAGTCAAAACCTTTATAGTGAACTAAGTGTATAATATTGGTAGGTTGTTGTTGTTAACCACAACACACTTATATAGGTATATTTATTTATTTAATTAAGGACAACCAACAAAGCATACACCAAAAAATACATGTTGAAGTACTCATATTTTTTCATTTTATAGTGTAGCCTTAATTAAAGGCTGCCACGGCATGCATTAAACAAAGGAATAGGAAATGTAGAACAGTTATAAACAGATTTTACCCTCTTTAAATAGATTGTTACATAAATACATTGTTACATAAATACAGTGTTATGTAACGTAAAGCCGACATATATACAAAAACTCATGAATGAATGCTGGTTTTACTCGATTAATCTAAACAATTTTGTTCAACGTTGCAACAACCAACAAAAAAAAAGGAAAAAATATATAAACGTATTCCAAGTCTTTACATTTATGTTTCTGTAAGTGAAAAAGACAAAAGAAAAAATAAAACACAATATTCTTTTCTCCTTTTCACTTTTGAGATAATGCCCTATGCAAGACAGACTTAACTTTATGTAAAGAGTGGGACATATCAATATCCACACTGGGTGAGCGTGGTGGATTACGGCCCATCCCCTCTCACAGAGAGGAGGAGAGAGGTGATGTGACACTAATGCAAAAGGCGAAAGGTTATGAGTGAGCGTGTGTGTGATAAATAAAAGTCGTTAACACCTGTCTACCAATGTAGTCAAATGATTTTCTTCTTGTTTACGTCTTTTTAAGTCGCTGCTTATGCAGTCGGGTTTTTGTTTTTTAGGGTTCCGTAACCAAAGGATAAAAACGGGATCCTATTACTAAGACTTCGCGGTCCGTCTGTCTGTCTGTCATCAGGCTGTATTTTATGAACCGTGATAGCTAGACAGTTAAAATTTTCACAAATGATGTATTTCTGTTGCCACTATAACAACAAATACTAAAACCATAATAAAATAAATATTTAAGTGGGGCTCAAAATACAACAAACGTGTTTTTCTTGCTGTATTTTGCGATAATGGTACGGAACCCTTCATGCGCGAGTCCGATTCGCACTTGGCCGGTTTTTTTATTATCTTTTTTTTCGAATTATTTTTGAAATCAACTCTTAAAACCCTTTATTTTGATACCCCACATGATGGTTACGGAAGAAAAAAAAATTGGACCTCCACAATATGGCGCCCACAAGCCGCCATTTTTTGTTTTTCCAATTTTAATGTAGGCAGTGACACTCGCAAGGGCGAACGCGTTTGGTCTCTAAAACGCCACATAGAAACGAACATACATAGACCTACATAGTACATACGTAGACTGATAACGCAATACACCCTATTATTATTGGAATAAAGTAAAATTTAAAATAACTGGAGTATTGCAATTTTTTATAGTTGGAATTAGGCGGACTTGACATAAGATCCTATGACCCTAGCTGGTGCAGAGGGTGTCCACAGTTATCCTCGCATTTAGTAACAATAGGTTTTTTAAGATTTTTCAGAATACAATTCTGCAGTTTAATTTTTTTTTGTTAATTATTATTGATAGGCTCGCGCTTGACCACTATCTCATCTGCTGGTAAGCGATGATGTGGTAGGTGAAGCACGCTTGCCTAGAAGCAACCTTATTCACTCTTGATTTGAAGACTCTCAGGTTGTTTATAAAACTACAGTTATTTTGCTTCCCATAACATACACACACACTAATGAATTCTACAAAAACATTCTAATTATAACTGGGCACTGATTACAAATATCAAAACAAAATACAGGAAAATTATTCTTATGATATTAAAACATTAATTTAGCAAATAAAACTGATTTGTGAATTATTAATAAATAACATAGGTATTTGTTTATTTCGAGGACTTATTAAATTTATTAAAATAACTATTATTCCATAGGCACTTGGATTATAACTGAGTCATCTATAGACTAATGTTATTAATTATTTTCGAATTTGTTGATTTAAATGTTTAATCTTATAAACCTATTTCATAATGGGTAGTTCCTGTAACAAATGTTTGTACTCCATTTGCAATAACATTCGAAATTTAAAAATCCCTTTTTCGTACCACTTGCTCAAAAAAGTGACATTCTATGCCACAAAAAGCGAACATAACAATAGTCATTTTTAATCTGTTAAAAACAGGGAAAGAAAATTGTACTGAATTTCATTCATCCTCTAGGGGGAGAATGTGAGTTAAATTTGGAATACTTACGGAAATTTATACTGAACTACATCTGTGTTTACACCATTGAGTTTGTATATAAAGCATTATACATCTTTTTGAAAAAGGAATACGCATTTATTATGCAGTTATGATTATTAAATAAAATTACGAAAACCGACGAGGCCGTATGAGCTTGATGCCTTTGCTTTTCCGACAAAAAAATATTAGTCTAGGAATTTGCCGCGTTTTTGTTTTCTTCAAATAGATAAACGTTAAGTTTATTTTACTTTTAATTGTCATTATTTTTAATAAATGCTTATCTCATATTATTATTGTGTTAATTTTTTCGCAAATGGTACGAAACGTAGAGTATTTTCCTCGGTGATAAAGCTGTCTTAGTCTTGGGTGAACTTAAATCCCTCGCTACACTCAGGACTCGTCTTAAATCCCTCGCTTCGCTCGCGATTTAAATCGTCACCCGCGACAGAACACACTGCTTTATCCCCTCGGTTAATAATCTACTAATGCTTTTCTACATACCACTCCAAACGTTTCGTTATCATACCGTGTAAAATTTTGCAAACACTAGAAATCAAAGAGATTGGACGTAGCTTAAGATCATTGTTTGAAGGGTTTTCTCTCTTTGGTATTGGCACAACTCGGATGTCACGCCATTGGACAGGGATCTCTCCAGTTACAAAAATTGTGTTATATAATTTTAACAAATGTCATCATCATCATCATATCAGCCGAAAGACGTCCACTGCTGGACATAGGCCTCCCCAAAGCGTCACCACATTGACCGGTCTCGTGCGTCCCGCAACCAGCGGATCCCCGCAACCTTCACCAGGTCATCGGTCCACCTGGTGGGAGGCCTTCCAACGCAACGTCTTCCGGATCGCGGTCGCCACTCCAGAAACTTTCTGCCTCATCGGCCATCCGTTCTGCGAGCAATGTGCCCTGCCCACTGCCACTTAAGCTTGGCAATTCTTCGGGCTATGTCGGTAACCCTGGTTCTCTTACGGATCTCTAAATTTCTGATTCGATCACGCAAGGATATTCCGAGCATAGCCCTCTCCATTGCCCTTTGGGTGACTTTAAGTTTTCTGATGAGGCCCATTGTAAGCGACCACGTCTCTGGTCATACTGGTCTGGTCTGGACTTTCGTTTTGAGACACTGTGGTAAGTTGGACGAGAAGATACCGCGCAACTTCCCGAACGCTGCCCAGCCGAGTCGGATTCGACGGTTGACCTCTTTCTCGAAGTTGGCCCTACCCAACTGGATCGTTTGTCCCAGGTAGACATAGTTGTCCACAACTTCGAGTGTAGAGTCTCCGACCTTGATAGGAGTGGGTGTAACATGGGCATTCAAAATCACCTTGGTTTTGTCCATGTTCATTCTAAGACCCACCTCTTTCGGAAGCTCTACTGAGGTCATCGAGCATTATACTGAGGTCCTCCATGGTCTCAGAAATAACCTATATTGTCGGCAAACCGAAGGTGAGTGACGTTGATGCCTAGCCCTCTCCAGTCCAGAACCTTGAAGATATCCTCCAGTGTAGCGGTAAACAGCATCGGAGATATGACGTCTCCCTGTCTCACACCTCGCTGTAGAAGGACTGGTTCCGAGGTCTGATCCTGAAGTCGAACTGACATGGTGGCGTTTTTGTACAAACACTTCAACGCTCCGAAGACCGAAGAGAGGGGGAGGACTCGATAATCCTCAAATCCGGTAACCCGCTCTATTTCCGAGAGGGTGACCGACAGTCCCAGGGTGGTGTCGGGTTTATCGTCCACAAGTCCCTTGTGAACAACGTGGTGAAGATCGAGAGTGTGTCGCCCTGGTCGACCTTACACTCAGAATATCCCAAAGATATTCGCTGAAGGTCATACAGGTCTACGCCCCGACCTCGGCACACCCCGCCGACGAGGTAGAGACCATGTATGAGGATATCTCTAGAGCCATGCATGGTTTCAAAACTCATTTCACCGTTGTCATGGGGGACTTTAACGCGAAACTGGGCAAACGAGACGTGGATGAGCTGCAAGTGGGGCAATTTGGAGTTGGACGTCGGAACCACCAGGGTCACCTACTGGCCAGTTTTATGGAGAAGGAGTGCCTCTACATGATGAACTTCTTCTTCAGAAAGCGTGAGCACAAGAAGTGGACCTGAAAAAGCCCCGATATAGCAGACCACCAGAGCCCAAAGCGTTGTGAATATTAATTGAATTACAATAATTATTAAAAAACGAGTTTTATTAGCTCTTTCATAGTACTTCCTGTACTATGGAAACTGTCTTTTTATCCGAATGTAACATTGACACACATTGTAATTGTTGCTTACAATAATATTTATCAAAGACAACATCTTTGATAAATATTATCGGTATAATTTTTAATCGTACAATAAGATACTATGATATTCACAGAAAAAATCCTTCAAAAGTTTTCATGACCTCAATGTAACGGTAGTGATACAATGCTTTTTATATTAAAAATGCTTAAAATCTGTACATCGCGTCGTAACATTGCAAAAATCACACTTTGGAGTGATTTTAGCAAAACTGAAAGAGCAATTAAAATTAGTAACATGAAACCTACAATTGTACAAAACAACTTATGCCTGCAGCTGAAAATAAATAATAAACAATGCAATAAAAATGCTGTGTTGAAAACCATGCCTTAATGAGTTACAATGTTATTCATATTGGGTGTCGATATAACACATTCACTATATTCAACCTGCAAAATACTTAACTCAGAGTTAGTTGCTGACACTAGGTTAAATTGACAGTTTGATATATAATTACAATATTGTCAATTTAACCTCGTGTTAGCAATCTGAAAGTTTTTCGTGCAAGTGGGCCTTAATCAATCAAATACATCATAAATAACGCACGCACATGTTTGTTGCAACTTACAAATACCGAATGTAAACAAAAAAACGCGACGCGCGTCTGGCCGGCACCCGCCCGCCGCCGCCCGCGCCCGCGCTTTTACTCGGGCTCGCCCTTCGTGCGAAGAAGTCTAGTTTTTTTTTTTTAATACTTAATATGATTTCGTGGATGAAAATGACACAAATTATGAATAGTGTTTTGTTACACCATAATAATCAAAAGTACGTCAACTCTAATAACTTGCATTTTTTTTGTGGATTTTACAATTTGTTGTAATAAAAAAATTAAATATCTATAAAAGTCGTGGATGAATTCGACACAAAATATTTTAAACAACAGATATCAGTACTCTAAAACGCGTAACACCTATTTAACCTATTATAATATTCTTTTAGAGCTATTTGGGCTACGTGTTAGGTACTGGTTAACTATTAGGATTCCCGTGGACAGAGATGACACAAAATGCTTATGCACATCAGTTACTACTTCGTTATTATCATGAAAGTAAAATTTTCGTCTCTAATTTTCTTTTCGTCCAATACTGGCCGAAAAGACAAATACCTCAATTTCTACCTAAAATACAACACTTAGGTATCTGAATGTTTGATCGCTATAACTTCTTTTGGAGTAGTAATTTTTGTATAAATTTGGAAAGAAATCACAGAGATTTTAATAGAGAAATCTTGAAATGAAAATTTAACACCGTGACTACCGCCACCCTAGCAATGGCTTGGTATATCTCGTAAACTACTGGAGTACTTGTTGTGAATTTTGGGTATCAATTTTATCTTGCTGGGTAGTAATTTGAGGAAAGGCACAGGCTGCTCAAACTTAGAATCAACATTCAAAGTCGTGGTCCTGCTGAACGAGCGAGCGAAAGTTATTATCGTTAATTTCTCGGTAAATACAAATGTTTCAGTTCTGTTTTTTTTACGAAATGAATCACATTTATGGGTAGTAATTATTTGTATACTTAGAATTGCTGTAGCATGCCTCCGTTTTCGGCGCTCATGGTGTAGTGCGTTACTACAGCCAGATAATGTCGAAAATCGTCATCTAAGTGCAATAGATAATTAGATATACAGCTTCTTTAATTGGTAAGTAGATTTTTAAATTTGGTAAGCTGATAGTTTTTTAATTATTTGATAAAAACAGTTCCGGCTGGAGTAACGTTACCGCAGCTAGATCTTTTGTTTTCTAACGGGTATTTTGAAATAAATGTTATCTAAATAATTAGGTATCAATTTGAAATAAATGGTACAACTTAATTTGTATTTTTATTTGCTATGGTTGCGAAGATATTTAAAATCCTGCTGCGGTAACGTTTGCACGATTGCTGCATCTTGGAATTGACTCAACGGATGGTTATGATATTTGTACATGACATCTGGCTAATTAGTTATAATTTGTTACGCAATAAAAGAATCCACAATAATGCACCGTTTTTTAGTAAATAGAAATATGCTATAATAGGTCCTAGCACTGCCAATAAGCGGTCCAAAGACTAACTTGAAACGTTATTATATAGGTAATTACTGCCTATAAATGGTACTGAAGTTTCGTAAGTATTGCTATAAGTAATTAAAAAGTTATGATGAAACGTCAGTTGGTTCCGGCCACGGCGCGCAGCTGAGATATTTGAAGATCGATTAACTGAGTTTCCTGTAGTTGTGGTAACTGAATCTTATATCAATAATTAGATATATAGTTCAATTATATAGCTGTGAAATATCAGACTTGTACACTAATTAATAACCGAGATAATAGAAAAACAATACTTATGCGTGGTAGCCCGACCAAATCTAGAATTAAAAAAAAAAGCGGCTGCGCAATATATTATACCAACCTTCCAAAACTTACAGGATAATAAGTGAAAATAATACGTGTTTGGTACAGACGGGTTCACAAGTGGTAAAGTAAAACATAGTTATAATTAAATATATTTAATATTTCTTAAATCTATAATTAATAGATTTAATATGTCTACACAAAATTATTAACGGGTCCATTGCCTGCATCGAACTCCTGAACTCCATAAATATAAACATACCCAACCGCATCCGTAGAAAAAAAGTTTTCAATTTATTGGAAATACCATATTCAAAAACCAATCTTGGTCACTATGCCGCTGTACACAGACTCTGTAGGCAATATAATACTTTGTCGAAAACTTCTGACATTGCCATTTCTGAGCCATTGCATAAATTTAAAAAATCATTGATTGAGGTTCTGTGAGTTTTTATTTTTAAGTTACTCTATAGTGTTATGTTTTAGATTTTAATTTTATTTTTTATTTTTTTTATTTTTATAGTCCATTTTAAAAGCGCTTTACCCTCTGTAACATTTTTTTTTTCTCAATTTTGTATACCATTATGTTTTTATTTTAAATTTGTTCAACCTAATAGTGTTTGTAAAAAGTATACATTTTTGCCGTCTGGTTTGCCATAATGTTGGTAAATCCTAAGGTTAATTACATATAAGGAGTATTTTTTTTATAAGTACCTATGCCATGTTTTAATTTCTTTTTATGTTTTACTATTATCTTGTAATAAGAGTTTATACTTTAGTTTCTATTTAGTCGATAATCTAAAATGCATGCTGTGGCCTCCTATAATTGAGGGAGTACACTTGTTATAACTTCATGTTGATGATCCATTGTGTTTTATGTGTACATCTTTCGTTGGAGGTCCTGAATAAATAAATGGAAATGAAATGAATATTTTTGTTTCTACAGATAGAATATTGATTTCAAAAATAATTATGCGTAGGTAATAAAAAATATGGAGTACCTACATACGTAGATGATGATGATTTTATGCAGATATTAATTAAGGTAAGTAAGTAGACATATAAATTAACTTCAAAAATAATCACAGATATGTTTTGGACTTATTATATGCAACGTCGCTTGCTTATCTGAAATTAAAATTAAGAACTAATAAACACCTTCACTTTTTTCACTATTTTGCTTCCTCCTCCTCCCGTCTTGTTCCTCATAACTGAGGGTCGTGATTCCCGTGACAGGAGACCAACTTTTCTCTGACGATGATTCTCCATCTGTGTCTGTCCTTGGCGACGTGGAGTGCATCGTGCAGCTTGTTGTTCAGCATTCCACGTATATGGTCAGACCATCTGATCGGGCTGCGGCCCCTCGGCCTCTTGCCTTTGACCTTGCCAGTGATCATCAGCTGCTCGAGGTTATAACCATCCTTTCGGGTAATGTTGTGTTGTGTCGTATTGTGCTTAACGTTTCGAATTAGTTAATATAAAACAGTTGTAGCCATATTTAAAATTAAGATTTTTGGGTACCGGATGTAGACGGCCATACACCCAATTGTTTGGACCTCCTGCTGACAACTGATCCGGGCAGTCATTCAGTATCGGTCTCAGCCCCGCTGGGAACGTCTGACCACTGTCTGGTGAAATCCGTTTCGACCTGCTCTCCTCCAGATGAGAGTCCTAGAGGCACGAGGCGAGTATGGCGATACGAGTCAGCAGACTGGGATGAGATGCGGCACTTTTTTGCGCCCTATCCTTGGCGGCATGTGTGCTTCTCCTCGGGTGACCCCTCGTGCTGTGCTGACGTGGTTGCGGACGTGATTCGGCAGGGAATGGAGTATTTTATTCCATTCTCCGACATCCCGCTCGGTCGCAAATCCCGGCCTTGGTATAATGCAGAATGCGCCCACGCTGAGGCTCGAAAAGAGTCTGCCTACCAAGCCTGGGTCAAGGCCCGCAGCCGCAAAATTAGAGCACGTAGGGTTCGCGCGAGGAAAAGAGCCTTTAATTCTGCCGCCAAGCTCTGCAAGCGGGTTCTGCGTCGGGCACGTTTTGACCATATTGGACGTATCGGGGCCAAGCTGGTATCGCACCCTCCGGGTTGTAAACAGTTTTGGTCCCTGTCTAAAGCGGTTGAAACTAATTTCTGTCGTCCCACTTTACCTCCAATGCTGAAACCTGATGGGTCGCTGGCTCACTCTGCAAGTGAGAAAGCAAATTTATTTGCGTCTCTCTTTGCAAGCAATTCACGTCTGGATGCTGGCTCTAAGCAACCACCTAATATACCTCATTGTGACTCTTCGATGCCGGAGATCGCAGTTCACACTAAAGAGGTTCGGAGAGTACTGTGCAGCCTAGACGTGAACAAGGCCAGCGGGCCTGACGGCATTCCAGCGAGAGTATTGAGGCAGTGTGCGCCTGAATTGTCTCCTGTATTGACACGCTTGTTCCGCCTCTCTCTTAAAAAAAGAACAGTGCCGAAATCCTGGAAGCTTGCAAATGTACAACCAGTACCCAAGAAGGGCGACCGTGCAGACCCTGCCCACTACCGTCCGATAGCCATTACCTCCATACTATGTAAGGTTATGGAAAGGGTACTGAACAGTAAGTTGCTGACCTGCCTTGAAGACAATGAGCTCCTCAGTGACCGTCAATATGGCTTTCGCCGGGGACGGTCAACTGGCGATCTTCTTGTGTTTGTCACGCACTGCTGGGGCGAAGCCATCGAGAAACACGGCGAAGCACTTGCCGTATCGCTCGATATCTCGAAGGCCTTTGACAGGGTCTGGCACGCTAGTCTACTCAGCAAGCTTCCTACTTATGGCATCCCAGCCGGTTTTTGCAGCTGGATATCAGACTTCCTCAGTGAACGGTCGATCCGAGTAGTCGTTGACGGCTGCTCCTCTGACCTTATGGCTATTAATGCCGGTGTTCCTCAGGGGTCTGTTCTCTCTGCAACTCTTTTCCTGCTGCACATCAATGACCTACTTCTGCCTGGTATTGTTGGGTACGCTGATGACAGTACTGTTTCAGAGAGATACATGTCCAGCGCAAAAACCGGCGGGGATAAAGTTCGTTCCTTGAGAGAGGCTATGGTGGAGCGTACTGATTTGACCTTAAGTCTTGTCTCCCGTTGGGGTGACGACAATCTGGTCTCTTTTAACGCCACCAAAACACAGGCATGTCTTTTTACCGCAAAAAGGACTAGTTTCATTCAAACGCCTACTTTTCGGTGTGCATCTGTTCCTGTTACTGATCGGCTCGAGCTCCTTGGCATGGAGTTGACATCCAGTCTCAACTTCGGCGCCTCCATCGAGTACAAAGCCCAAATTGCGGCAAAGAAACTGGGCGTCCTAAACAGAGTGAAGCGATACTTTACGCCTGGACAGCTATTAACTCTTTACAAAGCGCAAGTCCGATCCTGCATGGAGTATTGCAGCCACCTCTGGGATGGCTCAGCTTAATATCAGCTTGCCGCGCTTGACTCGGTGGAACGCAGAGCTAAGAGACTAATTGGCGACGTCAAACTGGTGGATGCCAAGCTTCACAGCTTAGCTCATCGCCGTAAGGTTGCCTGCTTGTCGGTATTCTACAGACAGTATTTTGGCGAGTGTGCTCATGAACTCCACGACCTCATCCCACCGGCCCCCTTCTACCATCGGACATCTAGACGCACTGCAAGTTACCATCCTCACCTAGTTGCTATTCCACCAATTCGCACCAAGCGCTTCCAAACATCCTTCATAATGCGCACTGCAAAAGAGTGGAACTCACTGCCTGCGTCTGTGTTTCCGAACGCATACAACCCAAATCTCTTCAAAGTTAGAGTGAACAGGCTACTTCTGGGTAAGCTCACTCCATCGTCGACTTTGTCTCTGTCACCTCTGACCTAGACTAGAGTCAAGAGCAAACCCATCTCAAATAAAAAAATAAAATAAAATAAAAGTTTCATTGTAAAAATCACAGATAAACAATAATAAAATGTAATAACATCACAGTGCAGTAAGTACTAACATATTATACAGTAGGTAGGTAGGATCTACTGTTGTTCTAATCTGATTTTAAAAATCAAATATGTCTTACGTAAAGATAGCCATATTCTTAAATTAAGTTTAATTGTATAAAAATAAAAAATCTACAATAGTAAAAATAAACGACATAGCAATGCAGTCAACTTCTTAGAATACGTAATTTTTGATACAGTAGGTACAAGCTAAGTCTTATTGCATATAAATCACAGATCAATTATATAATATTATCAAGATGCTATTATAACAGGTACTTTTTTTATCTAACCTATTACAGTGTCCCACTGCTGGGCAAAGGTCTCCCCTTTGATTTTTCACTCTGCTTTGTTTATAGCCACCTCTTCTCTTTTTACACGAAATAAATGAAAAAGAAATACTTATAATTTAATCGCGGTTAGCTATTCCAAAATAAGTATACTTTTTAATTAAAAAGTACAAAACTAAAAACGTGCAAACTATGCTATGGAGTACAGCCCCTCCCCTTCATCCCGCGCGTGATCACGACTGTTCCCCATGTTCTCTCTTTCTATCTAACGATGATAGCGCCGCCGCCACATGCATGATGAACCATTGTTTACAATAATCTATATCTACATAATTATGGGTCAGTTCGTTGCATAACTATGACCTTGAAAACAGTAGGTAATAATATAATAGGTACGTACTGTTACGGGGTGGTTCTTAAAATGGTTTTTAAAAAAACAATTAATTAAGCACTGGAATAGAATTTTAATTGACTTTCAGTAAATACAATAAAAGTACGTATCCGCGACGACGTTCAAATCCACACTGCCTATCCGGCTCTAGAAAACTAGCGATGTGTCGTAAACGCTGACAATGCAAAGATGGTTCCACGTGTAACGACCAGCGTGGTCATCATTATTATTTTATATGCATTCGCGTGTATTTTAAGATATAACAGCCCCCCGAATAAAATGGAGCATCCGAGATGAAAGATGCGAAATTTAAGATTTGAAGCGGATTGGATTTGGACGTCGTTGGAGATTTACAGATTGTTACTTATAAACTAAGCACATTATAATACTATTTTAGTAAAACATAGCGAGATTTAGTAACGAGATTAATTTTGTTTATTGGTTACCAAAATGTTTCTTTTCAATGATGTTGGCCTTGATGTTGACAGATCAGGCTCAACAGTTTCTTCAAACACAGATAGTTCAATAGCTTGTTGAGGATGACTGTGATTATCTACTTTCTTGGTATTATTACATTGGTTGAATATTTGTATGCAGCATGGAGCTTTTGAATTTGGGCATATTAATTTTCGACCTCTGTAGAGTAGGTATAATAAGAATATGATAAAAAATGTGTAGCTTAAGGACATATAATGAACTCCATATTTTTGGAAGTGGGTCGGATCTTCAATGTTATTTAATTCTTGCTCAAACGAGTTTAGGTGCATACTGGCTTGTAGTAAAGAGTCTAGATTATTAACATTGTTTAATTTTAGGTATGGTAAACGTGAAAGTGTATTGTTGACCCTACTCCTTTCACAACAGTCATCTTCAACTAGGTTGAAATTAGAAACAACATGTGAGCTTACATTTACGAAAACATTTGATGATGGCACAAATTGTAAAGTTTTATAAAAGGCTTTGCAATTTTTGGTTAAAGATAATATTCCTGTACCGAATAAAGTTTCATCAAAGCTACTGCCATCATTTTCACAAGATACATGACATTTGCCTGGTTCAGATAGAACAAATATCCATCTATTATTACTAATTTTATGAAACACTTGAATAGAGCCTTTTAACAATTTAGTCTCGCAAGAGTTAGGTAGCTTACTGACTAATTCCGTAATTAAAATAGTTTCACAGATTGGGTTCACGACACTTGAGTATACACTTTCTAATTCACATATGTAAAACTTTTCACGAATCACTTTGCACTTGTTTACACTGTGCAACGGTGAGTAAAACATATGATCGATTGTTATTGCAAGGTAAGGTCGACTGGGAGCGATAAGTGCGAAAGTGTCTGGTTGCGCAACGTCATAGGGAACAGGCATTGGGATTATATGGTATAAGTTGTATATTTGAGGTAGGACGAGCGGGATTCTAATAACTACGATTATTTTGTTATTATGAAAATAAGATATAAGTCTCGAAATATCAATAAGATCGTGAATATTTTGTAATGACAAAGATAAAGGGAGTTCGTAATACCTTGGCATATTATTCATATTCCGTTCAAGTTCGTTATAGAGTTGATAAGGACTAAGTACAGTCGGATGTAGAATATTGACTTTACTAAATAGAATCGCGTTATTAATATCCTCAATGTCGAACGACAAGGAAATAATGATGCTTTCAATAGCGTTGAGGAATGTATTTATATTAGATTTGACATCCAACTTATCATTAGAATTAGTTAGTTGCTGAAAAGCTTGATCGATTATTTCAAGGTTTTTGTTAAGCCGTTTTTCATTTTCATTTAGTTTAGATATTGAGCTATTAAACGTTGTAATGGTTGATTTGATTATATGTATATTATCTCTCATCAAATGTGCTAACTGTTTTTCGTCCGTCTGTACTTGGTCTATAGCGTTTGAGAATTTGATTGCATCATCTGAATCTAATGTGCCGAAAAAGGTTTTCAAAAGGGATCCACCGGCATCGATCAAACCGCGTTTGGACCGTTTATTGCTTACGATATAAGAAACTGACGAATATTTTTTTAATATTGTTATCATGCTGACTCTGCAACGCTGTTAACGCATTTAGGCAGTCAATCTGGATTTTGGATGAACTATAGTTTTTACAATAAGAGCCAACTTTAGCGAAAAGAGATTCAACTATATCTAGGTGCGATTGTATTTTACTAATATCTAAATACGTAACTACATTCCAATTATCGTTGGTAAACTTAACGTTGATCATTTTATCGAAGTATAAACTGGAACTGCTTGTTATCGGTGTGACGACCTGATGACACCTACATTCTGCAGCAAGGTGCCTGAAATAGATCAAGTTATTGCAACGTCAGACGCCAACTTAATTTCGTCATAGTGATGACGTACATGTTTACGGTTTATGAGGAGGGTCACGGTGTGGTTCCCGTTGATTTTAACGATTTTATATGGACCTTTCCAAACCGGAGACAGAGCTTTGTTTTGCTTGTGGTGACACTTGAGATATACTGAGTCACCGACATCGTAAGTGATAGGTTTAGCGTGAGAATCGTAATAACGTTTAGACCTCTCTTTGGAATTTTGAATGTTTTGTAGTGCTTTCTGCCTACTATAATACAACCTATGATTCAATACTCTGACGTAATCCGTGTATGTGTTATTTTCTAACGTGTCGATGGATTTGGGAATGTATGGTTTAAAACCTAGTAGTAATTCGAATGGAGAGTAGTTGGTGGTTGAATGGACGTTAGAATTGTATGAAAACATGGCCGTGTTTAAGTACAAGTCCCATGTATGTGCGTTTTCATTGACAAAGGGTCGCAAATATTCCTTTAAAGTTGAGTGGCTCCTTTCCAAAGCACCGCAGGTTTGTGGGTGATAAGGCGTTGCTAGAATATGTTTAATGCCAAATAACTTGCTAAGTTGTTTAAGAACTTCGGAAGTAAAGTTAGTGCCTTGATCGGTGACTATCATTTTAGGGATACCGAGATGAGAGATAAAATGAACTAACTTTTTAGCAGTTTCGTCTGCTGAACATGTCTGTAGTGGATAGCCTTGTGAATATTTGGTGAGGTCGTCTTGAATTGTGAGGATGAATTTGTATTTAAATTCGTAAGTTTCCGGAAGGGGACCTACTATATCCAAAAATAACTTTTCGAGGGGTTTTGTTGCGGTGGAATTTATAATCATAGGAGCGCGGTTAGTTTGACGTAAAGGTTTGTTAATTTGGCAAGATTTGCAGTTTTTTACATAATCTTCAATGTCTTGCCGCATATTTTTCCACCAGTACATGGATTTTATTCTTTCCGCCATTCGTGTGATGCCGGGGTGACCGGCAGAAGGCAAGTCGTGATTATCCCGAAGAATTTTCCTAACCTCTTCAGGTGTAGGGAATAGTATGGCATTTTTATAGATGTTAACTTTAAGCCCAGTATTGTGGAAGACGTAAGCTATAATATTATAGACTTTTGTATAAGAAAGTTTTGTGAATGGGTCAGAAAAATCGGATATAGCAATTTCTTTCTCTTCCATGTACCAAAATTTTATCATGTATATTCAACCTATATTCAACTAATAACTTAAAAATGTCCTTATACGACATTTCGTCGTAATGGTGGACTCGCACGAATAAGTGAGTGAACAAATGGTTGTCATTTGATGTGTTGTAAAAAGTGTTTAGTTCGCGTTCTATGTCACGAATGTTAGGTTGACTTGTGGATAATTCTATAATTTCTTTGCAATAAGGTACAGAATCGTCTAAATCGATTGATGTAGGATAGACGATTAGTTTGCATTTAGCCTTAAGTAGGGATTCTTTGAATTCTCGAATGACCGTGTCGAATGTAAAATTCGACTGTTTAATAAGTTTTAGATACTTTTCGTAAGTGTCTGTTGTGGACGGCGAAGGACAGTCGTAGGGCGAATTTGAAGGATTTGGAGAGTTGCTATCGTCGACGGCGCATACGGGACGATTTGAGTCGTTGTTATCTTGAGGCGGGAAACGCGACAGAGCATCGGCGTTGCAATTTAATTTACCCTGTTTATGCACTATCTCGTAGTTATATTCCTCCAATTTTAGACGCCAGCGAATTAATTTAGAGCCGGGGTCCTTAACATTAAATAACCAAACTAAAGGTTTATGATCGGTGACGATTTTAAACCGATGGCCAAAAAGATAGGGACGGAAAGTTTGTACGCCGAATACAATGGCTAAAAGTTCTTTTTCTGTAGTGGAGTAATTGCCCTCGGCTTTGTTAAGCGTCCGTGACGCATATGCGATAGGCTTGTCCTTGCTTATCTCACCTTGCGATAGTATTGCACCTACAGCGTAGTTGGAGGCATCAGTTGTCAACACAAAAGGTTGACTGAAATCGGGATATTGTAAAAGAGGCGCTGTGGTTAGTTTTTGTTTTAAAATAGTAAAAGCGTGTTCTTGTTCTCCCGACCAATTAAATGGGACGTCCTTTTTTAAAAGGGAAGTAAGGGGTTTGGATATCTTAGAGAAATTTTCAATGAATCGCCTGTAGTAGCCGACTAAACCCAGGAAAGATTTGATGTCTTTAGGACATTTAGGAGTTGGAAACCGAGTGACGGCCTGGATTTTATCTGGATTGGGACAGACACCTTTGTCGGTGATTATGTGTCCTAAATACGCAACTTCGTGTCGTAAGAACTCGCATTTTGCGGGTTGTAGTTTTAGATTAAATTCACGGAATCTGTCGAACACTAATTTTAGCTTTTCTATGTGAGATTGAAGGTTTTGGCTATAAATAATACAATCATCTAAATAAATATAGCAGTGAAGACCTTGAAGACCAGATAGGACAGTATTCATAAGTTTTTGGAATGTAGCAGGGGCATTTTTTAGTCCAAAAGGCATTCTTGTAAATTCGTAGTGCCCAGAAATTTCGTTTCCTACTACCGTAAAGCCAGTTTTAGGCGCGTCCTTAGGATTTAAATTTATTTGGTGGAAACTGCTTACAAGGTCAAGCGTAGTAAAATATTTCGAATGACCTAGTTGGTCTAGAATATCCGTAATTAAAGGAATAGGATAAACTTCGGTAACAGTCACATCATTGAGTTTCCTATAATCAATGACTATCCTCCACTTTTGCTTACCCGATGAGTCTATCTTTTTGGGCACTACCCAAATAGGGGCGCTCCATGGTGATTTTGAAGGACGGATAATGTTCTGATCGAGCATTTTCTTTATTTGACTTTCGACTTCACTTTTGTGGCACTCGGGGAAACGATAAGATTTTGCGTGAATTGGGGCAGCATCACCAGTACTGATCGAATGCTCAATAGCATTAGTGCAAGTTAAGGGCTCGCCCTCAAGGTAAAAGATGTCTGTGTAATTAGAGCAACATTCTAAAAGGATCTTTGTTTCTTCAGGGTTTAGATGTTCTGTTCGGATGAGGTCTAGTACTTGTTGTGATCTATGTAAGGACACGTCATCGAGATTATTAATAAATTGAACATTATCTTGATTGCACGATTGGGAGGACAGTGATACGTTTTTGAAGGGAATCAAATGGACACAATAATCTTTGAATACGACTTTAGACTCAGTGGTATTCAGTATTGAGATATTAATGCGATTATTAGGTTTAACTGAAACAATACAATTTGCTAAGTAGACTCCTTCGGCATACATATGATCAAGAACTAGACCTTCTTTCATGGATTTTAACTCTTCTAAGGAGTTTGACACAGAACATTCAACTATCGCCTCGGAGCGAGGCGGGATGGTATAGACAGGCTTACTGAAGTTTAGCGGTATGAGATGACCATCAATGAGCAATGAGTTTTGAGAATACCTAACGTCACACCCAAGTTTTTGTAAGAAATCATTACCTAATATGCCATCGTAATTAAGCCGTACTTTATCACTGACGGCGTGGAAAGTGTGACTAAAACAGACTTTAGAATTTGGAGGGAGAATATATTCGAAATCGATGGTGAATGACCCTAAAGTTTCGTAGCAGGAGTCGTCTTCACTCAGACCTTTGAGTTTAATTTTATCACTGGATAAGGATGGTGTAGAATTAAAATTTTGAAGCTTAACAATACTAACACTAGCTCCAGTGTCGATAAGAAAACACAGAGGTTTGTTTGAAAAATTGGTATTGAGAAATACGTGGGGTAGAGAGATTTTGTGAGATTTAATTTCATGAATTGGAGTGACGGACTCCTGGTTTTGTAGGGCATTAGGACTCAACGAGACAGAGGTTCCTGACGGAATATGTTGAGATTTGTTTGAGGTGTGTGTGCTTTCGGTTTGGGGCTGGTTACCCTGTCGCATGGCAACACGAGATTTTGAGTGGCCTTCGGTTTGGGACTGGTTACCCTGTCGCATGGCAACACGAGATTTTGAGTAGCCTTCGGTTTGGGACTGATTACCCTGTCGCATGGCAACACGAGATTTTAAGTGGCTTTCGGTTTGGGACTGGCTACCCTGTCGATTAGCCGGATGGGTTAGAAGTTGACCTTCAGTTTGGGGCTGGTTACCCGGTCGATTGGTCACAATTGATTTAAAAGATTTAGATTGATTATGATTTAAATGAAGTTGTGGGTTTGTAATGCGAGATTTTGTTGTGCCTTGAATACGGTCGGGCGTAGTGCGGCACGCTAGCGACACCCGACTGTTTAGTTTAAATCGTCAGCACATTCTTCAGTTTCTTCCTGCGATTCAACATGATCGGGTAAAGCCATAACGTTATGTTGAATCGAAGGGTTATTCTTTCTAGAATTGTTATATTTGCGCCTATAGCATTGAGAGATATCATGGCCCGGTTTCTTGCAATATTTACAGACTGCGTCTGTTGATTGACTCGGCTGAGAATTTTGTTGATATTGAGAGTTAGACGAGTTTGGAGGTTGTGACCGAAATCGGTTTTTTTTCAGGCACTCGTTTTCTAAGTGACCAGGTTTATTACAAAACTTACAAGCTTTAGCGATTTTTGGGGAGATTTTTAGAGAGAAATTTTGAATTTTTTCTTCTTCGATCGCGATGTTAATAGCATCATTCAGAGTTTTAGGGTTTCTACACCGCGCCATATTACTGAGGTTAGGTTTTAAGCCAAAAATAAAAGTGTGGAGAGCTAGGTCTTCCGTCATTGCGATTCTACCTGACAGATCTTTCTTAGTAGTTTCGGAATTGTGAATTTCGGTCTGCATGTCGGTGAGACAGGTTTCCAAGCGCAAAGAGAATTGTGACACTGACTCATTTTGTTGTTGCCTACAAGATTGCAACTCGAAGAATAAATGGCTATAATGTTTCCTTTCACCAAAATTTTGGCGAAGGAATGACTGCAACGAATCAAAGTCATCGAAAACTTTGTTTGAGCAGGCTATTTGAGCTTTGCCTCGCAATTTGGATAGGATATATTTTAGGAGCAATTTTTTCTGACTCTCGGACGCTAGGTTTAGTGAATTTTGGCAATTAGTTAAAAATGCGGACAAGGTCTCACGATCTCCATTGTATGTATCAATAAAATCACAAAGAATTTTAATAGGATATTGTTCGCTTAGCGAGATTTCAGTTTTACTCATTTTGGTCATAAGTTGACTAACGATCAAAAGAAGGTAAATAAATATATTCGATAAAATAAGGATTTGTAAGGAAAACAAATAATATAGATACTATTTGGGACAAGGTTGAGCAATAACAAATTATCAAATGTTCGACTCACAGCAGCACCGCGAGAAGGAGTGTGGACATCGTAGATTTTGAGTAGAGCAGGTATGTTGCACTCGCAGCTCAACAGGAACCAGGGCAGCAGCGGGACTTCGTCGGCAGCGGCACGGTGAGCGGCGGCGGACACGTGTCGCACAGACAACGTGTATAGCAGCGGAGCCGACGGCGACGGCACCAGGTAAACCAGGTAAGTGCCTAGTTGGGTAGGATGGTGGCTGCGAGTCCTGACACCAACGTCAGATAAGAAGCACGAACAGGCTTAATCACGTTGTGAAGTCACACGGCGCAGACACGTGGCACCACGTGGTGGTGATAGGCCAGAGGGTGGCAGGCTTACGTGGTAGGACTTACTGTCGCAGTTCCTCGGAATTCGTAGAGTTTGTGATTTGCACACCAACTAATTTTGTAAGAGTTAGTAAGAGTTCGAAGGATTTTGAAAGAGTTTGTCAAGACGCACTCCGCGGATCGTATAACGGATACCAGCTAACGATTGCTGAGTATCCCACTTCTGACACCACTGTTACGGGGTGGTTCTTAAAATGGTTTTTAAAAAAACAATTAATTAAGCACTGGAATAGAATTTTAATTGACTTTCAGTAAATACAATAAAAGTACGTATCCGCGACGACGTTCAAATCCACACTGCCTATCCGGCTCTAGAAAACTAGCGATGTGTCGTAAACGCTGACAATGCAAAGATGGTTCCACGTGTAACGACCAGCGTGGTCATCATTATTATTTTATATGCATTCGCGTGTATTTTAAGATATAACAGTACCCTACCTTAGTATCAAATTCATTTATCGATTATGTTATTCTTATAATATCTACTGTTGGTTATCCAAACTAAAATATTAAAAACTTAAGGAATACCTAAGTAAATAAAAATAAGTTGGTTATTGGCACTAATTGTTAAAGGAAATTTTTATTTGTTTTATTTATTAAAGCAAAGATACGGGCCCATATTACATATAGGTACTTAATCTAACGAAACCATGTATCGTTATTATGTCGTATTAAAATATAATAATAAATGCCTTCGTGCGTGACTGTGCCAACTTTTAAGGACAATTATGCCAATAATTTTAGAAGGTTGGTAAAATGTATTGCGTGGCCGCTTTTTTGTAACATTCTAGATTTGGTCGGGTTACCACGCATAAGTATTGTTTTTAGATTATCTCGTTAATCAATTAGTGTACAAGTCAGATATTTCATAGGTATATAATTGAACTATATATCTAATTATTTAAATAAGATTCAGTTACCACAACTACAGGAAACTCGGTTAATCGGTCTTCAAATATCTCAGCTGCGCGCCGCGGCCGGAACCAATTGAAGTTTCATCATAACTTTTTAATTACTTATAGGATACTTATGAAACTTCAGTACCATTTATAGGCAGTAATTACCTATATAATAAAGTTTCAAGTTAGTCTGTGGACCGCTTATTGGAAGTGCTAGGACCTATTATAGCATATTTCTATTTACTAAAATAACTTCAAAACGGTGCATTATTGTGGATTCTTTTACTGCGTAACAAATTATAACTAATTAGCCAGATTTCATGTACAAAAGTTATAATCATCCGTTTAGTCGATTTCGAGATGCAGCAATCGTGCAAACGTTACCGCAGCAGGATTTTAAATATCTTCGCAACCATAGCAAATACAAATATAAATTAAGTTGTACCATTTATTTCAAATTGATACCTAATTATTTAGATAACATTTATTTCAAAATACCCGTTAGAAAACAATCTGGCTGCGGTAACGTTACTCCAGCTGGAACTGATTTTATCAAATAATTAAAAAACTATCAGCTTACCAAATTTAAAAATCTGCTTACCAATTACAGAAGCTGTATATCTAATTATCTATTGCACTTAAATGACGATTTTCTACATTATCTGGCAGCAGTAACGCACTCCTCATGGTGGTCCTACTGAATGGAGCGTGACTACCGTAGGACCACCTTCAAAGTCGATTTTCTCGAAAACTACTAAGGTACCAATTTTGTTGCTCGAGTACTAATCGGTACCAATTGAGTAGTAATTATTTACCAAATATGGAAACGATTGCCGTCGGGGTCCTGCGGTAGTCACGGACATCTTTTAATAGTAGTTTTTTGTTTTTAATTAATTGATTGTGTAATTATCTGCGCATAGGAGTTAGGTGCTGCAGCACCAGAGGCAGGATCATGGAGGTTTGGTCCGATTGTGGTTTTCTGTGTGATGAGGCGCTTAGACTTAAGTTTGCAATGTACAAATTTATAAATTAACAGTGTTCTCATTGTTGAAAAGCCCAATAATAAATAAATAAATTACAGCACATTTGTGCACACCAAAAAGCTGAAGATTGCCGGGGGAAAATAGCTTCAGGTCGTCCATGTAAAGGAAGTGAGATATAACCTGATCACCTCTCCTCAGCCGATAGCCCTGCCTTGAATTCTCCAGCAGCATCACTGACCTCTAACATACAAGTACGCTGGACTAAATATATTAGATGAAATGACAGTTGATATTTTTGCCGATTCATAGCGCCCCGCTCGAGGGTCTCAGGAACTAAAATTGACACATTTAGAGATAGGTTAATACCGATATTCCTCAAGATTAGGTAATACTAATATTTCGCCTGGAAATATTATAATATTGTAACTATTAAAGGTATCAGTATTAGTGGTATTTTTAAATTACACTAATATATCAAAATAGTCTACCTTGGCAAGGCGTATCACTCATCTACTGTATTGACTCCGCGTAGTATGTTGTAACTAAATATCTCATAATGGTATTGGTCATGAATGTGACATGTTCCGACATGAAGCAAAAACTTAGTAATTCTTCAAGTTACGCACAATTTTTATGTGTAAAAGTTATCTGCATTGGTTTCGTACATTGCACGTGATGCGTGCACAAATAAACAGACAAACAGACAAAAATTCCAAAAATGCTGGAAATAGGTTCTGTTGGTTATCCTTTAACACCCTGGCTATTTTTTTTGGAAATATTTTCGTTGTACAAAAATTTATTTTATTACAGCTTTATTATATGTATTGATGATGATTGATGTTTTGAAGTCAAACAATTTATATCTGCATCTGAAATGAAACAGAGTTGAAACTAAGACTTCACCTCGCTGGAATGCGATGTCACTCTTATTTGCACCTTAACTCTACAGAGACAGGATCTCGGCGATGAGAGCGAGAAATACGTGCGCAAATATTTGTATGAATGATGTTCCCTTTACGAAACCGATGGTCGCCAACCTAGTGAATCCGAACTATTAACTAACTTGATATGACTATAGCAAGGAGATACTCGCTCAAGTATACTAGTAGCACGCTATCCACTAGTATATAGCTTGCAATACGACTGAAAATATTTTTCAGTTAACCTTTAAAGCAATCTTTCTATTACTTAAAAATGAATTATAATAAAAATAACTAGGTATTTTTTTCTCTTATTAAATTATTCTCACGTATTTTTTTACCGAAGCCTGTGTCCCATCTCTAATATTAGTTCCATGGACTCTCACGTTAAGTCACGTTGCTATCAGCGCCAAAATAACGAAAATCAAATGTCTTCATTTTGTCATCGATAATATGAAGTCCAGCGTACTTGTATATTAGAGGTCAGTGAGCAGCATGCTTAAAGGATTCAGGGCTAGACAAAGCCAAAGTGGACTCCAAACTATGGCCCTGTATAACTCGTTCGATCCAATTGTTTTTTTTTATATTCGTTCCTGACGGAACAGGCTAAGGTCTGAGATCATGCTGCCTAGTCTTCAGTGCAATTTTAACATTCTTTAGTATGCATTAGAATACGGATGTAACAGATTCTAATGTTTTATGGAGTATTTGGCAGCAAATTGTATTGAGGCAGCCTTCCCAGTAAGCTTAGCGGAGGTAGTCAATACTACAATAAAATTCTCCGCTCCACTATGCTGAGATCGCTTGTCAATGATTTCACATATTGTCCAGTTGCGTAAACAGTTGAGACACAAAACCACACCAATTTTATATCACAATATCCACTAGGAATCAATTTGCAAATAATATTAACAGCCGCTGAACTTCACTCGAAAAAATCCCGCCAAAAACTCTTTTTTTGAATGAGAATGTTATAAATAAAAAAAAGTGAATTAAAAAAATCAAAATACCAGACTGCTTAAAAGGCTTTTTAGGTTAGCGTCAGAATGGCTGGTTGCCTAAGGCAAGCGGCTCTGAAACTATATTCAAGAATTGCTACCCAATTGCTTATATTTGCTACATTTCATTACATCGACGCCGAGTTGCCAGCCTGTCGGTTTTTTATCGGTTACATTTCGGGGAGTGCGCGACGAAACTGCACAATTTGATTCCACCTAGCCCTTTCCATCATCGGACTACAAGACGTACGGCCATGCGCCATCGGTACATGGTGGACATCCCTCCCATACGCACAAAGCGTTTTGCTAATACTTTCATTGTGCGTACAGCTAAGGAGTGGAATTCCCTTCCGGGGCCTTTGTTCCCTGATAGCTACAACCTTGGGGTCTTCAAGTCAAGAGTGAATAGGTTTCTTCTAGGCAAGCGTGCTTCACCGTAGACCACGTCATCGCTTAACATCAGGCGAGATAGTGGTCAAACGCGAGCCTATAGATTATAAAAAAAAAAAAAAAAAAAAAAAACATTTCTTCAATAATTGCTAGGTACATATCATGGATTCAGAGAAATTTTAATATTTTTTTGACCAGCCATTCTGACGTCAGCATGGCTGGTCGCCTCCGTGTTCTGCATGAAGGACGCAGAATTTCTAAGTTTGTTGTATCAATAATTGCTTCTTTCACGAATTTAAGTTTAAGCTTCGTACATACATTGGGTAAAAAAACAGAGATTTTATTAAAAGTACGAACAGTTTACTACAGCGTCTTGTTCAAATCGTGCAGGCGCTCACAATTATGGATCACCCACCACATTGACGCGGCATTCATTCTTAAAGTTTGTCATATCAATAATTGGTGTGCATCAGAATGGCGGGTGTATGACTACAAATGGTCATGCTATATGCTTGAGAGCAATGTACGAGCAATGTACCGAATGTACGTGAAATTTGAAGCAATGTACTATTTTAAAACCACCGTTTTTAGAAAAAGTATTTGAGCCGCCAACCTGATATCAGAATGGCGGGTGTGTTTAAAATCTGAACAAATTACCTACTATCTGACTGTGAAATCCCTACCGTAGCAATGTACGAGCAATGTACGTTATCATATTGAAAGCACAACCAGATACTATTAACCGTTAAAGAGTATTTATAAATATAAAATTTCTCCACATTTAGAGCCTGTTCAATTTTATTAGCAATTAGTTGTGCCTACGTTATACGTTGCTATGTCTAAACTAAAGGAATTTCGTGTGTGGGTCAGAATGGCGGGTGTATTGTTGCAGAAATGAATATGTTATATACGAAAGGAATGTACTAGCAATGTACTTGAATGTACCTTTAATTAAATTCAATGTACCTCCATGTATCAAGAACAATAACAATTTTAAAGTGAGCCGCAGTCCTGACATTAAGGATGGTGGGTGAATACTGATATGAATGTAATAGATATCTTATGGTTACCTAATATTTACCAGAGGAATGTACCTTCAATGTACCTCATGAAAATATAATCTGAAAATACAATGCGACTTGTAATTAACGAGAAAATCAAGAAAACAAATTTTGGCGCCTGACACTTTTTGTATAGCAATATGAGTATAGTTGTATTTGCTCTTATTGAAAATTTGGAGCTAGGACGCACACGTTTTAGCGTTCTGCAGAAATGAATATATTATAAATAATAATATGAAAAGAATGTACCAGCAATGTACTTGAATGTACCTTTAATTAAATTCAATGTACCTCCATGAAACAAGAACATTTATAATAATAAAAAGAGCCACAGTTCTGACAGTCAGAATGATGGTTGAATACTGATAATGAATGTAATACTTACCAGAGGAATGTACCTTCAACGTACCTCATAAAAATATAATCTAAAATACAATGCGACGAGCAATTAACGAGGAAATCAAGAAAACTAGTTTTGACGCCTGCCATTTTTTTTATAACAATATGAGTATAGTTGTATTTGCTCTTACTGAGAATTTAACGTGAATAGGAGAAGGATTATTGACATTTATATTGTCACTTTAAAATTCATACTCTTGACAGAATTGATGTGCGTTTCGATGTCACGGCCAGGGCGATTTAAAAAAAAAGAGCTAAGATTTTGTAAAAATTTGTAAAAGTATATCAAATGATAAACAAATCCTTTATTAACGGACTCTTCACGTGACCAGAGGGCTGGCATTTTCTTCGGCCAGAGAGTCAGCATTGCCATCCAACGTGGCAATGCTGCCAGCGTTCTGGGCACTCTTCCCATTGACATCGATGTGGACGAATTTTTTGGTGCACAATGAGCTCTTTTCCGTCTCCCTTTTGTATATAGATTTGTTTTTTTTTTTAGAATAATCAATTTTATATATGTAAAAGTTGATTCCCAAAACCATAAATTGGTCATAGTTATGGATAAAAAGTTTGCGATAATATTACTGCTCAGTACGAGAGGAACCGCAGTTTCGGACGTTTGGTTCATGTACTCAGCTGAGCGGCCGGTCGTGCGAAGCTACCATCCGCGGGATTACCAGCCTAGCCGAATCCGGAAAGGATATGCTCACCGTGGAGCCCCGACAGTCGGGCAGCTCTAAGCAATGTGACTTTACTAGTCGCGCTTCAGCACGTGAGGCGCTACGTCGAAGCCCATTTGGAGCGCGGTGATCGATACTGTCCGCTTTATGCTTGCATCATCATCCGCTTGCTTGTTTACAACGCTATACTTAAAATTTACCAAATTGTCTCATTGATATCTGTGGAGAACGTGGTTGATTTCACATTTGTATCGTTTCTGTATCGTATATTTTTGTAATTCTTAATGTATAATTGTTTGTTTTCCTGAATAAATAAAATAAAATTATAGTTAGGGTAACTTGTTCAACAATAAACCACCTTAATTTTCATGAGCTGTAACTTTATTCCTAAGGACTGTAAGTTTATACTTTATACTTGTAATTGTAGATATAATTATAGATAATATACCTGGCTACATTATGTAGTACTTCGTTTTTGTTCAAATAACGTATTTTTTTATTTTTTTGGAGTTTGATTCACTGTGTACACTTAATGGTACTCAATGAACCGGGGGCTGGTATACGGTGAACCGTGTAAGTAAACGATGAACTATGACATTCACTAAAGCATTAAAATGATTGGATTATAATAAATGTAGTAAAATAAAACTCACTTATCAATTTAAACTACCTATTTATTTATTGTTAGAATGAAGAAGCGTAATTTTTTGTTAAAAGAGGTACCTAATATCGTAAACATTAAATAAATTAACTTAAAAAATACTTTTATAACGCTTAATTAAAAGAGAGATATCAACCGGAAACCTGTAAGCAGTTTGACGTCGATATTAGTCCTGCTTTTGAAGGTGGTGCTCAATGAACCAATGGTAGTACTCAATGATTCACTTGGTTCATTGTGTACTATCTCAAAGTGGTTCATTCTGTGCCACCCAACACTTATGAGACAAAACACATATTATGAGATTAAGTAGCCACATGCACCAACACGAGGTGCTTATTGAAAGTATCTTAAGTAAAAGCGTAAAAAACACAAATTTATCAAGCCAATTGATATTCAGCTACTATTTTCATAAGTGAAATGAGACGAAATTTTACTGCCGTTATTTTCGCCCACGCCTCTAGCTCGCTGTCGACTTGGTAGGGAGAAGGGCTCCTTAAAGACGCTTACCTAATGTAGTTTGCACCAAACGGTAACGTCGCATTTCTGAATTATTTTCATGGTTCACTCTGTACTGCTGGTTCATTGTCAACCACTCCACCATACACGATACCCTCCTTCGGCAGTCGGGTAATAAGCTCAAATAAAATAGTTAACTGTGTTTTATCGATTAATTTTTTTTTCATGGACAAATTCTATTGTTATATGCAATCGAATCGGTTACCACATTAGTTCATCACTAGATGATTGATTTTGAGCAAGCAAAATGAAAAATGACAGGCTGGACGGAGAGAAATTTAATCATAGCAACGTATTAGGTAAGCACAATTAGTTGCAAATAAAATAGAACAGGCTAATGTGGAGAAATTTTATTTTCATAATTACTCTTTAACCGTTGATAGCATCTGGTATGCTTTTAATATGATAACGTACATTGCTCGTACATTGCTACGGTAGGCTTTTCACAGTCATATAGTAGGCAATTTGTTCAGATTTTGAATATACCCCCTCCATTGCAACAGCGGGTTGGCGGCTCACATATTTTTTCTAAAAACTGTGGTTTTAAAATAGTACATTGCTTCAAATTTTACGTACATTCGGTACATTGCTCGTACATTGCTCTCACGCATATCGCATGGCCAATGTGGCCATTTGTTCACCCAAGAAATTCCTTTAGTTTAGACATAGCAACGTATAACGCACAAATAGTTGCTAATAAAATTGAACAGGCTCTAAATGTGAAGAAATTTTATTTTTATAATTACTCTTTAAAGGTTAATAGTATCTGGTTGTGCTTTTAATATGATAACGTACATTGCTCGTACATTGCTACGGTAGGCTTTTCACAGTCATATAGTAGGCAATTTGTTCAGATTTTGAATATACCCCCGCCATTGCAACAGCGGGTTGGCGGCTCACATATTTTTTCTAAAAACTGTGGTTTTAAAATAGTACATTGCTTCAAATTTTACGTACATTCGGTACATTGCTCGTACATTGCTCTCACGCATATCGCATGGCCAATGTGGCCATTTGTTCACCCAATAAATTCCTTTAGTTTAGACATAGCAACGTATAACGTAGGCACAACTAGTTGCTAATAAAATTGAACAGGCTCTAAATGTGGAGAAATTTTATTTTTATAAATACTCTTTAACGGTTAATAGTATCTGGTTGTGCTTTTAATATGATAACGTACATTGCTCGTACATTGCTACGGTAGGGATTTCACAGTCAGATAGTAGGTAATTTGTTCAGATTTTAAACACACCCGCCATTCTGATATCAGGTTGGCGGCTCAAATACTTTTTCTAAAAACGGTGGTTTTAAAATAGTACATTGCTTCAATTTTCACGTACATTCGGTACATTGCTCGTACATTGCTCTCAAGCATATAGCATGACCATTTGTAGTCATACACCCGCCATTCTGATGCACACAATAATTGCTTACTAATTGCTACTTTCACGAATTTAAGTTTAAGCTTCGTACTTACATTAGGTAAAAAATAGAGCTTTTATTAAAATTTGTACGAAAAAGTGCCTTATAATTTGGAAAGGCAACAGTTTACTACAGCGTCTTGTTCAAATCGTGCAGACGCTCACAATTATGGGTCACCCACCACATTGACGCGGAATTCAATCTTAAAGTTTGTCATATCAATAATTGCTTACTAAGACCCATGACCCATATCAGTATCCTTCCCGATTTAAACAAGACGCTGTAGTAACTGTTGCCTTTCCAAATTATAAGGCACTTTTTCGTACAAATTTTAATAAAAGCTCTATTTTTTTTACCTAATGTATGTACGAAGCTCAAACTTAAATTCGTGAAGGTAGCGATTAGTAAGCAATTATTGATACAACAAACTTTTAGAAATTCTGCGTCCTTCATGTAGAACACGGAGGCGACCAGCCATCCTGACGTCAGAATGGCTGGTCAAAAAATATTAAAATTTCTCTGAATCCATGATATGTAGCAATTATTGAAGAAATGTAGCAAATTTATTTATTATTATTTATTTATTTAATACTTCAAGCACACAAATGTACAGAGGCGGACTTAATGCCTTAGGCATTTTCTACCAGTCGACCTTTGGGTGATGCAGAGAACTAGTGGTAGGTGCAATATTATAAGGATTATGCAAAAATATATATAAACTATAAATACTATATAATTATAATATATATACTCAAAAGAATAAACTAAATATATAGACATATTTAAACATTAGATTAATAATTGAAAAACATTAGCGTTGTGACGATACTGCTGCCAACAAATATAAGCAATTGGGTAGCAATTCTTGAATATACTTTCAGAGCCGCTTGCCTTAGGCAACCAGCCATTCTGACGCTAACCTTTTTAGTTTGCTTCTCAGTCTGGTTTTTTGAATTTTGATTTTTTTTGTCGGTGTTTACGGAGTTTACCTAAATAAAGCCGATCAGTGTGTACCTTTATTTTGTAAGCTGTCACCAACATCGGAACAGGGAGGGGCGGATAAGGAAATAAATACGACAAAACATTTCATTACGAAATTTATTTAAAAATGTTATGTGTACAAATACCCTATAGCTGTGGTGTACGCAACGCGAGCATAACGCTATACAGTTCATCATAAAAAAAGAATCACTGGTCTCAAATAGCGTTATAATAACAATTACGCCTATAACATATTAATTTGCATTGTGGAGACCTGTTGCCACCAAGAGTTGCTTTCTGTAGTGGCTACATCGCTGTTCGGCGCATTATACAAATAAAAAATAACATTATTTAAAAATTAATTACTGTCTCATAGACCGTTAATTCCAAGTTGTTCCAACAGGCAATGTTAAACTACATCACATTCCAAACTAGCCTAGCTATCGTGCGTTAAGCACCAACCGATTTAGATCACTAAAACAATGGACAAAATAATAATAAAACGACAGTGAACAACTGAAAGGCGGATTATTAAAATTGGCTGAAGCTTCGAAGCGAAGACGACAGCGCAGAACTTATAGTAAGTGAGCGCTCTTATACACTATACGGCGCTTTAACATGGGAAATTTAAAATTGTTCAAAGAAAACGAAGCTATCGCCACCGTTTCGAAGGCTGCCTTGTTACATTCCATTTCTATGTGTCTTGACACGAAATTAGGAATGTGAAAGAAAAGCGAGCTTACTCTGTCCAACTCTTTCAAGTGTTTTTTCTTTTCTAAAAAGCATCCTATACTAGAATCAGTCACTGCATTATAATTTAGTGCATTTGTGTATCGCGAGGTCGCTGACTGTTTCTTATGTTCACAGCAGTACATCTTCGGAGACAAAAGCAGTACAACATCACAAATATCGATATATTAATTAAACGACAACTAGATGTTGCTTTGAACCCAGTTGCCTCTAACCGAAGAACACTTATACGAAATTGATTATGAAGGTCTATAAATACAATTTACTGATTAAGGAACATTGCCGCTCACTACAAAAGACCAGATACAAGATAAAAAAAAAACTGATTGTGGGTTAAAATTAAAAAAAAACCTAATTGAAACCTTTTTGGATTGTTCTTGAGAGAATCAAGTTACCGAGTGGTCGAATGTAGTGAAGGGTAAGTAGATATTCAGCACCAAACATACTCTTCGTATGCAGACCTCGACAGTTCGACGGTTACTGTTGCTTGCACTCGGCCGGGTTGTCCTGCGCACCCTTGAGCGGCTTCTTGCCTCGTCTCCGCGGCGCTGGCTCCTCATCTTCACTCTCTTCCGTGGAACATTCCTCCTCCTCCTGACAACGCCAACACAACGTCAACAAACATTAACTCAACACCGACCTCGAAACTCGTTACCTCGCATAACATTGAACGTGAATTCTGCAACCATCTGCATTCTCGACAAACTCGCACAATTCGCATGCAAATAATAAGGATAAGATAAATAAAACACACTGGAGTAAAAAGCATACAATTTTAATGTCATCATTACGACATCATGCCAAAACATAAAGCCATTACCGATATATAAAAACTACCTGTCGAGCTGCTATACATTGACATTATTATGCTAACTTCAATAGAAGGTTACATACATAAAAAATATACATCTATTATCCGACCTAACTATTGTCAAATCTTTATTAATTATCAAGATACATATTAATTATATCGGATAGATCACAGTTGGCGATGTTCAAGTGATGTTGTAAAAAATGCATTTTGGCACTAAAAAGAGATTCAGCGAATTCAATTCCTGGGCAGGCTGCCGTTACGGACGGTGCGAAGGATCTACTAGCGTCTCAATGGAATGACAGTACTTTAATTTTCATTCAATAGGAAACATTAAATATAGCCTTAGAGAATAGTAATATCACATGAAATTTCAAAGTACTCAAACGAATAAGTAAAATTCGTAAACAAAAATACACACTATAATTACTGTATAATAAATAAAAACGAGTAATGTATAACTAAACTAGAAATGCAAAATAGTTGTCGTAACAGACATCTAACAAGTTAACATGCATTATACATCGATAATGAAGGCACCACACTCTTCTTGCACAAGACTACGCGAGCCCCTCGGGGGCTCACTACAAAATCTACTCTAAAACATATTTATCTGCCAGGGGATAAACCATGCATAGAACGGACGAGTGGATGAGCGACAAGTTAATTATATAAATATTCTAGCGTACAAATACTACCAATTTTAGGACAATAACCCGACGCGTCGCAGGAGTATTGGTTATCACGTTTCGCTTGGCGAATCGATTTTTGGTACAATTTAAAAGAGATATGGGTTGATATGGTCGCGATAAAGACTAAAGCGCAGAGCTCGTGAGCCGAGCCGCTAGGGGCCCACGTCGAGGGACGCGGGCTCGTAGCGAGCTGCCAGACGGATTATATAACGCTAGGGGGCGGTCGGACAACGTCTTGCATCAATCCTCCGCGTCGGACACTTCTTCCGTCCCAGAGTCTTCGTCAAAGTACGAATCCTCCTGAAACCAAATATACCGGTTTGTTTGTGCTGCCACCTGCCAACACCCACCAGACGTAGATACTGTATACTCCGTTACCCGTGGAAGATTTATGCAGACGCACTTATAATACACTATAATATAGGGGAGCGGGGTTTAGAATACATACTGTACCTTCGTCTGATATGCGGGGAGTGGGGGGGAGGCAAATTCAATACATAGCACGTCCGGTGCTAAATTAGCTAAGCAAGCAATAATAAAAATGTTCTACCATGCAAGTAGGTTCAAACTAACACCTCGTTGAAATGCTAGATGGCTGTAGAATTCACCGTTCTTGAAGTTATGCAGATAAGCGTTCATTTCAGACGAGTTTATTGATTATAAATCGTCATGATTATTGTGACAAACTTTCATCTGAAATATGGTGAAACCTGGTTAAGTGGGCTCTGGTTATGTGAGAAACCTCTAGTGTTGATAATAATCAATAAGTTTCTTGATACTTTTGCATTGAAAAGTTCTGTTGATAAGAGTTGTTTTACCTCTATACTTGGGAGTTTTTAGCTCAATAGTGAGACAATAGAAAGTATGACCAAAATTAATTTGTTTGTCCGTGAGGTAGATAAATAAAAATATTTCTTGAGATTAAAAACGTTTTTTCTGTTGCCACGTAAACAAAAAATGTGTGTCCAAATAGTTTTTGATAATTTAACCAAATATTATTATGTTTACCAATACTTTACGCCCAGTTATCCAGACTTCACTGTAGTTTTAAATTCAGAATCCTTATTCAGCAATGGTTAGTTCGTTAATTTAGTTCACAAGATCTTTCTGTTAGTAAATTACAGCTAATTTCTGATTGAACAATTCAATACCATCTGTTTTGGAAACTGAGCCTAGAGCGAGTTTTTAAACTCGGAAGCGTTAACGTAAAAGTTCGCGTATGTAATAATCGTGTTTCAATGTAGTGTCAGTCGTGTACAAGTCGACGTTTACGATTACGTATAAAAACTCGCACTAAGGCCAGAGAATTGACGAGATTCATATCACTACTATCAAGCTACTGGACATCGAAATAGGTCAATAATCAGGGAAGCACTATGTTAGAACACCTGGGCACACTATACCACATAACAACCCCAAAAACAAAGGTATATGAACCTGAATAAAACCTATAGATGGAGGGAGACTTAAATTATTATGGACCATGTGTGATAGTAATAACCGTGTCATAATTTTTGCCCGTAAACGACGTTCATGACGGATATTGACTAAACACGTGAGCATCTAAAACAATAAAATTAAGTTAACAAACTCTGTTCAACCACTGTTTTGTTGATTCATGATTTTGACAATATCTTTTAATGCGAATTTTGTTTGGAACACAACTTCATTATCATATTGGTTGATTGAAGGCAGAGTAAAAAATTTTCTTTTATCACCTTTGCAATGAAAACATACTGTCTAGTTTCGGACTCATTGGCAAATTATGTCTATAATGTAGCTGTAAATACTTTAAGCTACTTTGACATAAGCTGATAGGCTCACGCTTGACCAGTCTCACCTGATGGACGGTAAGCGATGATGTGGTCGACAGTGAAGCGTGCTTGCCTAGAAGTAACCTATTCACTCTTGACGGACCCCTAAATTGTAAAGCAATCGTGTTACCACTAACCACCTGGATAATAAACAATTTCTATTTCATTGATAGTTTGCTCAGCGCTCTAACATAGTACTTCCTTGAAAGACCGGATGACTTGTGTCACGTGTGCAAGCGTGTACTGACCTCCTCCTCGTAATCGTCATCATCATCGTCGTCGAGTCCTTCGCCGGTGTACAGCAGGACTGCGCGGGAGACCACGCGCTCGCGGATGTAATGGCCGATCTCGAAGTCAGCTGTGAGCAGCGCCTGGAAATTACGTTGTTATTTGGTAAGATATTTTGATATTGCATGATCGTCATCCTTTTAATGTTCCCACTGCTGGGACACATGGCTATTCTGTGAGAGAGGGGATGGGCGTTAATGCACCACGCGGGCACAAAGCGGGTTAGTGGATGTCACATGTCTTTGAATTTTTGGTTCTAGGACCGGTTTCCTCACGATGTTTCCCTTCAACGTTTTGAGAGCAGTGGTGATGAAATAATTTACAAAAAGTAAAGCGCCTGCCTGGGTTTAAATCCACGACCTACGACACGAAAGTCGGGGCCGTTACAACTGCTCTCGATATTGCACGGTTATCGGCCAAATTTGTAATCCTCAACAAACTTGGTATTTACCTGGATATCAGAGGCAAGGGTCGAGTTGGGGTCATCAGGCATCGTGGGCGGCGAGAAGAAATTGAAGAAGGAGTCAGCTTGCACAGACTTGGTGACGGTGCGCACCGAGCCGCGAGACTTATGCTTCTGCTTCTTCTTTATCGTCTTCACCGTCACGTTCTTGCCTTTCTTCCAGTTGATCTCGCAGCCCTGGTAACATAATTAAGGAAACAGATAAAAAAATATTATTAAAAATATAACACAACATAATTTATTTTTGAAGACGCATTGTTATCCTTGACATAGCATCACATTGATATCCTTGTAATGTGGGTTCCAGTGAAAAGATTACATCCAATCAAACAATCATCACTATTAATTGCTTAAACTGCTGACTTCAGAGGTGCTATCCACTCTAGGTTACTAAACACGGAAACACACTTTCGTGTCGTGGCGTGGCGTGGGATCCACTAATCAAACGACTCTCTGTTCCAGCCTACGTCATAACACATTGAGTTTTGTAGCCACTCAACTGCGTCAGAAGGCGCCACGCCACGCCACGTGTGTTGCCGTCTTTACATTTCTGAAGTTCAACTCTCTACCTATTCCGACCTGTTTGTCATTTAGCTTTAGCTGAAGTAAAATTGAGCACTTTTTCTAGCAGACTGCAGTGACAGTCCAATTTCATTGCTTTGTACACTTAAGCACCACATAAATCGTCCAATGTATTTGTATACATATATCGTAGAATTGTGTGTAAAATTAACATTTTCTAGAATTGATCATAAAATTTTTACGTTATTTTTAATCAACTCTCCTAAAAGCACAAAATTATTGAATATTGGGCTCTTAATTTACATTTCAAAGATTATTTGAATGGATCATTTAAAAATGATTCCAATAGATGGCGCGGTTTTAAATTTCTGAAGCATGGCACTCGATTTTTTAATTTTGTATTGTAACACGTTTTGGTACAATGAAACTGTAAAAAATACTATAAAATAGTCACGAACCGAGGAAACCCTTCAATCAAGCAAGTTGCTAACACCATCTATAGCTGTGGAACGGAACCGATCACGATCGCAATACTTATGAAAATAACCATCTTTATCAGACGAAAAACGCTAGTTACGTTGGGATGAGGCATCTGTATGCTAGTATTATATAAACTGTGCTCATACTAAAACTGCAGCGCGCCATGCCATGTGCATCGGAAAGCAAGAGTTCAGCCCGGCCAAAAAGATTGGGGGGATTACTATAAATGTCATGTAGACAATCCCTTACATTTTTGGCATTTCAACCATCGCCTGCGGTGATATAAAGACACTGTACACATTCTGGCCAGGATGAAGGTACAATATTTACTAACAAAGTACTGACAGCGTAATCAGCTAAAAACAGGTGTAAACATTTTTGGTTCAATCAAATTCGCGGGCAGTGATGAAGAAAACTGTTAGTAGTGTTATATTTTATTAAACCATTTAAAAAGTAAATTATGAAAACCTAGTATATAAATTCCGTTACTTTCGCGAAAAAAAATGTTAATAAACGTTCCGTTTCATCATGCTGACGCACTCCCGCTCGGCAGGCACCACTCAACACGTCGCGTCATTCATTTTAAAAACAAAGTGTCCATCCATTCCATAGAACTGTGAAAAATCAAACGTCTTGCCGTAAAAAAGAAACTTAGCCTAAAAATATTTCGATATTTTTAGTTTAATTTCAATATTTTTCAGCTTCCTGCTCAATTTAATTAACTTCAAAAACTTTTCTTTCCAACTGTATCTTCCATTGTTTACGTACAATCGAAGAATTGCGTGCATAGCGGCACTTTTTAGTAGGTATTTTTCGAGTCGAGCATAGAGGAACTAACGGATCTAATCTTCTAGTCATATGACCTTGAATATTTTATGTACACAAACTATCTTTCATCTGTACTAACACTGACCTTGAATTACACCTTTAAATCGATGTACAGCTGGATACAACATTCTATATAGGATTCGTTTATTTTTTGTTGTTGAGTAGAGGGTACCTCTAAAAAATATATTTGTTTTACTTTATAAACATTGTATCTTCAAAATAGCTGTATTATAGAGCCTAACATTACTGTCAAGTTTCATAGTGATATATTCTCGTGTTGCTGAATAACTAGCATGATTATATTCCTGTGGGGTGCCTATCATGTGCGTACCTGCATCTCGACGAGCATGCGGCGCCGGCGCTGTCGATACTGATCCAGCGCGAATTGTGAGCAGCGGGACAAAGCGGTTTCTATTTAGCTGTTAAGCTATACCCTAGCACGAACTAATGGGTTTACCTAATTGCTAACTAGCATTTTTAATACACAATGGAATCATTCGAGTGGTGGTTTACACTTTTAAAGTCCATAACAGAAGAAAAAGTTCTGATAGTAGAATCATTTTAGTGCGATTCTGTCAAAAAAGTTGGTCAATTCCTACGAATCTTTAAGATTTTTAGTTGTTAAGTAACTAGTAAATACACTAAGCGATCTGTGATTGCTTAACTAGAAGTTCGTGCTAGGGGTAAAGTCATACTTTATTTCATGTAAAATGTGTCCTAGTATTTTCTAGAAAAAATATCTGACTGCAGGGTAATATGTACTCAATATTCATCTTACACAAAGAAAAAGTACTGTTCTTCATGGTTTTCAACCTTTGATTACACCATATTGGCTTACTATTTGGAAAATAATTGAAAGCCAAATAACCCAGGACACATCCTATTTGAAACAAAGTACAATGATAAATGGGGTAAAACAAAAAATCCTGACTTTAGACCTAATGTTTTTGAATACTTACAAGTGCCCAAGAGTTAAATTTTAAAATCTAACCAAGCTTTTTTACATGGTGTGTGAATCTTTAGTAAAAGAGAAATCTTAGCTATGAAATAACTTGTCTTACCTTGCACGAGTAGATTTCAGGGCCTTCGAACTCCAGTGGGTTCTCTTCATCGGGCTTGCACTTCATTGAGTACTCCTTAGTCAGGATCGTGTTTGTGAAGTAATCGTTGGCCGCAAAGTGGAATTCCAGAGTGAAGCCAATAGGATCCTCATGCATTTGCACTGAAAACATTGAAGAATGTTAGACTTCTGATATATCTAAGGTTGGTTGATGGTGTTGAAAGGATTGCCTCAGTTGGTGATGCATGTTAAACAAATCAGTCATGATTTCTTCAGTGATTGGTGTTGGAGTGTCATCATTAAAATTGTAGCTATATTTTTTATGCTTATTTAATCTTAGGAATTGTTTCACAACCTTCAGTTCACATAAAGTCTGAACTAGGACTTGAAAATTGATAATTTCGCCTACTAATACAAAAAAAATAATGTTAAAGTGATTAATAATAATGTGTAAGCAGGACACATAATGCCTGAAGATCGTGAAACAGCAACTCATAAAAAAATCTTTTGGAGCATAATTTCATATAGAGTTGGATAATCTTACCTTTAATGTCCTGCAATGTCTTAAGGATAGGCTCATCATGTTCTTGCATCATCTCGCACAGCATTGAAACATTCTTGAATATGGTGTACCAGAAGTCTGGGATGCCCTTAACATTGGGGTCCATTGGTGGTCTGAAAAGTATTCTACAGTTAGAAGATTGTAGGAATATTATTTACGGAGTAATTTGTTTTAGGTTTAGCCTCAGTTGGTGATGCATGTTAACAAATCTGCTCATGATTGTTTCAGTAAGTGGTGTTGGTGTGTCATCATGAAAGTTTCTCTTTGAACAAAATACTAATTAATCTATTTAAATTCTAGGCCACATCATGTCTTGCTGACTGGCAAATCCTCTTACCTGAATATGTAAAGAATAAGGTAAGGGAACTGTGCTACTTATCAGTTGCTAAACAGCTCAGAGATTTTTATAGTCTCAAGTAGAAAAAAAAATAACCGTAAATAACCTTTCGCATCTTATTCCTATAATAAATAATTATTGTACTAACTCAGCAGGTTTCTCCTCAGGCTTCTTCTCTTCAGTGCCGTCGGTGATGGCAGCGCTCTGCACGGCGCGGGCCAGTTCCTCCTCCTCATTCTCATCACGCCACGGGTTCAGGCACTCCTCATCATTGGGCTCGTACCCGCCGTTCACAACCAAGGCGCGCTGAGAACAAAATAAACAAAAGTCAAATACACCCATTTCGTCAGTAATGTTAAGGTCGCCCCCACTTGGAGCATTCGCCTGTAATGTAACGTTACAGAGTCGAACATTACATTAGTAAAGGAAGAGAACCGAGCATTTACATGTATCATGCAGCTACATTTTGAGAAAATCATTGAGTTGAGTCAGGGAGGCAATACTGTAATGTAATGCTCAAAATCGAATCTGAAATGTTACATTACAGGCGAACGCTCCAGGTGAAGGAGAACATCTAAGGACCCAAGTAAGTAGGGGGCGAGAAACGAAGCCCCAGCTCAGACTTTGTCTGATACTCATAAATTCCTAGAGAAAATATTTTGCTGGGACTCGAACCCAATATGTTCGGTAGTTACATTTGCGACCACCAAGGCGCAGGCCACATAGAAATGGCGTCGTGCGCTTTATTTCCATGCATTTTGTATGAAATTTGAATGGAATAGGAAACCGCCCGTGCCATGTCCGCGCCCGACGCCATTTCTATGTGGCCTGCGCCCAAGATAGCGAGTGAGGCGACTAATAAATTATCCTATTCAAAAATTCAATTCGTAAATAGAATTTGAACTAAAACAAAAGAATGCACAAGTAGTTTGACACTGCAAAAGTCAAGTCATTCCTTGATGTATTGATTTTGATTCACGGGAATCCCACTAGAACTATCTTCTTTATTAGGGTTTTGTCCTATCAGTAATCATAAAATTTACCATACATAGATATTGCGTACTTAACTTTCTAATATTAAAAGTTTTGGTATGTATGTCTTAGTTGGTTACTGTGTTTACTTTACCAACCTATCAAAAAAGCAAAGACAGCTTTACTTATTAAGTCAACCTTTAGAGAATAAAGAGACCCATGTACGAAGCAAAAGGATTAAGATTGCAGCATATGGGTTTCTGTTGTTTCTGTTTACTACCCAATGCAACAAGATTATATGCTGGTGAATTTTTCTAATACTGTATTAGGTATATTAGTAAATTTCAAGATTACCTTACCTTTTCAAATAAAGGCTTGTACAATTTCTCGTACTTGCACTCAAGCGCATGGACCTCACTGTAGAACTTTGCTTCGATGTCCACAAACTCCTTCTGAAGCGTGCGGAGAGCACGGATGCGCCTACGCACGTTGGGAGGCAGGGACGCCATTGCTTCTACATGGATGCGGTTGGTGATCGCTGCCAACATCTCGTTACGGGTAATGCCGCTGTAGACAAGAGAGACAAAATGTTAAGGTATCTGATTTGGAAGAGGTTTGTGTGTCTAAAAGGGGTGAATCCTCAGTTGGTGATGCATGTTAAACAAATCTTATCATGTTTGTTCAGTTAATAGGTGTTGGTATGTCATCATGAAAAAGTAGACAGTATTTGAACCCCATGTTTTCTTCTTTATGTAATCGCCATGTGAAGTATATCTCAGGCGCAGGCCACATAGAAATAGCGTCGGGCGCGGACATGGCACGGGCGGCTTACTATTCCATTCAAATTTCATACATAATGCATGGAAATAAAGCGCAATTTAGGATACACGGTATATCGTCATAACCACGTCCGAGCAACGACATACCGTGTGTCCTAAATTGCGTTTTATTTCCATGCATTTTGCTTGAAATTTGAAAGCCGCCCGTGCCATGTCCGCGCCCGACGCCATTTCTATGTGGCCCGCGCCTAAAAATATTTACAGAACTTTTTTAAACATATTTTGAATATAAGAAAAGTTATGGTCCTTTTCAACCCTATGTTGTACGTATAAATAGTTCATTTTGTCGACGTACTTCCCACACATTTCGGGATTGCCTAATAATTTCCTGACTAGATACGGTTGCATTTTATTCTCCGAAGGTATAATAAACTTGGTACAGTATAAAATACAACCAATTCCAATAAACATCGAAAATCCTTGAATACGCCGGTTTCATAGAAACTAAACAGAGAATAGACTTGAAAGAATCGATTAAACTAGATACAATGCTTTTAGCAAAATATTCGCAGATTCCTGTTGATTGACAGCAACCAAAAATAGCATTAAATTATAAAATCATATACCCCGCTTTTTGAATTAAGAATTTGTGGTTTTGTCTATTTTAGCATGGAAATCTGTCAAACAGCATTAAAGTAGATATTGACACATCCTAACTATACATACTCTGTGCAGAAACCAGCAACATAGTCGTCATGCGAGAATTTCTCAAAATACGCGAGTTTCTTTTCACAAACAAGGAAATAACTGGCTTACGTCCATAACAACCTAATTTACGTTTCACGACATAAAAACACCAGACTTTTTATACCGGTGCGCAGTAGATTTACAGTAGCGCCCCGATTTCCCTGAAATAGCCCCGTTGCGCAACAAAATAAACAGCATAGTGCCGTAAACATCAGTAAACCTTATCCGTGATGCAGACTGTAACGGTGTTACCTCTTCAAGGGTTATTAGTTTATACGAGAGAAGCGACCTTCGCTTGCTACTGCCAGCGTTTTATTTCTTAATAACGGACACAGATACTTTGTTGACTGTCATCCTTTTGCGAATAATTTCCAGCCAAGTCGAGTGCCTGTTGCTAACTTGTTTAATTAAAAAGAAACCGTTTCGCTCTATTACAGCCAGTCTTCTGTACTGCAAACATTGTTCTCAGCGATTCCGAGAAGTACCAATTAAACGAGTACTACGTCATTTCATTCGATTGTTGGATCAAGTTATTTGATCGCATTTTACTTGATTCAGAATAAAATGAAGCCGTACAGTGATAAGTGCCGTGATTTCGTCGTATAGAAAGAAAAACCGGTTGGGAGCATCCAAGAAGGTCAATTAGTTACCGTATACAGACTTGTATTTTTAGGTGAGACTTCGTGAGATCTTTTACTTTGCGAATTTGTGGGGTTGCCTTAAGGCACGGCTATTTGAGATAGGTAGCTTTGCCAAGACGAGGGCAGTCATTCAAAATCATTAACGTGCTATTTGCAGGCTTGATTACATTTCAACGGCCACCACCGGCTCAATACAACTAAAAACTACATACATTCCTCAATATAATTGCCTCGGTAACCAATACGTATCGCGATGCTCTAGGAATCTATAGAGTTTTTATTAAAGCTTTTCGATGCGTAGACACAGTTTCGCTACGTTTGCCATTTGTATGCCGATATTTTTTACGTAGCAGCAAGCCATGATTACACTTTTTGTAGACATAAAAACCGACGTATTTGGCGTTACATTTGATGTTATCTGGCGAAGTTCGTGTAGCGATTGCCTCTTCATGAGAGCGCAAAAAGAAATTAATTAGACATAAAGATTGAGAGGTTATTCTTTTTTATAATTGGTTTAATTGAATATTTGGCGTGCAATGTTTTGTCTCTTAAACAGATCAAAAGAATCCGATACAGAAGTCCTACTAAAAAGTTTATGATGCCTAGAACCTAGAAGCATCATCAGTTGCCGCCGGTGTTTATACGGAAGCCCGCCAGAGGCAGTTACTTGAGTTTTATATTTTTTTTTTACTGTATCGGTGTGAAGGAACAGAGAGCAGGGAGGAACCGGCTTTTTTACATATTCATACGTAATTATGAGTCGGTTGCCTGCGTACATCGTTACTGCGACGTAAGATGGGTAATACTTCCGTTGTCAGTCCGAAATCAGCTCAAGGATGCATTTCACATGTTCGAAAATCTAGCTAAGTTTTCGACTTGCAGATGTTTACATAAGTTTACCTTAAAAATCTTCAAGATAACGATATAATTCGGTTTATTTTAATAGCAGATATGCTGCAGAGGAAATAAAAAAAATAACAAGTATCAGCTGCTCCACATCCTGAGTCGTAAGAACGGAGAGGGAAATGGCTTATTAAATACGCATCGTATAACATTAATGCAACGTATTCCCCTCCCAACATGTCTCATCACAGCCATTTAAGGCGCAGATACCCCTGAGTAGCTGATTTTAAAATGAGAATCACGTCTAAACGGCTTGTCGTTATTTTTTGGAAAAAAATATGTTACATTAGACCATTTTTTTTAATAATTTGATCTAATAAAAATTTCGAGTTTTATAAAGTTATGTCTAAAACGGACAAAAACACGACAATCGCACCAAAACCGCTGGGCGTATTTTAATGCAATCGACACAAGAAGAAAATTTTATTATTTACATTTTGATCTGAGGCTTTTTCTTTGTAAAGTCATAGAATATAAGGTAAGTGTGAAACGAGTGCGTGTTTTGTTCCCTCAAGGTTGTTGTCGTTAGTCGTCGTCTTAATGACCAGAACTATCAGGTACATTCGTTACTAAGGTACCATTTGCCTTGTAGCTCACCCTTAGGCATGAAGGTCTTGTCTTTGATGGACGGGGTTAATGCAAAAAATGGGTGCGAAATTGGCAAGCTAATAACTTTACTGCGGCCAGAAAGTCTTTGTACAATACACCTTTGAATTCACAGTAACAATAGGTTTTTTTATGCGCGAAGTTATAAAAAGAACGATTATTTTTTTTACTTTTTATAGGTAAAAGAATGCCTGGTACGGACGATCGATTTTTAAATTGTGCGCGTTATTACATTCTATGAAAAGCAAAGTCTGCTTCACAACATAAGCAAACATCCGGCAAAAAAAGTAAAATATTTTTATAGTAATCCACTTTTGCTGATTTTTTTTGCAGAAATTATCAGAGCATGAGATGTTTTAACGGTCGTACCTATTATCATAATTATCATAGCGTTTAAATGTGGATCATAATAATCTCATAAACGGTCGTTTGCAAGAGGTTAACTACGAATTAAATAATAGGTAGTTTTATCAACTGTCATGGCAGGAAAGAGTATTTCGCCAAGAAATGAGTAAATCCTTCTGAACAAGACGGACTAGAGAGTTTGGAATTCATTGATAGTTTTTAGGGTTCAGTACCCAAAGGGTAAAAACGGGACCATATTACTAAGACTCCGAGATCCATCTGTCTGTCTGTCACCAGGCTGTATCTCATGAACCGTGATAGCTAGACAGCTGAAATTTTCACTGATGATGTATTTCTGTTGCCGCTATAACAACAAATACTAAAAACAGAATAAAATAAATATTTAAGTGGAGCTCCCATACAACAAACGTGACTTTCTTGCCGTTTTTTGCGATAATGGTACGGAACCCTTCGTGCGCGAGTCCGACTCGCACTTGGCCGGTTTTTATTAATTATATTCGAAAGTGTCAATGCGTAAATTGATTATGGTTGGGTCAATAGAAAACGTATATAAGTAGACAATGCACTTGCTTGCGCAGTAAGTGCATTTCAGCATTCAAGATGCACAAAGATTTATGCTTGGTTAAACTTATCCGCGTCGTGCTTATAAATTCCGTCAGCTAGTCTGAACATTTATTGATCAAGTAGAGCGTAAAATGACTCATTAGTTCAATGACCCGTAATCTCATCTCGCGCCTTTTTGTCCATGCTTCTTTAAAAGTAGATCTGAGTCAAAGAAATCATAGATAATGTCTGGCCAGTTGGAATTCGTAAGAGGCTCTATTTAATATTTTTTTTTATTTAATAGAACTTGCAGTAAATTGAGGGTATTCAAGAATTATATTTTTAGGGTAGTTACAATTTTAATGTATTTTATGAGGTTTTCTTTTTTTTTTATTATAGATAGGCTCGCGCGTGACCACTATCTCACCTGATGGTAAGCGATGGTACCAATATTAAGAATAACAAAGAACTATGGCATATTTGGGTCAGTGAGTCGTCCATTTTATTCCAATTTTAAGGCGAAGAGAAATCATCTCTCTATTTACTTTTATAAACAATGTTAAATATAAAAACTTATAACTACCCTGAAAAAATCTGATTATTTAAAACCAGACCTTGTAAATATTCCAAGGTAATAACTGGAAAAGCCTGTAAACTTTCAGAAATATTACTACATATAAAATTAGACCATAACGGCTGCTTTTAAAATAGCTTGGAATCAAGCCGATGAGCTGTTTCAACATTTTATGAATGTTGCTAACCAGGAAGGGTGATTCATCTTGCATGAATTTAGGACCTACCATGTGATGTAATCATTTTTAATGGGAATTAAACTATTATAGGACGAATGTTTAAGCTTGGAGTGAGTAATGCCATGAATCTATGAAGTGTGATTTTGGTCTTCAATGAAAAGAGAATAAATTTAAAATTTCTCGGAGAGACATTCAATTAATTTTGTAAGATGCATTTCAGTTGTCAGTGTTGTTTCCTAGCAGGGATAAATGTTTTTTTTTTTTAATTTTAGTGCTACCCTCTATGGTGACCCTGACCTTGCTAGGCAAATAAATTTGTATACTTATTAAAAAAAAACATCTTAATACTAACTGTCAAGTAACACCGAGTGACAGTGTTCACATGTCATATTCAATTAAATAAGACCTGGTTAAATAAGGATAATAAGGTCTAGTTTCAAATTAAATTGTACAAATTCAAGAATTAAAAAAACCTAAAACTTTCAAAAAGAAGAAAACAAGGAGTTCTTATGTCAAGGCAACATGTGGCTGACAGTGCCAAGTTGTGGTCAGTCAAGGCTAACCTATACAAAGGCAGACTTACCTTTTCATGAGGTGTTGAGCGAGCTCTCCGCCCCCAACAATTTCCTCCTCCTCCCCAGACTCCACCTCGGAAGTGTGGTCATCACCAGCGCGTTCCACAGTACCCATGTTTATGATATCTAAAACAAGAACACCTCGTTAGAACAACGGCGTTCGCGCCACGTTGGTTACCATACCGGCTTCCGACAAATACTTCTACAATCAATATCCTATTACAACACTGCCGCACCAACTAACTTAGAACTACTTAAATAATCTCTCTAGCCACCATACTTCATGATTTTATATGTAAAACATAATGCGCAGTACGTTGGAAAACCATTTTGAACGACCACATGGCTGACTTTGTTCTTGCACAATTTAAAAATTATTACCTTTAACCGATTATGAAACGACTTACAAAGCAAATGAAGCAGCGGTTGGACTATTTTATTATAACTATTCTGGTCTATTTAACGAATTATTCCTTTTCATTAACGTACCTTACTGCCGACAAAAGTTGTGAAAAGAAAGATGGCGACGGCGGAATACGGCGAATGCGAATGAGTGACCACAGTGACTTAAAATGAAAATGACGGCGAATGAAATGAATGATGAATGAACGAAACATGGAAACAGCATGAAACTGGCAAGTTTATGAAGTTTAA